>CM066031.1:1046414830-1047014830 GCA_033557465.1 Ichthyophis bannanicus
ACTGGGTCCACGGCTGGGCTACAGTGATGAGGCTCAGTTGTGCAAGTGCTATGCTATTCGATGGGGTATTGTCACACAACAATGAATGCAGCTGAAACTGCATACCTTAGTAGGTCTGCATCCGTAGGTGCTCCCACTCCACCCTAGGCTCAATGTTTCCCTCTAAGTTGTCTGTAGGCTGTGTTGCACATAACATATCATCTGTGCAGCTTTTGAAGCAAGGTTCAATTTTTAGTGCGCCACATAAAGACACTCGGAGTTATATACTTTAAGATTTGACTTACACGTCAGAATACAGTACTGTTACACCACATTGATTTTAATTAAAATGAAATGAACATGGACAATTACTAAATGAAGCGGAATATGTCCCTAGTAATTACAATCACAACTTTTAACTTTTTAAGACGACTATGTTGTTTTCTATCAGGAATCAGAACATAATTTTTGTGCGCTCTGCTGTAAAAGTATGTGCCGGCTCACTTCGGCTGGCGACGGCGGGTGTGTGCGCAGTGCACACGTGCCACAGCTTAGAGGGAACAGTGCCTAGGCTGTTCATGTGTGTGTGTCACATTAAACATCCCCTGCTAACATACGTCGTAAACATTGCTTGTGTGGGAATAATGTATCCCCGTCTACTGGAGCCACACATGTGACAGCTTTGGATGGTATTTTGGTCACATCCAGCACAGACACACCCCACACAGAGAGTAGTGGGGTGTGCGTTGTGCCTGTTCACGTTCCGTTTTTACCAGTGGTCCCTCTCAGCTGTGCACATGTGTGTGCGCAACACGACTTCGCGGAGCAAATCACAGCTACTGTATGACATAAGCCCACGGAGAGAAGGTATGTGAGTCAGCTCAACAGCAAAAAACTACGTGCTCAGATGTCTAGATGTGTGTTGTAGGTATGGTTGACACAGGTTCTACCATAGTTTGTTACTGCATTGCAATTGTGCTGCACATACTGCATCCGGACATGTACTCCACAGGTTAGGTTGTGGTACACCCCATTGCCTCTCTGTGGTGTTGTAACACATTAACAATTAATGCCATGGGATGCCACAGCTGATATCTAATGGGCACACAGCATACAGAACCCAAAAAACTTGGGTGTGACATTGCTTCTCAACCCACCTTCTGCATCCTGCCGTGAGGATGTTGCATTGGGCTCTGAGCTCCCCCATGAGGTCCATCCTCGACCCACATCATCCTGCCTGTGGTGGTGTAGGCCTCGGTACCTGTTCGACAGTAGACCACTCATGGTGGGTAGGTGCTCATCTGTGGCATGCAGGGGACTCTCCCCGGAACATGGCCGTGGCCACCGACATTACAGGCTCCGCCTCCTGCCTCACTCCCCCTCCAGGATGTGAGGGGACGGCCACATCATCCCCCTCCTCCCGCACCCTCCTCGTCACACCGCACCATCTCCTCGCGCATGTGTCAGCATGGTGCTGTAGTCACCTGTATTGTGGGCAAACACCAGATTAGCACACATATGTTTACGCACTAACAGCTATGTAGCACGTGTTTGCTGCAGACCACACATACCTGATGGTGTAGCGGACCCCCCAGCATGTGTGACTGCATACAGGGCCCCCTACACACCCCCCATAGCCGGTGTCTTGTAGCCAACATGTACCTGCCCCAGGGGAACAGGTGTTGTGTTTTAGGTCCGCACCCCTGGTTTGTTTCCCATGCCTCGCTACAGCTATAATTGTGCAGTGATCCCCCATGCCGTCTGTCAACCCCATCTGGCCAACCATCTGTCCACTCACGGCTGCTCCTTTCTCACACTTCCACCTGTTATTTTCTACCCCTCTGTTTGATTGGTGCATGCCATTGAGCAGGCCATATGTCCCTGGGACATACTGTGAGCATACTGCTACATGTGTCTGGCAGGACCTACTGTGCATCGAGCAGCTAAATGTTAAAGCATCTTGTGCCCATGGGACAGGCACATGTATCAATGTGCGTATGGTATGTCACATAAATTACATGCACCCCCTCACAGGCCCCATGCTATATTACAGGGGTATGAGGAGCACTGTTGGGGGGGGGGTAGGTAAGGGCCTGGTTAAGTACACGTTGGAGATGTTGTGAACAGGTCAGGGGACGAGTGAATGAGGGACACATGTTGAATGTGTCCCTGCAGCATGGCAGGCCAAACAGTGTGACGCCAGACAATACAAAAGACGTGTGGAGCTCTGAGGGACAGACACAATATTATCTTTGGAGACATATGTCATTGTCCAAACACAGGCCATGTTTTCCGTGACTTCCCACAGGGGGCAGGAGGGTCGACAACACATCTGCCGTTATCGCGATCCGCAACCGTGTATTACTACACCTTGCCAATGCATTGTCATACTGATTTGCCGGCGACCAGGTGAAGGTCCCCATACAGTATGCTGTTCTTGGGTGGACTGGTCGTAATGCCAGGCGTACCTACAATGCTCGTGGAGACCGATTTTGACCGTCACTTCACTGTTTGCTATCCACATCCTTTACAACAACTTGGTCACATATGTGTTGACCACATCTTTCTACCTTGCTCAGATGAATAACGTGTGCGGTGTAAGGAGCGGTCGGGTGATAGCACAGTTATAGATTTTAACGCATTATGTGGATCTGCATTGGTCCTCTACGCCTGCCATATCTTCAGTCTCCAACTGCTTCCATGATGTTAAGGTGAACCGTTGCCAGTTCGACCCCTGTTAAAGGTTTGTGGGCCAGGGTGGTTAGGTGTACATGTATGAATGAGGTGGAGGAGCACTTGTCATTGGGGCACGTACTGCCCCTGCGGCTGCCAGCACAACCAAGCATATGCTTGGGTACGTGTCATCTGGTGTTTGCCACAAAGTATGTATATTGAATCCTACAGGTCTCCCAGAGTCTTTGATATTGGCGTGATGTTACCATGTGGGCGTGCGCTGTGTGGTGTTTTGTGTTGGACAGGATGTGTGCAGGGGTATAAAAAAAACAGCAGCACAGACCTCTTACACCAGACATGGGTACATGAATGGGTCTTGGTAGAGATTTATGGGGGTGGCAATGTGCATACATGTCTGCCATCTACACAATGGGCTATTTCACCAAGGTATGGGAGAGGTGAAATATATGCGTAGCCTACGTACCTGCCTGCGCGATTGCTGTATCCAGGGCCACAGGAAAGGCCATATGTGTATATTGGCCGCAAGGCCTGTCTGGCAAGCTGCCCTGCTGCTAGGGGGCCGTGAGCATGGATGGTAGGGGGCCCCCTCCACCTGTGCCAACTGGCATGCTGTCGTTATGCACCACAGGTGCTGGCGCACCCCTCTTTTTGATATCAGAATACCTCTTCTTAGACAGTCCAATGTCATCGCAGGAGGGCCTCCTACCTCGTCAACTTCTCTGCGTATCTCCTCCCACAACAGGCATTTACGGCCTGCCTGTACTTGGGCGGCTGCCTCTGCCTCCCAAACAGAGGCTACATAGTTCTCGAGGACCGTAGCGAGGAGGTTGTGGTTCTCAGAATTCTGAGAACCGTGTGGCACACCTCCTCCTCTGGGTCTCAGGTACAGGGTCCCTTTTCCTGTCCCAGTGTGTGGCGGCTGGGTGCAGCCTGGCCCTTGTGTTGATGGCCCTGCTGATCTGGCTCGGTCGGCAACGCCATGGGCCCCTGCCTGCCTGCTGGCTGCAACTGGTTGCCGCAACGGCCCTCCTTCACTCCCTCACCCTCCCTTTCCCTCATCCTTTCTCTGTCACTCTCTCTATCACTCCCTCTATCCCTCTCTCTCTCCCTCTCTCTCTCCCTCTCTCCCACCCACCCACTATCCCACTCAATGTCCCTCACTCACAACCACACGCTCACCCACACCCTGCCACATCCACACTCCCAATGTCTCTCACACACCCCCTGCCACACCATCGCCCTCCTCTCCCCACTCCCCTGGCCACACGCAACCTCACCTCACCTCACCCCTTCTCCCTCTCCTACGACACACACGTCACAGACAAAACAGATATGAGCACAATACTACAAACACAACACAATAAACTGAACAGTACACACCACAATACAGAGACAATTGACGACAATCCACTACACTGACACCTGCTCCAATACCTCCTGCTCTCACCACTTCGCTATCCTACCTCTCACTCCTCACTCATCCCTCAACGTGCAACAGGCGGCGCAGGGTGATTTATACGTTTTAGACGGTTACCTACATTGCGCATGTGCAACTGTGCGACGGCGATGCTTGTGCGTGGCGCGTATGTGACATTGCGCAGGGTCGTGCGTTGGTGGATGTGTGTGTGCGCGATACGCATGTGCAGCTGTTAGCGCATTGTGCGTTTGAGTGCGTGTGACGTCACGCACAGGTGACGCATACGCACAGGTGACGCATACGCCCATGCGTAACGAGTTGCACATGCGCGCCACCCACAGACAGACGCCCATGCGTAAGGGGTTGCACATGCGTGCAACACACACACAGACGCAAATTAGGGCATTGCTGCACATGCACGCCGCGCACGGCCATAACCCGCGCATGCGCAAGGTACGTTACAACATAACCTGTATAAATATGATTGCAGATTGGGTCCACATTGAGGGTTGTTTCGTAGGCGCGGTGTATGTTGGTTGTGAGTTACAGGGAGAGAAAGGCATCTTAGTGTATTGGATTCTGTGTGTCTGTATGGTATTGTTCTGTATTTCTCCGTTTACTGTGCTGTATTGTGTGGATCTAGTCTTGTGTGGTGTCTGCTGTAGTTGTGCTGTACGTTGCATTGTATTGTGCTGTTTTGTGTGTCTCCTTTCATGTGTGGGTTGTAAGGTGTCCAGTGTTTAGGCAGGTGTGGGTGTGTTTTTGTGTGTGTTTGTGTGTGTCTGTAGTTCATGGCGGCTGTTTATGTTGCTGCATGTGCCCTGAGATGTGGGCGGATGCTGCGGTTGCAGGACAGGGGAGATGGTGCCCATGGGGCTGAGGCACAGGGCATGGGTGTAGACCCGCAGCAACTCAGACCTGCAGCTGTGGGGGTGGTCCACACAGGTGCGGTGCGTGGACGACGCAGACGGCGTGCTGAGGTGCAGGCTCGGCAGCCTTGCCTCTACAGGCCCAGAGCCCAGCTCCAGGGCATGCGTGAGGACCTGGTCATCTCCCTGTACCGACTGAGCACAAGGGCTATTCGGGAGCTCTATGAGGATCTGCGACCTGACCTCGAGCCCCTGACTGATCGGTCACATGCCATACCAGGTTTAGGTCAAGCTCCTTGCTGCCTTACATTTCTTTGCCTCTGGCTGTTTCCAGTCATCTGTGGCTGCAGTGGGTGGCATGAGCCGCCCCACCATATCACGCTGACTCCACCAATTACTGCGTGCCATGGTCAGACTGGAGGGGAATTAAATCGCCGTTCCTCACATTGGGCAACAGTGGGGGACCATGAAACCAGGCCTTTGAGGCGTTAGCTGGGATACCACACGTGATGGGAGCTATTGATTGCACACATGTTTCCCTGGTCCCGCCTAGAGACAGGGAGGTGGTGTTTCCGCAACCGCAAACACTACCATTCCCTGAATGTTCAGGTTGTATGTGATGCTAATCTGCATATTCTGAATGTGGTCCCGCGGTTTGCAGGGTCCACCCATGACTCCTATATCCTGCATCACTCAGCACTGTTCAGGCAATTTGAGGAGGGACAATATGGGGACTGTATATTGCTGGGTGAGTATTTCCATCTAACCTATTATGTGCTGGCATATATGTATTGGTTTATGTAACATCTGTTATATAGGGCGCTGTTTGCCAGCTTTGCATTTGAAAACGTAACCTCACGTTCAAAAGACATATGACTGTATGTGTTTACATTGTTACAGGAGTGTATATGTGGATTAACAGGGGACCTAATTTGAATTGAGACATCAGGATTGTGATACGGTTTGATCATACCCTGCTCATGTTGTTCTGGAAACTAAGCTCAGGTGCAGATGTGTGTCCTGTTGGTGGATTGGTACTAGTGTGTGTGTGTGACATCTGCCCACATGAGGGGGGGGGGGGAAGGTTGCTGCCCATCACACACACCTGTGATGGCGGCTCATTTTCTGGTCCTTTTGTTATTTCATGTAACGTTTATGTTCTGGACAATCCATACACCTAACCCTTGTCATGTGTGTGTGAGGTCCACACACTCACTCAGTACTGGGTTGTCACCCCGGAGGTCGCGTATATACTGGGGGGGGGGGCTACATATGATGGGTTTCCCTGACCTTAGCAACTGCGAGTACAGTTTTGCATATGGATGGTCATGCATTTGGCCTGTTTCACCGCAGGAGAGATACCTTTGGCCACTGCAGATGTGTGGGACATAGGCGACGTTGTATGTGCTGATCCTAATGTTGTTGAGCATTGTGGACAGGTGACAGCAGGGGCAAGGGACTACATGGGTGAATACAGAGAGGTATTGGTCGCACATACCCAGGTAGGTACTCTGCCTCTGTCCATGTGATTGGTGCAAGCTCATGTGGGCTACGGTGTGCACTTCTGTGGTCCACAGTTTAAAAAGGCTCTGAACATGATGGAGACAGTGCAGAGGGTGGCTACTGAAAGGATAGGTGATTAGCAGGAACCAGCATATGGAGTCAATATGCTCATTTTTGAGATGTGGACCTTGGAGGACAGGGGGTATAGCGGTGATATGGTTGTGACCTTGTCAGACCTCCCTGGCATACATGGTCTGGGTGCGAGGCGCCATCGATTACATCACAGTTTTGGGTTGTGTACATTGCTGACATATACTTTGAACAGGTGATATGTGTATTGGTGGTATAGTCTAACGTTGGAGGTGGTCGAGATGAGGACAGGAACTGCAGTACAATACGCATGTGCCACACATAGAGGATTTCTATAGGTACAACTGGGACTGGTTTTTTATGGCAGTATGTACAGGCTCCATAGGCCATGTTTACCATTTATATCAACATATGTATATGTTTCACAAATGCATAGTTGGTGTGTCATATATGTCTGTCAGGATGTGTTCTGCATTTGTTTCGCACGTCCATACCTGTGTAAATGAGAGGTAACATGCACTCATGCATTGACATGCAACATTTCTTTCTGCAGGTGATGCAGGGTATGGGTGTCGCCCCTGGCTGCTGACCCCTGTGCGTCATCCACGGACACATGCAGAGCGGAGGTACAATGAGGCCCACGCCTCCAGCCGCTCTGTCATAGAGCGCACCTTTGGCGCGTTGAAAAGTCGCTTCAGGTGTCTGGATAGGACAGGCGGGGCCTTACAATATAGACCTATGACTGTGGCAGAGATTATCATTGCCTGTTGCATCCTGCACAACATTGCTCTCAGGCACAATATTCCTGCAGAGATTAATGAGGATCTGGATGATGATCCACCATGCCCCCCTGTACGTGCCAGTGGTGACACACACGAGGGCACAGCGGTCAGGCGGAGGTTGATTGCAGAGATCTTCTCTGGTACGTATTGCATATATTCCCACATAAATGTGCTGTTCTGTGTGTGTGATGGTCATAAAGGTTTTTGTGTCGGAACATATCACCTTCAGGTGCAACACTGCATTGTCATTCAACTTAACATCCCACGGTCACATATAGCCATGCGTGTGTGACCAACAATGTGGCCGCGGCACAACAGCAGCTGTTGGTGTATTATGTGTGTGTGTGTTGCTACACCTTTCAGATACTTTGTGGGTCACATTCCCAGTTAGTTGGTGGTGGTGATAGCAGTTGCTGTGAAAAGAAGAGTTCGTTGGTTTCATGGTCGGGATGGAGCATGGTGGCAGGCATATGTTGCGGTAGTCACAGTGGGAGGGATGACCCTGTTTGTGGACAGTTCCCCTGCGGGGTATTTGTTTATATTGTACACCTTTTGTCCACTTGTGTGGGTGTTATGCTTGTGTGAGCTGGCTATGTGTGTATGTTGGCTAGGTGTGGTGACACATGTCATACATAGCACAGAGCACATGCTTATGACTGCTTTCCAATGATGTTATTAATTATGTGCGACGGTTGTTAATGCAACCCCACAGTGTGCCCTGATGTATACCTTATCACGTAGCCTTGACATGGATGTGTGGCAGGAGGGGGGACCTGCGCTGTGTGCAGCCAGGAGGCCATATCATTGATAGCAGCTGTATTGTGGAGTGGCCAGTCAGTGCATTGTTGCATATGTACACACATACAGAGGTGATGGACGTCAGATCAGCAAAGGGTGGGTTACAGTAGCCAAGTGGTACGCTGCATGTGTGTGTATATTCAGTTTAGAGGTTGTCCATGAGGAACATGGCATGTGTAGCCGATGCTATCTCAACATATGCCACATTGCTGGATGTGTCATCAGACTCTTGGATTTGTATGCAGAGGATATGGTAAGGGCTGTTATTGTAGCTGACTTTGAATGGAGGTTTGGACATGTTCCTGCAGGACAGGTTAATAGACCACTATAGAAGAAGGTACCCCGGATAATCGGTGCTTGACACAGTACAGGTATTGTGGGACCTGTGTCTTTTGGGGATACAGCTAGGTACGTATGACCTAGATTGGCCACTGTTGGATACAGGATACTGTGATGTCTGCTGCTCGGAAAAACCCAGTATGACGTATGGCATATCTTACATGCTGTGGATGTGTGTAGGGCAGGAAAGCACAGTCCACATCAGCAAGTACCTTACGGACCTTGCAAGGGATGTTACGTCCACATACACACAGACCCCTAGATGACAGTTATTTGGTTATGGTGCACATATAGGCCATCCATGGTTTGACATTCGCACTCTCACACAGTGGGATGACATGCAGCCATTATGGTCAGGTCACAGGCAGACATGGGGGTGTGGTTTTACAGACGTGGCGCTGACATTGCCATCTATTTGAGCGCATCATCAGCACACAGCTGTCAATAATATTTGGGGTGTGCGAGGTACACTGCAGGATATGTCTTTGGCCACTGGATACAGGAGGTGTTACTGCATATCTCCATGTGTTACAGCAATGTACAGTGGGGTAACATAGAACAGTGGAAGGGCAGTACACACGGAGAGGGGGTATTGGTGGCAACATGGGGGAGACAGCCTGATATTGTGACCTTGGGATGGGCCATAGGACATGGGGGAGCAAACACCTATCTTGACCAGTGTGTACAACAACAGAGTGGTAAGGGAGATGACAGGGGGATTGGGGTTACCTTTATATAGCAACGGACACTTCCGTGCTGCCTCTCCCATGTCACAGTTCCGTACAGTGTGATAGTGCACAGCCAGTCCATAGGTCATGTTGTGGGGTGTGACAGCTGGGGGACAGAGAGGTGCAGTGTGTGTTTCACACCTTGGACATGAAATATGTTTGTTTCTCTTGTGTTTTCCACTGCACAGGACATACTTTGTGAGGAAGCTGTTTCTGTGGTGCAGTGCCACCTGACTGGACAGCAGCCACGATGCTGCGGTCCGGGGTAGTTGGATCTACAGCTACATTGTGCCTGCAGTCATGGGCCCAACATGTCGTATGATATGTGTCATACTGTGCAGATGTTGTGGTGGTTTTATTTCCTTAGGCCTCCCTTACCCATATATCTTGCTGTTGTCAGACATATCCCTATGTGTTTGTGTACAGTATGTCTTCTGCAAAACTGTTTATGGCATTTGTACGACATAGCTACATGTGTATGTGTTTTCGTCTGACTTACAGGAAAATGCACTTGCTGCCTCCCCAACACTGTTATCTCAGCCATCACCGGGGTATCAGGGCAGGTCACTGCGCCTTTATGTCCACAAGTTGCCAGTTGTGCACATACATGCCATGTATCACAGCTGTCCCGCAGACCGACGGCATACTGTGTGGGTGCATGTTTATGCGTTGACTGTGTGCTGATGCAGTGTCCAGTCATGGTACATTATCATGTGCTGTGAGGGGTGGGAGCACCTGGGGGGCAGTGGTGACTGTGCTACCTGTACCGTAGTGCTGTTTACATTGTCAACATTCTCAACATGTGGTGTGCGTTGTGAGCATAACTGTGTATTGTGTTCTGAGGGACCACTGTTGAGCAACCTTTTTTTATTTCAGGTATCGGCATGATGTGGACATGCATCAACAGTGACTTGACATGGTGATTCTACCTGTTTGGCTGACATTGTCTCCCTTCACTGTGACCTGATGTGGCTGTGGAGTCGCTCAAGGGATCGATGACGTACACATAATGCACACACAGGGTATGTTGGACCTTTGTTATTTGGGGGTACATGTGGCTGTACCTGTTGATGAGTTACTGTTTGTCTCATGTACATGTCATGGTGCCTGTCTATGCACACGAACAGATGCATATAGTGTGTAGCAGTGTGACATGGATATGGACATGCCCATATCCATGTGACACCCATTCTGCATTGACCATTTGATGTGTCAACAATATGCATATTATTTCATGTTCATATTATGTCATGTTTGCCTTTTCATCCGTTTCATCTGTATTTTCACAGGTGCGACTCTCTGCAATTTGTGTTGTTTGTACAAGGTGTCCAACACGACCATACGTATCCTCTCCTGACACAGGACAGAAGGCATCCCGGACACATTTCCTACAGTGCATCTGGCGTTGCCATCACACACCTTTTGGGGAACAGACCACCATGGAATTGTTTCTGGGGAATGGTGCCATTGGATGTTTGACTTATGCGAGTGGAACACATGCCTGTGATGGACAGTATTGCTTTTGGACCGCTGCTTTGGCCATGACGGACCTGTACACCACACTGTTTCTGCCATTCTGGGGCTGGGGGTCCTGCGCATTGCAGGGGACACAGATGAACTTTCACGGACTGTGGCATATTGGAATGTGACACTTGGCTATGCAAGCCCAGGGTTGCATGGAGACGTTTGACCTCACCTGTTGGATTACAGATACACCTTGCTTTTTGGACGCTGGGTGTAGCAGGGACTGACATTGTCAGTGTATGTTGTACATTCCTCCCCAGTTGTGTAGTTGTTGTGGGTTGGCCATGTGTGTGTGACATGGCACCCAGGATACGGTCATCTGTTAGTTTCAACACGAGCATACAGCCATGTTAGTGGCATGGGGGGTGACGATGGAGCGGTCATATTATCTATGTCCACCTGCCCTCTACCTGAACATGATACCGTTTTTCCCACACCAACCCTTTCATGCCCAACAACATCATTGATTGATGTTTGCAATGGGCAAGGGTGTTTACATGTATGAGTGGCATCACTGTATCATGTTGGTATACGGATGGTGCTTGTGGTTCTGACTGCTTATGTTTGTGAACCACAGCATGTGGACCTATGGCTTTTGTGTAGTTCACTGTAGGATGTTTGGCCATCATGTCCATCTTAACATGCTGGTCATTGTGTTTGCTTACTGCACAGACGTGACACTCTGCATGTATGTACACACCTTACATTGCACATCTGTACGGTCCTGTTTATCCGCCGCGGTAATGACACTCTCATTGCGCCATTATATTTGGTGTGTGGCATTGTGGGTGTCCATTGCCCTCCTTCAATTGTGCATTCCATGTACCGTGTTATATGTGTCCACACACTGTCTAACCAACAAACACTGGAAGGGGCACTCCTGCATGGTGTTATCTCTGGAGCTTTCTGCAGGTTGTTTTGTTTGTATTCGCTCTGGGTTCATGTGCCTCTGCGACCTGTTAGCATATGCTCATTGTGCTGGTGATGATTGCTGTGATCTACATTATCGCATTTCTGATTCCTAGATCAGGTATTAGGTGAGAGGTTGCACATTACGTTCAGGAGTTATTTTCACTTGACAACATATGATGTTTTCATTTGTGAGCCTCCTGTGTTGCCTGATGGCTATGTTGCGAGGGACAGGTGATGTGTTTTGGGTCCTCATCCAGCAACGCCTACGGTTTTCATGCACTCATATGTGCGTGACACATTTGAGGGATGCAGCAGCAGGTGGGGGGTGGGGACCTGATGGCCAGTGCATAGCGTGCACCTGTTGCACATTATATCTCGTGCCCTTCACTTACAGTCAATGAAGTGACCTTTCTGTGGGATGTGGGTTGGTGCCATGCTAAATGTGTTTCTGTCTCTCACCAGGGCTGCACTCACCTTGATATTATGATAACACGGTCTACAGTGTCTGTGAGGGGTGACCCAAATAAAGATATGTATTTGACACACATCTGTCTCTTTTGCTCCTTGATCATGGTGACACACATGCAATGCAATGTGTGCCTTCGAGTCGGTCCTGACCTGACTCCCTGTGACCGTGAAACTCCAGGGTGTTCTGGTCAATGTCAGTTTTCTGGTCATTCGTCCACGGTAATGGGGGGTTACGTGACATGCCCAAGGCCACAAGGAGTGCTAGTGTGAATCGGGCCCTGGTTACTTGATGTCCACAACAGGTTTATGACCAGTAGGCTACTCCTCCACTCTTTGAGCACATGTGCACTTCTATAGACTGGTTGCTGGTCATGTCCATGGCCCACCTGTGCTCACATCCTTGTAGAGTGACAGGTGTGTATATGTCACCCATTTGCAACATCAGTGGGTTTGACAGGTTCCCACATAGACCCTCCCTTTGGACTATTTGTTCTGCCTTGTACTCAGTGTGCTGTTTGTGGTAGTGGTTAGAGGCATGTGTTTTAACACAGTAGTGTGCAGGTTTGATCCCCACATGTGGTTGTTCTGTTGTTTTTCTGTTGTGCTACCTGGACCATTTGGTACCAGCAGGTTCATCAACTCTACACACACCCTTCCCTCTCTTCACTGTACAGCAAGGTGTGCACTCTGTGCTGTTTAGCCATCAGATGTTATCAGTCACATATGTCTCTTTCTTTATGGTGTTTACATGGCAGTGCACCTGGGGGTTTGGCTGTGGTTCAGCTGGTGTGTGGTACACCTGTTTTCATGTTGTGTTCTCTCCTGTCCTGTCCCAGATTGGTACCCATCTCCAGCGAGCATCCTCTGATGCCCTCAGGATTTGGTTTCCTTCCTCTTTCGCATGCTGTATGCACTGCATAACATTTCATTGTGTGTGTGTGCATGTGTCCCTGGTCCCACATACAGACTAGGTTCTGATCTGTACTCAGATGACCTGCATGTCCATTTGGTCATGATTACTGTTGGGGGTTTGCCTGTCCTGGCAGCCAGCATGCGTCTTGTGTGATGGGCTTCAGTATTTCTGTATGCAGCCTCTGCTAATGCACTGATGTTGGTGGTGTGGCCTACCAGTTGTTGCCTTGGCATTTGTGGTGGTGGTCATAGGTTTGATTCCTCTCTGTTCTCTTTGATGTGTATGCTTGTCCTGCATAGGTGGTTTCGATTTGTATGACAGTCATATATGTGCAGATTTGTGCTGCGAGAACATTGTACCCTCATCTGAGATGGGAATCATCCTTCTGCCCATCTTATGTCTCCCAGCTTTTTGGCCATCGTATCCTGACGTGCATGCTGCTACACCACGTCCTGCACTCCTACACATTCCTGCATTTCATCTCTCCCTGGTTGCCTCTCGTGTGTGTGCTCTGCATAACACTGCTACTCCACTGTCATCCTGACATTTCATCTATCCTGCCATTTCAGCCTCCTTCGCTGCACACATCTTCCCATCCTCTGTCAAACACTGACATTATAGCATGGTACATTACCATCACTCTGTGCATAGCTACAGATGGCCCCGATCACATAACCAAACAGTCACAGCACATATTTAACCACAGCTGTCTCCTTCTTACTAGCATCCTTGCTAATTTGTGTAAATAGTTTGGGTATGTTATCTTGTTCACCAATCATATATTCCATGTACATAGTTTTCCCATGTTATTCCAGGTATATGTTCCTGTTATATGTAACAACAACCAGCCTGTTGTTCAGGTCTTTCTTTTGTTCTCTGTAAACCACGCTCCTACCACATAGTGACATGGACATAAATAAACATAACTAAATAACTGGATATATATGTGTGTCCATTTCTCTAGCAGCCACATGGCCTGGGGCTGAGTTGTGTAGTACAGCAGCTATGATCTACATCCTTCTATTAGCTCTGCATTGTCTTTCCTTTCAGCTCTGTGCAGTGTTTGGGTTACATGTGCGTTTGGCACATACCTCTGTTGCCCCTCACATTGTGGGATGTTACTGCTCCTAGCAAATGTTTTTGGGTTCACCTATACATCCTTGGGGCATCTTATGTCACACCTTCGTTTCAGGCAGCTTATGAGATACCAACTATGGTGCCCTGGGAGTTGCCACCCTTTCCACATGGCCGCTGGGTAACATTATAACTCGCCTTTGCTGACATGGTTGTTTCTGATGTTCGTTCTGTTGCACCGTGGAGGGTGCATTAATGTATGGCACTAGGAAGGCCTTCTTTTAGATGGCAACACATATTGCTGTTCAGTTGCATGCAGGGAACATACGTACCTCAGCCAACCTTATTCACTGCTGATGTTAACCCATGACCCCTGCACCATCAGTCAATCTCCTGACCATTGTGCTGCACTGCTGTTCCTTCTTGCATGTGTGCACACCTACGTAGGATTTCCATGCGTTACAATGCACAGTGCTGCCAGCACAATCAGTGCTCGTACCTTGCCCTGCCTCATACGGCACCCTATAAAGCGGCCTATAGGCAACATTGTAGGGTGCCTTGGTGGACAGTGCACTTTATAATGTACCCTCTAGGGTACCTTGTAGGGCACCTTATGCAGCACCTTATATTACAGTGCTTTGAGAGTGCATTTGCTAACAGCAGTCACTACAATAAAAGCTTAACATGCCTCCTTCAGCTATATTCATCATGACAGATAATGGCTCAGCAAGCCTTACTCATTGGACACTGTGGGGGATCGAACCCCTGATGCATGCATCATTGGTGAGTGTCTTCCCCATTGTGCTGTGGCTCTGTTCACATGCTTCCACATCAGCGCGCCACCTTAGCCTCACACTATTCAAGTGCCTCGTAAGACATTAGCACGCCGCCTATTGCTTCTATGCCTCCTAAAATTATGCCTCAGTGAGGCTGGTTAACTGGGCATTGTGGGGGATCGAACCCCTGATGCATGCATCATTGGTGAGTGTCTTCCCCATTGGGCTGTGGCTCTGTTCAAATGCTTCCACATCAGCGCGCCGCCTTAGCCTCACACTATTCAAGTGCCTCGTAAGACATTAGCGCGCCGCCTATTGCTGCCCATTATTTCTATGCCTCCTAAAATTATGCCTCAGTGAGGCTGGTTAACTGGGCACTGTGGGGGATTGAACCCCTGATGCATGCATCATTGGTGAGTGTCTTCACCATTCTGCTGTGGCTCTCTTCCTGTGTTTGTCTGTTGGCGCACTGCCTTCGGCCTTCCAAATTTGCAGCGCACCGCCTTCTGCCGCTCAAACCGCAAGGACTTAACAGCACATCGCCTAATGCACACAATTTGCAGCGCAAAGCATTCTGAGCCCAATATTAACAGTGCGGCGCACTCTGCCGCCCAGATATGAACAGTGTGCCGCCTGTTGCTGCAAAAGGTTAGCAGGGTTCCCCTTTCTGCCGTACAGGATTCATGTGCCTTCTAGTGCACCTTTAACCATTAATGTTATTGCCTCAAGCTGGCGTTTTTGTGGTGCACAATGGGGAATTGAACCCATGGCCCCTGCACCATTGGTTAGTATCTTCACCGTTGTGCTACGGCACTGTTCCTATATGTGCCCAGCAGCGCCCCACTTAGCCTTCCCACGCGCTAATGTGGACCCGCAAATGTGCGCGCCGCGCACAGGTACGGTCATTTTTATTCCTTTTTTCTGCCTGAACCGCCCACTCCTTATATGGCACAGGCACACTAACGGGGCCCCGCACAATTTCGGTGTTTCGTAAACATGCCCCTATGTCTGCTATAGTGTCTAGGAATAATTTAGAATCTAGTGTTGGTAGTGACGGCAGATTAAAATCGCCTAGCATGATTACAGGATTTTGATCATTAGATGAACTGAGAAGTTCAATCAGAGAATCCAGGCCATCTGTTTTATTGTTTGGGGGTCTATAAATTAAGCAAATTTTTATGGGGCCAATTTTTATAAATAATGTGTCTATGTTATTATTGATATTTGAGTGGATTGACTTGGCGTTTAATGTTTTTTTTGTCATCATTAGGACTCCACCACCTTTTTTATTGGATCTATGTTTGTAGAATGAGTCATAGTTCTCTTTATTAAGTTGATTTAGATAGACTGTATCTGTTTCAGTGAGCCATGTCTCTGTGACACATAAAATGTCAGGTTTTAAGTCAGTTATCAGGTCATTAAATATGGGTAATTTATTTTTCATTGATCTTGCATTAATGAGGATGCATGATAGGGAGGAAGAGTAGTTAGAACAGATTATTTTATCTGTTTGAAGTGTGTTTGTTTGTTGTATGTGTATTAGTCTGTGATAGTTAATTTTTGAGTAGTTTTGATGAGTATGTCCTATGTGGCAGTCATTTCGAGTATGTGTGTGTATTATAGGTATAGTCATGTGATTTTTGTGGTTTAAGCATAGGGATAGATCTGTTATTATTATTGCTAATAATATACAGGTGAATGATATTCGTATGAGCATGTTAGGGTGAGGCATTTTCTGTATTTGGCTCAGCTTACTGTGAGTGTGTGAAAGTGAATGTAGAGCTACTGACAACAGTATCTTTAGTGCAACTATTGGTAGATACTAAAAATTACTGACAACAGTAATTGTAGTGTAACAATTGCTAGCTACTAAACACAATTGCCGGATACTGAGGACAGTGATTATCTGTGTGGAACTTAGTAACAGCAGCTGTTGGATGCTAGATACTGTCTACAGCAAGTAGCTATGTGGTAAGTAGTGTAGTGTAAAAATTGTTAAATTCTGACTACAGTAAGAAGCTGGGAGGTGTTTAAAACCATAGTAGTTGGGTGATTGTTTGCAAAAAACAGAAGTAGTATGTGTTAGGCTGCTGATAATGACTAAGTGTTGTGCAGCAGTGAGGCAATTCAAAAGTGCAATTGTATAAGATCAATTTTGATTGCATTAAATTTCACTTTACAGCAATAGAATAAACCTAAGGTCGAGGTGTGGCAAGTTTTTAATCTGTACACAGAGTTCTTTAAGATAGCGTTTGTAAGTGGTATACTTGCAGTGGTTGAGTTCGGTAGAGATTTTTGTCTAGAGTAGGCAGGAGTAGGTGATGATGCAGTGAGTAGCTGGGTCACTCGGAGTTATATGCTGTAGCACGTGTGCTGAGCGATCTGCTGCTTCAGCTGCTGGTCTGCGATCTGGGAGATGCAGTGGAGAGAGGGATTCCTCCGGTGAGCTCTGTTGTGGGGTTAATGTCAGGAGCAGTCTGCTGATTATTCGGCTGATTATGGTTGATTGAGTTGCTTTTGTATTTTATTCAGGTCGAGTGGGCTCCCGCCAAAGGGCCACGCCTAAGGGCCCTCTGGCGAGGCCCTCAGGCGCGGGCCCGAAACATGCTTTCTTCAGCCAATTGGTGTCACCAGAATAATCCTTCCCAGGTGGCACTCTATATGCTGAATCACATGCCCCACCAAGGGCCACAGAGGAAACACATACAGCAGGCTAAGGCTGAACCAGGGCATTGATGCCCTAAGACCCCATCTCTGTGCAGCAACTGAAGGAGCGGCTCACTTTGGCATTGGAGCAGGTCACCATCAGATCCATCTTGGGACGACCCCAAAGGTGCAGAATCCACTGGAGTGGAGGAGTGGCCTAGTGGTTGGGGCAAGGTACTTCAGGCCGGAGGGTTGGGGGTTCAAATCCCACTAGAGGACAGCAACCTTGGGCCGGAAGGAATGGGGTTTCTAGTCCCACAGGTGCTCCTTGTGATCTTGGGCAAGCCACTTAACCCTCCATAGCCCATGTTCCATGTAAAATAGTTATCTCCAAGTTATAATGCCCTGTTCAATGTAATTTCCATTTGTTCAATGTAAACCGCCTTGATATCATGAAAGGCAGTATATAAGAAATGTTAAATAAATAAATAAACTCCCACTCTCCTGGATCCAGAAAGTGCTAGCTGAGAAAGTCCGCTTCCACATTATCCATCCAAGAAATGTGCTGGACTGACAAAGCTAGAAGGGTCCTCTTTGCTCAGGCAAACAGGAAAGCCATCTCCAGGGCTACCCTCATGCTGCCTTGACATAAGACGCCGCCATGGCATTGTCCAAAAACACTTGAACCACTCGTCACTCGACCACCGGCTGGAAATGCAGAAGAGCCAATCTGATGGCCCTTGCCTTGGGACAATTGAAGGACCACACCACCTCCCTGCAATGGGCCATTCGATCTTTGCAATGAGCTCCCCAGACTGAGATACTGTCATCCATCATCAGAAGGATCCATGAGCAATCATCCATTGTCATGCCCTTCCTCAGATGACTGGACTGCTGCCACCATCACAGGCTGGCCTTTATTATCATTGAGAGCGGGAGCCTGAACCTGAACTCCTGAGAATTTGAGGACCACTGAGTCAGCAAGGACCAATGGAGCAGCCACATTTGAGAATGCGCCTATGGCACCATCTCGATTGTCACTGTCATCAATCCGAGAAGCTGAAGATAATCCCAGATTCTGGGAACCTGTTCTTGTGCAAGGCAAACCAATAACCTTTTGATTTTCTCCTCTGGCAGGAAGACTCTGCCCACTTGAGTATTAACATGTGTTCCCAGGATCTCCAGGGACTGAGAAGGCATCAACTGGCTCTTTCTCCGATTGATCATCCAGCTGAGGCTTACCACCACTTGGGTTGCTACCTTAGATGCTTCTGAAAGAGAATGGGCTTAGATGAGCCAGTCATTCAGATATTGGTGCACACAAATCCCTTGGTGCTGTAGTGGTGCAGCCACCACCACAATGACATTGAAGAATGTCCTTGAGGGAGTGGAGAATACAAAAGGGAGGGCAGTGAACTGAAAGTGAGAACTAAGCATGACAAAACGCAAATACTTTTGCTGATCCTCCTGGATCAGGATATGAAAATACGCCTCGGCCAAATCCAGAGATGCCAGGAACTCCCCTCAGTGCACTGTTTGAATCATGGATTGCTAAGATTCCATCTGGAAGTGCAGCATGCAAGTGCTCATTGACACCCTTGAGATCCAGAATGGGCTAGAATGATCCACCCTTTTTCAGCACCACAAAATAGATGTAATACCTGCCCTTGCCCCGATCATCAGGGGGAACAGGCATTACTGCCTTCAAGAGTAGCAACTTGTCCAAGGTGATCTGCACAGTGGGCCTTTTGTTCACAGGCCTACAAGGGGAGATGACAAAAGCATCCGGGATCGGCTCCTTGCATTCCAGGACATAGCTGTACTGAATGGTGTCTAGCACCCAGAAATCCTTAGTGATCCAAGCCCATTCCTGAAAGAAGAAGCAAAGCCTGCTCCTAACTGGAGGAACCAGGAAATTGGGTCCCAAACACTGCACAGCCAGGAGGGTCCTTTTCTGGAGTGGACTAAGTCCCTGGGCACAGTCGCTCCATGAAAGGACTGAGAATGAGCCTGAAGTCTGGAAGTAGAGGGGAAGAAAGGCTTTCCAGGCCCGTAGCAATGGGATTCCCAAGACCCCTGGGAATCCGACCAGTGTACTCACGAAGAACGGGTGGAGGCATATGGAAAAGGTACTCTTTCCTGCTTCATAGGCTTCCTGGACCAGTCCTCCAGAAGGTGGTAAGATTTTGTTTCACTCAGTTCCTTCACCAGCTTCTTCAAATCAGCCCCAAAAAGAAACTTCCATTTAAAGGTAAGTTGGGTCAACCGAGCTTTGGAAGATGTGTCCACTGCCCAGTACTGGAACCAAATCCAATGCTGTGTCACCGTCGACAAGGCACTATACCTGGCAGATAGACATACAGGTCATACATGGCATCAGAAAGGAAGGCTGTAGCAGACTCCAAAAGAGGGATAGTATCATCCACTGGAAGAAACTGAAAACACTGGAGCAGGGCTTGAGACGTCAGACCTGCACATACTGCCAACTGAAGAATAGCAGCCAGGGCAACAAACTGGTTCTTCAACAATGAATCCACCTTTCAGTCCAGAGTATCCTTTAAGGCCTATGAATGGTGGTCCATCTGGTAACTGGCATGACCTGCACGTTCACTTTGGGAATATCAAACCACACAATGCACTCCTTCTCTGGGAGAGCATACATCTTCTTATACAGAGTCTCTTAGGCGGGGAATTGGGGGAATCCCAGTGCGACCGGATCATGTCGTTGATCACCTCTGGGAACGGAAGACAATAGTGGATTTCCACATACCTTGCAAGAGTGGATGCACCTTTCGCTCCTGCTTCATACCTGGAGCATCCACCAAGCTCAAAGTGGATGAGACCTTGGCAGTCTAGATAGCAAAGTCCTCCTTCCAGAAGAGGCGGATAACACTGGCCTCTTCACAATCCTCCGAAGGAAAAGTACTTGTTAGTGCACATCAGAATCCAGAACCAAGACATCTGAATCCAAGTCACAGTCCAAATCTGACAGATCCCAGCTGATCCCCATCTCCAGGGGGCACCCTTCACCAGATAAGCTTAGCTATAGGCAATCAAACAGGGTTTGCACTCTCAGCCTGCCCCTTATGAGACAGACCAGCATGGCTGGCCCATCCAATAGGCAGGCTAGGTGGCTGCCTAGGACAACAGAGCTCTGTGGGTGGTACGGCACCTGCAGCAAGCCATGTACTTCTGCACAAATGGCCTGACGCTTCTGATCACCCTCCAACAGGAAGTTGTGCCGGAAGGGGATCAAAAGTGGCAGGCCTTGTATGCTGAAGCATGGGCTGCCGTGGGATGCTGCTGACACTGTGCCATCCTACTGACACCGCTGACAGAATTGGCAGCAGCAGGGGGCATTGTCATGGCTTGGAAGAGGGGCGGTGGCACAGCTTGGAAGGGAGGGGGCAGTGTGACACAGAATGGGGGGGGAGGCATGGCTTGGTACGGAGGGTGCGGGTGATCATATTGGTTGACGTTAATCTACCCAATGTGGATTGGAGTATTCCTTTGCAAATCTGGAAAGAAGTTAAATAATTGTAGATGCCTTCCAAGATGCATTACTTAGACAAATGGTGATGGAACTGACCAGGGAGAGCTCGGTGTTGGATTTAGTGCTCCCCAACGGAGATAGCATGTCGAATATTCAGTTGGGTGCCCATGTGAGCAGCAGTGATCATCACACGGTGTGGTCTGAGATAAAAGCCAAGGTAGGATCCAATCACAGCAAGCTCAAAGTCCTAGACTTTAAAAACATTGACTTCATAAAATGGTCAAGTACCTGAAGGAGGAGTTCGCAGGGTGGGAGGGGATAAGGGAAGTGGAATTGCAATGGGCTAAACTAAAGGAGACAATAAAAGGGGCAACAGATATGTATGTAAGGAAAGTAAATAAAAACAAGAGGAAAAGGAAACTTATTTGGTTCTCCAAAGAAGTGGCTGCACAAATAAAGGCAAAAAACACAGCTTTCACAAAATTCAAAAGTTTGCAAACAGAGAAACACAGAAAAGAATACAGGATCAAACTAAAACAGACAAAAAGAGAAATAAAGATAGAAAAATCAAAGGCAGAAGAAAAGATGGCTAAAGATGTGAAGTGTGACAACAACGTTTTTTTCCAGGTATATTCGGGAGAGGAGGAAAATCAGAGGTGGGATTGCAGGACTCAAAAGTGCGGGGAACGGATTTGTGGAAAGTGACATTGAAAAAGCAAAAATGCTAAACAAATACTTCTGCTCTGTTTTTACTAGAGAAAATCTTGGAGAAGGACACCTGTGATTGACAAATATACAAATGTGAATGGAGTAGATACCACATCATTCACAGAAGATGATGTGTTAGAACAGCTTGCAAAACTGAAAGTGGCCAAGGCCATGGGACCAGATGGGATACATTCCAGGGTACTGAAAGAGCTCAGAGAGGTTTTGCAGGGCCATTAAAGGGTGTTTTTAATAGATGCTTGGAGACAGGAGAAGTTCCACAGGACTAGAGAAGGGCTGATGTGGTACCTCTTCACAAAAGTGGCAGTAGGGAAGAAGTGACAAACTACAGACCAGTAACCCTTACCTCCGTGGCGGGAAAAGTAATGGAGGCGCTCCTGAAAGAGAGAATAGTGGACTTCCCCGAAACCAACAGGTTGCATGATCCAAGGCTGCATGGTTTTACCAAAGGACAATCTTGCCAAACAAATCTGATTGAGTTCTCTGACTGGGTGACCAGATAACTAGATCAAGGGCATTCAATGAATATGATTTATCTAGATTACAGCAAAGCCTTTGATATTCTTCCTTATAGGAGGCTTATCAATAAACTCAACAGATTGGGGATGTGTCCCAAGGTGGAGAACTGGATCAGAAATTGGTTGACTGACAGACAGAAGGTGATGGTAAATGGAACTCACTCAGATGAAAGGAAGGTGATTAGCGGCGTGCCCCGGAGTTCAGTCCTGGGACCGGTACTGTTCAATATATTTGTGATATTGCTGAGGGGGACTGAATGGAAAAGTCTGTCTTTTTGTAGATGACACAAAATTTTGCAACAGAGTGGACTCCCCTGAGGGAGTGGATAACATGAGGTAAGATCTACAAAAGCTGGAAGAATGATCTAATGCTTGGCAGTTAAGATTTGATGCAAAGAAGTGCAGTGTCATGCACTTGGGAAGCAGAAATCCAAGGAAATTGTATGCGATAGGGGACAAGAAGTTGGTGTGCACGGACCAGGAGAATGACCTCGTAGTGATTGTTTCTGAGGATCTCAAGGTGGCGAAACAGTGTGACAAGGCATGGGCAAAAGCCAGAAGGATGCTGTGTTGCATACAGAGAGCAATTACCAGCAGAAAGGAAGAGGTACTAATGCCACTTTACCAGTCGCTGGTGAGGCCTCACTTGGAATACTGGGTTCAGTTTTTGAGACCATATCTCGCAAAGGATATAAAAAGGCTGGAAACAATTCGGAGGAAGGCAATCAAAACTATGTGGAGCCTGTGTCAGAAGACTTATCAGAAGAGACTTGAAGACCTAAATATGTATACTCTGGAGGAGAGGAGGGACAGGGGAAATAAGATTCAGATCTTTAAATATTTAAAATTAATGAACAAACAAACCTCTTCCAAAGACAGGGAAGCTGTAAAACTAGAATGCTTAACAAGAAGCTGCAAGGAGATAAACTGAAAGGCAATGTCGGGAAATACTTTTTCACTGAAAGGGTGATGAATGTTTGGAATACCCTCCCGATAGAAGTGGTGGGGGCAAATACAGTGACAATTCAAAATGGCATGGGACAGACACAGTGAATCCCTTCCTAGCAACAGGATAAAATCAAAATAAATTTAACTATCTCTTATATCTCACAAATAGGGGTGACCAACACGGAGCAGTGGGTACACCCCTAAACAAGGGCATGAAGAGGGGTGACCTGCACGGAGCGGCAAGTGCACCTACTCTTGCTACCTTGCCTGGCAGACTAGATGAACCATACTGGTCTTTATCTGTCATCATATACTATGTTACTATGACTAGGGCTTCTGCCTGGGGCAGCAGAAACCCTTTGGCCAGTCCTGGTGACCAGGCCTGTTGTAAAAAGGAAAAGAATTTTGGGAAGGACAATCTTGACTCTGAAAGCTATTCTCACGGAAAGGGCTCTGCTGCTTCAGGGGATACAGCTGCTGCCGATTCCCTAGAAGACAGGGAGGGACCCACAGTATGGTTGTCGGACAATCTGAATGACTGTTTATCCTTACCCACAGCGCCATCTGCCACCTCCTGCCCTAAGGCAGGCAAGGGTGGTGTAACTGTATCTGCCAGCTGAGAGAGGGTCTACCCCCTTTAGCCTCATTCATAATCACCTTTTATAAAACATACTTTCCACTAAAACATTTGTATTTTCTGCATTATTTACACTGCTATGTTACTAGAAAATACAATATTGTATCATCCTCCCAGTTTATGCCTTTGGTTGGTGAATTTAATATTGATATGAAAAAACAGTGCAAAACTCTGTGCTCTATTGACTTTGACCAACATTGCATGGTATAAGCAGGGGCGAGGAAACAGGGATGGGGGTGAGAGGAAACAGAACTTAATTAAAGCAGTATTGGACCACAGTCATCAGAGATAAAGGAAGGGGGCTATTCAGTCTTTTGTACTGAATGCCACATCCATGTATGATTATGTATGAATTGGTGAGAGATTGTATGTATGCACTTGGTGCAAGAAAATCTTAGATCTTAAAGAATGTGTCCAGTTTCTGGAGGCTAAAATAACAGATCTGGAAAAGCTAAGGCAGACAATGAAATATACAGAGGAAACCTTCAGGAAGAAAGTAGAATAGTCCTGCCTCCATTCTGGCAGCCTTTGTGCTGAAAGGAGATCATCACATTGGTGTGGAAGGAAACAATCCTGTAGCTAGAACCTACCTTCAAGTTAATGTGAGAGGATACCAAGAATGTGTCTATAGGAGCAAGTGCCCAAGGGGAAAAGGTTAGGATGGCCATTGTAGGTGGGAATTAGGAATGTAGAAAGCTGGCTGGCTGGTGGACTTGAGGTTCACTTGGTAACTTGTCTGTCTGATGCAAAGATGGATGACTTCAAGAGACACCATGCTAAGATTTTAGACAGAGCTGGGGAGAAGCCAGCTGTTATATCATGTGGGTATCCAAGACATAGGAAGGTGTAGGAGGGAGGTTCTGGAAGCCAAATTTAAGATTTTAAGCAGAAAGTTGAAATCCAGAATCTCCATGGTAGCATTCTCAGAAATGTTCTCCATTCCGCATGTAGGTCCCCAGAGGCAGGCAGAGCTCCAGTCTCCATGCATAGATGAGACAATGATGCTGAAAAGAGGGTTTGGGATTTGTTAGGAACCGGGCAATATTTTGGGAAAGGTGGATCCTGTTCCAAAAAAACGGCCTCCAGTTTAACAAAGGTGAAACCAGGGTGCTTGCACTAAGCTTTAAAACAGAGATAGACTAGCTTTTAACCTAGATCATGGGGAAAAGTTGAAAGATGCCCAGGAGTGCATTGTTCAGAATGTTGTGCCGTTGAAGGATACCAAAGCAACAGGGAAATTGGGGCATCAGGATTGAGAAGTTGTAATAATGGCAAAAGTAGCTCAAGTGCCTATAAGTAAAGAGCAGAGTTGAAAGATTCTAAATTATCCCAGCAGCTGATAGTTTGCAATATAAACAAAAGACATACTTTGAAATGTCTGTGTGCAAATATTAGAAGTCTGAAAAATAAGATGGAACGAGTTAGAATGGAATGAAGAGTTGGATATAACTGGCATCTTCAAGACTGGGTAGAAAGAGAATAACCAAATGGGACACTGTGATTCCAAGGTACAAATTGTGTCACTATGATAGGGTAGATCAAATTGGTGGATTGGTGGCAATATGTTAAAGAGGGCACAGAGTCAAACAGAATAAAGTTATGCAGGAAACAAAATGCACTACAGAATCTTTACTACTACTAGTTATCATTTGTATAGTGCTACAAGGCGTACACAGCGCTGTACATTATGGATAGAATTCTATGTGAGAAGGGGAAGAGAACAGCAGTAGGTTGTACTACCGTCCACCTGACCAGAATGAACAGATGATGAATTGTTAACAGAAATTAGGGGCGCTAACAAATTTGGGAATACAATAATAATTAGTGATTTTAATTACTTCAATATTGACAGGGTAAGTGCCATATCAAGCCAAGCTAGGTAGGGCAGGTTTCCAGATGCAATACATGACTATTTCAGGGAACACCTGGTTCAGGACCTGAAACGAAGGGGGAGCTATTTTAGACCCCATTCCTTAATGAAACACTGGATTTGGTGTGTGAGGTAATGATGTTAGGGCCACTTGGCAATAGCGTTCCTAACATGATCAGATTCAACTTAATAACTGGAGGGAGAACAGTAAGAAAATCTGCTGTGACAGTATTTATTTTTCAAAAATGAAGCTATAATAAAATGAGGAAAGTGATTTAAAAAAAACCATAAAAAGAGCTGCTGCCAAGGTTAAGAGTTTATATCAGGCATGGAAGTTGTTTAAAAATATCATCTTGAAACTCCAGAACAAATATATTCCATGTGTTAAAAAAGGTGAAATTAAGGCCAAATGACTGCTGGCATAGTTAAAATATGAGTTAAAAGAGGCTGTTATATTTCAAAGAACATCTTTTAAAGAATGGAAAAGTGATTCAAATGAGGAAAACAGGAAACAGCATAAGCACTAGAAAGTTAGATGCAAAGTATTGATAAAGCAAAAACTCATAATAAAACCTTTTCTACGGCAAGAAGCCTGTGATGGAATCAGGTGGATATTAGATCAGAGGCAGCAGAATTGAGTGGGCCACAGGGGCCATGGGCCCCACAAATCTTTTGTCCAACACAGCATCAGTAATTAGAGAGCTTGGGAGCAGAAACAGAGATTGGTTTGTCTGGCTCCGCCAACCAAGAAGGTGTTCTGCTGCCTCTGAATCTGATGACTGAAAAGTAAATGGGGCACTCAGGGAGATCAAGGCCATAGCGGAGAGACTAAATTAACTTTTTGCTTTGGCCGAAAGTTGTAAAGAAGCTACCCATGACAGAAATGGTATTTAATGATGATGATTTGGAGGAACTGAGACAAATCTTGGTGAATCTAGGTGATATAAGGGGTAAATTGACAAATTAAAGAGTAGCAAATCATCTAGACTGGATGATGAATGGTGGATGCTGAAAGAATGCAAAAATGCAATTGCAGACCTACTATTAGTAATCTATCATTAAAATCATCTATTGTACCTGAAGACTGGACAGTGGCCAGTGAAAAACCAGTTTTGAAAAGTGTTCCAGGGATGATTTAGAACTAACTACAGAGCTTGACATTGGTCCAGACATAATGGTAGAGACTATTATAAAGAACAAAATTACTGACAATATTGCTAGTCATGTTTTAGTGGGACAAAGCCATCATGTATTTAGCCAAGGGAAGGCTTGTCTTATTAAGCTGCTAATATAAATATAAACTCCTGGATAAATGTGAGCCAATTGACATAAAAGCACTTTCTACACTACATATTGGCACTCAAAACAGGAACGCTTTTCCCGTGCGGAGGTAGCACAGGGAAAGTTTGCTGTGCTCGCCGGACGAAGCACAGATCGAGAAGAAGGTAAGCATAATTTTGAATTCCTGCAGAAGAAGCATCATTGTGAAGGTAAGAGACACTTTACTTTTTTATTTCTAAACGTTTTATTGTTCACCGCTCTGACGCTTATGCACGAGCGGTATATCAAGCCTTGCAAATAAAGATAAAAAGACTGTTCATGTGGCTGCAGCAACACTTAAGTGAAAACATCTGCAATTCTATGTCAGTTTTAAAGGTGAAGGTGGGCATTTGTAAACAAACCAGGAAAAATACACACGGGGATGGGCATCCATGTGCAGCAGAAGACGCTATTTTACCACTATATTCATGGGAAATATATGCAAGGAAACCCCTGTGATTTGCACATGTAACTACCGGTATTTCGGAAAGTGCATGTGCTAATGTTGGCACGTCCACATGTTTCCTGGCCATTTTGGAAACATAAACATCCTACCGCCCTTCATCAGTTTAGGGGAATCAGTGTCTACTGTAAAGGACTGTCTGAAATGAGCACTTTTTGACAACCTAAATGTGTCTGGGGGCAGGTGTAAATTCAGCTGTGGAGGCCACATGCAACTGCTATATGAAATGAGAAATGCTTGTGCATCGTTCTGCTCCTTTTGAACCATGCCGCTGAAATGCCCCTATGTGGCTCATACGTGATCGGGGTAGATGTGTAAATTTGGACCTTTCTAAAATGTTTTTTGGACATGGATGTGATTTGCATGTGTGAAAGTTCATTTTAACCTATGCAGATCATGAATAGGACTTCTACAATAACCCCCATAAAATATCTGGATTTTCAAAATGCATTTGACAAAGAGATTCCTGTAGATATTAAAAAGTGATGGGATAGGAGGCGGTGTCCTGTTTGGATTGGGAACGGAGAAACAGATTAGAAAATGATGGCAGATAAAGACCACACAGCCTATCCAGTCTTCCCATCCATAAGAACTATTAAGCTCTACAATCCCTTCCTATCCCTTAGAGATCCTCTATATCTGTCCCATGCTTTCTTGAATTTGGATACAATTCTCATCTCCATCACCTCCACTGGAAAGCTGTTCCACACATCCACTCTTTCTGTGAAGAAATAACCCTTAGATTACTCCTGAGTCTTTCCCCCTTCATCTTCATCCTTTGACCCCCTCATTCCAGAACTTCTTTTAATTGAAAGAGGCCCGCCTCCTGTGCATTTATACATGGAGGTATTTAAATGTCTCTGTCATATATCCCATCTCACGCCTTTCCTCCGAAGTGTACATATCAAGGTCTTTAAATGTATTCCAATACGCTTTATGATGAAGACCAAGGTGGGCACTACCATTAGGCAAACTAGACAGGTGCCTAGAACACCAATGATATGAGTGTGCCCATTGCTGCTGCCCCTCTGCAGAGGTGGAAATTACCTCTAAACAGTGATGCAGCACTTGCCATAAACTCCAGCACTGCATCGCTGTTCCTGTTTCTGTCTCCAATGCAAACGTCCTGTTTGCATGGGGATTGGCAGCAGCTAGCAAATTCCATCAATGCCCTTGGATGAATCCCATCTGATCTCATCCCATCTGGTCTATTTTTGGTTTCACTAGCTCCTTACGAAAACAATCTGGAAAATTGAGATCTGCCTCACTTTCATTCCTATTTGTGTTTGTTTTCTGAGGTCCCTTTCCCAGCCGTTCATTTGTGAACACAGAACAGAAATATTTAAGTAACGCCACTTGATCCTCATCAGCCTCTATATATACCTCCCCTTCACTCCTGAGTCTCACAATGCCACCTTTGCATTTTCTCCTGTCACTAACATACCTAAAAAAAAAATCTTGTCCCCATTTTTTACTGTATTGGCTATTTTTTCTTCCATATGCATCTTTGCTTTCCTGACTACTTTACCAGCTTCCCTTAGCTTCTCCAGATTTTTGTCCAGATTTTATTTGTGATCTCTCATAAATTATGATGACTGCCCTCTTTTTCCTTACCTTTTCAGCAACTTCTTTTGAAAACCATAGCGGCCTCCTTTTCCTCTCATTTATTTACTTTCTTAACAAATAGATTATTGGCTTAATGTAACCCGCCCTTCACCAGAAGGCATGGTCCTACTCAAGTTTCCACACAAAATTTAACTCTGTTCCTGTCATGGTGCAAAAGATTACCTCATGCCTCCTCCCGCATAAAAGAATTTGGTTTGGGATTGTTCCAAGACAGTTTTTACCACTTTACAAGCAGGCAACAGAAGAACCATTTGTGCACTAAATGTATATTTGTTTTTCTTTAAAACCAAATTGAAGTAAAACTTTAAAACAGTCAACATTTAGGGGCATGTTTACTAAAAAATTAACACGCGTTATGTGCTGCCACTGCCCATTCATTTTTATGGGCTGTTGCAGCACTTAACCCGCCTTAACCTTTAGTAAACATTTACCTTAGTCAGAGGTTCATTTTCAACTGGACAATAACAGTCAACAAATGTAACTGTTCTGTTGTATCTAGTAAGCATGAGTAACCATGTGCTTCTTTCTTCTGAGCTCATCTGAACTAACCTCAATATTTGCAAATGAAGTTTCTTGACATCAGATAAGTAGATAAGTGATACCCAATTACTTTTTAACAAGCTATATTATAGTGTATTAGCTAGGTTCTGTTCCTTTGGTTTAAAATTCTTTCCTCTCTCTACAGATTTTAGTAATCTGGATCTTAAGTAAGTATATTTAACTGTTTTTTTGTTTTCTATATGTAACAATTTACTAAAAAAAAAAACAACTTTTAATGCCCAAAGTACTGTAGTTACAAAATGCTGAAATGTCTTTTTCTTTTTCTAAAATATAAACCTAAACACTGGCCAGGGTATGTGAAGAATTCTGTGCACGCTTAGGGGTATGTTTACTAAACCGCGCACACGTGCGCAGCGCACAAGAGCGGACGCTAATGATGCACTTAAGTGCTCTTAAGCGCCGCGCACGCGTGCGCGTCACATTAACGGGCCGGCGCACGCGTGCGGGGCGCTCATGTGCGATAGAGGCGGGGAAACGCTTACGGAGGGCGGAGGAATGCTCCCGAGGGGTGGGGGGACGGGTCAATGGGTGGAGAGTGGGAGGGGAGAGGCTCCCTGCACAGGAGCGGGGCTGAATCTGGGCATTAAAAATACCGCGAGTGAAACCCTCGCGTTAGAGCCCATTTAAAGGGAAGAGAAACCATTTCCGTCAGCAATGTACAGCAAAACCGGGGAAACCTGAAAAACGTGAGCAGTGTGATACATGTGCACAGAACAAAATAGCAAATATAAATTGAAAATGACCACAAAAAATTCCAAATAAATCATAATCCAGCTGGGCAACAGTGATATTAATGGGCAACCAGAAAAAACACTCCCAGGAAAGCTCCAAAAAAAGAAATGATTTTTGGAAGGGTCTACGCTCCGTAGACTCGTTCAAAAATCACTGCATTTTAATGGAGCTTTCCTGGGAGTGTTTTTTCTGGTTGCCCATTAATATCACTGTTGCCCAGCTTGGTTTTGTATTTTCCCCCTTTTTCGGAGGTCATTTTTGAGGTTTAATTGCACCCCTGTCCCCATACAAGGTAAAAGAGCCCACAGTAAAATTGTGCAGAGCAGGGTGTCTGACTCGTGCGGCCAGGTTTCCTATCTCCAGAGACTGCACTGTCTCTGTGGCCACAGTGTGGTGCAGCAGACACAGCCAGTGCCTGTAGGACCAGAGAGTCATAGATTCAAATCCCAGCTGGGGCTCCTGCCAACCCAGTCCCCATTGTTTTACCCACCACTAAACAGTGATAGTACAGTGTATGGCAGAGAACATAAGCATGGTTCCAACACCTATATTTTACCCCCACACCGCACACAAACCATAACAATGGGCATTACCAACAGCCGAGTCCCCCAAATTCAGTCCTGGAGTGCCACAACTCAATCAGGTCATATGCTTTTACCAGATAGGGACATGTCTGCATGTTGGCAGAAGGGTACAGGTGGTGGAGGGGGCAGTGGCTGCAAACCACAGCAGACAGTGGCCTAGGCCTGTGCAGGCTGGCATCGTCCACCGTAACAGACAGGCTCTGTCGGATGTACAGTCATGGACTCCCCAGAGAACACAGCATATCTATGGCAACATGGTGGTGCAGTGCACACAGACAGCATGTGCAGGAACAGAAGGTCACAGGTTCAAAGCCCAGCTGGGGCTACTACCAATCCAGTCCACATATTTTTCCTACAACTAAACCGTGATAGTAAGGAGAAACCTTTATTGCTGAGAACATACGCATAGTTCACACGCCTATATTTTACCACACCAAACACAGACACCATAAACAGCCGCATTACCCAGAGCAGAGTCTCCCAAATGCAGTCCTGGAGGGCTCCACACCATTCAGGATCCATGCTGCCTCTGCTAAAGATGCCTGTGCTGCATATCTCTGCACCACCCCCATGGTATGCTGATGTAGCTCATGCATATTTATGAGGGACAGCATGAAAACCCGAACAGTGGTTGGAACACCAGGACTGGAGTTGGGACACTCTGCCGTAAAGCAGCAGGCAACAGGGCCAGACACACCCACACACCCCCCGGACCCATTGGCCAATGCCTCCTAGAGAGGCAGGACATTGGGCCCTGCCTGTATCCCCCAATACTAGCAGTTGCATACCTTAGCACTGCCACCCTACACCTGGGTATATGGTACACAGCTATCAAACGTTGCCCATGATAACTGGCAGATATCAATTCCTACGTTAAGCACATGTTGCTCATTGACCTCCACCATAACAATCATTGTGATGTCTGCGGTGTGCGCTGCAGGTCTGGTCTCTGACAGTGTTTACCACCCTGGGGAGTGACCCCCAACAGTAGTGCGTCCCATATCCATGCCTGTACTGTGGCCAGGACTGGTGTGGTGGGTATGGCTGCTGGACTCCTCTATAGTAGCACAATGCTGGCATAGGTGTGGGGGTGGCTGTCTGCCTATCCAGTGTGTGGTGACTGCAAACACCTTCCACAGCCCACACTGCCAGCAATGTTGCCAGTATTGGGCTGCCAATGTGCATAATGAGGAGCAAGGTACCATGGGTATAGGCCGGACAGGGTGGCCTGGCCAGGGTGCATCAGCACAGGGCATAGGGCACTGACTGGGACATATTAGTGCCCGGCCATCACCTACACAGACAGGGTGACCTCAGTATGTCCTGCTGAGAGATCACTCTCACCCTGACTGTGCAGTGACCACAGCATGGCTAGGCACCCCCATAGTGCTATATAGTATTTCTCTCATGTGATAGATATAGGTTTCTTTGGGGCCCAGTCACTGATGTAGCTGCTTGCTGTGTATGCTGACATCCTAGTTCTGTGTGCATGCATGCATCTCCACTGGGCACATGCACTGTGGACTAACTAGCACACTGTTTGCAGCTGGTATGTGTTTTGATGGAGCAGCTTGTGGGGTGCAGCGGCTGATGACTTGCTGCAGGAGAATATCAGATAGTGGTGGGGTGCAGCTCACCATATCCAGGCCTAATGTTTTTCTGCTATTGTGTTATGGATGTGTATAGAGCTGCATTGACTGCCCTGTGGGGTGTCTGTTCCTCAGTTGGTGGTCCCCTCTACTGCCACCTTTGCAGGGAGGTAGAATGTAGATCGATTAATGGGAGACCCTGTTTGCTGCCCTTGGCTGGGGGGGAGGGAGGGGAGAGGAGGGGGGGTGGTGGTGCATGGCCCATGGCGGGTCCATGGGGGCTACACCTGACTGAAACAGACAGAGATATCCAGGGTGTTTGTGCAGAAACTACCTATCTAACACATTAACACTGCTTTGGACCTCTGGCATGGCCTCTTTCAGCCATGGAAGGTGTTGTGGACCTGGTCCTGGGCGCCTCATTGCACCCTCAGGGTGAGCACAGTACCCGCATAATGTGACGGTGTGTAGCTACTCTGTGCCAGTAAAACACACGGTCAGTACCCCCTACCAGGCCGAGGTGGTGTGTGGGTGCACATGGTCACTTCCCTCTACTGGGCCAAGGTGCTGTGGGGGTGCATTGCCCATCTTGTGTTAATCTGTGGACAGCTGATTTGCATGTGCAGTGCATCATGGGTATGGGTAGGCTACCCCTATCCTGGTGACCACAGCAGACTGTCTGTGTGGTGACTTGCATGCTCTCTGCAGCCAGCCAGGGACTTGCTAGCAGCTATAGAGCTGTAGCCCAATGGTTACTGCACTGCCTCTGAAGCCAGAGATCATGTGTTCAAACCCACAGTGGGGTTATTTGATAGGATTGTCCAATGCATTATCTTTTTTTAATGTACATATTTTGATGCCAGCAAAAACACCCTCAGCGTACTGTACCCATAAGGTGCCTCTGAGGGTGCTTTATAGGGCGCCCTATAGGGAACCTTATGGTTCCCGTCCATATAAGGTGCACTATACATTCTCCTGTGACGCAACCTATAGGGTGCCCTATAGGGCAGTGTTTCCCAACCCAGTCCTACAGGGCACACCGGCCAGTCAGGTTTTCGGGATATCCCTAATGACTATGCATGAGATATATATGCATTAGAGATATCCTGCCAACCTGACTGGTTTGTGGCCCTCCAGGGCTGGATTTGGAGACCCCTGCCTTACACCTCTGTCATTTAAGATTGTGAGTGGGCAAGGTGCAGATGTTCTAGACATCAAAAGGGTATATAGAATGTGACACATTCCTCCTCGATTCTTACCACCACCAAAATATTGTCTATTAGACAACTTTTTGGTGGTGGTGAGAATCGAGGAGGAATGTGTCACACTCTATATACCCTTTCGATGTCTAGGACATCTGCACCTTGCCCACTCACAATCTTAAATGACAGAGGTGTAAGGCAGGGGTCTCCAAATCCAGCCCTGGAGGGCCACAAACCAGTCAGGTTGGCAGGATATCTCTAATGCATATATATCTCATGCATAGTCATTAGGGATATCCCGAAAACCTGACTGGCCGGTGTGCCCCGTAGGACTGGGTTGGGAAACACTGCTATAGGGGACATGTTAGGGTGCTGTGGCGGACAGTGCAATTTATAATGTGCCCTATGGAGTGCCTTATACGGCACCTTCAATTACGGCATGTGAGGGCGTGTTTGCTGGCAGCAATTAATAACATAAATATAAAGTGCTGCAGGACAAAATATGTACAATGCAAAGCTGATGCCACAGCCAGCCTTACGTATTAGGCGCACTGGGGAGCAAACGCATGACCCCTGTATCAGCAGTCAGTGCCTTAACCATTGTGCTCCACTGCTGCTCCTCCTTGCCTGTCAGCGCACCTACATATGCTTTTCATTCCTTAAACTGCACAGTGCTGCCATAAAAAACAGTACACTGACCTTGCGGTACCTCATACGGCACCCTCTAAAGCACCCTATACGCAACATTCTAGGGTGCCTTGGCTGACAGTGCACTTTAAAATGTGCCTTATAGGGCACCTGCTGTTAACACGCTTTGGGAGTGCGTTTGCTAGTAGTGGTAATTAAAATATGAATAAAATGCCTCCTAAAGCAATCTTCCCCATAATATGTTATGCCTCAGCCAGCCTTGTTCATTGGGCACTTTGGGGTATTGAACCCATGATCCCTGCATTGTTGGTCAGTGTCTTAACCATTGTACTGTGGCTCTGCTCTTTTTGTTGCACTTCAGCGCGCCACTTATACCGCCCAGTATTATACTGCCTCTAGACATCAGCACCTTATGCCGCCCAGTATTACTATGCCGCCAAAAACATCAGCGCGCCGCCTTATGCCGCCCAGTATTAATATGCTGCCAAAAATATCAGTGTGCTGCCTTATGATACCCAGTATTTCTGTGCCTCATAAATTACTGCCTCAGCCAGCTGTCTTCATAGGGCACTGTGGGGGATTGAAACCCTGATCCCTGCACCTTTGGTCAGTGTCTTAACCATTGTGCTGTGGCTCTGCTCTTTTTCTTGCACTTCAGCGCGCCACTTATGCCTCTCGCGCAGCTATCCCATGCGCTAAGGTGCGGGGCGAACATGTAAATTACGGTGTTTCTTCTTCAGCGGGGAACGCCCACTCCTTATATGGCACCCACACACTACCGCGGCCTGCACTTTACCGGGGTTTTAGTAAACATACCCCTTCGTTTTCCTCCTGATGTTTGCATAGCTCAGTTTCACATCGGGCAGGTTTGTAGCACACAGTGGACTTCTGGTCCTCTTCTTCACTTTTATAGGCAATTTCCTACTACACTGCTGTTAAAGTAACTCAAAGATGCAAAACCTTAACTAACTCCTAAACTAGGGTTTTCTTCAAATGTTGCTTTATTAAATTCCTTATGCCCTTATATTTTAGCAGGTTTCTCCCTGTCTCTAGCATTGTCCCTATCTAGTTTAAACAAAAATAATTGCTGTACCCTGTCTAAAAAGGAGTGCAGAAAGTATCTAACAGACCAGCCATGCACTTTCTCTCTCTAAGTTTTCAATCAGTCAAAGTGACTCCAAATTAGTTCTTCTTAAAGCAATAGCAAATTTTTCAGCAGCCAGACTAAACATTCAGCCCTCAACAGCCAGTGTAGTAAGGCCTCTAAGCCTTTTTCAATGAGCTTAGGACAGCTTCCTTTCTCATAAACAGGGAAAATTACTTTTTTTCAATATTTCTGTTCCCTTGGCTCAAGAACTCAGCATCTCATACATAGATCTGCTCTCAACAAAGTCTGCTGTTGGTCTCCTGATGCTGACCACACTGTTGCCACAACATCAGTTACAGGTGGTTTTTACTCGGGGTAGTTTCTCCAAATGGGTTAGTTTTGCGCATACTATGGCAGTCGTGAACCTCACTTCTAAGCCAGGGTATGTGGAGTATGATCTTAGTCTCTCAAATTTACTGCTAATGCTTGGTGTAATACTTGCCTTGTGCCAAAGAGAGCCTCTTGTTGGAGTTCGTAAGATGTAACATGTATGGGTAGTTTGTCAAGATGCACTTGGAAGTTCTTCTTTATCAAGCCTGTGGCTCCCAGTACAATGGAAAATATTTCTGTATCTTTCTGCCACATTTTCTTAGTCTCTGACTGCATTTCTTGGTACTTCAGGATCTTCTGCCTCTCCACTCAATTCACAGAATAACCACTCGGTACCAACACTTCTATTATCAATGCCTGGCATCCAGTTTCTTATCTGTTGGAATGCGAATGTACCAGGTGATCATAACCTCTTCATTCTCTATTATTCTCTTAGGGTCATGATCCCAGAGCTTTTCAGGGACAGTGATGTTCTAGTGTTTACAGAGTTTCCAGTGAAGGAGGCGTGCTACTGTGCTGTGCCTTTCTGTATAGAAATTTTCCGCCATCAGAACTTCACAGCCTGCTATTAGGTGAGTCACTATTTCCAGCTCTTTCTTATAGAATCAGCATATGTCTGTTGTGCCCGTTTTTTCAATATTTGCTGTAAACCATCTCATCCGTAATCCGCTACCCTGGGCTGCAACTATCAATTTTTCATCTTTCGGTTTTAGTTCACCTCTCCTCAACCATTCATAAGTCCGTTCTTGATCGACAAAAGATTCTTGAAGTAACACTCTGTATTTTGCACTGCATTTGTGCATTTGCCACTTGTTTTTCTTCGCCTGATAATCTAATTCTTTGAAGAGTTTTTCTCTTGTTTTGCAAATTCTGTTACTTCCTTTCCTATGCATGCCTGTGGATTCTTACTCATTCCTTCTAATCATTGGAACACTTGTCCAAGTTTGATGATGGAGACAGATTCTGGATGTTTACTTTCATATTTCAGCACTTTTTGCGTATTTGAATCTGATGATGCTGTCAGATAGGCTTGGAGGCCTATGATAGTTCTGAGGGTGTAGTCAATCTCTATAAGTCCTAGCCTTCCTTCAGCTCTAGGAATGTATAATCTTGGCATACATTGATTCTTGTAAATTACTTCATAAGCATGGAGGAGTTTTCTTGTTGGCACATCTAGTTTTTCAATATCTTTAGGAGGCCAATCCACAATCCCAAAACTATATGAGAGTACAGGAATTGCCAGCTGATTGATGGCTTAGTATCTTATTTCGTGATGTTAAAGCACTTTTCAATAACAATTTTAATCTCCTGTAATATTCTTTACTGATCTTCTCTCTCAAGAGTTTCTGCTCGAGTGTCATTCCTTCTTCTATTCCAAGATACTTATATACCCCTTCCTGTTCAAGGTCCTTGATGTCACAGTCCTCAGCAAGGGAGATGTTTTCGGTTTTGCTCAATTTTCCTCTGAAAAAGGTTGCCTTAGCACACTTGTCAAGGCCAAAAGTCATCCTGATGTTATCAGACGTTTTTTATCAGATGAAGTTGCTCTGCTAATTGTTGATCACTGGAAATGTAGAGTTTCAGTTCATCTATAAATAGCAGATGGGAAGTTGATTCTGAGTTGGTACCATCTTTAGAATTCAGGCTAAATCCATATCCCAAAGAGTTGATGAGAGCACTCATTGGATTAAATGCCAAACAAAACAGAAGTGGCAATAGGGAATCTCCCTGAAATATTTCTCGCTGGATCTTAATGTTAAGAATGATGTACTGACCATCTTCATATCTCAAAAAGAATGTGGATTGTCATATTGTCATAGTGAACTTAATGTACTCTATCAAACCAGAATTTATTTTATACATTTCAAGGCAATGTATTATCCAAGAGTGTGGGATACTGTCAAAAGCTTTCTTATAATCAATCCATGTTATACTGAGATTTCTTCCTTTCTTTGCACTGGCCATAATGGCCTTGTTCAGCATTAACTGGTCTTTGGTTCCATATGCTCCTCTCTTATTGCCCTTTTGCTCTATCACCATGATGTTACTGAGTTCAATTTGGTCATATATTCGGTCGGCATCTATTGCAGTAAACAGCTTATAGATTGTAGGTAAACAGGTTATTGGTCTATAATTTTTAGGAAAGTTAGTCAGGTCTCCCTTCGGAAGGAGAAAAGATTTTCCTGTAGTAAGCCCTTGTGGTGTTAATTCTGGTTGCTCGAACAATTGATTTTTGCAGTTCGCTGGTCTTGGTGGAGTGATGTTAACTGTTTGAGCCAAAAGTTGGTTACTTCATCTGGGCCAGGGCTCTTCCAATTTTGGACTCAGTTTAACCTGCATTCCAGCTCTTCATTTGTTACTACAGGCCATTCCATAGGTTTGATGTTTGTTTTTTTCTAAATGCTTCTGTATGCTGGGTAACCATTCTGCTTTGTGTTTGTGCTGTATAGGGTCCTCATATAGCTTTCTCCAGAAGGCTTCGGTTTCGGCTTTGGTTGGAGGTGCTTTTACCATTAATGCTCTTTCCCAGCTCCCTGTAGAATTGTTTTGGGTTCTCTCTAAATGGTTTATTCTGATATGTTTCTTTCCTGTTTTCTTCATATTTTCGAAGTTTTTGCGCTTCTGCCGCTATTTTCAATTTATTGTTGGAACATATAAATTTCAGGTCTTCTTCTGTTAATGCAGCATGTGCTTGGTGTCATGGATCTTCCTTAATATTTTTGATGATCTTAATTCTTTTAGATAACCATACATCAGGGATACCTCTGCATGCAGTGATTGTATTTTTCCTTCAATGCACTTTTTCCAGGGAGGAACTGTTATTGTTCTGTTTTTCTTCTGTCCTTGCACTCTAGTTGGTAGTATTCTATGCCCCATCCCTCTGGAACTCTCTACCAAACCACATCAGGAACAACGGTGATCTCCCATCATTCAAAAAGCAGCTAAAAACCATCCTATTCCAAGAACATCTCTGAATAGGACCCCACCCCCCCCTATTTCTCTCCAAGAACTCCAAACCAGTAACTATGCTATCTTGTCAGTCTCTATGTTCATCCCAAAATCATCAATGTTGAGCCCCCGGGGTTGGCCCCCCCCCACATTTGATCCCCCCCCCCCCCCCCGGATATATGTTCCACCGCTTTGACCCGGTGAAAAGCGGGATATAAATACAGTTAAATAAATAAATAAAATAAATAAAATATTCTTGCAGTAATAATTTTGGCTGCACAATATTGTATTTGATTAATTCTGGTGATGCCAATAAATGGTCCCTATATACTGGATATGGCTTTGTTCATCTTAATTATCATACTTCTAGCCTTAGGTGTTAAATTTAGCTTGGGTAATCTTTCCCTTGCTAGGAGCCCAGCATATTCATCTCTTTCCATATGTACCAGGAGTTCTATCTTGAATTCCTCCACCTCTGGGTCTTTCTTTTCCCTTTCCTCTTCCTCCTTTGCTTCCTCCAATTAATTTAATTTGTTGAGCATTCCTTTATTCAGCTCACTCTCCCAAATCTCTCAACTCTATCTCCCCTTCACCTCTCTTTCCTTTTCTGTATCTTCCTTTCTTCTGGTATTCTCTCCTAGATCCACTCCTCCCTGTATTACTTTGTCCACGGAATCCCTTAGTTGCTTCAAGATGTTATCATTCACATACTTTTCTTTGATCTTTTAAATTAAAGATCTTAAATGTGCATCTGTTATTTTTTTGCAGTTTTCTAATGTCAATTTTCCTCTTTCTTCCAGCTTTTGACGGACTCTCTTTGCATACCCTCTTGATTAAATATAGGCTTTGTAGCATAAAAATAGCAGTACATTATCTCCTCTTTATCTGCAGAATTCCACTTAACTGTAGTTAATCCTCTTAACTTTTTCATTAATTGCTGTGGTTTATCTCTTGCCACAGTGGGTCCATGAACAGGTTCACCATGGCTTTTATCTGTGGGAGGGATGTTATCTGCATCTGCAACACTTGCACTATCGCAAACACCATCATTAGCCCTAGTGCATAAGCTACGGGTGGGCACCTTTTAATCCTGGGCGATGCATGGCCAGTATGGATTTTTCTTCTTCATTCCTAGCATACTTTAATTTTAGTGTCACCTTGCTGCAATTTGGTATAGATGTTATAAAACGGGGTCACCACATGAAGGTACTAGCAAGACTTGAGGAAGGAACTTTATTCACTCCCCCTAAGGATGCACATCAGTCTGACAGCTGCTGCACACCCCTTTGACCCCACAACTGCTGCACACCCTTTTGACTCAATGGTGTTGCCATGGTGTTGCTATGGAAGCAGCAATGGAGCTTCAAAGTCTGCCTTCTCGTCTAGCTTGGGATTCTAAAGTTCTAAATAGCATTGCATAGAACCTTGCTAGTTTTAAAATCTTCTCTATGGAAAAAATGGCTATCTTTTAAATTTAAAATAAACGTGAAATAAAGTTTTCGCTTAAATAAAATAACAAAAAAATTACAGGAATATTTCCCAGAATGATCTCTTGACCCTTCTCTAGAGCTCAGTATCCCTCCTGTGGGTCCTAGTCCTTTTCCAGCACTGCCACAGCTCCAAAGTAGTTTAAGGTTTTAAAAGCTTTTTCTTCTACTCTCAGCCCTTATCTTTCCTCCAGAGATGCTTCTGCTGGCTCACTTTCATAACCCACACTAGTTGGCTATCATTTTTCCTATGTTTATGGGCTGTCAGCAACTTATTTTACACAGAGTGCTGTTTAAAACTTTTGGCTGTCAGTTCACAGCCCTTCTCCCCCTAGTTCTCCCATGCTGCCAAGCCTACTCTTTCCCAGGGGAAATCCTCCTACACCAACTTTTCCAATTTCTGGGATTGCGGCTCCTTTAAATATGAAAATAGCCTCTGAGCTGGACGGCTCTAAAGCCTTGCCTTGCCATTTTTAATTTAAGTTTAATTCAGTACTGTCCCTTTAAAAGATCGCAGCTCCAGCTGTGCTCCTTCAGCAGCAAACTGTGGTACTTGCCTCAGCGCAGCTCTGTTTTGTTTTTGTTTTGTATTTTTTAGTTCAAGTCATGCATGGCCCATTTAAAGCTTTACGGCCTAGTGATGCTGACACTCCTGGCCTAGCCTCCTGCATTCGTGCTCACGATCACGAGCTACAACTGCCTCATGTCATTTCTTTTCTTTTTAATTTCAACACCTGTGACCTCCTTGACTCAATGTGGCCTGGCACTGCACTCACAACCCAGGCCCCAACATTCAAAGCCATAATCTGGGGATCTCAGCACTTCTCAGTGCCCCAGTAGCAGCACTCACACTATGATCCCATTGCCCACCCGCTGCCTCACATGTGGCTGCATTCATTGTTTTAAACAAACACATGTGGCCAGAACTCCTGACCTCAAATCATGGCGCCCTTCAACCATTACACATGCGGAAGGTGCGTAACGCACACGCAAGGTGCCCAGCACATGCGTAAGCTGCCCTGGATCTGCAGAACTCGCAGTGGGCACGCGCGAGGCACCCTGCACATGCATTAAGCGCCTCCCGAATTGCACGGAGACCCACGACTGCTCACGGGCTTGCTGTTCATGTGAACGCTTTGTCTCCTGTTCTTCCCTCTCCTTTCTAGCCGCAGCAGCCATTATAGCAGTGGTCATTAGCACCCAGGCCAGAGCTCAGAAGCACCCGGGACAATTTAATTTTTTTCCTACCCATTTACATTAAAATATCTCCTTTCACTTTTGCCCACTGCTGAGCTTCCTCCCCCAGATGCTCCCATCCAGCTAACGACTCCTTCTGGTATTTACTTTTCCTGAAGTCTAGGATCCACACTTTTAAATAAATATCTCCACCCACGTCCTAATACAGAAGCACACTGTCTGGGGACAATCATAAGCCTAAGGCACCCACAGAGGTGTAAAGCAAGAAGATGAGGAAGAGTGGCCCAGGAAAAGCCAAGACACACTGGCCACAGAGCTATGTAGTTAGAAGGGTGGTGACAAACCGGCATGGCATTTAGGGAGGGAGAAAGTTGTACACTGACAAGCCTAAGGCACCCACAGAGGTGCAAAGCATGAGAGTGAGAAAGAGTGGCACAGGAAAAGCCAAAGCAATGAGGGCATTATTATTATTATTATTATCATTAATCATTTATATAGTACTACAAAGCATATGCAGTGCTGTATGGATAAGCAAACAGACAGCCCCTGCTCATAGAGCTTACAATCTAGAAGACAAACATACAATACAACACAATATATGAAATAAGGGCAATATGGAGATGAAACACAAGGGAAGGAGACTATGAACCAAAGCCAGCCTCAAAGAGGTGAGTTTAAGCAGGGGAAAAGAGGAGATTTGATGTAAACAGGGGAAGCTTGTTCCAGGCAAAAGGAGCACCAAGGTGAAAGGAGCGAAGGCTGGAGTTGGCACAAGAAGAGAGGGGCACCGAGAGAAGGAAGGCAGAGGAGGAACGGAGATCACGAGGAGGGGTAAAGGGAGAGAGGAGAGAGGAGAGAGGAAAGGTAAAGAGGAGCAGTAGAGTGAATGCATTTATAGGTCAGGAAAAGTAGCTTGAGCTAAATATGGTAGCGGAAAGGGAGCCAGTGAAGGGATTTCAAAAGAGGGGTTATGTGAGTGTAACGTGGCTGGTGGAGAATGAACCACACAGAAGAGTTTTGAACAGATTGAAGAGGGAAGAGGTGACACTGAGGAAGACCAGCAAGGAGGAGGTTGAAGTAGTCAAAATGGGAGGTAATTAAGGAGTGGACAAGGTTTTTGCAAATTGTTGAATATGTGAGGAGAATGAAAGAGAGGAGTCAAAAATGACCCCAAGGTTATGAGCAGAGGAAACAGGAAGAGGAAGAGTATTATCAACAGTGATGGAGAAAGGAGGAAGGAAGGAGGATGGTTTAGGGAGAAAAACAAGAAGCTCAGTTTTAGCCATGTTCAATTTCAGATGGCACTGAGACATCCAGGCAGCGATGTCAAACAAGCAGAGATATGCGCCTGGAATGCAGGAGAAATGCCAGGTGAGAATATATAGACTTGAGAGTCATCCACATAAAAATGATACTGAAAGTCATGGGAAGAGATGAGGGCACTGAGGGACTGGGTATAGAGAGAGAAAAGGAGTGGACCAAGAACAGACCCTTTGGAACACCAGTTGAGAGAGGGATGGGAGAAGAGAAAGTACCATGTGAACAAACATTAAAGGAGCAATTAGAGAGATAGGAAGCAAACCAGCACAAGACAGAGTCTCTTAAACCGAGAGCGGATAATGGGACAAGGAGGAGAGAGTGGTCAACAGTATCAAAGGCAGCAGAAAGGTCAAGAAGAATAAGAATGGAGTAAAGGCCTTTAGACTTGACTAGGAACAAGTCACTGGAGACTTTGGCAAGAGCCATTTCAGTGAAATGAAGAGGACGAAAGCCAGACTGGCGTGGATCAATAAGGGAATGTGAGGAGAGAAATTCAAAACAACAACAAAGAATAGCATGTTCAATGAATTTGGAGATAAAGGGGGAGAAAAGAGATGGGACGATAATAATTGGAGGGAGCAGTAGGGGCAAAGAGAGGGTTTTTTGAGAAGGGGAATGATCATAGCAAGCTTATAGGTAGCGGGGAACCTGGCAGTGGAGAAGGAAAGGTTGATAATATGAGAAATGGCAGGGATGACGGAGGCAAAGATGGAGTTGAGAAGATTAGTAGGGATGGGATCGGAGGAGCAGGTAGTTGGTTTAGCAGATGAAAGAAAAATGAAGGTTTGCTCATCAGAGATAATAGAAAAAGAAGAGAGGGCGGGGAAAGTTGTACGGAAAAATTGAAATTGGAGAAGGGAAAGAGGAGTTGAAGAAGAATTAGAAGGGAATTGAAGAGTAATCTTTTTAACTTTATTGTGGAAATAGTTGGCAAGGGTTTGGGCTAAAAGAGAAGGAGGAATTGGAAGAGGGGGTGCCTTAAGAAAAGTCAATGGGGGTTAGAGGCCAGACAGTCAGTCAGTGAATAAAATAGTTTTGCTTAGTGAGTGAAATGGCAGACTGAAAGAAGTAAGCATGAATTTAAAGTGGAGGAAATCAGAAAGGGAGTGGGATTTAAGTCAAGTGCGTTCAGTAGATCGGGCACAGGAGCATAGGTATCAGGTAGTAGAAGACAGCCAGGGATGAGGTAAAGTATGTCTCACAGAGTGTGCTATTGGAGGAGCAAGGGTATCCAGAGTGGAGGAGAGAGTGGTGTTATAGGAGATTATAGCCTCATTGACAGATTTATGGGACAAAGTGGAATTAAGAAGAGAAGAGACAGTAGTTGAAAGAGACAGTGGATCAATTGCATGAATTTTCCGAAAAAGATAGGAGAAGATAGGGCAAGAATGCAGTGGGGAGTGACGAAGAGAGAAGCTTAAGAGGTAATGGTCAGATAGTGGAAGAACTGAGGTGAGGAAATTAGAGGGTAAACAATTAGAGTAGAAAATAAGATTGAGGCAGTGACCAAGGCGATGAGTGGGGGCAGAGGAGCAAAGCTGAAGGTTGTATGAGGAAGTAAGGGAAAGAAGTTTAGATGCATGGGGATCAGAGAGGGTATCAATGTGAAAATTGAAATCACCAATAATAATGGAAGGGGATGAAGAATCCAAGTATAAGGAGAGTCAAGTATCAAAATCTGTGAGGAAGGAAGAAATGGGCTTGTCAGGGGGTCTATAGATAACAGTGACCTGTAGAGGAAGGCAATAGAAAATATGAATGGAGTGGTATTCGAAGGAGGGGAAGGTGTGGGACTGAGGGAAGGTGGAAGGGTGGAAATTGGCTAGAGGGAGAAAGTAGAAGGCTAACACCACCACCGTGGCCAGTGGCATGAAAGGTCTGGGAGAAATGGAAATCACCAAGAGAGAGGGCAGTGACAGAAGCGGTGTCATTGGGGAGGAGCCCGGTTTCAATTAAAGCCAGGAGACGAAAAGCATGAGAGATAAACAGATCATGGGTGAAAGACAGTTTATTGCAAAGGGAGTGGATATTCCATAAAGCACAAGAAAAAGGAAGAGAAGAGGGGGAAAGGAGAGGGATATGGATGAGAGTACATTGGTATAGAAAGGAAGATGAAGGGGGGGGGGGAGGTGCAGGATTGTGACTGATATCCTCAGAGGACAAAAGGAGAAGAAGAAGAAGAGAGTGAGAGAGAGAAGAGGCAGTACAGTGGAAGTGAGAATGAGGGCGTGAAAGTGAGGAAGGAGAGGGAGGAATGCAAGGAAGGAGACAGTAATGCTCAAGAGCAGAGGAGAGGGTGGAGGATAGGAATGTGGAGGAGATAGGGATGGCAGGTGGGAGGGAAGAGAGAGGAAAGGATAAAGGTTTGCAGAAAGAGGGAAAATGCTGGGAAATAGCAGAAAAAGGAAAATAGAGTGAAGTGGGACCATAGGTTACAATGGAAGAGATGACAAGAGAATGGAGCTAACACATAGGGAAAAACACTAAACTACAAAGTCTCTAAATGTTAGATTCTGTTTAATGACAAGGTAACTGTCCTAGCATGAGGCAGTGTTACTCTGTATCACAGACAACGTTTAGCTACAGGAATGCCAATGCTCAGCTGCTCCATGGGATGGACAGCATTTCACAACCAAGAATATGGACCTCTTAATGTATAATAAATGACTTTAGTCCAGGACAGCAGGCTGTATAAAGACCTTTAAATGCAGATAACCTGTAAACTTGCGGCATGCTGGTGCTCCTGTATATATGCACGTGTATTCTCTCAGGAAACTACAATAGAGTCTGGAGGTGGGATGGAGGCATTTTGGGCAATCTAGCTGTCTGGCTCCTACTACCGCCTATGCCTAAAGGCCATGCCAAAGACGTGGGCGTGCCGGACTGTGCCTCCTCTTGAACGCCGCAGCAGGTGTTAATTGGTGGCAGTGGTGAGGGGAAAGTATATCTTGTATTGGCAGCCTTCTCTGTCAGAAATGACTGAGTCTCAGGGTCTTATTCTTCCTGAGACTATCAGGGACTATGTGCATCTCATCTGGCCAGATGAATCCATGGGCTTGATGCAGTTCAATTGCAGCAGCAGCAGCAGCAGCAGCAGCAGCAGGTATCCCCAGGCATATACCATGTTGTACCCATACCTGAACAGCAAGCAGAAATGTGGCACTGTGAACAGGATAAAGGTATGCATTACACCTCCACCAGCCTTCCAAACAGTTCTATCTAAACTGTGGTCACTTGGGGGCCCAGGACTGGATGTAGCACATGGCAGCCAGTTCCTGGCACTTAATCTACCTCAGAGTTCCTTCTTGGCTTCTGCTACAGGGTGTGAGGGTCTGATAAGCTGAGACAGAGAAGGATTGTCAGAGGTAAAGAGTATCTGGCCAGTAAAAGTGCACCAGAGGAAACCAGCAGGTCAGAATTATATGATATACTGCAGTCACAAAGCAATAGCCTTCTGCTGTTGGGCCAACACTACAGCTTGCCACTTGAAGTACCGGGGGAGGGAGGGGGCTGCAAAGCATTAGGCAAAAGAGTCCAGCTGAGTTCCAGAATGCACAAGGGACACCAATGCCCTCCAATTGCAATTTTCTAGGGATGTTGCCTTCACTCCCTCTGAATTTCTTAGACTGGAATAGTGGTATAACAAATTCCTTGAAATACAATTTTCTCTTGCTTTTTTATGCTATGTTTTAGCAAAGGGATGCTGAAAGGTAGCCACTGGAAATAGGCATCATCCTATAGAGACTGCAGTGCCAACTATCAAAACCACATCTACATAAGAACATAAGATATGCCATACTGGGTCAGACCAAGACCATCAAGCCCAATATCCTGTTTCCAACAGTGGTCAATCTAGATCCCAAGTACCTAGCAGTTTCCCCAAAAGACACAGGTTCCACAATGCTTGTATTGCATCAAGCAGTGATATCCCGGGTCCCTTTTAATAATGGTTTATGGACCTTTCCTCCAGGAACTTGTCCAAATCTTTTTTAAACCCAGCTCCACTAACAGCTTTTACTACATCCTCTGGAAACAAATTCCAGAATTTGATTACACGTTGAGTGGAAAAATATTTTCTCTTATTAGTCTTAAATAGGTTACCCTGTGGCTTCATTGCATGTCCCCTAGTCTTTCTATATTCTGTTGACGTAAACAATCGATCTACATTTATCCGTTTTGCTCCATTCATTAATTTATAGACCTCTATCATGTCTCCATCAGCCGTCTTTTTTCCAGGTTGAAGAGCCCTAACCTTTATAGCCTCTCTTTATAGGGGTATCCTTCCATCCCCTTTATCATTTTGGTGGTTCTTCTCTGTACCTTTTCTAATAACACTATATCCTTCTTAAGATACGGCGACCAGAATTGTACACAATATTCAAGGTGTGGCTGCACCATTGAACGATACAGAAGCATTATAATATCCATTGTTTTATTTTCCATTCCTTTTCTTATGATACCTAGCATTCTATTTGCTCTCTTGGCCGCCACTGCACACTGGCCGGAGGGTTTTAACATGTTATCCACAATGATGCCTAAATATTTTTCCTAGGTGGTGGTTCCTAATGTGGAACCTTACATCATGTAACCTTAGTTTGGGTTGTTCTTTCCTAGGTGCATAACTTTGCACTTGTCCACGTTAAATTTCTTCTGCCATTTGGATGCCCAGTCTTCCAATTTATCAAGATCTTCTTGCAATTTTACACAATCTTCATGGGTTTTAACATCTTTAAATAGTTTTATCATCTGCAAATTTGAGAACCTCACTCTTTATTTCCATTTCCAGGTCATTTATGAATATGTTAAAAAGCAGTGGACCCAGCTGAGATCCCTGGGGTACTCACTATTCACCTTTCTCCATTGGGAAAATTAGCCATTTAGTCCTACCCTCTGCTTTCTCTATTAACCAGTTCCTGATCCACAATAGTACACTGTCTCCTATCCCATGACTTTTTAGTTTTGCCAAAAGTCTCTGATGAGGGACCTTGTCAAAGGCTTTCTGAAAGTACATATATACTATATCAACCGACTCACCTTTGTCTACCTGTTTATTCACACTTTCAAAAAAACATAACAGATTAGTAAGACAAGATCTTACTTGTCTAAAGCCATGTTGGCTGTCTCCTATTAAGCCATGACTATCTACATGTTCAGTAATTTTGTTCTTTATGATGGTTTCTACCATTTTTCATGGTACTGACCTCAGGCTCACTAGTCTGTAGTTTCCCGGATCACCCCTGGAACCCTTTTTAAAAATTGGCGTTACATTGGCCATCCTCCAGTCTTCAGGTATTACAGATCATTTTAATGATAATACACAGATTAGCGGGCCTGCAATCTCATATTTCAATTCTTTCAACATCCTTGGATGTATACCATCTGGTCCAGGTAATTTGCTACTCTTCAGTTTATCAAACAGTTATAATACTTCTTCACGGTGTATCAATATTTCTTTCAATTCTTCCGCAGTGTCACCTTTAAATACCACTTCAGCCATCTGTAACATCCCTACATCTTCCTTAGTAAAGACTGAAGCAAAGAATTTATTCAGTCTCTCCACTATGGCCTTCTCCCCTCTTAGTGCCCCTTTTACCCCTCTATCATTTAATGGTCCAACTGACTCTCTCACAGGTTTTTTGCTACAAATATACTTGAAAAAGTCTTTATTACGTGTTTTTGCTTCCACAGTAAGCTTCTTATCAAATTCTCTCTGACCTCACCTTTAACCCATGCTGGCAGTTTTTTGGACTTCCTTCCACTTTTCTTAAAGCATAGAATACAGCTGATCTGAGCTTCCAAGATAGTATTTTTCAACAACAGCCAAGCCTGATGTACGTCTTTAACCTTGGCAACTGCTCCTTTTAGTTTTTTCTTAACTCTTTTCCTCATTTTATCATAGTCTCCCTTTTGAAAGTTAAAAGGTAGTACTGTGGATTTCCTTACCATCCCTCCTTCTCCATTAATTAAAACAAATGTCATCATGCTATGATCACTATCGCCAAGTGGCCCCAACACCCTTATCTCTTGCACCAGACCTAGTGTTCCACTAAGGACTAGGTCCAAAATGGCTTTCCCTTTGGTCGGTTCATGAACCAGCTGCTCCAAAAAGCAGTCATTTATTTCATCTAGAAACTTTATCTCCCTAGCATGCCCTGCTGTGACACTGACCCAGTCAATACCGGGGTAATTGAAATCACCCATTGTTATTACTGTGCTGTAACGTTTGTTAACTTCCCTGATTTCTTTGAGCATTTCATCATTCATTTGTTCATTCTGGCCAGGTGCCATCACATTCTCCTTTTTAAATAGAATTTCAATCCATAGAGATTCTACAGCAAATTTTGTTTCCTGCAAAACTTTAACCCTTTGTGGCTCAGTGCCTTCTCTAACATACAGCGCAACCCCTCCACCAATGTGATCAGTTCTATCATTACGATATAGTTTGTACCCAGGTATCACAGTGTCACACTGGTTGTCCTCCTTCCACCTTGTCTCTGAGATACCAATCATATCTTTTTTTAAAAAATTTTTATTTATGCAATTTTTAAATAAATACAAGGAAAAAACCTTGTACAGAAAGGGCACATTTCTCTCACATTTCTCAAATCATAGGGAAAATTCCCTACCCATTGAAAAATCAACTAATACATAGCCCATAGCCCATAATAGCAGGATAGGTGACAATATATAGGATAAATTGATTACAATGCATAATACAGGAAATTGACCGGACTAAGGCAGAGTGTACAACTATATATACCGAATTTAGCCCTCCGTAACAGAAGAACTAATTTGAGGGAGAATAGGAGACGTACCCTGCACATTACATAGCCTAGAAGAAATAAAGGTGGCTAACTGAGAGGGCTCAAAAAATAGGTAATTATGCCCGGCTAACTTCACCCAGGCATTTACACGGAAAACAAAGGAAAAATAACCCTCCCAACTGAATCACCCCCAGAACGATATAACAAAAATGGCTTCCTTCTCTTTTGGGTTGCTCTAGAAACATCCGGAAATATTCTTAGGTGAGAATCCAAGAACACTTTACATGGGGACCTAAAAAACAATCTTAACAGCCAATTTCTGTCCGCCTCTAGGGCAAAAGTGACTAGCAACGTAGCAGTCATCCCAACAGCAGAAGGGGACCGCTCCAGGAAAGTAGATAGATCCACACTGTCCGAAGATAATAACTGGTGCTCGTCAGAACCCACAGAACCAGCCTTAGCAGCTGGTAAATAGAAGGCCTTGGAAATAGGTGGCATGGAATCAGCCGAAACCTTGAGAGTAGTTACCAAGAACTTCTTAAAAAGTTCCACACCACAGCAGATACTGACAGAACCTTAGGAAAATTTTATATTCTAAGGTTACGGCACTTTGCAGCATTTTCCAGAAACTCCAGCCTCCTATGCAACACCACAGAGTCTATCACAAAGGCTTGGGAAACCTCCTGAACTTGCCCCAAGCGACCCTCAAAAGAGGCCACTTTGGCAGAAATATCAGTCTGACCCGATTCATACAACTTTAGTTGCTGCCCAAACACTTGAAATTGCTGCATTATAGACTGAAGCTGTGATGTAATATTCAAAGACATAGATGAGAAGGCATCCCATAGGGTATCAAGGGTAACAACATCAGGTCTCACAGGGTTGTGCCCTAAAGCATTCCCACCAACCTAAGACTGTTCAACCAAGAAAGGAAAACGTGGCATCTCCAACGAATGCAGAGCAAGAATGGATTCACCTTGTCTTCCTCCCTCCATGCCGGGTAACACATCCGGAGACCCCAGCACCAGCTGTCTCCCTCCGGGGCTGGAATGTTGCAACTGGGGTTCTCGAGGCAGGCTCACCACCTCCTTTATGCCCGCATTCAATGACCCCTGCAAGGACTCTCCTTCTGGCTGACCCAGCGGTGTTCAGGGGTCCAGGCTGAGGGAAACCTCTAGCCCTTGGTGCTGAGAGACCTTCCTTCCGCTCCATCAGCGCACTGCAGGCTTCCCGGAACTAGCTCACTCCTCCCAGCGGGCTTCACGAAAGCATCCATGGGCCCGCTTACCGCCATCCTCTCCGCATCCGGAATCTCCCCCGACGATACCAATCATATCTAACCTCTCCTTTAGTGCTATTTATTCTCCCACCTTATTTTTTAGACTTCTAGCATTTGCATACAAGCATTTTAGAGACTGTATTTTATTCATATTAATCTGGCTATCAGTAGACAGGGGTAATTTGGGATCTTTAAGCTCTGTATGCTCCGTCCTCAAAGGCATTTGGGCTACTTCGGTCTTTCTTGGAACCTCTCTGCTGATATGCCCTAACTTCATTCTTTTGGTAGTATCCTTCAAGAATACATTGTACCGAACCATGTGCTCTTGGGCGACTGTCGGCTCTCCCCTATTATCTAGTTTAAAAGCTGCTCCATCTCCTTTTTAAAGGTTAATGCCAGAAGCCTGGTTCCATCCCGGTTAAGGTGAAGCCCATCCCTTTAGAAGAGCCCCTCCTTTCCCCAGAATGTTTCCTAGTTCCTAACAAATCAAAAACCCTCATTCTTCCATCATCGTCTCATCCACGCATTGAGACTCCGAAGCTCTGCCTGCCTTTTTGGTCCTGCCATGGAATGGGAAGCATTTCGGAAAATGCTACCCTGGAAGTTCTGGATTTCAACTTCCTATCTAAAAGCCTAAATTTAGCCTCCAGAACCTCCCTACCACATTTTCCTATGTCATTGGTACTGACATGTACCAAGACAGCAGACTCCTCCCCAGCACTATCTAAAACCTTGTCTAGGTGGCGCATGAGGTCCGCTACCTTTGCACCAGGCAGGCATGTTACCAAGCGATCCTCACGTCCACTAGCCACACAGCTATCTACATGCCTAATGATCGAATCACAACTACGACGGCTGTCCTAACCCTTCCCTCATGGGCACATGTCTCTGGAGAAACGTCCTCGGTGTGAAAGAGTTTTACATCACCTGGAGGACAGGTCCTAGCTACAGAATCACTTCCTGCCACACCAGGGTGATGTTTTCCTGTCACGTGACCTCACTCCTTCATGGCAACAGGGATGCTGCCAGACTGGAGGTGGGACTTCAGTACTATATCCCTGTAGGTCTCATATATGTACCTTTCTGTCTTCCTTATGCCCTCCAAGTCTGCTACTCTAGCTTCCAGAGATCAGACTCGTTCCCTGAGAGCAAAGAGCTCCTTGCACCAAGTGCACACATAAGACCCCTCACCAATTGAGAGAAAATCATACATATGACACTCAATGCAAAAGACTGGAAAACCCCCATCTTGCTGCTGGACTGCTGTTTGCATCTTAGTTTTAAGGTTGTGTTTAGGTATTTAAGTTCTTTGCCTACTAAGGGTTGGTGGGGATACTTATACTAATAAAACTACACCTAGTATATTTAATGTACTTTGTTCAACTGAAGCTTAATTAATCTCAGGTCCTTAATGTATGCCTGATGAGGAAAAACAGCTGCACCTGAGAGTGAATATGGTACCTCCTTTCCTTTGAGAGGTTTAAGTACCTATAAAGCTACATTTATCCCAGGGGTGGGTGGCTACACATTACCCTGTCCTGTGCTTCTAAGGTAAACCGTCACCAATTTCCAGAGGGAGTCCCACAGCCCTTGCTTGGATAGAGGGAGTCTTGGGGTCTACATTTAACCAGAAAGTTCTCTGCTGTGTATTAAATTTAAACTGAAAGCTCTTTGCTGCTACTAGGCCCTGACTGATTTAACAAATACACTGGGTTCACAGATTAATCGGCTTTAATCTAAAGAATTCCTTTTTCCCCAAGATTTAGAAAAATTCCCAGAAGTAAATGCTTACAATTGCAGATCTCTCTCCAGAAGCAGAAGTCCCTTTTTGTAGTCCTTCAAGACACACTGAAGGCAGAGAGGGTGGGCAACTGCTACTCAGCATGAGGAAGCTATAGAGAGGTGGAGGAGTTGCCTAATGGCCCTGGCTTAGTAATCAAGAGACCAGGATTCAATTCCCACTAACATTCCTTGTGACCTTGGGCAAGTCACTTAACTCTCCATGGCCTTGGAGGAAAGGCCTGGCAATCTACTGCCAAGAAAACCCAGGAGCTGCTGGGTTGCCAGGACATTGCATTACACTAAAGAAGGTGGCAGAGGCAATGAGTGAGGGGTGCATGTGAGAAAAGAGGAGGGGAGACAGAGAATGGAAGAATATAGATGGGACAAAGAAAATCACAAGCAGAAGGGAATACCAAAGAAATAAAGTATAGGAATAACATAAGCAAAAAAAATAAATAAATAAAAAGATGACAACAAGATGGAAAAATCTAGAGAAACGTTTGCCAGAATCAAATGGGCACCAGAAGAAAAAAAAAATCGGAGGCAAGAAGAATTATGGATAAAGAAATTAAGGAAAGGCTACAGAAATGAAAATAAGTCTAAATAAACAAATTAAAAAAGAAACAAAAAATATGAGGGTTTGGAAATAGTTTATCAAGTCACTCTGCTGCAGCGGGAAGACCAAGTTGGTGGCCATAGGAGGAGAGGGGTAAGGGTAGGATTATGTATGTGTTGAAAAGGGAGTTACTATCAAGGGGGGAGACAAAGGAAAAGAAAGCTAATCAATGGCTATCAGAGGGAGGGAGAGAAAGCTTAAATCCCCCCTCCCTCACCATTAATCTGAGCCCCTTGCACCGCCCCTAAACAAAGCAGGCAAACAACGCCTATGAATAAACACAGTGGGGCCTGTGCTGGGAAAAAAGGGGGAAGGATATTCAGCAATGGCAGCTAACACTGTTATAGTGACCTGCCGTCACTGCTGAAAACTGAACTCGGATTTTCAATGCTGGCATCATATCCAGGTTTGCCGGGTTGTGATTTTGCAGTCCATGATATATAGCCACTGGCCAGATTGCAAACCTGGCTAAAGTTAGGACAGCCCTTCAGCTGTTCTAACTTTAGCCAGTTAGAATTAACTGGGCAGCGGCTGAATATCGCCACTGGCTGGTTAACCCACGGTGCTGCAGCGGCTGAATATCTCCACTGGCTGGTTAACCCATGGTGCTGCAGCGGCCGAATATCTCCACTGAATGGTTAACCCACGGTGCTGCAGCGGCCGAATATCACCACAGACTGGTTAACCCTCGGTGCTGCAGCAGCCGAATATCTCCACTGGCTGGTTAACCCATGGTGCTGCAGCGGCCGAATATCTCCACTGAATGGTTAACCCACGGTGCTGCAGCGGCCGAATATCACCACAGACTGGTTAACCCTCGGTGCTGCAGCAGCCGAATATCTCCACTGGCTGGTTAACCCACGGTGCTGCAGCGGCCGAATATCTCCACTGTCTGGTTAACCCACAGTGCTGCAGCGGCTGAATATCACCAATGACTGGTTAACCCACGGTGCTGCAGCGGCTGAATATCTCCACTGGCTGGTTAACCCATGGTGCTGCAGCAGCCGAATATCTCCACTGACTGGTTAACCCACGGTGCTGCAGCAGCCGAATATCTCCACTGACTGGTTAACCCACAGTGCTGCAGCGGCCGAATATCTCCACTGGCTGGTTAACCCACGGTGCTGCAGAGGCTGAATATTGCCACTGACTGGTTAACCCATGGTGCTGCAGCGGCCGAATATCTCCACTGGCTGGTTAACCCACGGTGCTGCAGCGGCCGAATATCTCCACTGGCTGGTTAACCCACGGTGCTGCAGCGGCCGAATACCTCCACTGACTGGTTAACCCACGGTGCTGCAGCGGCCGAATATCTCCACTGACTGGTTAACCCACGGTGCTGCAGTGGCCGAATACCTACACTGACTGGTTAACCCACGGTGCTGCAGCAGCCGAATACCTCCACTGACTGGTTAACCCACGGTGCTGCAGCGTCCGAATACCTCCACTGACTGGTTAACCCACGGTGCTGCAGCGGCTGAATATCACCACTGACTGGTTAACCCACGGTGCTGCAGCGGCCGAATATCTCCACTGACTGGTTAACCCACGGTGCTGCAGTGGCTGAATATCTCCACTGACTGGTTAACCCATGGTGCTGCAGCAGCCAAATATCTCCACTGACTGGTTAACCCATGGTGCTGCCCTCGCTCCATCCCTGGAATACCTCGATGCTAAGCACCAAATATCCCTGTGAGCAGCATATACACGGTTTGCAGGTCTGCAAATCACATAAATGCCTTCAAATATCCCCCTAAAGAACATAGAGGCCATGGAGCTGTAGGCAGCAGACCGTCGCCAGGCAGAGAACAGTAGGGCAGCTTTAATTTTTCTGAGTGGAGGAGACAGCATGACCTGCTGGTATAGCCTGGCACAGTGGTATTGGCACAGTCTTAGATGTAAGGGGAGGTCGTAAGGTCACCTGTTTCAGAGCAACAGGGCAATTTTGGCGTACTTCCAGGCAAATGAGCAACTAATCTTGCACAATTAACAAGTGTGAAGCCTCAGTAGAAACAGCCTTAAATTCTAATAGTGATCAGCCATTACAAGCATGTCTATTGTATAGAAACGCTGCTAAAGTTGAAATTCAACAATGACAGCCATTGATTTGGAAATTTATTTAGCTGACTGTATTTGGTACGTCATTCCATATAAAAATATTTAATAAAGCTGTGGTTAGATTCATGTAAGAAGAGGGGAGATGCATGAGGATGATAACATTAAAGAATAACATGAAACTTGACTATTTGGTGGCGAATGCTACTTTTGAGCAAGCAGTTCTGACAAATCTTGACTGATCACATTCAGTGCTTTTATATCTTGATTCATACTAAGATTTGTGTATTTGCTTTTCTTGGTGCCTTCTCAAGTACCCTGCTCTAGTGAAGTACAGCACCAGAAGTGGAATCTCAGAAATGTTTTTGAGTCTGAAAAAAGGAGTAATCTTTTTCAGTACATTTTATTTTATTTATTTATTTATTAACATCTGTTATATACCGCACTATTCGTTATCAGCGCGGTTTACAGAGAACAAGACAACTTCAGACAAGTTACATTTATCTGGTTTTTACATATAACAGGAACAATAACTTGGATAACCGGGGTAGTTATTTACAACAAATAGCAGTCAGAGAAATTATTTACATTCGGAAGACATATTGTCTGAAAAGATCCTTGTTAATATGGGAAAGTGGTGTAATGTGTTGTTGGGTCAGCAGAGGTTACGTGGTCAGAAAGGGGTTGTTGCTATTTGAGTGTGCCTGTGTTTCTATGTCCTCTGGGAAGTAATTGATGAAAAGGTGATGTTTCAAGGTCTTCTTGAACTGGATGAGATCAGAGATGGCCCTAATGTGTGATGGAAGGGTGTTCCAAAGTTTTGGAGCGCATAAACTGAAGGATCGGCTTACTGTTGTAGAGTTGTATCTTAAAGTCTCTTTTGGTACCATTAGCATATTTAATTCTGTGGTTCTTCTTAGTCTGTTGGGAGTGATTGGTTGGATCATCTCTGATAATGAGGAGGGAGCGAGTCCTTTGTGAGCTTTAAAGGCCAGGAGCAGAGTCTTGAAGGTGATTCTCGCTTGAATAGGAAGCCAATGAAGTTGTTTAAGAAGAGGTGTTACATGTTCTCTTTTAGGTACCCCAAAAAGCACTCTTGCTGCACTGTTCAAGGCTAGTTGAAGCGGGTTTAGAGTAGATTGGGGGAGCCCTTGTAATATGGAGTTAGCATAGTCAAAATGGGGAATAATTAGAGCCTGGTAGACAGTTCGGAAATCATCCGGATCAATCAGTTGTTGGAGATGTCTGAGGGAGCGAATCTTGAAATAAACTGCCCTTACTGTGTTGGCTATGTGGTACTTCATGTCCAGTTTTTGATCCAGAGTCACTCCAAGGTATCGGATATGGGATTTTACTTGCAGCTTGGCATCTTGAACCTCAAGGAATGTAGATGGTATGAACTTAGTATTCCTTGAGATAAAAAGAACTTCCGTTTTTTTATGCTGAATTCTGAGATTTTGAGTCAGTAGCCAATTTGATATGGAATTAAAACAATTGGTTATGGCAGTGAGGTTCATCTTATCTATGCAGAACGGCATATATAATAACACGTCGTCATTTTTGGCATCAGATACTACAGTCCAGATAACAAAATGAGGGCCCTTATTTTAAAAGCATCTCTACAGGTCTGGTGCAACGCGGTAAGCACAATAAGCATGGTAGGGGGCACTGATGTTTCTAGGCCATCAAAAACTGCCATGAACACTGTTCTATGCTGTGCCAACCCTGTCTGTATGTGGAGAGAGAGAGGGGACGGATGGCAGTGGTGGCAATAGGTGCAGGGGCGGGAACAGGGCCACTGTTATCCATGAGCAGTGGAGTAGCTGGGCTTCCATTGTGCAGAGGCCCAGGGCAGCTGCCCCTTTTGCCCATAGGTAAAAGCGGCCCTGGTGGCGGCAATAATTTAGGCACAGTGCACGGCCTCCAGAGCAGCAGTTCATGGCTGGGGAGAAGGAAGCTGTGGTGATGGAGCAAGAGGGGCAGCACACTTGTGCTTAGCCCGCACAGCCTTGCCAGCACCCCTGGGAGAGCAGGAGGAGGAGCCGGTAGCTGAGGTGGAGAGGCTGAGTGTGCCAGATGGGAGGAGCCCATGCTGCAGCCTTGAGTGACAGCTGAGCCCCAGCAGGTTATCCACCCGGCTGCAAACATTAACAAGTTAAAATGCTGCTGGCCTGAAGAGATGGACTAGCGACTCTCTAAGAAGGTGGAAAGAAGTGCATATGGAAGGGGGAGATGGGTTAGAGGGGATGCAACACATAGGACCCTATGGCAGGGAAAGGGAAAACATAGTAGAGCTACTGGACAGAAGGGATAGAGGACACTGAGAAGGAGAGGAGATATTGGACATGAGGGAGGTTATAGGGGTAGGAAAAGAGAGAGAGGGAGATGCTTGACACAGGGGAAGGGGTAATAGGGAGATGGGGGTTATAGGCAGATGGACATGGGAGAGAATTTGGGAGATGGAGAAGAGAATGATGCTGGACATGGGGGAGGTGGGGATACGGAGATGGAGGGGAGATGCTGGACATGGAGTGGAGTCATAAAGAGATGGAGGGGAGATGCTGGACATGGAGTGGAGTCATAAAGAGATGGAGGGGAGATGCTGGACATGGAGTGGAGTCATAAAGAGATGGAGGGGAGATGCTTGACATGGAGTGGAGTCATAAAGAGATGGAGGGGAGATGCTGGACATGGAGTGGAGTCATAAAGAGATGGAGGGGAGATGCTGGACATGGAGTGGAGTCATAAAGAGATGGAGCGGAGATGCTGGACATGGAGTGGAGTCATAAAGAGATGGAGGGGAGATGCTGGACATGGAGTGGAGTCATAAAGAGATGGAGGGGAGATGCTGGACATGGAGTGGAGTCATAAAGAGATGGAGGGGAGATGCTGGACATGGAGTGGAGTCATAAAGAGATAGAGGGGAGATGCTGGACATGGAGTGGAGTCATAAAGAGATGGAGGGGAGATGCTGGACATGGAGTGGAGTCATAAAGAGATGGAGGGGAGATGCTTGACATGGAGTGGAGTCATAAAGAGATGGAGGGGAGATGCTGGTCATGGAGTGGAGTCATAAAGAGATGGAGGGGAGATGCTTGACATGGAGTGGAGTCATAAAGAGATGGAGGGGAGATGCTTGACATGGAGTGGAGTCATAAAGAGATAGAGGGGAGATGCTGGACATGGAGTGGAGTCATAAAGAGATGGAGGGGAGATGCTTGATATGGAGTGGAGTCATAAAGAGATGGAGGGGAGATGCTGGACATGGAGTGGAGTCATAAAGAGATAGAGGGGAGATGCTGGACATGGAGTGGAGTCATAAAGAGATGGAGGGGAGATGCTTGACATGGAGTGGAGTCATAAAGAGATGGAGAGGAGATGCTGGACATGGAGTGGAGTCATAAAGAGATGGAGGGGAGATGCTGGACATGGAGTGGAGTCATAAAGAGATAGAGGGGAGATGCTGGACATGGAGTGGAGTCATAAAGAGATGGAGGGGAGATGCTTGACATGGAGTGGAGTCATAAAGAGATGGAGGGGAGATGCTGGACATGGAGTGGAGTCATAAAGAGATGGAGGGGAGATGCTGGACATGGAGTGGAGTCATAAAGAGATGGAAGCGAGATGCTGGACATTGGGAGAGGTGAGAGAGAGGAAAGATGCTAGACTCAGTGGAGGGGACAAAGAGCTACAGAGGGGAAAAACTAAACTTGACAAGAAATAAGGGAGATGGGATTCAGATTCTAGACATGGGACAAAATAGGGAGGACAGGAATGTTGGTCACAGACAGAAGGGAGATTTTGGATTTGGTGTGGGATATGGTGTGAGAGAGATGTGGAGATGCTAGACAGGGAGAGAGAGAGCGAGGGGCAGATACTGGATGGGGCGATCTGGAGAGTGGGGAAAGAGGGAGGGGGAAGATGCTGGACACAGCAGGGAAGAGAGAAGAGAGAATCAGTGACAGGCTGGGGAAAGAGAGAGAGAGATTGGAAATGGGAGATCTGGGGGTAAGGATGAAACGTAGTACATTGAGAACAAGATGGTAAGGAGGAGGACAGAAATTTGAGTCCATACAAAGATTTAAAAAAAAATACATGAAAGAAAGCTGAAAAGTAAAAGATCAATGTAAGAGATGGATGGACAGGAGAGAAATAGCAGATGGACTCAAGACCCTGGAAAGAGTTAAGAGAAGATGCCAAAACCAGAGACTGAAACCGATGCAATTAGAAAAATAAAATGGCCAGATGACTAAGATAGAAAAAATAATTTTATTTTCAGTTTAATGATTGGAATATATGGGGGGGGGGGGGGGGGAGGACATTCAAAGGCATTTGCATGGTTTGCAAACCTGCAATGGGATATTCAGTGGCGCTAACCATGTTAGTTAGCATCGGGATGCGTTGTGGCGGCAGCCACGGATATTCAGCGTCGCTAACCGTGTTCCAGGGTGGAGCTCAGGTGGCACCCGTTGCTAACCAGGTAGCGGGGATATCGAGCGACTGCCCTGTTGGTGACATGCAGCTAAAGTAAGGCGTGGCAAATGCCGGACTAGAATTCAGCAGTAACAGCTATGTGCTTTACAAGTGCTAACTGTTGCGCTGAATATCCCCTCACTGTTTTTGTAACTTACATGTGCTCTCTTTATATGCATCTTTTTATTTCTTTGCTGTTGCGCTACATACAGAGTGTGGCTTCTTGGGATTTCAGTTTCATTTTTGTCAACATATTTCTATTTTTAGTTTCTGGTCCCTTATTTTGTATTCGATGAGGGTCTATCTATGTTCTAAGTGTGTGAGTGAAGCTAGGTATTCTGTTGGTATAGAGTTTCCATGTAGGAATCTGGCTTGTTCAGTTTTCCCAGTAGGTGTGTAGATGTTCTAGGTTCCACTACAGTATTTATGGTGCCGTCCTTTTCTGGGCACGCTCCTTATTGTGTGAGTTTTGGAAGTTAGTGCTGTTATGAAATGATAATTTTGCTCTATGGGTCCTGTTCTTGATGTGTAGTCAACTGTAGGGAGTTGGTGGTTGGTAGTGTAATCTGAAATTTAAAATATTTTGTTAGTTCAGATTCAAGGAAATCTCAGATTTTAAGGGAACACGTCAGTTTAATTTTGCATTTTATATCTTCCCTCCTCACTAATGAGCTGGTCATAGCACTGACCAAATAAATATGGTATGCAGATATTTATAATGGTTTGCTTTTTTATGGGCATGTGAAAGTGGTTTTAAGTTCATTTTGATTCATGTTTATTATTATGTTTTATTGTAAGGTCTGTTTTAATATATTGTGTATGTATATTTGGAAGCCATCTAGAATTTTAGATAGGCATCATATACATTTTAAAATAAATTGTATTTATGCAAATGAGTCCCAATGGATTTGTAAATATTATTCCAAATGAGGCCCTACAATGAGTCTCCGCACATTTATTTATTTGTAGAATTTTATATACTGCTCCTTCCATCGATCAGGGGCGGTTTACATAGAACTGAACCTTTTACAATAAACAATAGAGGTACAAACAATCGCATTGGATTGCAAACATGGGGTAATAAATGTCTTAATAACTATGTACAGTGTTAACTATATAGAGCGACACAAGTTTTACATTTTATTCTGAGTAGTTGATGTTCGTTGTGGGGGTGCATACTTACTGCCGCGCCACAATGCAGAGGGGCTTGCTGCGGGCATTACCTGCACACAAACGGATGTGCAGATAGCAGCATGCCATCTATTAGAGTCTATTCAAATGAAATGGTAATGAGGTTATTAGCTAGTCAATCCAGATGCAAAGAAGTGTGCAGAAGACTGAAAGGCTGAGCACAGAGTTCAGTAGCGCCATTGTTTGAACACCTGATTGGAGGTGAAGTAGAACGTCGGTGCATGTACTGTAGAAGGAAACTTCGGTGCATGTAAGAGAAGAAAACATCGACACAAGAAACTTTGGCTCTTACAGGAGGAAACAGATTGGTGTGAAGGAGAACAGAAATGTTTTCTGGTGTGATTTAACCGCTAGCGGCTTTGTCGTCACTCATTCCTTACTGTGCCTACAAAATTATAGGAACCCTCTAGAAACCCCTGTTTTGGCACAACTTTCCCACCACCATACAGGTAAACAATTATCACTCCACACCGAAAACTGGTATTATAAATATTATACATTGTTATTTAGTTTTCATTACAGATGTGCTGCTGCTAGCATATTAGCTTCCTGCACATGTGTCTGGTATCTGCCGCACATTTAATGCAGAAGTTTTAAGCATATCTCGTTTGCATATATTTTGCCTGTGGCATAGTGGCACATGATTTTCTAGCGTGAGAGTACTGAATAAGTTGTGGGCCGCTATGCCTTAGGTAAAATGTATGCACAACTTTTGCAGTATTCTCGTGCTGGAAATCCAAGCACACAGCTCTAACGCTGGCTTTCTGTATCAGCCTCTTAATGATCTTATCGTAATGTCTTGCAAACTAGTGAAAAGTTATTTAATCAAGAGTATTCTTATTTTTGTTCTAACTCCTCTCCACTATTCTCCCTTCAGTGTTCAAAGAATATAACTTTGATGTAAACCATTTTTTTAAAAAAACTTTGGAACGTCTCAATTTTTTAATGGTGCAATCTGCTCAACTGCCTCCCAGCTTGGATACAACTATAGCTTGCACTCCTACAGCACCACCAACACATTAACTGAAAGCAGATTGATCAAACATTTCTAAGAGTCTAGCTAGGATGACGTCCAATCTTGATTAATAGTTATAAGTTTCATTATTACTTGCACAGGAGATAGTTTCATTCCCTGTATAACAAAAATTATCAGAAAATAATCAGACCAGGACATTTCCTCACCAGTAGGAGACCTAAAGACCAGTAAAAGCTTGCACAATCATGTAGGAAGACCAAATCTAACACATGGGGGTATTTTTACTAAACTGTGGTAACGTTACAGACCGCGCGTTAGGTAACGTTAACGATCATTAGGTAACGTTAATGATCGTTAGGTAACGTTAATGCGCGGTATGTAACGTTAATGCGCGTTAACGTTACCTAATGATCGTTAACGTTCCCAGCTACAGTAAACACCGCAGAGGGTGGAGAGAGGGCAGAGAGAAGGGGTCAATGGGCGGGGAGTGGGTGGGGAGAGGCTCCCTGCACACTAATGCGCTGAACTGAAGGGCTGAATCCTACTGCGAATGAAAACCTGCCGTTAGATGCACATTTGCAGGAGAGAGAAACCATTTCAGTGTCAGCAATGTACAGCATAGGCAGGGAGCCCAAGAAACGCAATAGTAGTGCTCCATTTCCAGCAACAGCATAGTACCCAAGTATGAAAGGCCACTATGGCTATGGTGCAAGTGGGGCATAGGGGGCTGCAGGCAGGACATGTAGCGGGGGCAGCTGGGGCACAGAGTGGACTAGCTGAGCGCCTAGGTGGCACATAGGAACCGGAAATCAGCATGACAGCAGCTGACAAAGGCCAAACACAATCTACCTACATCTACCTGGTCCACCCGAACTAACAGTCGCCAGGGCACTGACTTAACATCCCCCCAGCCAACCCTCCCCCAAGCGGAAGGGACATACTATTGGTAGGCGATGATGGGGGGGGGGTGGGGAATGTGAGGATGCTCATGTATGCCCCCTGCCCCAGACCCCACTCCCTAGGCGACCACCTACCCAGACAATGGATGGCCTGGGACTGCACACTGCAAGCACCGACAGCATATGGTCATGTCAGCATGGCAGGGGGTTGTGCCTGTGCTGGAGGGGGCAGTGGCACCTGCCTGCAGTGGACCTAGGCCATGCTCTGTATCAGTATGTAATGTGAAGTGCAACATAAAAGGTCTGGCTGAGGAAAAGTACAGGTAGCCCCAGGGACTACCATGTATCTGTGGCAACAGTGTGGTGCAGTACACCCAGCCAGTGTGTCTAGAAGCAGAAGATCACAGGTTCAAGTCCCAGCTGTGGTTCCTGCAGAGCATGTCCCTATATTTTACCCTAAAATGCAGATACAACAGTAACATGTGCAAAGCCCAAAGCAGCAGCAAACAGGGGTACAAACACCCACTCACACAGGCTCCACAATCCAAAGATGCATGGAGAGTCAGGCTGTTGGCCCCAGCATTGAGCTGCAATTATCACCAGAGCACTACTTCTACCTCCTGCACAGTTTAGCAATGTCGGCACTGTGATCAGGACCAGTGTGGCGGGCAGGGTTGCCAACCACCCCTATCTTTGCACAATGCTGCAATAGGAGTGTGTGTGTGTGTGTGTGTGTGTATGCCCATCCATTCTTCTGTGGCTGCCCACCCCTCTCTGGGCCCAAGATGTCCCACTGTTACCAACGTTAGCCTGAATATGTGCATAATGAGGAGCAAGGTATTGTGGGTATGGCCCGGACAGGGCGGATTGGCCAGGATGCATCTTCACAGGGTGTGGGGCAATGGCTGGGACACTGTAGTGCCCAACCACTGCCCGCATGGACAGGGTGGCCACAGCATGTCATGCTGGGAGGGCACTCACTCTAACCGAGCAGTGACCATGGCATGTCTAGGTTCCCACATAGCGCTCTATATGATCTATCTCCAGTGATACTTTTGTATTTCCAGTGCTGGGGTCCCCAATCATTGAGATGGCTGCTTGGTACATGTAGTCCATGCTCTATGAGCATGCACTATGGACTGGCTAGTGGACTGTCTGCAGTTAGACTGTGCATGGTTGGAACACCTATAAAGTGCTGTTTGCTGGTGACTGGCAGACAGTGGTGTGAGACAGTGGGGGTTTACCAGACCTAACCCCAACATTGCTGCTGTTCTGTCACTGCCCCAGTCACAGGTATGGCTCTAGTCCACAAACCCTGGAGAGCTGTCTTATACCAGCAGGATGGAGGTTGCTTCACCGGGGCTGGGGCACCTATCCCTTACCTACAAAAAGGGTGATGTGGGTCCTTTGGGGTATGTAGTGTATACCACTGTGACCTATAAAGGCACTGCTATACAAACCTCATGCAAGTCTAGAAACCCCTCTGCCCTGAAAACAGGTACCCATGTCAGCCAGACCCTAACATGGGGTGTACACTAATCTGGGTGGTGTCTGGTCCCAGAGGGCCACATATGACTGCAGGATACAGACAGACACTGAATTACCTTCGGCTGCACTGCAAGGAATACCTGTCACACACTGGTAGTGATGGGGATGTACAGCAGGACCTATCTCTAGCACCACATGTACTGCGGACCTAGTGCTGGGTACCCATCCTATCCCTCAGGGTGAACACAGAACCTGCACAATGGCATGGTCTGTAGCTACACTGTACCAGTATCACGCACCGTCAGTTCATCTTTCCAAGCTGAGGTACCGGAGAGGTGCAGACCCCATTTGGTGATCAGCTGTAGACAGCTATTCAGCATGTGCATTGCATCATGGGTACTGGTGGGCTTAACCTATCCTGGCACTCAGAGCAGACAGTTTGTGCGGTGACCTGCAGTCCTTCTGTACCCAGCCATTGCTGTGACATACACCACGGAGGTATAGCCTACTGGTTAATACAATGTCATTCTCGGCAGTGTTCATGGGTTCAATTCCTCATTGTTCCCTCCTCTCATGCCTGTCTTACTCAAATAGTGTGCATGCCTATAACAGTCTTAGTTTTTCAGATCTGTGCTGCCAGCCCATAATACCCTCACCACAATTGCCAACATTCCCTCGGTCCATCTATCTGCGTCTGTCAGCTGTGTAGAGTCCTGTCTGCCAGTGCAGGCTGCCACCCCATGTCCTGCACTGCTACCCTTTCCTTCATTGCGCCTCATCATGCTTGCCTCGCCTGTGCCTGATCTGCATGGCACCACCACTCCTCTGTCCATGCATCATTGTAACTATCCTGCCACCTCCGCCTCCACTGGGGGACACGTATTCCCATCGTCTGCCACCAACTGTCTTTCCAGTACTTTACATTGCCACCACCCTGTGCTGTGGTACAGTTGCCCCCACCATGTTTGTCATCAGTACTGGCAGCCGCATGGTATGCCCACAGATATGGCAGGTCCAGCGGCTCTCAGCTCTCCCTCCTTCACTCACCTGTTCATTGCCTTTCCTGAGTGCTCTATCTAGTGTTAGGGCTATATCTAGCTCTGTTCCTCACAGGTCATGCATGTCATCCTGAGGCACCTTGCAGCCCCTAGGGCACACTAACCTAGGGCACCGTAACCTTGTTAGGCCACCTTAACCTATGGTTCCATAGCCCAGGGTGCCTTCTACAGTGCCTTGTCCAGGGGTGCCTAATACAGCGCTTAGCCTAAGGAGCCCTATAGGGCACCTTATGGGGCACCTTACAAGGCACCTTATAATGCACTTTACAAGGCGCCTTACAAGGCACCTTATAATTCACCTTACAAGACACCTTATAAGGCACCTTATAATGCACAGTACAAGGCACCTTACAAGGTGCCTTACAAAGCGCCTTGTAAGGTGCCTTGTAAGGTGCCTTATACCAGCAGTTCTCAACCTGTGGGTCGCGACCCTCACCAGGGTTGCCACAGGATTCAGCGGGGGTCGCCTCACTCCACTGTTAAAAAAAAAAAAAAAAGCGCAAAAGTTGCTGCTGCTGCCAAGTCCGCTTCTCGGCAGCGGCAAACTGACAGACTCCAATCTTCTGCAGCCACGGCTCCCTGCCTCTTAGGGAACCGTGGCTGTGCCTGTGAGTGAAGCCATTGCAGAGCCTTTCTGTCTCTCGATGGGCTCCGTGCAGCATTGTCCCGCCTCCAAAGGAAGTTGTTTACCACTTCCTTTGGAGGCGGGACAATGGCATGCTGCATGGAGCCCGTCGAGAGACAGAAAGGCTCCGCAATGGCTTCATTAACAGCAGGCACAGCTGCGGTTCCCTAAGAGGCAGGGAGCCACGGCTGCAGAAGATCAGGGCAGTAGCAGGCAGACAGGGAGAGGGGAGGAGGGTGCAGGGAACCTACAACGGGGCGGGAGGGAGGGGACTGGCATGGAGGGATGGATGGAGGGAGGGAGGAGGGGGGCTGACATGGAGGGAGGGGAGAGCTGATTGTTGGATGGAGGGAGGGAGGGGGGCTGACATGGACAGGGGGGCTGACATGGAGGGAGGGGAAAGCTGATGGATGGAGGGAGGGGGGCTGACATGGACAAGGGGGGCTGACATGGAGGGTGGAGGGCTGCCATGGAGAGAGTGGGGGCTGACATGGAGGGATGGATAGATGGAGGGAGGGGGTTGACATGGAGGGAGGGATTACATGGACAGAGGAAGGACTGGCATGGAGGGAGGGATGGATGGAGGGAGGGAGGGGGGGCTGACATGGACAGGGGGCTGACATGGAGGGAGGGAGGGAGGGAAGGCTGACGGAGAGATGGAGGGAGGGAGGGAGGGGGGCTGACATTGATGGATGGATGGAGGAAGGGAGGGGGCTGACATGGACAGAGGGGGGCTGACATGGATAAAGGGAAGAGACAGGGGGACATACTGGACAGACGGGAGATAAATGCTGGACAGAGGGGAGAGACAGTGCGGGTTAGGATTATAATGGGCAGATGGGAGGCTAGGACTGGTAATGGGTTGATTAGGGAAGGCTAGGACTGGGAATGGACTGATCAATGGGGGGTTTGGGGCTGGTAATGTGCTGATAGGGGGGTAGGACTAGTAATGGACTGATGGAGGGCTAGCACTGGAAATGAGCTGATCGAGGAGGTTAGGACTGGAAATGGGCTGATTAGAGGAGGCTAGGACTGGTAATGGGCTGATGGGAGGGGGGGGGGTAGGACTGGTAATGAGCTGATTAGAGGAGGCTAGAACTGGTAATGGGGTTGAGGAGGGACTAGCACTGGAAATGAGCTGATTAAGGGAGGCTAGGACTGGTAATGAGCTATTGGGGGAGGTTAGGACTGGAAATGGGCTGATTAGAGGAGGCTAGGACTGGTATTGGGCTGATGGGGGGTAGGACTGGTAATGGGCTGATTAGGGGAGCCTAGCACTGGTAATGGGGTTGAGGAGTGACTAGCACTGGAAATGAGCTGATTAGGGGAGGCTAGCACTGATAATGGGGTTGAGGAGGGACTAGCACTGGAAATGAGCTGATTAGGGGAGGCTAGGACTGGTAATGAGCTGATGGGGGAGGGTAGGACTGGCAATGGGCTAATTAGAGGAGGCTAGGACTGGTAATGAGCTGATGGGGGTGTAGGATTGGTATTGGGATGATTAGGGGAGGCTAGCACTGGTAATGGGGTTGAGGGGGGACTAGCACTGGAAGCGAGTTGATTGGGGGCTTCGACTGGGAATGGGCTGATTGTGGGGAGGAGAGGATAGAGCTGCTGGCCCTGGAAGAAAACTGGGGGCTAAGGCTACAAATGGGCTGATATGAGGGGATGGGAGAATGGAACTGGAAGGGAGTGGATCTAAGAGGGGCTGCCATGGTATTTGTACTAGAAGGGACTGGTCAGTGGGGAAGGAGGGGGACTGGAAGGGAATGGACACCAGTGGCAGTCATGGGAATGCAAGCTGACATTGGAAGGTACTGGAAGTGAGGACTGGAAAGGGGCTGATACTGGGGAGGGTTACTGGGACTGGAAATAGGCTGATGGAAAGAAGTGAAGAAAACGAAAGAAGAGATAAGAAATGACAGATGGACCATAGACCACAGAAAGAGAGCTAAGGGAAGACAGGAAAGCAGAAGCCTCAGATTGGGACCAGCATGATCAGAGAATAAATTGGTCAGACAACAAAGGTAGAAAAAATAATTTTATTTCATATTAGCGATTTGACTACAAAATCATCATAATTTTGAAACCAAATATTGTTACTTGTTATTGTGGTTTAAATAAGTAAATTTTATAAATAAAAACATATTGCAGAGGCCTATAATATATTAATATTTTTTTTTTTCGAGAGCTATTTTGGTTATTCCACATAATCTCTATATTTTTTGGTGCGGTGAATCCAAAAATATGGAGTGGAGGAGTAGCCTAGTGGTTAGAACACTGGCTTGGTAACCAAGCAACCAGGGTTCAATTCCCACTAGCACTCATTGTGGCCTTGGGCAAGTCCCTTAATCCTCCATTGCCTCAGAAAAAAGGCCTGGCAATCTACTTCTAGTGACACTGCCAAGAAAACCCAGGAGCTTCCAGGTCACCAGCAGTCAGGACTGACTCAAAGGCACACATTCCATTTTGAATCCAAAAATGACCTCCATTTTGTCATAGGACATCACGTTTCCTGACAATTTAGGTAACTATGTTAAATAAGGCAATAACAAAATAAATGGAAATAGACTTATAAAATGAAAGTTTTATTACAATATTTTCATGAAAATCCTTTTTTGAACTGAAATGAGCTCACCTACACACACTAAACTCGATTCTTCTTCCTTGTGAGGCTCCTCTTGGGGCATTTACGCTTGTGAGTAGCATCTGGAATGTTTCTCTGAAGCATCCAACAGTAGTCTGCCATCATTGTAATGCTCCATTTTCCCTGGTATCTCCTTTCCATCTCTTTAATGTCTTGGTGGAATCGTTCACCTTGTTCCTCACTCACAGCTCCCAAATTTTCAAGAAAGTAGTCAAGGTGGGACTGGAGGAAATGCACTTTCAAACTCATCAGGCAACCTAAAGCTTGAAATGCTTTCAGCATTCGTCTGACGATCTTTTTGTAGTGAGGATCTTTGTTATTGCCTAAAAATTTCTGTACGACTTCTTTAAATGCAATCCACCCTTCTTTTTGAGGATCCGTCATGGTATTGACAAACTCTTGATCAACTATAAGCCTTCTAATGTCTGGTCCGATGAACACACCTTCCTTCAATTTTGCCTCTGACAGGCCTGGAAACTTGGTGACCAAGTATTTGAAGCATTCTCCATCTCTTGGAAGTGATTTTACGAATTGCTTCATCAATCCCAATTTTATGTGGAGAGGTGGTGGAAGAACTTTATGGGAAGGTACCAAAGTTTCTCGGAGAACATTTTTTTCACCGACTGTTAGCATCCTCGGCTGCCAACTCTTCTTGGTCCAGTGATTTTGTCGGTCTCGACTGTCCCATAGACACAGAAAACAAGGATATTTGGTATACCCAGCTTGTTGCCCGAGCAGCATGCACAAGACCTTCAAGTCCCCACACACTTGCCAACCATGGTCTTCATATTTAAGTTTATGAAGAACCAATTCCAAGTTCTCGTAGGTTTCTTTCAAGTGTACGGAATGACCTACAGGTATTGAAGCGTAAAAACCGTTGTGGAGTAAAACTGTTTTGAGACTTCTTTTTGAAGAATCTATAAAAAGACGCCATTGCTCTGAATCATATTGGATTTTAAATTGACCCATCAGACCTTCGACATCGATGCAATAAACCAACTTGTCTTTCTGGGCGAAGTAAGGAACAAACTCCTTTTCACGATGTCTGAACCATGACGATGACACTCTTGGCAACAATAAATTCCTGCTTTTCAGCCTTGATCCGAGTAACTCAGCGGCATCTTTGGGAAGATTCAAGTCTCTTACCAAATCATTCATCTCCTCCTGAGAAAACAATTTTGGTCTTGTATCATCTTCAAAGTCAGAACTTGATTCATCATCTGGTTCAGGTATGATTTCACCTTCATCGGAGCTAGGTATCTCTTCCAAGGTAGCAGGGGGCTTGGGTACTGGTATATCTGTGCCATGGGGGATGGGACGAATTGCTGAGTGAAGATTGGGGTATGAAATGGAATGCTTCCATTTGGAATTAAACCCTTTCATATCGCATGAACAAAAGTAACAGTCGTCACTATGGTTCTTTTGCTCTCGCCATACCATAGGAATCCCATAACGGAAAGATTTTTTCTTACCCTTGAACCAGTTTCGGAGGTCCTCAACACACCGTTTGCACACTTTATGAGGCACCCAGACTTTATCTTGATCTCCAATTTTTAGTCCAAAGTATGCAAAGTATACTTTTTTCACAAAGTCTGTAATATTCTGCTGTTGCTTCAACACTGTATATTCACCACAGATGAAACAGAAACTGTCTGGCGAATTAATACACTTTCGCGGAGCCATAACATAATGTTTGAAGAATGACGAGCTAACACGAATTGCAATGAAAAAGTGTGAACAGCCTAGAACCAAGAACCTGATGATGATTCGTGCACAAGTGTGTCATGCAGGAGAGAGCAGCTCTGTGTCTGTACACGAGACGTCACAGTGCTGGCCACGCCCCCCTGCACTGACCGGAGCTGCTGCTATCTGCCCTGTGTCTCCCTCTCACTGGATTCTTCAGGAAAGATTAACCCCTTCTACCATTAGAAGCATAAGAACATAAGATATGCCATACTGGGTCAGACCAAGGTCCATCAAGCCCAGTATTCTGTTTCCAACAGTGGCCAATCTAGGTCATATGTACCTAGCAGTTTTCCCAAGAGACACAAGTTCCACAATGCTTGTACTGGGTAAAGCATTGATATCTTCGGTCACTTCTTAATAATGGTTTATGGACCTTTCCTCCAGGAACTTGTCCAAACCTTTTTTAAACCCAGCTACACTAACAGCCTTTACTACATCCTCCGGTAACAAATTCCAGAGTTTGATTACACGTTGAGTGAAAAAATATTTTCTTTTATTAGTCTTAAATAGTTTACCCTGTAGCTTCATTGCATGTCCCCTAGTCTTTCTATATTCTGATAAGGTAAACAATCGATCTACGTTTACCCGTTCCACTCCGTTCATTAATTTATAGACTTCTATCATATCTCCCCTCAGCCGTCTCTTTTCCAGGTTAAAGAGCCCTAACCTTTTTAGCCTTTCTTCATAGGAGTATCCTTCCATCCCCTTTACCATTTTGGTGGCTCTTCTCTGTATCTTTTCTAAAATCGCTATATACTTTTTAAGATACGGAGACCAGAATTGCACACAATATTCAAGGTGCGGTCTCACCATGAAACGATATAGAGGCATTATAATATCTTTTGTTTTATTTTCCATTCCTTTCCTTATCATACCTAGCATTCTATTTGCTCTCTTGGCTGCCGCTGCACACTGGGCCGAGGGTTTTAACATGGTATCCACAATGACGCCTAAATCTTTTTCCTGGGTGGTGGTTCCTAATGTGGAACCTTGCATCGTGTAACCATAGTTTGGGTTGTTCTTCCCTAGGTGCATAACCTTGCACTTGTCCACATTAAATTTCATCTGTCATTTTGATGCCCAGTCTTCCAATTTATCAAGATCCTCTTGCAATTTTTCACAATCCTCTTGGGTTTTAACAACTTTAAATAGTTTTGTGTCATCTGCAAATTTGATAACCTCACTCGTTATTCCACTTTCCAGGTCATTTATGAATATGTCAAAAAGCAGAGGACCCAGCACAGATCCCTGGGGTACACCACTATTCACCTTTCTCCATTGGGAAAATTGGCCATTTAGCCCTACCCTCTGCTTTCTATCTATTAACCAGTTCCTGATCCACAATAGTACACTGCCTCCTATCCCATGACTCTTTAGTTTTGCCAAAAGTCTCTGATGAGGGACCTTGTCAAAGGCTTTCTGAAAGTCCAGATACACAATATCAACCGACTCACCTTTGTCCACCTGTTTATTCACTCCTTCAAAAAAACATAACAGATTAGTAAGACAAGATTTTCCTTGTCTAAAGCCATGTTGGCTGTCTCCCATTAGGTTGTGACTATCTACATGCTGAGTAATTTTATTCTTTATGATGGTTTCTACCATTTTTCCCGGTACTGACGTCAGGCTCACCGGTCTGTAGTTTCTCAGATCACCCCTGGAACCCTTTTTAAAAATTGGTGTTACATTGGCGATCCTCCAATCTTCAGGTATTAGAGATGATTTTAATGATAGTTCACAGATTACTGATAGCAGTTCTGCAATCTCATATTTCAGTTCTTTCAACACCCTTGGATGTATACCATCCGGCCCAGGTGATTTGCTACTCTTCAGTTTATCTAATAGTTGTAAGACATCTTCCCGATGTATCGATATTTCCTTCAATTCTTCCGCACCTTTAAATACCACTTCCATCATGGGTAACATCCCTACATCTTCCTCAGTAAAGACCGAAGCAAAGAATTCATTCAGTCTCTCCGCTATCGCCTTGTCGCCTCTTAGGGGTATGTTTACTAAACCGCGCACATGTGCGCTGCGCACATTAGCGCACGGCAATGATGCACTTAAGTGCTCTTAAGTGCTGCGCACGCGTACGCATCACACTAATGGGCCCCGCTCACGTGCGACGAACACGCGCACGTGTGCGGTGCGCTGATGTGCGATAGAGGCGGGGAAAGGCGAACGGAGGGCGGAGGAAGGCCCCCGAGGGGCGGAGAGACGGGGTCAATGGGCGGAAAGTGGGAGGGGAGAGGCTCCCCGCACAGGAGCGGGGCCGAATATTCAAGTGAAAACTACCACGAGTGAAACACTCGCGGTAGAGCGCATTTAAAGGGAAGAGAAACCATTTACGTCAGCAATGTACAGCAAAACCGGGGAAACCCTAAAAAACGTGAGCAGTGTGATACATGTGCACAGAACAAAATTGCAAATATAATATGAAAATGACCACAACAAATTCTAAGAAAATTATAATCCAGCTGGGCAACAGTGATATTAATGGGCAACAATAAAATACACTCCCAGGAAAGCCCCCCAAAAAAGAAATGATGTCTGGAAGGGTCTATGCTCCGTAGACTCTTTCAAAAGCACTGCATTGTAATGGAGCTTTCCTGGGAGTGTATTTCAGGTTGCTCATTGATATCACTGTTGCGCAGCTTGGTTTTTTATTTTTCTCCCCTTTTTTGGAGGGCATATTTGATTTTTTTGTGCACCTTTGTCCCCATACAAGGTAAACGAGCCCACAGTAAAATTGTTCAGAGCAGGGTGTCTGACTCGTGCGGCCATGTGTCCTATCTCCAGAGACTGCACTTTCTCTGTGGCCACAGTGTGGTGCAGCAGACACAGCCAGTGCCTGTAGGACTAGAGGGTCACAGGTTCAAATCCCAGCTGGGGCTCCTGCTAACCCAGTCCCCATAGTTTTACCCACCACTAAACAGTGAGAGTACAGACACTCCTTTATTGCAGAGAACATAAGCATGGTCCCAACACCTATATTTTACCCTACACCGCACTCAAACCATAACAAAGGGCATTACCTACAGCCGAGTCCTCCAAAGTCAGTCCTGGAGTGCTACAACTCACTCAGGTCATATGTTTTTACCAGATAGGGACATGTCTGCATGTTGGCGGAAGGGTACAGGTGGTGGAGGGGGCAGTGGCTGCAAACCACAGCAGACAGTGGCCTAGGCCTGTGCAGGCTGGCACCATCCACCGCAACAGACAGGCTCTGTCGGATGTACAGTCATGGACTCCGCAAGGAACACAGCATATCTGTGGCAACACGGTGGTGCAGTGCACACAGACAGTGTGTGTAGGAACAGAAGGTCACAGATTCAAAGCCTAACTGGGGCTACTGCCAGTCCAGTCCACATAGTTTTCCTACAACTAAACCATGATAGTAAGGACAAACCTCTATTGCTGAGAACATACGCATGGTTAATACGCCTATATTTTACCACACCAAACACAGACACCATAAACCTAGAGCAGAGTCTCCCAAATGCAGTCCTGGAGGGCCCCACACCATTCAGGATTCATGCTGCCTCTAATAAAGATGCCTGTGCTGCATATCAATGCACCACCCCCATGGTATGCTGATGTAGCTCATGAGGGACAGCATGAAAACCTGAACAGTGGTTGGAACACCAGGACTGAAGTTGGGACACTCTGCCGTAAAGCAGCAGCTAACAGGGCCAGACACACCCACACACACCCCTACAGGCCCCATTGGCCAATGCCTCATGGAGAGGTAGGACATTGGGCCCTGCCTGTATCTCCCAATACTAGCAGTTGCATACCTTAGCATTGTCACCCTACACCTGGGTATATGGTACACAGCTATCAAACGTTGCCCATGATAACTGGCAGATATCAATTCCTACGTTAAGCACATTTTGCTCATTGATCTCCAATGACAACACAGTGGCGCAGTGCACACAGAGAGTGTATGCAAGAACGGAAGGTTACAGGTTCAAATCCCAGCTGTGTCAGCTACCAACCCCATCCCCTTATTTTACACATGAAGAAAACATGGTAGTAAAGACTGCCAGGTATTCCTGGGAACAGAAACATGCCTCAAATGCATATATTCTACCCCATTGAACACAAACACCATAAAAAAGCGGTACCTAGAGCAGAGTCTCGCAAAGGCAGCCCTGGAGGGCCAAACACCAGTCAGGTTCCAGGCTGCCCCTAATGAAGATGCCTGTGCAATGTAAACAGCAATGGTGCAGAATAGCATGTTGCCAGAGGGGTACCGTTGGTGGAGGGGGGCAGTGGCAGCTGCCCACAGCAGACGGTGGCTGAGCCCCCTTCACGTGGGTGCAGTGCACCCCAACAGACAGGTGCTGTCTGTCAAACAGCCATGGTATCTCCAGGTACTACATTGTCCCTGTGGCCACAGCGTGGTGCAGTGAACACAGCCAGCATGTTCAGAAGCAGAAGGTCACCGGTGCAAAGCCCAGCTGGTGCTCCTGCCAACCCAGTCCCCATATAATACCCACAACGAAAACGTGATAGTGAAGACAAACCGTTATTGCAGAGAAAATAAGCATGGTTCAAACACCCTTTTGTTACCCTAAAGAGCACACACACCAGAAACATGCGCAACACACAGAGCAGAGTCCCCCAAATGCAGTCCTGGAGGGCCACATATCATTCAGCTGTGATGCTGTCTCCAATATAAGGCAATGTCAGCATGGTGGCAGAGGTCTACCGGTGGCAGAGGGGGCAGTGTGTGCTGTTCACAGCAGGTGGTGGCCCAGCCCCCTCACGTGGGTTCAGTGCACCCCAAAAGACAGTCCCTGTCTGACAAACAGCCATGGACACCCCAGTGAATGCACTGTTTCTGTGCTAAGACGGTGGTGCAGCGAATGCAGCCAGTGCCTTTTGGACCAGAAGGTCACCGGTTCAAAGCCCAGCTGGGGCACCTGCCATACTAGTACCCACATTTTACACATTGAAGAAAACATGATAGTAAAGACTGAACCCTTAATGCGGAGGACATAAGCGTGGTTGAAACACTCATATCTTTCCTTAAATAACACACACCACATAAACATATGCATTGCCTACAGCAGAGTCCCGCAAATGCAGTCCTGGAGGCTAAAAAATCCCTCAGGTTGGATGCAGTTTCCAATAAAGATGCCTGTGCTGCAATTCCAGGTCCCGGCCCCATGGTATGCAGAGGTATCATAGACATATTCATCAGGGACATCATGAAAACCTGAACAGTGTTTGGCCCACCAGGACTGTAGTTGGTAACCTCTCCCTAAAGCAGCGGCCAACAGGGGCAGAAACACCTGCACCTGCCGGCCCAATCATCCTAAGTCAAATGCAGAGGCAGGATTTTGGGCCCTGTGTGCATCTCCCAATACTAGCATGTGCATACATTAGCAATGCCACAGTAAATACGGGTATACGGTACACAGATATCAAAAGGCTGCTATGATTCCTGGCACATAGAAATGCCAAAGTTAAGCACAATCAGCTCATTGAGCTGTATCATACCAACCTCTCTGATGTCTGTGGAATATGCGAAAGGTCATGTGTCTGACAGAGACCACCACCCTGGAGAATGACTCCAACGGTTCCACCTAACATAGCCATGCCTGCACTGTGCCCAGTAATGGCGCAGTTGCCAGGGCTGCCAAATACCTCTACAGCTGCTCAATGCTGCCATAGGTGTGGGGAGTGTGTGTCTGTCTATCCAGTGTATGGTGGTTGACAAAACCCTCCGCAGCCCAAGCTGATAGCACTGTTCCATTATTGGCCTGCCAATGTGCATAATGAGGAGCAAGGCACTGTGGGTATAGCCCAGACAGGGTGGCATGAGCAGGATGCAACTGCACAGGGCATAGGGCAATGGCTGGGACATTGTAGTGCCTGGCCACCACCTGCACAGACATGGTGTCCATAGCATGTCCTGCTGGGAGGTCACTCTCACCCTGACCGAGCAGTGACCATGGCATGGCTAGGTTCCGCCATTGTGGCATATAGTAGGTCTCTCATGTGATGTATATGGCTTCTGTAGTTCTGGGGCCCAATCACGGAGTTAACTGCCTGGTGGGTGTGCACACATCCCAGTTATGGGTGCACACATGTTCTGTGGTAGCATGCACAATGGACTGGCTAGCGGACTGTCTGCAGTTAGCGTGTGTATGGCTGGAACACCTTGCAGAGTTCAGCAGCTGGTGACTCACTGTGCTTGCTGATGGAAAATGTCAGATGGTGGTGTGGCATGGGGCGTTTCAGGGCCTAGTGTCTGTCTGTGCTTGAAGTATGGATGCGTAAAGAACTATAGAAGGTGCTCTGTCGGTCCCTCCAACTGCAGCTGGACTGAGGTTGATGGCCCTGTCTGCTGCTGCCACCATTGCAGGGAAATAGAATGTGGATCTGTTGTTGGGGGATCCTGGGTTCCAGAGGGCAGGTTTGGTGGGCTGACACACTCTGCCTAGGTGTCCATAGAGCTCCTTTTCTCGCACATACAATGCACATATATCATGTGGCCATGGCACCCACACAGGATATGCACTATTCCATGGGCATCGTAGTCCACAAGGCCCAGATGTGACTGGGATATATAGATGGACAGAGGTGTACCGTAGGTGTGTCTGATGGAACAACCTATAAAACATCGGCACAAATGGGACCTGAAGTATAGGCCATCTCAGCCAGGACAGGTGATGTGCGCCCCATGTATGAAACAACATTGGCAAACGACCCCATAGCACCAGGGTGACTGGGGGCCCACTCTGATGGGCTCCCTGTACTCCTGGGGATAGGGGGGATGTATTAAACAACATTGGCAAACGACCCCATAGTACCAGGGTGACTGGGGGCCTACTTTGATGGGCCCTCTGTACCCCTGGGGATAGGGGGATGTGTTAAACAACATTGTCAATCATCCCCATATCTCCAGGGTGATTGAGGGCCTACTTTGATGGGCTCTCTGTACTCCTGGGGATAGGGGGTATGCCTTGAACAACATTGTCAAACAACCCCATATCTCCAGAGTGATTGAGGGCCTACTTTGCTGGGCTCTCTGTACTCCTGGGGATAGGGGGTTTGCCTTGAACAACATTGTCAAACAACCCCATATCTCCAGGGTGACTGAGGGCCTACTTTGATGGGCTTACAGCACTGTGAGGATCCTAGAGCTGCCACCACTAATTTCCATTAAAACACCTGTCATTGGCTGCACCCACAAATAACCCCACTGTGGACGGAAACACACATCCCCTGGCTTCACAGGCAGCGAGGTGAGCTGTGGGACACAGCTCTATAGCTGAGAACAGATGCCTGGCTGGCTAAAGAGGCAATCCTGCAGACTGTGTACTTCGGTCATCAGGGGTGCGTTGATACAGTAGGAACAATGCTTCACTGCACATGACGTTTATAGCACTGTAAGGGTGTTGCCCCTGGCAGTACATATGTAATGTAGAAAGGAGACTGCCGCATTTAACACTGTTGCAACGTAAGAAGATATATGCCGCACGCAGCACCAATGTACATTAAAAACACTATGCCTAAGTTGGCACTGCTGTATAATAATGTGTGCTGCCTGAGACACGTAATCCAGAGCCCCACTGGATAATTGAACCCATGACCCATGGTTTAGCAGTCGATGTAACAACCATTGTGCCACACCTCTGCCACCAGGACTGTATGCCAGCACACATAGTAAAGGATAACATGCAGTAAGGTGGCATGCCGACCTACATCACCTCATAATGATCAGCACGCAACCTATTGTGCATGTGCAATGTTCAAATATGGTGCTTCCCCCACCCCCCTATGGCAATCTCCACATCCTTGCAGGGCACACATGGAGATGCACCACTGAACATACTCCAGTGGCACACACAACCCAAAATTACCAGGGTGTCTGATTGCCGACGCTGATGGTTTGTCAGCACCCCTTGTTATAAGTGTCCTGGCAATGCCTGCTATGTGGCACACATAGCACACCTCATCAGACAATGCACTAGCAATCAGTGGATGTGTGTCCAGAGGTTCAAGACCACACTGTGTAAACAAGAATAATCAAAAATAATGTAAGTGTTCTTTTGTACATGAGAGACACATCAGTGCTATGTGTGGCTGCAGAGTTCAGTAGACATACTGTTGTCGACACCCTACCCAGTGCGGCAGAAAGATGCGTGCATTTTCAATGTGCAAATTTCTGCCACGCAGCCATGCGGAATGCCATAGCGCGCCTATCTCTGTCGCGTAGCCATGCGGCGCGCATGTGCGCGAGCCGCTATGCGCAAATGCGGAAGTTGCGTTGTGTGCGTCGCCGCGTCTACACGTGCAGACAGGAAAATGGCGTCCCGTACTAGGAAGCATGCATTCAGCCGCTGCGAGCTGGGCCACCTGGCGACATTGATAGGGCCCAAGCTGCACAAGCTGTTCCCTGGGGCCTCCAGGGGAAGGGACACAGGGAAGGTCCAGAGGGCCTGGGAGCGCATCACAAGGCATTTTAATCATGTGGCAGAAAACCAAAGGGAGGTAAGTGTATGGCCACAGGTCATAATAACCATATACACAGACAGGGTTGCTTGCAGCTGTCCATGCTGCTGTGTGTAGGTAGTCTACATCAGTAAAGTGCAGCAGGTGAAACCACATGTAGAAATCTTTATGTAGCACATCTGAGTGGTTTGCCATGTACCCAGGTGTTGACGGACGTGGTCACAGAGGGCATGATGCCATCCTAGAGTCATGGCATCTGCTGCTGTTGATGTGCTACAACACACTGTAACACAGCTAGCCCATAGATCTGCCTAAGGAGGGTCTGGAAACATCATGTGCTGATGGCGGGATCTGCGTCTGCAGGGTAACACATATGGCCAATCCTCAGGGGTTGTGAAACGTGCATCACATGGTCTGTCAGACACCCTGGAGCTATGGGGATGTTTGCCAATGTTGTTCAAGGCAACCCCCCTATCCCCAGGAGCCCTGAGAGCCCATCAGAGTGGGCCCCCAGTCACCCTGGTGCTATGGGGTCGTTTGCCAATGTTGTTTAATACATCCCCCCTATCCCCAGGAGTACAGGGAGCCCATCAGAGTGGGCCCCCAGTCACCCTGGTGCTATGGGGTCGTTTGCCAATGTTGTTTAATACATCCCCCCTATCCCTAGGAGTACAGGGAGCCCATCAGAGTGGGCCCCCAGTCACCCTGGTGCTATGGGGTCGTTTGCCAATGTTGTTTCATACATCCCCCCCCATCCCCAGGGGTACAGAGAGCCCATCAAAGTAGGCCCTCAATCACCCTGGAGATATGGGCATGTTTGACAATGTTGTTTAACACATCCCCCCTATCCCCAGGAGTACAGAGAGCCCATCAAAGTAGGCCCTCAATCACCCTGGAGATATGGGGATGTTTGCTAATGTTGTTTAACACATCCCCCCTATCCCCAGGAGTACAGAAAGCCCATCAAAGTAGGCCCTCAATCACCCTGGAGATATGGGGATGTTTGCCAATGTTGTTTAACACATCCCCCCTATCCCCAGGAGTACAGAGAGCCCATCAAAGTAGGCCCTCAGTCACCCTGGAGATATGGGGATGTTTGACAATGTTGTTTAACACATCCCCCCTATCCCCAGGAGTACAGAAAGCCCATCAAAGTAGGCCCTCAGTCACCCTGGAGATATGGGGTTGTTTGACAATGTTGTTCAAGGCAAACCCCCTATCCCCAGGAGTACAGAGAGCCCATCAAAGTAGGCCCTCAATCACCCTGGAGATATGGGGATGTTTGCTAATGTTGTTTAACACATCCCCCCTATCCCCAGGAGTACAGAGAGCCCATCAAAGAAGGCCCTCAGTCACCCTGGAGATATGGGGATGTTTGCTAATGTTGTTTAACACATCCCCCCTATCCCCAGGAGTACAGAAAGCCCATCAAAGTAGGCCCTCAGTCACCCTGGAGATTTGGGGATGTTTGCCAATGTTGTGTAACACATCCCCCCTATCCCCAGGAGTACAGAGAGCCCAGCAAAGTAGGCCCTCAATCACCCTGGAGATATGGGGTTGATTGACAATGTTGTTCATGGCAAACCCCCTATCCCCAGGAGTACAGAGAGCCCATCAAAGTAGGCCCTCAATCACCCTGGAGATATGGGGATATTTGCTAATGTTGTTTAACACATCCCCCCTATCCCCAGGAGTACAGAAAGCCCATCAAAGTAGGCCCTCAATCACCCTGGAGATATGGGGATGTTTGCCAATGTTGTTTAACACATCCCCCCTATCCCCAGGAGTACAGAAAGCCCATCAAAGTAGGCCCTCAGTCACCCTGGAGATATGGGGTTGTTTGACAATGTTGTTCAAGGCAAACCCCCTATCCCCAGGAGTACAGAGAGCCCATCAAAGTAGGCCCTCAGTCACCCTGGAAATATGGGGATGTTTGCCAATGTTGTGTAACACATCCCCCCTTTCCCCAGGAGTACAGAGAGCCCAGCAAAGTAGGCCCTCAGTCACCCTGGAGATATGGGGTTGTTTGACAATGTTGTTCAAGGCAAACCCCCTATCCCCAGGAGTACAGAGAGCCCATCAAAGTAGGCCCTCAATCACCCTGGAGATATGGGGATGATTGACAATGTTGTTTAACACATCCCCCCTATCCCCAGGGGTACAGAGAGCCCATCAATGTAGGCCCCCAGTCACCCTGGTGCTATGGGGTCGTTTGCCAATGTTGTTTAATACATCCCCCCTATCCCCAGGAGTACAGAGAGCCCATCAGAGTGGGCCCCCAGTCACCCTGGTGCTATGGGGTCGTTTGCCAATGTTGTTTAATACATCCCCCCTATCCCCAGGAGTACAGGAAGCCCATCAGTGTGGGCCCCCAGTCACCCTGGTGCTATGGGGTCATTTGCCAATGTTGTTTAATACATCCCCCACTATCCCCAGGAGTACAGGGAGCCCATCAGAGTGGGCCCCCAGTCACCCTGGTGCTATGGGGTCGTTTGCCAATGTTGTTTAATACATCCCCCCTATCCCCAGGAGTACAGGGAGCCCATCAGAGTGGGCCCCCAGTCACCCTGGTGCTATGGGGTCGCTTGCCAATGTTGTTTAATACATCCCCCCTATCCCCAGGAGTACAGGGAGCCTATCAGAGTGGGCCCCCAGTCACCCTGGTGCTATGGGGTCGTTTGCCAATGTTGTTTAATACATCCCCCCTATCCCCAGGATGACAAGGAGCCCATCAGAGTGGGCCCTCACTCACCCTGGTGCTATGGGGTCATTTGCCAATGTTGTTTAATACATCCCCCTATCCCCAGGAGTACAGGGAGCCCATCAGAGTGGGCCCTCACTCACCCTGGTGATATGGTGCAGTGTGCCTATGCTGTTGAATCCATTCTCCCCATCTCCAGGAGGCCTGATACCTGCGTATGCTTTCCGTGGAAACACCCTGCTGGTATGTTGTATGTCGCTGCTGAGGTGCTGTAGGACACCCAAGACCCAGGGGGCCCGAGAGCTGACTGTAACGGAGGGTATATCAGTCAGATATGTTCCTAGGCTATGGTGGGTAGGTTGCACATCTCGCACAGTCCATGGGGTCCTCAGCTCGGCACACACACCGTAGATGTACCCAGATGATCATGTAGATGCAGATGTGGATGTGCATAAACAAAACTTCACCCACATTAACTAAGAGATCCAATTCAGAAGGTCTGTAACAGAGACATGTCCCCAGCAATGCATGGTTAGTCAGGTCACACATCTGCCCAGCCCCCAAGCAGCACACACCTGTTTGCAGATGAATATCACAGATGTTGTTGGAAGGATACATGCGCCTGTTCATGTTGCACACCACAGACTGAAACCCACACATGAGCAGAGGTGGCAATAGCTCATAGCTGATGCAAAGCCCCTGGCCCATAGTGTTTGCAGTCACACCTCCCATAACCAACAAGGGCCCAGGTCAGAGGAACATAACAACATCCGATAGGCCTAAATGTGAAAGATGCACGTCCACCATGAGCAGTATGCTGCGTGCAACAGTGGCCAAATAGGTCAGAGGTACCTACCATTATCCCCACGACACACAGGTCACAAAGCGCCTGTAGTGTGTCAAACATTGCTATCCATGGACTTGTAGAAAGCCACATGTCATGGACGTGGGCCCTGGTAAGGTGTATAGGGCCACCCACTGAACATCCCATGTATGGTCACATCACCCATGTGTGCTGGGATAACATTTTGCCACTGGGTGTGTGTCGGATGACATGTCTAGATAATGTCACCCCAAATGTGTAAAACATACCACATGCAGGGTTAGGGGGGGAGAAGGATGGACATCATGTTTGACAACCATAACGTGGCAGGGCTACCCCATGTCAGTCAAGAGGGCCACAGGGGAATGGACTGGTGCGTTCAGGGTGCCATGGCCAAAGCACATAGGTGTCACTGCACACATGCCCAGACCCACAGCTATGCATGCAGGTGGCACTGGGGACAGCTAATCACCAGGGACAAGCAGCGATCAGTTGTCACATGTCAGTATTGTCTGCCCTGTTGCAGTCTGTGTGTGACCGCTCCACAGCGGCCAATGGGGAAGCATATGGGAGCATCACACAGCGCCTGTGTGCTGCCCTGATGCCTCTCCCAAATGCTGCTCCCCAGTTCATCATGTTATGGCAAACCAGCAGGTCATTGTTCCTGTGAGCGCAAAACACCTCAATGGTATTGCCACTCCTGTGTCTGCGCCTGCCGACATCTTCCCTACCGGTAACAATGGTGTATGTTAACTCCCATCCCTAGGAGCTGTGTTGACCCCACCCAAACAAAATACTAGGAGTAGAGTGAAAACGTCCTTTGCACGTCTCCCCTCGATTTGTGCATAGGCCGTAAATCCACTGTCAGCATGGAAAATCAATCCATGTGTCTGAAGACATGTGCAAAATGTGCCGGTAGCTCCTCTGTCACTGACAACCATGTTTGCTGTCCCAAATGCCTAGGGCCCACTCACTCAATGTCTGATTGTTTGACATGTGGTATGGCATACAAGAGTGGTTGGCCTAACTGAGCAGACAAGCTCAATACCCACGACCACACTGACGTGGCTGTGGTGGCAGCCATGTCACCAGGGAAGTGATCTCCCCCCTGTGCATTCCATGGAGCCAAACCAACAGCTGCCCGGTTCTGAGAGGGTCCTACCCCATCCAAACATCGGGATGCCCCGACATTGCCCCTGCGGAACGCACTATGGCCAAAAAGCCCTGGAGGGATCCCCAGTCTCCACAGGCCATTTTGTGGCCACAGCAAGGTCTGTAGGCCGTAACCTCGTCTGAACCCCCTTGGCCGATGCTCCTGGGTACTGGCTGGGGCCGGTACCACTACACAGGCATAGCCAGTGTCACTGGACCAGAGGATGCTGGCCACCAAATGCTGTCCTGCGTCTATCCTGGGGCATCAAGGTCCTCGTTACCACCCCAGACCACACACATTGTGTCACCGGAACCCACACAGATTTGGGTCACAGCATGGGCAAACGGACCATCAGTGCTGATGGGTGCAGTCTGTGACACACTGGTACCAGGTCACCCATGTACCCACGCTTCTCAGTACCAGAACCGCACTAAGCCTGAGCGCCCAGTGACAATATATGTCCAATCCTCTGAGGGACCTGATGACTGTGACAGCTCCGAGGGCACTAATGTAAGTCTTCAGGAGGGGCCTGCATGTCCCATGAGTCTATTGCCATCGCCTGAGGATATGTCCCACCAGGATCTGCACAGACATGTAGTCAGGGTCCACACCGGTCCAGTGGCAACAGAATCAAAGCACAAGCCACAGGATCCAGACAATCACCAATATACCCGGACGCCAAGGGTGGCGTCAACCCTGCCAGGACATCAGAATGTAATGGATACTCTACTGAAAAGGATGGGATACACCTCTCAAAACCTTCCCATATGGCCACTAGCAGGATAATATCTACCCTGAGACCTGCGTCACCAGCCTCCCAAACAACATAGCCCCCTCAGCACTCTATTGTGGTGGGGTACGCTATGATGAGAATATACTGTCACAGATGACATGCCGTCAACCCTTCTGGCAGGGGCACAGGAACGTAGATGCCTTGGGTTGCCCTGCCTGCCATGCATCCCTGCTGTCAGCCAGGATATTGTCCAAAATCATGTACATGGGTACGGTTCTGATGGAGCTCGCACTACATCTGTAACTCCTACGTCCGCCCCTCCCGTATGACAGAGGAAGGGTATATGTAGCACCTGTCAGGCATGGCCAGACAAAGCCAACTGTTGCCAACAGGGTACCATTGGACTGGTGTGAGGGCACAGGCTGAGTCTTTGCCATTGCCATTGTGTTATGGACATGTGCCTGGCTGGCAGCCGCTGAACTGGAACACTGTATACAGGATAAACTGTGCTACACCGCCTGTACTCATTGCAACCTGTCAGGGACATGGTGGCAGCAAACATCCAAAGAGGTGGATGCTGACAGGCCCACCCTGAACAGGCTGTCCAAGATCTGCAATCCTGCAAAGGGGAAAGCCGACAAAGACACTTCCATGTCCAGAACCAACGGATGCTAGCAGTCATATGCCCAGCATGGACCACCCTCTGCCCAATCTGATGAAAAGGGTCACTAATCTACGGAGCCACCAAATTTGCACGCCACCCTGCTGTAGCAGACACAGCAGCGTCAGCCTCCACAGGGCCTTGGAGTCCTTGATAAGGTACATGCCCCCCCCCCCCCGGCCATCCACGTAAAACATATGTCAACAATCCCATGAGGTCTATGTCACCGCATGCACGGATGGTGAGACAGACAATCGGAACCCTAGACTCTGTCCATCATAGGAGGTGACACAGGCCACTTTCCTGAAGCCTCCCCTCCCCACAACAGAACGGAAGGTCAGTTCCCACAAACGCACCCCAAATGGTCCCAGAGGTAAAGCGTTACCTAGTTCAGGAGGGCTACAAGTGAAAACACCTCCACAACAGGGTTCTGTGTTTCACAGCCCCTATCTTCACATAACTGAGACAACAGGAGGGCACAGACACATCTGGGATCCCACATAACTGGGCAGGTTATGCTTCATAGAGATGTACACATGTCATAAAATAGAAAACCTATCCCCATACACCCACAGTCCTGACTGGCCCCCATCCACAGTTCACAAGGATGCCTACACCCATGTGCACAGCCACCAAATACCCCGTAGGTTTACTGGGTTTCGGCTTTCAGGGAGGGCACTATCACTACAAAGCCCACCCCCTGGGCCCGGCCGCAGCACCCAGAGTATGCACAAGGTGCATGGCTGGGGGAGCTGCCCTTCCCCGTACAAGGGAGATATGTGTATAACCACACCTGGACGAGTGGCCCATCTGGACAGAGTCAAAGACTGAGGACCGGTCCACTCTCCCTCTCACACACCACGTGCATGGCAAGATGTATGCCGTCTCAGAGATTGCAGGGCATCCCTCCAGACTCGCAACCAATCGCTGGAGGTCAGATGAGCACAGGAAGGTAGAAGACTGACAACCACCCATCTGCTGCAGCCTCGCTATCCTTGCATTGTGCAACTGTGATCCTGGCCACTACAAGCAACGTGCCTCTTGGACCGAGAGATGCTCCAGCAGCTGGGGCACATGGCAGCTACGTGGCATGTGTCCCCCTATGCACGTCTGCACTGGGAGCAACCCAACGCTCCCGCCCCTCCCAGTGGACGCATGCAACAGGCTGTCACTCTGATTGGAGAGTGATTGCAGACAACCCCACTCAGCCCCTGGACTGGGGGCATTAAGCAGCAGAAAGGTGGGAGGCAGCACCTGTCCCGCAAATGCCACCTCTGCCCACCCTCACAACAGATGCTGTCAAGGTGGGGTGGGGTGCTCATCTATTGAACACCTCACCCACAGCCACCTGGAGGTCCAGGGGAGTCATCCCAGCACAGACATTTGGGGGCTAGGAGCAATGAGCCTGTCCCCCCAGACATTCAACCCACCCTGATAGGGCAACACACGAGTAGTTCACACAGACAATCAGGTAGCCATGTCCTAGGTGGCGAAATGAAGTGTCACAGGCTCTCTGTCATATTGCAGCAAGGCCCGTAAACTGGGGGCGGTTGACACAGAGCAACATACCCATCTCCTGGCGGTCCATCTCCATGGCAATGTCAAATATCTTTCAGACAGAATCAGTAGTGCTGTGCTCCGGCACACATGGACCCTACACATGTACCACCTCAGCAGATCATCGTAACTCTATGGAAATGCAGATATAGACCACTCTACAGGTGTGTCACATGCCACAGGTACACAGTTAGGTTCCCTCATTCCGGCTCATGGATGACATGCAAGGGGTGCCCTCTCCGCAGCTGGGGCATGACCCGCTATATGTCCCCTCGGACATTCTGTGGATTGCAAGGACACTCTGCAAGCCCCAGGGGTACAGAGACAACATGATCCACATAGCCCCATGCTGCAAACACTAGCTGTGGTACCCTCTCCACCCACGTCTGTCACAGGTCCCCTGCAGGGACATGTTCCCTGTCACAGACCCACTGTCGCAGGGTGAGGGGACAGTATGGCATCCAAACCCACAGTCTGTAATTCCCTGAACCTGGTTAGGGATGGCTGAATGCTTTATGCCACCCCCTCACCCTGGATGTGTGACATGGCCGTTTTGCGCCCATGGAACCAGCCAGAAGGCGTGCCCATGCGTTCAGGTGGGAGGGAGTATCCAGCTGGTGTCCACAAATGTGCGTAAAACACCATGCCATCCCACACGACGCAGTGTGGGGCTAACAACGTCACCTCTCACACACTGGTATACAAATGAGGTCAGTCAGAGAACATTGCAATGCCAGTGCTGCACCATCTCCACCCATTGATGGACAAACAGGTGCCTCGCATACACTCAGAGCGTGCGTTGTGGAGTGCCTGCCCCTACTGCCCCCTCCCCTGGAACCACCCCCAGTGGCATGGGGCCACAATCTTGTTGTGGGCCAAGCTATGCAGGGCCTGTCAGAGGCCCTGGATACTACGTCCATAATGTTTCTGTCCTTGATGGTGCTACACATTAGTGCAATCACGTCATCAGGGCGTATCAGTGGGGTGCAAGCTGTAGTGGCAGGTCCACCCTACACAGGGATCCAACATGATATGGTCCCCCTACGGACACAGACACAAGTCATGCCTATGGTGGATGTGTACATTTATTTGGTCAAGCAGCATCATCTACCTTTCTCCGTCCCATAGCCCTATGCCCCAGATGCAGGGAAGGAACATTATACTGTGAAATGTGGGAGAGCCGTGGCTCTCTATTTGCAGGGGACCCAACACATAGGGTCCCCTCAGTTATCCTCACACTCGGATCCATCCCATGTGAGTACAGCAGTCTCACAGAGAGATGTCTCCTATTGTTTTGTAAAGTGTCTCACATACCTCTATCATGGCACACCATCCGCTGTGCATGTCCATGTCACCACTCACAATGTGAGAGCCATGGCAGCCTCCAGGGCTCCACGCCATCCTGCCTGTGTGAACGACAGCTGACGGGCAGTTACATGGTGCGCAGCTCACACCTTCACGGGCCATTACTGCTCTGGTGGAGGCCCATACAGGGATGCTATGTTTGATCAGGCTGCAGTACAACACCTATCCCATACATACCCGACTCTGAAGCGCCCCCCATAGGGGATGGCGGAGATCCATGGTTGGTAGTGGAACCCCTTCACAGGGCCCCACCACTCCGGGGACACTTCCCTGTCATCTACGACTAGGGGCCCCCACCAGTGGGAACTATGTCCCTCTCTGTTCCGGGAACCGCATACCTACACACCTGTACCAGATGATGTCACGGAAACTAAGGGGTTGATCCGCACACACACAACATTGCCTCTAGGGGATGTGTCGCCCTCTATCACCCTCCCTGTCTCTCCCACTCTCGCTCACTCCCCCTCTGTGTGTCTCTATCTCTCCCGCCATTCCACCAATGTGTTGTCTGGAGGTGGTGATATGGTGGGGGGGCAGCATGTAGGCGCTGTGCAATGCTGCTAGCTGGTGTCCTATATGACGCTGCTTGTCGACCCCAGACAGGCCCCGTTGTTTCCGATTCAACACATATGTGCAGCCCTATTCACACATTTCCCAGTGACCAACTGTTACAGGTGTGTAACTATGCTGTATATGCAAAACAGACAGCAGGGGAGAGGGAGCAGAAAGATGCTGCCCTCACAGGGGTTTGTCTATGTTGTCAAAACACCTGTGGAAACTGGAAAGTGATGACCCCAACCTATGTTTGCATATCCACAGGTGGAGGACCTGAGGAAGAAGGGGCGGGAACTCCGCCAGTTCCACCCGGAGTTCCTTGCCCGCTTCAGCAGGGGGGCGGAGCCACAGCATGATGGTGAGTATTGCCAGGGATGACTCCCAGTTTCAAATGTCACATTGGCCCACCAGCCTGGGTGTTGCCTGCATATGTACATGTGCTATGTGACACACATGGACGTGTCATAATGTATGTCATCCTTCACAGAGGGAGAGGACAGCAGCGCGGACCAACAGCCCTCCGCCTATGTACTTCGGCGGCCCACCACCTGCTGTGCAAGGGAGAGGGAGGTGGTGGTGGTGGAGGGGGATATGGAGTCGGAGGAGGAGGGTGAAGAGGAGGAGGAGGAGCAAGAGACAGAGGAGACGGAGGAGGAGGAGGAGGAGGACGAGGAGGTGGAGGAGCAAGAGTCGGTGGAGGCGGAGGAGGAGGAGGAGGTGGAGGATGAGGAGGTTGCGGAGCGAGAGACAGAGGTGGAGGAGGAAGAGAGGGAAGAGGAGGATGAGCCCCTCCAGTTTCACCCCGAGGGGGGTGATGCTGGGTGGAGGGGGGATGCGGGGGAGGGGGGTCAGGGGGGGGAAATGTACAACATGTGAGGGTGGGGGTGATTGCGTGGGCTGAGAGGGAGGTGGGAGGGGGGTTGGGGAGGGGAGCAGGTTGGGTGGAGGGTGCGGGGGAACACAGCACAGCACAGGTCACTGTGGGCCCCCGTCAGACACAGCAGGCAGCAGCACGGGACGGGCGTCTGCGTGTCACGGCGCAATCCACAGCCACCAACATATCACATGCACATGCCAGCACACAGACCACGGCCACTGTGTGTCTGTGTGCTGGCAGGTGCATGCATGATGTGTTGGTGGCAGTGGATGACGTGCGGCGCAACATCCGTCTCGTGTACCACGCACTACGGGGGCTGTTCAGCAGGTGTCCGCCGATGTGGCACAGCTGGCATGTAGACGGGCATCTGCTGAAGGGCATCACAGGCGTCATTGATGGCACCTGTGACGTCCACATGTGCCCTGTGCTGTGCTGTGTTCCACCTGCAGACATGGGGCAGGGTACCTGTGGCATGTTGCCAATGGTTTTGTTGTTCTTGAATAAACGTTTGCATTTGTTATTTGACACAATGGTCACGTGTTTCCCTTACCCACTAACTATGGATGCAAGCATGGGATATGTGTGTGGACCCGGATCGGCAGTGGAGGTAGACATGGGTTGCATACGTGGAAAGGCTCCACATGCAGTCATGGGGGCTAAACGTGTGTAGGGGCAAAGGACGAGGGAAGGTGCATGGGATATTGCAATGTAAGGGGGGCCTGGGAACATCCGTGTCACAGGGTGTGGTGTGGTGTAACCCAATGTGTTAGCGGAAAGTAACAGCCGACATATGCATGCCACCCATGTCTGCCTGTGCCACATGCATACCTCGGGACGGCCAGGCATGTGATCACTGTTATTGGCAGGGGCGATGGACACACATAAGAACCCGATGTTGAGGTTAGGGGGGTGTGGACACGGTGAAGGCTCAGATTACTGACAATGCAACCCCGGAACAGTCCACCTGTCGCTACAGGGGTGTGTGCGTGAGGTGGAGCGCTGCAGCCAAGGGGCAGTGAGAATACACTGTGCCGGACAAACATTGCATGTGCTGGGATCTGTGCAGTAATATCTGGAGGTGGAGAAAACGCACTAGCGACGGCCCTGGGTTCAGTTCATATGATTAGGGACACGACATGCATGTGCACACTACAAAGGGGACCACAGGGACACACATTGGACACACACGTCGCATGTGCTGTGTAAAGGGGTATCAGGCGGTCGATGTCCCACCATCCTGTCAAGGTCACAACATGCACAGACGTGTGGCCATTGCAGTCCACACACTCATCACCAGCCACGCACACACATACTTTAGTTCCTGTAGTACTAGACAGAATGGACGTGAAATAAGTTGTGGTTTATTTCACACACAGGTATGCTTGTTTACAGCAATAGGATATTCTTTCCCAGGTCACAGCAAATATGGTACACTGAACATGATGGACCCCATCAACAAAGACCTTATGTGGAACATAGACAAAGATCATTCACAGTTGGCAACTGAACCCTTAACACAGCATTGGAGAAACAACAAACAAGGGGTCACACAGCCTCTCTTACATTGCTACCCTCCTGCCTGCGCCCTGGAATGTATAGGCAGGAGTGGCCTTATTGTTCTAGGTGATTATAGGTTACACTGTCACCTATGAATGATGGGAACTGAGGTCCACCTCAATATCTACCCAGGTAGGCAACTGTAGTAGCGGCCAAAGATGGTGAGGCATGCAGGATTATCTCATTGGTATTGTGGATGTTCCCCAGCGGAACATACATTCATGGGTTCAAACGGTAAGGGGCAACATTTAACATGAGCATGGAAGGTCAGACCCTCACGAACAACTGAGATAGAATTAGCTTCCACTCAGCTCTTCAGATCTAGAAGAGCTTCAACTCAGCATTCCCCAAGTGGTTAGTCAAGAATATTTCATCCTCACAGTGACAGCTGTTCAGGGCACAGTATGCCTTTACAACACAGGGGCAAACTGTTATGAAGTCTCACGGCAATGACGGCAGAGATGGCAAACGTTTGGTATACCCTTCATACAAAGCTACCAAGCGTCTTTATATTGATGTTCTCTAAGACATATTGAGAGGTCCATGCTACAAGGATAGGTGGTTACAGTAGTCAGATCATTTTCTACCTGCATGTACTCCTCTGAACTGATGGATGTACAGTCTGCATACGGTGTTTGATGTTTCCCTGATATCAGCTCAGAGAACTGCTGAGTGTCTTCTAGGGGCAATTAGGCCTGCTTGTTATCAGGTTGGCCGTTCTCTGTGTGGATTACGCCCTCCTCCCGCTCACCAACTGTGTCCATTGCAGAACTTGGCTGCTATAGCTCAGGGCAGTGAAAAGGTTTCCACAACAGGGCACACAAACATAGGATATGTGCTTTACCTTCTCCAGCATTGTTTGTATCAGAACTGACATCCTTCTGCAAGACACCTGTCCTGTTGGGAGGCTCATCAGCTTTGTGGTCACCTCGTCTGTTAGGTGACGTTCCCTCAGGAGGGTCCTCCCCCTGTTGTAACTCTCTGTAGCACTGCCTGCCAGTATGGGGCAAACCATGTCCCCAGCTATGTTTGTCTTGCCTTCCCAGGTCATGGCTCTATTTGGTGGGATGAGTTTCCTTCATAGTGTGGCTGCCTATGGGGCCCTATGCTGCAGGTTTCTGTCTCCTCACATGATCCCACAACATAGCTTCGTCCAATCCTCATAGGACTCCTTTCAGCAGCACCTTTGGAGATCCCTGCAGTCTCGTTTCCAGCACTTTGAACTCTGCCTCTGGGAACCCTTCCGGCTCTCCGACCTCCTCCAACCTCTTCAGCTCCGGTAACTCCACCGATCCACTCATCATTTCTGGTCAAGGATTTCAAAAGGGCTTTTTCTCCCGGCACACCTTGTCCATCCCCTGGGTGTTTCCTATCAGAGCCGATGCCTGGCCCCTCCCCTGGGCTGGTGTCTGTGTTCAGCTCGGCAGAGCTGTGTGGTTTCCTCTGGTCACAATTGACGATTCTGTGTGATTCCTCTCTCTTCTGAGAATGTTCCGCAATCTCCATACCCTCTGGAGGGTAGTCATTACCACACTATCCACACACAGCTTTCCCGTCTACACACAAAGTATACCTCCACTTAGCTCCACATGTACAGTTGATGCCCTCCATTTAACCCAGGTGCTATCAAGGCCAGACGTGTTAGCTCATTTGTGCCACGTGGATCAGCCCACGTTCCTTCCTCTCTCGGGGACATCATCATGGGTTTGCTCATGAACACCACAAGATCCCTTTGCTGCTTGAGGTTTTTCTTTGCAAAAACTCAGAACAACAGTTCGGACAGAGAGCAATCCATGCATAGATCATATACATCTGATATTTGGCCCTGTTGCTGAAATATCATGTGCTCATTCCCATGTGACAGCTCAGGGGACCCCCAACTGGTTTTCAAATGAGCACTCATTATGTCCCAGCTGTACCTCTGGCGTGATGCTATGGTAAACGCCAGAGATCATACCTGTGGGCGCTTCGCCCTTGGGTTTCTGTGCAGATATGTTGGCCAGCAAGAGGTGTAACCCCTGTGACCAGTTCTCCAGTCAGGGCTACTGGCCCTCCAGTCCCTTTTTTCCAGACCGTCATGCACAGGTTGTAGGGCCCTTATCCATATGCAGCCGTCTATCTCATATGTACCGTCTGGGACCTCCTGCCTGTACATCTCCAGGCCCCTGCCTCCCCCACTCCAATGAAGATAGGTGGCCACTGGAACAGGCCTCCACAGACATACTGCGTAGGCCTCCACTCTTGGACCTCCCAGCCACTCTGTTGGCGTTTCCTTTCCCCCAGAGCAATCTCTCAGGCTCCTGCTCTCTCTGTTGCCCATGCTGTTCAACCTCTTGACGCTCACGTAGCTGTCTTTGTACTCCATCCTTTCTGAGCAGCTCTCCACGCTGTCTGTAGGGTATCCGTCGTTTATCTAGGATGTGTCCTTGGGGCCACTACACCCAAAGGACAATCCAGGTGCTCTGAGACAGGCCCTGCCATGGTAGATTGGTGATTAGCGATTACCTCATCTGTTCCTGGATTGCACCTACGTACCCCTGTTTCTATTCCCCTAGAGGCCCTCTGTACAGCAATGCACTCTGGGACTGGCTGTCAGTTTGGGAAATAAGCAGGTATAATGCTGTTACCAGCCATCACTGGCTGACTGTTCACAGCTACGGCATCTCTTGTACTCTCTCTCCCTGGACAGTGATAGGCATCATCATCACAGGTGTAGGTGCTTTGTCGCTAGACGCAGGAATTAGTGACGGTGTGGCCTCCCTCGCCTACCACGTGGCAAACCCCTCCCCCGTGTTGGCCGGCCCTCTTACAGTGCCGGTGCCGGTGGTGGTGGCGGTGGTGGCGGTGGTGTCGGTGGTGGTGGCGGTGGTGGTGCCAGTGGCGCTGCTGGTACTGTCCACCGTATGACTTCCAGCATGCCTTGCAGGGCCCCGCACATCTCGACAAAGGGGATGGCCCTGACCTCCTCTCAGTACACATGCATCTCCTCATGGATCTGACCCAGCTGCCTTGAGATGGTCAGCATCGTGTTGTTTAGCCGCTCGAGAGCCTGACGATTGCCTGTGTGTGGGACACAAGATGTTTTGTGAGATACCTGTCCAGTAATCATACGTCATACACAAACATGTCATGCATATTCCACCAGATCGTATATGTGATAGGGTAGAGCCACGTTGACACATGGCTTGGGTGTGGAGACATATATCTCACCGTAGCATAGGTTATGGACACGCACAGGACACGTCCTAGTATGTTGATGTGGGAGGCAAACACAAAGTTCCGCAGGCTGTGCTGACACAACCACGTACTGCTGATGAAGCAAAAGGCTTGGCCACAGATAGCTAGCACAGGTCCATCGTGTAGGTGAGGTGGAGCATCAACCAGGGACAAACACAGCTGGTGGGAAGCAGTGGTGATGGGGGGGGGGTCGGGGGGCCAAGCCCAAGTGGGGGCACAGTCAGAGGGGTAGCCTCAGCTTGGACATATTACAGAGAATGCTCTATTGACCTCAAGGGATGGGGTGGCAGCACAAGGATATCAGCCCCTACGTGCGCATGTGCACTGCAGCTTCACGTATCAGACAGCAGAGGGGTTGACATACACCTTGTGTAAAACAGAGGAGGGGTTGGCTACCATTGTGTGTACACCTTACGAAACATGTGGAGGGTCTGGACAGGGCAGGGGGAGCAAAGGGGGGGGGGGTGCACCAGAGATGGGCAGACCCCAGGAACACACGGACAGGGTTATGTTTGGGGTTCCACAACAGGTGGTACCCCCTGGGGGAGGGCAGGGATAACCAGAGCTGGGGGAGTGATTCTCTAAATCAGTTTTGCAGCAGGGGTGGCAGCTGGGGGTTGACGAGTCCACCAAATCACAACATGGGTCGTTAGGTGACCTTGGGGTGGTGTGTGTGTGTCCGAACCCATGCAATTGGGGGACTCATAGTCAGAGCTACAGGTAGGGGACATGTTGTTGGCCCTGTCTGTGTGCCATGCAGTCTATCCAAATTGTTGCCATACAGAAAGCCTTGTGGGACGTGTGTGCCCTGCATAACATCTTTACTTAACCTATGATCCTGTGACCTCTGTAAGTCCCTGTATTTGGGTATCCTAACACTTTTGGACTTCAAAATATATGTAGTGATTGTTTTCCCCCTGGAGATGCAGACAGGGGGGAATGGGGGTTGTGTGACATTACATGACAGAAGCTGCTTATCTTTGTTTCTGTCTGATCTGATTGTCAGGGGACGATGGGATAGAGGGCAACCTGTTTTCAGCGAGAGAGCTGGTCGTATGTGAGGAGGAAGACTGCAGCAAGGGCAATGCTTGTTTCTGTGTCATGTCTGACAACGTGATGGACCTTAGACAGCATCCCTCATCTGTCTGCATCTGTAGGTGGGAACTGGCCCACGGTTGTTCTGCTGTGTGTGACATTTACATCATCTATCATACACATGACCATTTGGTTTGCTACACTAACCCCCATCTGCGTGTCCCTTACATGTGACAGCTGTGGAAGGAATGTTGCCACATGCACCACACACACACCACCCAGAGCCCACTGGGTTGTGCATTGTGGATGTCACAGTCTGTTATCACCCACCTTCTGCCTCACGCACTGCTGCTTCCCTCTGCGACCTCAGCTCGGACATCATGATGGCCATGTCGTGGAGATATGCGGTTTCCATCTGCCTGTCCCCCATTGCTGGACTGGCTGCAGCCACCACTGTGGGTCCGGGGGCGATGGGTGCCTCGATCATCTGTTCCACCCCATTGTTGCTGGCCCCAGACACAGCAGCCTCGGCCACCTCCACATTCAGAGGGATGCCCAGGTCAACCTCCTCCTCCTCTTCCTCCTCCTCCTCCCCCTCCTCGCCCTGGGCCTCCATTGTACTGTAGTCACCTGCATTGTAAACAATCAGAGACAGCACACATATGTTTGTACACGCCACCTATGTATATGTGTGTGGTACAGAAACCACTGAGATGATGGGGGGGGGGGGCTGCATGTGGCATGCTTACAGGGCCCACTACACCCTCCCATTCATGTCTGCACCCATCATTTCTGTGTTTACTTATTTATTTAGCTGTACATCTTTTCTATAACGCCACTTTCTGAGATCAGTGGCGGAGTACAGAACACCAACGTTATTGATAGAGTACCATTATTTTATTACATAGAACAGATGTAGAACATAGCACAATCAACTATTATATGTAACTCTGATACAATGAGATAACAGGCAAGGTAGGAACATTTCAATCTGGGTATGCATGGTACGTGTCTCATACCCAGGATGCCAACATTAAAGGGACATAGCTCCATTTATTATAATATTTTACATTAGCCACAGGCAATTGCATTCATGAGTAATAAAAATCTTGGTGAGCAATGTGAATGTGTGGGAAAGGTTGTATGGTTTGTCTATGTGGGGTCAATGAATGACTGATGTACGGTGCTCCTCTCTGAGGTTGCATGATCTTCCATTTGTAGGTTGTTGTGGTGCTGATTCTATAGTTTGGTTTGTTGATTGTGGATGGATAATGGGAGGTTTTCGATTCCTCTGATGTCAATTGGGGGGTTGTTACATGACGTAGGGGCAAGGAATGAGATGGCTGGGTTATTTGTCTGCTGACATGTCTTTACAATAGAATCATGGACCTGTATCATGTGATGGTTTATTTGTCCTCCTGATTAACTTTCATGTGAGATGTTGATGAGCGTAGATAACAGGGATGGAGCTCTATTTGTGGTGACCGTAAACGTATTAATTAGGGACATATAAATGAGTCTATATGGACTCGAGGAGGGGCCTAGTGGTTGGGGCAAGGTACGTCAGGCCAGAAGGTTGGGGGTTCACATCCCACTAGAGGATAGCAACCTTGGGCTGGAAGGACTGGGGTTTCTAGTCCCACAGGTGCTCCTTGTGGTCTTGGGCAAGCCACTTAACCCTCCATAGCCCATGTTCCCTATAAAATAGTTATTAGCAGGTTATCATGCCCTGTTCAATGTAAGCTCAGTTTGGTCAATGTAAACCGCACTGATGCAGGCTAGTGCGGTATATAAGAGAATGTAAATAAATAAAACAAATACATGAATCTGCATGAGACAGACAGCCAATGTAGAGCGTAGATACTCAGGGATATATGATCTTATAGGTGTTCTGCAAAGATAACACAGGTACACTACCAAAAAACTGCCTCCAGTTTTGCAACTGATTCCTATAGATTTTGGGGTGCTGAATCCAGGAAAAATAGCCAAAATGTTCCATCACGTCACGTTTTCTTGCAAAATTAGATTTCTTACCCATATAAGGAATGTTCACATAATTTCTTTTTATCCGACTGCAGTTTATTTTCTTGGCCCAAAATAGAGGTTGTAATGGTTAACTAACTAGAAACACTCCCTCATGATATTTTAGAGTGTTTTGTATTCATTTTATACATTAACAGGACAATTGGGAGGCGGGGGGCTAAATCCAGTACTCGCGCTGGCGCATGTTCTTTCCTGTTCGCCTCGCCTCGTTCGCTCGCTCAAACACGGTGGTTGCGACATGAACGTTCCTGTCAAATTTCAGTTTCTTGCAAGTTCATTATTACCTTTTGTTTGCTCAGTCGTAATCCAGCTTTATTCCGAAGTGGTTCACTACAGTTGTAGTTTGCAGTGCTGTGTATTTGTGATGGTTCACAGAGCCAGAGGTTGCGTCAACTCTCCGGACAGTTTTTGTTTTATTTGTGGGGAATATACCGTGAAAAAGCGGCAGAGGAACATTTCTGCATTTATTAAAAAAGTATATTTCGCCTATTTCGGTTTGAAGTTAGGCGATCAAGACAAACCGTGGGCTCCTCACAAAGTGTGCAAGACATGTGAGGAAGATCTACGCTTATGGATGAAAGGTAAAAAACAAGCATTTCGTTTCGGAATACCTATGATGTGGCGTGAACAAAGAGACCACAGCAGTGACTGCTATTTTTGCTCTTGCATTGTGAAGGGATACAACTTAAAAAATAAGAACGTAATAAGTTACCCCAACCTTCCCTTAGCAATTAGGCCTATGCCTCATAGCAAAGAAGTACCTGTGCCTAAACCACCAAAATCTTTGGATCATATTTGTGTGGACTGTTCTGATCATGATGAGACTCATCAGATGGCTTTTCCCGATGAGTCCAGTACTTCCGAGTTTGAAACTGAACCAGATCCGAAACCTGAACTTTTCTCTCAAGCTGAATTGAATGATTTAGTCCGGGATTTAGGACTCCCAAAAGATGCTGCCCAACTGCTAGGTTCTCGGCTTAAACAGAAAAATCTATTGTCACCAGGAACAACTTTTTATTGGTACCGCAACCGCGAGACACAATTTTTGAAGTATGTCAGCAAAGAGGAAGATTTGGTATTTTGCAACGATATATACGGAGTGATGGAAAAGTTTAAACTCAAGTATGATCCTGCTGAATGGCGGCTGTTCATTGATTCATCAAAAGACAGCATAAAAGGTGTTCTTCTTCATAATGGCAACACATTCGCTTAAGTTCCTATTGCTCACTCTGTTATTCTCCAAGAAAAATACGAGAATTTGGCCCTGATTCTTCAGAAGATTCGTTATGATGAGCATAAGTGGATGATTTGTGGAGACTTTAAAATTCTATCCATGCTATTAGGGCAGCAATCCGGTTTCACCAAATATCCCTGCTTCCTTTGCTTGTGGGATAGCCGGGCCCGCGACCTACACTGGGGGAAAAAAGACTGGCCAATTCGGGAGTATTTGAGACCCGGTGAGAAAAATGTTCTTCATGAGAGCTTGGTACCTCGTGATAAAATTCTATTACCACCTCTCCACATTAAGTTGGGTCTCATTAAGCAATTCATCAAGTCCCTTCCAAAAGATGGTGAGTGCTTTCGGTACCTTTGCTCAAAGTTCCCCCGACTTTCTGAAGCAAAGCTAAAGGAAGGAGTGTTTGTTGGCCCTGATATAGGGAAACTCATTTCAGATGGAGCATTCGCTGAAACGATGTCTGAGAAGGAAAAAGAAGCCTGGGATTCCTTCAAGGATGTTGTTCTCAAATTCTTGGGGAACAGGCAGGATGAGAACTATAAGGATATTGTTGCCAGGATGCTCAATGCCTTCAAAGAACAAGGCTGTAACATGAGCCTGAAAGTCCATTTCTTGCACTCCCATGTGAACTACTTTCCCGAAAACTTGGGGGCGTACAGTGAAGAACAAGGTGAAAGGTTTCACCAGGACATCAAGGACGCAGAGAGAAGGTACCAAGGAAGATGGAACACCACTATGATGGCTGATTTCTGCTGGTTGCTGCTGCGGGAAACCCCAGATGAAAAATATACCAAGAGAAGCATTCGGGGGAAGAAGAAACGGGCCCACCAGGAGATTGATTGACCCAAGAATGACTTTAAAATCTAAACTGTGTTGACAAATATCGTGTTTTTACTAAACTTTGAAATAAAAATTTGCTAGTTATTACCACAGTGTCGGATCTCATTTATTAGAATTTTATTTTCACACCATCGGGTGTTTGTCTTCATGTATTGCAATGGTGCGGTTTGCGTTTTCTATTCTTACATACATACCTGTACAACATTTTTTGCACATTTCTTTGCTTTGCTTTGTGTCTAACCTCGCTCTTATATGCTCAATGTTTGTGCACATGTATGTGGCTGTTTTAAGTGCAGACAATTTTGCTACCATCACAGTGTGTTTTGTTGACATTACTCTATTCTTATTTGAATAACTACTAAACAATTAGTATAAAGAATTCATCCAAGAAACATTTATCTCGATCGCACTCAATCTGAAACGTTCACCTCAAACTGCTAACCCAATGTAGCAAAAAATCTGTACGTGATGGAGCAAATTGGTTAGCAGATTTGGATTCAGCGCACCAAAAAACGTAAAAATCAATCGAAACATTAGAGGCAGTTTAAAAAAAAAATTTTTTAGTGTACCTGTGTAATCCTTGCAGTGACTATTTGAGGCTACCTGAGGTGTGTGTAACTATCTAATAGCGGTCCCTTGGAGATTAACATTACAGTAGTCTAACCGTGGTGTTATAATGTTTGTGTCACGGATCTGGTGTCATTGGTATCTGTCAGTGGATCACGTTGGTGTGTTGTCCTTGAATTGCAGTATATTATAATTACGGGTTGTTTGATATGTTTGGTGTGGGAGAGGTGTCTCTGTGGTGTGACTCCGAAGTATACTCCCATGTACCTATCCCTGGGGCACATGTGGGTGCTGTGCCCGTGCACACCTGATTTTGTTGCCATGTTCCTGCTCCTTGTGCCATGCCACATGCGGCCCCCATCCCATCCCTTTCTCCAACTGGCACAAACATGTCCTCACACACCTGCTCATGGACCACCCTTCCACATGGTTTTGCCATCTCCTGTATGACTGCGGGTGCCTTTGAGCAGGGCATGGTTTCATCAGACATACTATCCTCTTATTGCTACCTGTGGTTGCCTGTGACCCACTGTGCAGTGGACTACGACTAACCATCACCTCTGGCCCACTGCCACACACATGCAGCACTGTGCAGATAGTATGTCACACCAACATGCCCTTATCAATGGCCGTCACAATCTGACAGGGGATAACAATCACAGGTGTGGGTGTGGGGTAGTGTCTGGTGTGCGTGCACTTTTACGGGGCAGCTGGGGAGAGGGGCGGGATGAGGGACTCATCTAGAATGTGGCCCCAGAACATGATAACAGAACACGGTGTGCAGGGGTATGTCACACACATGTGCCACCTGAATAGGTACATGGTGGGTCTTGGGTGACAGGTATGGGAGGGTCTTTGCAAATGGCTGAGGTATGCCCAATGTGAGGTTCAGGCATTGACTGGGAGCTGAAAGTTAACATACATACCAGCCTGCGGATGTGCAGAGTCGAGGGCCTCAGGTAGACCACGGAGGTAGATAGTCCCCAATCTCTCAGCCAGCTCCTGTTCCAGGGGCGTGAGGAACGGTATGAAGGGGCCCCCACCACCTGTGCCCAGAGCATGTTGTCTCTCGGAAGACATGTGCTGCCTCACCCCTCTTTTGATGTCTGAGAACCTCATTTTGAGGCTTTCCACATCTCGGGGGGTGCCCCCTGCCTCAACCACTGCAACACGTATCTCCTCCCAAACTGCCATCCTGCTAGCCACAGTTGTCTGACTACTGAGCCGGCCAAAAAGTATGTCATAGTTCTCTATGACCCCTGCAAGGAGGACGTGGTTCTCCTGTTCGGAGAACCTTACAGCCCTTCTCCTCTGTGGGCCAGCCACTGGTACCCTCTTGCTCTTAGCAGTGTGGCTGTACTGTGCAGCCTGTGCCCCACCAGATGGCCCTGCCTCTGCCCCCATAGGCCGGCCGGTCCCTGCCCTGGGTGTGTCAGCAGCAGCAGCGGCAAGGCCCACCTCCCCACCCTCCCCCGCCTCCCCCACCCCCTCCACCTCCCTCACCTTCTCCCTCTCCCACTCCCTCTCCCTCTCCCTTTCCCACTCCCTCTCCATCACTCTCCCCCCTCCCCCCTCACCACACACCCCCTCACCAACCCTCACCCCAACATAGAACACAGAACACAGAACAAAGACCACTCTACAAACCACAGAATACAGGACACACTACACACCACAGTACCAAATGCACAATACAATTTACAAATCACAAAACTACAGAACACGTCTCTCCCTCCAAGTCACTCTCTATACCTCTCTCTGTATCTCTCTCCACCTCTCTCCACCGAATACTCCTCAAACAACCCTCGACGTCTGCCAGGTGTGGAGGCATATTTATAGTTTTTTTTAGCTTGTGTACTTCGCGCATGCGCAGTTGTGTGGGCGTGGTGTTTGTGCACAGCGCACATGCGCTACCTTGCGGATGTGAGTCTGTGTGTGGCTACACGCTCGTGCAACACGAGGTGCACATGCGCGTGACGCAAAGACTACCGCCCATGCGCAAACATTTGCACAGGCTGTAGGGCGAATGGGCGCATCCCGGGCATGTGCAATTCACCGCGCAAGTACGTGTTGCCATGCACAGACAGCCCATGCGCAGGAACGCGACGCACAGTGTGATAAGGAAGCTTATCATAGCTCAGGAAGGAGCTATAGTAAAGGTGAAGTGACTCTGAACAAGCAACCTGTCAGTTCTGGTAGAAATAAGAAAACAGAATTTTCCCATAAAAGACTACCAGTCCCAGAATGCACCAGGTTTCCAACAGCCATTAGAGGAGCTGAAGTGGGGAAACGTGTGTTCAATCAGGAGGGCTATGAGGTAATCCCCAAGCACTCATCTCAAAGGGCAGGGCCTGATTCAGCACAGCTGCGCTGTGCTAAGGTGGAGCACTCATCTAAGCAGAATAAAGGTAGAGTTTATTCTACAGAGAATTATCCTCATCCTCAGTTTCATCTGGGAGATCCTCAGAATCAGCTTGGATATCCTCAGCTTGGACATCTTCATCATCTGGAGGATCATCAGAAGCAGAAGCCAGAGCGGACGGACAGAGAGGGCAAGAAACCCTTTGGAAGAAAGAAGAGAAAAGCATTTGGGAGGTCTAAAGGAGTCCAGAGCAGTACGTATACTGGGAGACATTCAAAAGGCCAGCATACACCATTGGACTGGGGAAAGCCAGAGGAATGGTGCTGCAGAGCTAGGAATCTCCAGACGGTACCTGTGAGGGAGACAGCTGCACGTGGAAGGGACCCTAGGACCTGTGCCAGAAGGTATGTGAAGAGAGATCCAGTGTCCATGGATCTGGATTGGAAGGCTGGAAATAAGAACTGGACTACATACTGGCCAGGCTATTTAGAGAGGAACTCTAACAGCAATGGAAGCTCAGGTATGAACACTGATCTATGCCCTAGCTATAACCTTGAAAGACAGCAGGGAAACAAGTATTCTCCTGAGAATGCTACTTTGAGAAATTCCTTTGTGCCAATCCATGATATTGAACCCATGATTGTTGAAGAAGGGGGAGCGGTCTTAGATACAGGCTGTGAATATATGGATTGCTCTCTGTCTAAACTCCTTTGGTAATTTTTTCTTACAAAGTACAACAACCATCACAAAGAAATACAAACTTGTTCTTTAATCTACTCAGAAAAGCTCCTGAAGTAGGATTTGAGCCACGCAGTAGGAAGCAAGCCAGCTAAGGGGTTTCAGCTGGGTAACTGCTAGCAATTGAGCCTTACCTGATTGCTTGTGAGCTCTGAGGGAATCACTTCTGAATCTATGTGTGAAGATATAAGAAGTTAATCTGAAAAGAACAGTTTTTCCCTTCTTTGTGGGTTTTGCTTGTTGTTTGATACACTGCTAAGAAAATATTAGCTAAAGCCTACAGAAAAGACCAGTTTGTTACCAACCAGGTCTTTATTCTTTTCATTTGATTGCCTGACAAGTTCAGCTGTTGTTTTCCTGATTTTGTTTTTTCTAAGTTTAACACTGAAAGCAAGTATCCTGTTTTATGTGCTACCAAGCATATCTGTGTTGGGAGAAATAACCCCATAAATAAATATCTTATTGGCTTTACACTCAAGCACAACTAATTATTGTGAGCAACTGTGTCTGGTGTGAATGGACTGCATTTCCCACAATCCCTTGCAAATCATATTGATATATGCACTTGCCAAGACTGTGAACATTCTCACCCAGGCAGCCGTCTGACAACAGGCACCGCGCATGCACAACTGCAAATGCGCAAGGGAGACATTATCCAGAGAACAACTATATATACCGGCCTGCATACCTGGTCCATGGTGAGGGGTATAGGCGGCGGAGAGTAGGTGTGTGGTTGCTGAGAGACACTGAGAGAGTCAGAGCAAGTGTTGGTGTCAGTGTTGGTTGTTTTGTGTGTGTGGTGCTTTGTGTGGTTTGTGAGGTGTTCACTGTTTAGGGAGGTCCGTGTGTGTGTCTGAGTGTGTTTGTGTGGCTGGGCGAGAGAGGTCTATGTCATCTATGTATGTTGCTGCATGTGCCCTGAGACGTGGGCAGATGCTGCGGTTGCAGGACAGGGGAGATGGTGACCATGGTGCTGAGGCACAGGGCATGGATGTAGTCCCACAGCAACTCAGACCTGCAGCTGTGGGGGCGGTCCAGGCAGGTGCTGTGCGTGAACAGTGCAGAAGGTGTGCCGAGGTGCAGGCTCGGCAGCCTCGCCTCTACAGGCCCAGAGCCCAGCTCCAGGCCATGCGTGAGGACCAGGTCATCTCCCTGTACCAACTGAGCACAAGGGCTATTAGGGAGCTCTATGAGGATCTCAGACCTGACCTCGAGCCCCTGACTGATTGGTCCCATGCCATACCAGGTTTAGTCAAGCTCCTTGCTGCCTTACATTTCTTTGCCTCTGGCTGTTTCCAGTCGTCTGTGGCCGCAGTGGGTGGCATGAGCCGCCCCACCTTCTCACGCTGTCTCCACCAAGTACTGCGTGCCATGGTCAGCCGGATGGGGAATTACATAGCCCTTCCCCACACTAGGCAACAGTGGGGGACCCTGAACCAGGCCTTTGAGGCATTAGCTGGGATACCACACGTGATGGGAGCTATTGATTGCACACATGTTGCCCTGGTCCCACCTAGAGACAGGGAGGTAGCGTTCCGCAACCGCAAACACTATCATTCCCTGAATGTTCAGGTTGTATGTGATGCTAATCTGCGTATTCTGAATGTGGTCCCTAGGTTTCCAGGGTCCACCCATGAGTCCCATATCCTGCATCACTCGGCACTATTCACACAATTTGAGGAGGGCCGGTATGCGGACTGTATATTGCTGGGTGAGTATCCCGGGATTATCACTTTATTTATGTGTTTCCATATTTATTTTGGTAACATCTCCTCTGTAGCATCCTGTTTCTATAACTGTATATTTGGGATAGGAAGTTTGGGACAGACAGTGTTCTGTTCTGAGTTCACATTGGTACAGGAGTATAAACATGGGGTAACAGGGAAACTACTTGACATGAGCCATCAGGTTTTTAACATGTTATGATCATGACCTGCGCATGGTGTTCATGTTACTACGCACGTGTGTGCAGGTCTGTCCTGGTGGCGGATCCATCCTAGTGAGTGTGTGTGTCCAACTGGCCTCATGTGATGGGGGGGGATTGTTGCCCTTCACATGCAGCTGTGATGTCAGTTCATTGTCTTCTAGCATTTGACTTTTATGTAACATTGATGTTATTGCCAAACCATACCAACACCCCGTGTCATGTTTGTCTGAGATTCACACATTCTCCCATTATTGAGGTACTCACCCAGGAGCCACTACATAACCTGAGGAGGGTCTCGATACATCTGATGGATGTTCAGGACCTTTCCAAATGGGGGGACATGTTTGCATATGTCTGGTCACACTTATTGGCTGTGTCAAACCATGGCAGCAACACAGTATAGGGGGTGCATTACCTTTGGCCGCTCTAGATGAGAAGGACCTAGGCAGCGTTATACCCTCTGATCCTCATGTGGATAACCATTATGCAAAGGTGACATCAAAAGCTAGGGGACTACTTAAGGGCATACAGAGAGGTATTGGGAGCAGATACACAGGAAGGTAGTCAGCCTCTGAATATGGTAGTGGTGCAAACCCATGTGGGCTACAGTGTGCAATTCTGTAGACCACACCTTCAAAGGGCTATGGTCAGAATGGACACAGTGCAGAGGACGGCTACTGAGGCAATTGTTGCTCAACAGTATGCATCATGTGGAGACTGTCTGCTCCATCATGATATGTGGGCCTTAGTGCACAGGGTGTGCAAGGGTGATATGGAGTACACTCTGCCAGACCTCCATGGTATACATGTTCTGGGTGTGGGCCTCTTTCAAATGTCAGCATGTCGCTTAGTGGCTACTATGCTGACATGTACATTGGACCTATGATCAGTGGATCGGTGGAATAGTCTCACAGTGGAGTAGCTAGAGATGGGGACACTAATTGCATTACAATACACATGTGCCACACACAGAGTAACTCTACAGGTATACAACAGACTGTTGTAGTCTTTGCCATGGGTGTATAGGCTTGATAGGCCATGTGTTCCTTTTCCGTCATCATATGTATATTGTTCTGAATTGCATAGTTGTGCTCTGATATGCTTATGTCAGGATGTGTTGTGCGTTTGTTTCTCACATCTACACATTTGTCAGTTGCGGTGAACATGAGCCCCTGCATTCACATAGAACTTTTTTTCTCGCAGGTGATGCCGGATATGGGTGTCGCCCCTGGCTGCTGACCCCTGTGCGTCAGCCACGCACACGTGCAGAGCGGAGGTACAATGAGGCCCATGCCTCCAGCTGCTCTGTCATAGAGCGCACCTTTGGCGTTTTGAAGAGTCGCTTCAGGTGTCTGGATAGGACAGGCGGTGCCTTACACTATAGGCCAATGACTGTCGCAGAGATAATCATAGCCTGTTGCATCCTGCACAACATTGCTCTCAGGCACGATATCCCTGCAGAGATTAATGAGGATCTGGATGAGGATCCAACGTGCCCCCCTGTACGTGCCAGTGGTGACACACGGGAGGGAACAGCGGGCAGGCGGAGGTTGATAGCAGAGATCTTCTCATGTACGTATTGCCTATCTTTCTACCTTCATGTTCCTCTGCTTTGTGTGTATTGGTTGTAGTGATTGATGTTTCTGTGGAGATATAATTCGGATGCCACCCTGCATTAACATTTTACTGACAATCCCAACGTCACATATAGGCATGAGTGTGCGACAAACAATGTGAGCAGTGCACACCAGCATTTTGGGGCAGATGACGTGGGTGGGTGCTCATACGCCTGTGGGAGGTTTTGAGGGACACATTCACAGTTAGTGGCAGCATGTGATAGCAGCTGCTTTTGTGAAAACTCACTTATTTGTTTAGATGGTATGGGTGGAGCACAGTGTCAGCCATATTTTGCGATGTTCACAGTGGGAGGGCAGTCAATATTTTGGGACCGTTATCCAGTGTGGTCTGCTTATATGATACATGTTTGCGCTGCCTTTGTGTTTGTTAAGCTCCTGTCAGCTGCCTGTGTGTGTGTGTTTGTTATGTATGTCGCAACATGTCATACATGATACAATGCACATGCTTAGTACTGGTATGTCAGCATGGTATTACCTATATGTGAGGGGTGTTCACGTCACCCTCGGGAGTGTCTGCATGTATAGGTCAACAGGTATCCCTGACATGGATATGGTAATGGATGGGTACCTGTGCAGTATCCAGCCAGGGGGGGTAGCATTGATACCTTTTTTTTGGAGATTAACCCGTCAGTGCAGTGTTGCATATGTACACACATACAGAGGTGATCTGACCGAGATCAGGAAGGGGTGGGTTACAGTAGGCATGTGGAGCGCTGAATGTGTGTGTGGCTTGTGGTTTACAAGGTTTCCGGGGAGGCAATGGCATATGTAGGTGATGCTACCTCAGCATATGCCATCATGCCTCAGCTACAGACTGTGTATGTGTGTAGACCAGGAGAGTACAGTCCACATCATCAACTACATTGCGCACCCTAGCACGGAAGGGTTATGTCGGCATACACACACTGACTTAGGTGCAAGCTTTTTTTCTGAGGGGCACATATAGGCTATCCATGCTTTGACATGTTCAATGACACACAGTAGGATAGCATGCAGACATCCCGGTTTGGTCACAAGCAGACATGGGTGGTGTGTTTTTTCAGACATGCCGCAGACTATTTGTGCACATCATCAGCACACAGCTGTCAATATTATTGAAGGTATGAAATGTACACACCATGATATGTATTTGGACAGTGGCTACAGGAGATGTGCCTGCATATTTCCATGTGTTTAAACAATTGACAGTGGGTTAACATACAACATTTGACCAACACTAAACAAGGAGAGGGATAATTTTTGGCACTATGGTGTTTGTGGCCTAATATTGCGACCTTGGTGTGATGTGGCAACATGGAGGGAGCAGACACCTCTCTTGACCTGTGTGTACAACAACAGAGAGGTAAGGTAGGGGACAGGGAGATTACGTACACCTGTAGATAGCCTCATACACCTCCGTGCTGCCTCTCACATGTGAGGGATCTGTACATTGATATAGAGAGAAGTCAGTCATTATGTGATGTTGTAGGGTTTGACAGCTGGGGAGAGGAAGATGCTGTGTGTGATGCACAGCTGGAACATGACATATGTTTGTGCCTCTTGTGTTTCCCACTGCACAGGACATGCTTTGTGAGGATGCTGTTGCTGTGGTGTGTTGGCACGTGACTGTACATCACCCAAGATGCGTTGATTTGGGGTAGGTGCATCTACAGCGACATTGTGTGTGCCTGCAGTCAGGGGAAAAACATGTCCTCAATGATCTGTCATATTGTGCTGATGTGGTGATTTCCTTGTTTCACGTATGCGTCCTTAACCCATCTCTTGCTGTTGTCACACATATCCCCATGTCTTTTTATTCAGTATGTCCTCTGCCACACTGTCTATGGGATATGTACAACAGAACAGCATGTGTGTGTAGGTTATTTCTTTTTGGTGGTGGCCTACACTTGCTCCCTACCCCAACATTGTACCATCAGCCAACAACAGGGGATCACTGCATGTTCACTGGGCCTTTATGTCTACAACTCTCCACTTGTGCACATAAAGGCCATGTGTTACATGTGGAATGCTGAACTTTGCATACTGTGTGGGTGCGTGTTTATAGGTTGCCTGTGTGATGTGGCTGTGTTCTGGCATAGTACATTATCATGTGATGTGAGGTGTTTGTGCACCTGGGGTGTCGTTAGGACTCTGCAACCTCTTCCATAGTGCTGTTTACCTTGTGGACATTATCAACGTGTTGTGTGCTGTGATCAGAGATGTATCTTGTGTTGTGAGGGTCTACTGTTGACCACCTTTCTTTTATCTCAGATATTGACATGATGTGAACATGAATCAACAGTGACTTGACATGGTGATTCTACATATTTTGCTGACATTGAATCCCTTCACTGTGACCTGATATTGCTGTTTAGTGGCTCAAGGGATTGTTGACGTACACCTGATGCACACACAAGGTGGGTTGCACCTTTGTTATTTGGGGGATTACATCTGGCTTTAAGTGTTGATGATTACATAATTCTCTCATATGCATGTAATGTTGCCTCTATAGCCACATAAACAGATGCATATAGTGTGTAGCTGTGAGACGCCTGTGTGACATGAGCATGGACATGACCATATCCATGTGACACCCAGGTCTGCGTTTACCACTCATGATGTCATCAGAATGCGGGTTTGTTTGTATTGCTATCATGTCATATTTGCCTTTGCATCCCTTTCTTCTGTATTTCCTAAGGTGTAACGGTATGCAATTTGTGCAGTCTCTCCAAGGTGTCTAACATTACAATACTTATCATCTCCATAAGCGGCCTGTCTGTAGCCCCTCCTTGCTAATTCTAGAATGGCAGACCTGCCATTTTTGATTTAGCAAGGAGGGGCTGCAGACAGGCCCTGGAGACTTATATCAACAGGGTGTCAGAGTTAATCTCATCTTGTAAACTGCCCTATTACGCTTGGGGACTGACATCACCAGAGTAACACAGCTGCATGAAATACATGGTCTGGGGAGAAAGCTGTGACTCCTATGTCATGTATGCTGACACCAGTGTACTACACTGCTGTTCAACCTTACATGTCAGCACACCTACTTACGATTTCCATACGTTACAATGCACAGTGCTGCCATCTGAAACTGTGCTCTGACCTTTCCCTGCCTCATAGGGCACCCTATATGGCGCCTTATCGGCCTCACCTTCAGCAACATTGTAGGGTGCCATGGCAGACACTGCATTTAAAGATGTGCCCTCTGGGGTTACTTGTGGGGCACCTTATGTTACACTGCTTTGAGAGTACATTTCCGAACAGTATTAATTCCCAAAAAATATGATAAAGGCCTCCTAAAGCAACATTACCCTTAACTGGTTATGCTTCAGCCAGCCTTGTTCATTGGGCAATGTGGGGGCTTGAACCCCTGATCCCTGCACCATTGGTCAGTGCCTTAACCATTGTGCTGTGGTTCTGAACCTGTACTTTTACATCAGCGCGCCGCCATATGCATGCCGACATTACACTGCCCCCAACAACATTAGAGCACCACCTTATGGCCATCAGCGCGCCGCCTTATGCCGCCCAGTATTTCAGCGGCTCCTAAAATAATGCCTCAGCCAACTGTCTCCATTGGGCACTGTGGGGGATTGAACCCCTGATCCCTGCACTGTTGGTCAGTGTCTTAACCATTGTGCTGTGGCTATGCTCTTTTTCTTGCAATTCAGCGCACCACTTATGCCTCCCACGCAGCTATCTCATGCGCTACGGTGCGGGGCGCACATGGGCGCCGCACACCTTAGTGCATATGTAAATTCCAGATTTTCTTCATTAGCGGGGTACGCCCACTCCCTAAATGGCACCCGCACACTACCGCGGCCCGCACTTCACCGTGGTTTTTAGTAAACATACCCCTTAGGTGCTTAAGTATGTGCCTCCTTGCCCTATTAAGTTATGTGCCTGTAATATGGAAGATAATATTCCATTTCCTAAATATTTAAAATGTATTTTCTTTTTCTGTCTTTGTTGTCTGGGCATTTTATTTTTCTAATTAGTTTGGTTCCTATCTCTAATTTTTCACATTTGTTGTGAAGATTTTCTAAGGGGCATATTTACTAAGCCCTGTGCTGGTAATGCATGTGTAGGTAGTATTGCCAGTGTGGGGCTGTGAGCTAACTACAGGGGGCGGGTACATCTGTCCACCTGAAGTTACCTTGCTTCGGCAAAACAGCCATGGGAGTAACTAATGCCGCCCAAGTGGCATTAGTTGCACTTGCTCTACTTGCACCAAGCGCAGATAGTGTAGGCTATAAATGCCCATGCTAGTTGTGCTGCCGCAGGAAGGACTTTGCTTACCTAGTCACAGCTCTGATGCATGCTACCAAGGTAGGATGAGGTTTTTAGCAAATAGTCCCATGCTACTTTTTAGCAGAGTGCCAAAAACACATGTTAAACACCTCAGTACTTTAGTAAAAGCCCCTAAGTTCTTTATTAAGATCTCCTTTCCATTTCTTCTCACATCTTCAGCTTTCTTCTCTTCCTTGCCCCCCCCCCCCCATAATTAGGTTTTATTTCTCACCCTTCAATTCTTAGGGGTATGTTTACTAAAACCCCGGTAGAGTGCGGGCCCCGGTAGTGTGTGGGTGCCATATAAGGAGTGGGCGTTCCGTCCTGAAAAAGAAAAGCCGGAATTTACATATGCGCTAAGGTGCGCGGCGCATAGCTGCGTGGGAGGCATAAGTGGCGCGCTGAAGTACAAGAAAAAGAGCAGAGCCACAGCACAATGAATAAGACACTGACCAATGGTGCAGGGATCAGGGGTTCAATCCCCCACAGTGCCCAATGAAGACAGCTGGCTGAGGTGTTAATTTATGAGGTGCAGAAATACTGGGCAGCATAAGGCAGCACACTGTGGCCACAGAGACAGTGCAGTCTCTGGAGATAAAAAACCTGGCCGCACAAGTCAGACACCCTGCTCTGCACAATTTTACTGTGGGCTCGTTTACCTTGTATGGGGACAAAGGTGCAAATAAACCTCAAAAATGATCTCCAAAAAAGGGGAAGAAAACCAAAACCAAGCTGGGCAACAGTGATATTAATGGGCAACCATAAAAAACACTCCCAGGAAAGCTCCAATAAAATGCAGTGATTTTTGAAAGAGTCTACGGAGCGTAGACCCTTCCAAAAATCATTTCTTTTTTTTGGAGCTTTCCTGGGAGTGTTTTTTATGGTTGCCCATTAATATCACTGTTTCCCAGCTGGATTATAATTTATTTGGAATTTGTTGTGGTCATTTTCAATTTATATTTGCTATTTTGTTCTGTGCACATGTATCACACTGTCACGTTTTGCAGGTTTCCCCGGTTTTGCTGTACATTGCTGACGTAAATGGTTTCTCTTCCCTTTAAATCGGCTCTAACGCGAGGGTTTCACTCGCGGTATTTTTTTGGCCGAAATTCAGCCCCGTTCCTGTGCGTGGAGCCTCTCCCCTCTCACTCTCCACCCATTGACCCCGTCCCCCCGCCCCTCGGGAGCCTTCCTCCACCCTCGAAATGCCTTTCCACGCCTCTATCGCACATCAGCGCACCGCACACTTGCGCGGGCCCGTCAGTGTGAGGGGCACATGTGCGGGGGCCCATTAGTGTGACGCGCACGCGTGCGGTGCACTTAAGAGCACTTAAGTGCATCATTAGCGTACGCTACTGTGCGCCACGCACGTGTGCGCGGTTTAGTAAACATACCCCTTAGTCTCCCGCGCTTATCTCCTCTTCTCCCCTGCATTGTCCCCGTGTCTTACTTTTTTCTACTTCCTGTTTACTCTCTGTATTTTACCCATTTTGTAACCCCATTTCCATTTTCTGAACTTAGCCTTGTCTCAAACCCTTGTCTTCCTTTCTCTGACTCTCATTTCATCACCAGCCCTTATTCCTTCCCTTTCACTCAACCATTCCTAGCATCCAGACCTTTTCTTCTTTCTCTTATATCTAACCAGCTTCCATTTCCCTTCTTTTACTTCAGCCTCATTTCTACATTATCTCCCTTGTCCACAATCCATTTCTTTACATTCTCTCTGAACCTCTGCCTACTCATCAAGATCCTTCACATCATCTTTCCACTCTTACTACCACTCTTCCCCCTTCTCCCTCCTCCCCTCCAACTCCACAGATTCTTTCCCATTCACACCCACTCACTCTGGAAATTATCGCTCCCTTCTCACATCGTCCCTCTCTCCAAACACTATTCCTACTTCACTCCCTCTCTCCAGACAACCTCTTCACACCCACTCCCTTGCTTCCTCCAGACTCTTCCTCCTTTTTCGCACCTTCTCCCTTCCTTCCTGAGACACTCTTTATTCCTCTTCGCTCCTTCTCCCTTCTTCAGCTCTTCCCTCTCTCCCTCCCTTGATGCTTCCTACCCTTTTCACTCTCTCCATTTAGATACTCTTTACTTCTTACCCTCTTTCCAGAGGTTATGTCCTCCTTATTCTCTCCATAGTTCATAATCTTCCCTCCTTCTCTGGACCTCCTATTGTTATTCCTTCCAGATCTTCCCAATTCTTCCTTTGGCTCTTTCATCCTCACTGCTAGGGTTCAGCATGGCTCTCTGTTGCCTACTTTCCCAATCCTCCATCTCACCGTGTTTCCCATGATGGCAGCAAGATAAGAATTTAATGGCATGCCATCTCCTGATACTATGGGACAAGTCTCCCGATAGCACTGCAAGATCTTGGAGCTTTACTTGCAATACTGGCATAATGGCAGCAAAGGATAACGTCCAGTTTTTAAGAATCGTAGCTCTTTTCATTACGTATTCAAACTGTGGGTATTGTGCTTTGATACAGTATTAGTCCACATTAAATTTGCATGGTAGATGTGCAACTTAATTCCATATTTCATATCATCACTGGTACATTCCAATCAACAAATCTCCCTTCCTTACTATTACTGAATAATATTGCCCTGTACATCAGGAGGGTAATTGAAAAGGAAAAGCTTCTGTTTGCCAAAGCATTACTGTACTGCCAGATAAATGAAAATGTTAAAGTGTTTATGTTCCACAGCTTAAGCCAAGAAAGTTTGCCATCTTTAAACTCTGACAATCTATTAATGGAACATTTCAGATAAATATTAATGATCACGGACTGTTAAACATGGCATGCGCAGCATAAACAAGACTTAGAAGAGAACCAAATGTTCTTTTCAAAGCGAAACAAATTTTAAAGGAATAATAGGTTTCACAAACCAATACAGTGCAAAAATTCAATTATTTAATGAATATTTGGTGAATTTAGTTTTAGAGCTCTCTTAATTGCTAGCAGTTCCTTGCTGCTTCTTTCTGCACAGTCTCTTAAAGTAGGTGGAGCCTGTTACTCTCTGCCCCCTGATTGCTCCCTCACAAGAACTTATATGCCAGGTTTTCCCCCTAGCAGCCCCCATTCCCCTTCTGTAATATCAGAGTCACTGATGGACGGAAGGGTAGGTTGAAATCCAAAAAAATAGGCATTTTTTATTTTAGTAGAGAATAAAAAAACATCATAAGAAACGATGGGAAATAAGATCATATAGATCTTATATAGTATTTTGCTGTTGTTATGGTTCTTATATAGTATTTTGCTGTTGTTATGGTTATTTCCCATCGTTTCTTATGATGTTTTTTTATTCTCTACTAAAATAAAAAATGCCTATATTTTTGGGGTTTCAACCTACCCTTCCGTCCATCAGTGACTCTGATATTACAGAAGGGGAATGGGGGCTGCTAGGGGGAAAACTTGGCATATAAATTCTTGTGAGGGAGCAATCAGGGGGCAGAGAGTAACAGGCTCCACCTACTTTAAGAGACTGTGCAGAAAGAAGCAGCAAGAAACTGCTAGCAGCTGTACTTCTTTATGCTGATGACTCTCAGATCTACATCTCTGCATCTGAAATCTCTCCAGGAATCCGACAATGCTGTCTGGATGTCTCACCACTGTCTGAAATTGAACATGGCCAAAACAGAGCTCCTTATCTTTCCCCTAAACCCCCTTTCCTCTCTTTTTCTGTTTCTGTGGATAACACTATACTCTTCCTTTTCCTCAGCTTGCAACCTTTGACTCCACTTTCTCTTTTTCTGCACACATCCAACAGATAGCTAAAACCTGTTACGTCTTTCTTTATAACATCAGCAAAATCTGCCCCTTTCTTTCAGAACATACTACTAAAACCCTTATCCACTCTCTGGTCACCTTCCGTCTTGACTATCGTAACCAGCTCCTCACTGGTCTCCCTTCAATTTTTCAAAACTCAGCTGCACGGCTTGTCTTCTGCCAGTGTCACAAGGGCTCAAGTAACCCCTCTTCTCAAGTCACCTCATTAGCTTCCTATCTGTTTCCACATCCAGTTCAAATGTCTCCTACCAGAATTAATAAAGAAAACAATTAAAATACATATGGGTATCAACAGAGGAATAAAGGGGTCAGGGTTCAAAAGCAGCCTCAAAGAAATGACTTTATAGCCTGGATTTGAATAGGAACAGAGGCGGAGCCTGAAGTACTGACTCAGGCAGTCTATGCTAAGCATATGGTGTAGCAAGGTGGAAAGAATGGACGATATTCAGCAACCCCTGGCCGGACATCTTAGGCCGCATGAGAAGCTAGCATAAGTAGCTATGGGTGCCTGAATATTGTGCTAATTGGCAAATGTCAGCACCTGTCCGTTTAGCACCGCTATTCCCAAATATTTAGCGGCAGCTCCTATCCAGATTTTGCTGCCGAATATTGCACCACTGACATCTGTGGCCTTTAAATACCGGTCCCTCTGTTTTCTTATTGTTGAAACAGAGACTTATTAGCTGATAGCCAATGGACAAGTGGAGGGTAATGTTACAACTGAGCACCCAGTTTTAGGCACTGAGAGTAAATCTATCTTGAGCCTATTTTACTAAAAAAACCATAACAAAACATGCACCTATTTTTCTTTATAAAATAGGGTGCAAGTGTCCAAAAGCATGTGCTAAATCTAGGCGTGGCTACTTACACTAGCCCTACAATTGATATAAATGCTGGTGCCTAAAATTTTTAAGATTGCAAGTTATAGTATTTTTTGACCTTTACATATAAATTTGTTCTCTACCCATGCTTTGTCCAAGCTCCACCTATGTGCACACCCACAGTGCAAGTATGTGCAGTCAGTTTTATGTGAATATTCACAGAATAGCAACTGGCTAAAGTAGGCACATTAAATACCATGCACGCATGTAAGTCCTGAAAATAGGTGATTTCTTTGCATATGTCCTTCTAAAAATCCCTGGTAGAGTCTCACAAGAGTTTTTATTTTTGGAACAGTAAATTATTGTCTCACTTCTATTCTATTAGCTCAGAACCATCTATAAGTTCAGGCCAGGGTACCTCTGTCAGAACTAAATGGGTCTCACCAGAAGCTCAAACTAATAAAGATGGGTGACCAGTCAGTTCTTCCTTTTCTCGTGGCTTTATCTGTTGTTTTTCTCTGGCCTTTCTTGTCTTCAGGTTTTTTCCTTGTCACAGTGCCAGAACTCAGTTTTACTTAGTTCTCATTGGGGTACTTGTTGCTAGGCACTGTTAATTGTCTGACAGCATTTTGACTAAGGGCTTACACGGCTACATCAGCAATTGCCATCTGGAGATGCGAGACATCCTTCAGAATTTTTTTTATTGCAATTTTAAAATATTACATTCCTGCTATAACAAAGGAAACAAAGCACATATAAAAGGCAATAACATCATCAAAAGCAGAAAAAATAATAAAACTCTTAGGGATATGTTTACTAAGCAGTCTTAACGTGCGCTCTGCCACAATAATGGCACATTATCGGGCGAAAAGGTACCTTAGCGCATGATAACGCGCGCAGCGGCTCAAATGAGCGCTGAGGGTGAAGATAGGCTCACGGAGGGCGGAGGAAGGCTCCCCAGGGGCGGAGAGAGAGGGTCAAAGGGCGGAGAGTGGGAGGGGAGAGACTCCCCGCACACTAACGCCGTGAAATCCGAGGCTCAAAACTAACGCCAGTGAAACCCTGGCATTAGAGCAGATTTAAAGGGAAAAGAAACCATTTCCGTCAGCAATGTACAGCAAAACCAGGAAAATCTACTAAAAAGTGATAAGTGTGATACATGTGCACAGAACAAAAGGGCAAATAAACATTGAAAATGAACAGAAGAAAATGTAAAAAAAACATAACCAAGCCAGGCAATAGTGATAATAATGGGAAACATCAAAAAACACTCCCAAGAAAGCTCCAAAAAAAAAAGATATGAATATTGGAAGGATCTATGCTCTGTCCCCATACAAGGTGAATGAGCCCACAGTGAACTGTGCTGATCAGGGTTTCCCCTCTCCATTGGACAGGTCTCCTATGGCGTAAACATGTTCCGCAACAGCAGGGCAGGCATGTCGGAACGGGCAACTGGACAGATGCTGGAAAAAGGGACACAGAGGGCTGCAGGCGGCACATGCTGTGGTGCAGCTGGGCCACAGTGTGGACTAGGGTGATGCCTAGGTGGCCAATAGGAATGCTGAAACAGTAGAGCAGCCAGACAGCAACTGATGAGGCTCAACATGGGCACGGGTTTGTTTCTCACAGTGTCACAGGGGATAGTACCCAGCAGGAACCCCCAAGGGCACAAAACATTGGCAGGCGGTGCTGGGGGGAAGCATGGATAGCTATGTAGGCACCCCTACCCCAGAACCCGCACCATAAGCAGCCGCCTACCCACACACTGGATGGTATGAGACTGCGCACCACCAGCACCACCAGCAGAAGGGCATGTCAGCATGGTGGCGGAGGGGTACTGGTGGTGGAGGGGGCAGTGGCAGCTGCCCACAGCAGACCATGGCCTAGCCCTGTTTAGGTGGGTGCCATGCACTGCAACAGACAGGTCCTGCCTAACAAAGAGTCACAGTATCACCAGGGAATGCGCTGTCTCTGTGGTGCAGGGCACACAGCCAGTGTGTTCAAAAACAGAAGGTCACAGGTTCAAGTCCCAGCTGTGGTTCCTGCCAACCCAGTCCCCATATTTTACCCACTACTAAAACGTGCTAATACAGACAGAACCTTTATTGCAGATGACATAAACATGCCCAAAATACCTACATTTTACCCTACAGAGCACAGACACCATAGACATGTGCAATACCTAGAGCAGAGTTTCCCAAATGCAGTCCTGGAGGGCCAAACACTATTCAGGTTCCATGCTGCATCTAATAAAGATGCCTGTGCTGCATGTCTAGTCGCCGCCCCCATGGTATGCAGATGTATCTCATGCATATTCATGAGGGACAGCATGAAAACCCAAACAGGTTTGGCCCACCAGGACTGGAGTTGGGAACCTCTGGCTTAAACCAGCGGCCAACCGGGGGAGACACACCCACACCCACAGGCTCCATTATCCAATGCCTCCTGGAGAGACAGGATGTTGGGCCCTGCGTGCATCTCCAAATACTAGCACTTGCATACCTTAGCAATGCCACCCTAAACCTGGGAATACGGTACACAGCTATCAAAAGGCTGCTATGATTACGGGCAGATAGCAATTCTGAAGTTAAGTACAATTTTCTGATTGATCTGCATCATAGCAACCTTTCTGATGTCTGTGGAGTGTGCTACAGGTCTTGTGTCTGAAAGTGTTTACCACCCTGGGGAGTGACCCCAACAGTATTGCGTACCATAGCCATGCCTGCACTGTGCCCAGGACTGGTAAGGTGGCCAGGGCTGGCAAACACCTCTATAGTTGCACAATGCTGGCATAGGTGTGGGGAGTGTGTGTCTATCTATCCAGTGTGTGATGGCTGCCAACACCCTCCACAGCCCACACTGCTAGCACTGTTGCCAGTATTGGCCCGCCAATGTGCATAATGTGGAGCAAGGTACTGTGGGAATAGCCTGGATAAGGTATCCTGGCCTGGATACATCTGGACAGGGCATAGGGCAATTGCTTGGACATTGTAGTGCCCGGCCACCACCTGTACAGACAGGGTGGCCACAGCATGTCCTGTTGGGAGGTCACTCTCACCCTGACTGAGCAGTGACCATGGCATGGCTAGGTTCCCCCATAGTGCTATATAGTATTTTTTACATGTGATATGTGTGGGTTCTCTTTTGGGTTCCAATCACTGACTTATCTGCTTGGTGTGTATGCTGACATCCCAGTTCTGGGTACACGCATCTCCTCCAGGAACATGCACTGTTGAGTAGCTAACAGACTGTCTGCAGTTAGTATGTGTCTTGCTGGACCACCTTGCAGGGTGCAGCGTCTGGAGGCTTTCTGCTGGAGAATGTCAGATAGTGGTGGGGAGCAGCTGAGCATTTCCAGGCATAATGTCTGTCTGCTATTGCTTTATGGATTTGTACAGATCTGCATTGACTGCCCTGAAGGGTGTCTGTTTCCCAGCAGGACTGGGGTTGATGATCCTCTCTACTGCCACCATTGCAGGGAGGTAGAGGGTGGGTTGGGTGGTGGTACATAATCCGCCTATGGGTCCAAACACTTCCCCCACCCCCACCCACCCGCAGGTCTAGGAAGCCAGCATTCACCAGCCAGGAGCTGCACCACCTGGCAGGGCTCATTTCTACAAGGCAGCACAAGCTGTTCCCCTGTTCCTCCAGGCGGCAGGACCTGGTGAGAGTCCGGAGGGCCTGGGACCGTGTGACACGGCGCTACAATTGTCTGGCGGACTACCCAAGTGAGGTAAGTGTATGGGGACAGGTCAGTATATCCATATACATAACCAATGTCGATTGTAGCTGTGCATGCTGCTGTGTGTAGGTAGTTATCTCAGTTATGTGTATTAGGTAAACCCATGTGCTATATTGTCTTTGTATCACATCTGAGTGGTTAGCCCTTTACTCAGGGTGCTAAGGACCTGATCACAGAATTCCAGATGCCATCCTGGTGTCATGGCAGCTGCTGCTGTTGATGTGCTAAAACACACTGTAACACAAGTAGCCCATAGATCTGCCTAAGGAGGTTTTGTAAACATCATGCTGGTATGGTGGGTTCCGCATTTGCAGGGTCACACATCTACCCTACCCCCAGGGGTCGTGAGACATGTCCCAAATGGTCTGTCAGTCCCCCTGGTGATATGGGTGTTTGTGCCCCAGCAGTTTTAAACATCTGCCCTACCCTCAGTTGCCCTGAGAGTCCATTAAAGTGGGTCCCCAGCCCCCCTGGTGGTATGGTAATGCCGCTGTTGCTGTTGTCTAATTCTCCCTACCCCCAGGAGTCCTGAGAGCCAATTAATCTGGGTTCCCACCCACCCTGGTGGTATGGTAATGCCGCTGTTGCTGTTTTATAATTCCCCCTACCCCCAGGAATCATGAGAGCCCATCAAAGTGGGTTCCCAGTCACCCTGGTGATATGGTTGTGTGTGCCTTTGCATTTTAAAACATCCTCCCTATCCCCAGGAGTCCTGAGAGCCCATCAAAGTGGGTTCCCAGTCACCCTGGTGATATGGTTGTGTGTGCCTATGCAGTTTAAAACATCCTCCCTATCCCCAGGAGTCCTGAGGGCCCATCAAAGTGAGCTGTCAGTCACCCAGGTGATATGGTTGGGTGTGCCTATGCAGTTTAAAACATCCTCCCTATCCCCAGGAGTCCTGAGAGCCCATCAAAGTGGGTTCCCAGTCACCCTGGTGATCTGGTTGTGTGTGCCTATGCAGTTTAAAACATCCTCCCTATCCCCAGGAGTCCTGAGGGTCCATCAAAGTGGGCTCCCAATCACCCTGGTGATATGGTTGTGTGTGCCTATGCAGTTTAAAACATCCTCCCTATCCCTAGGAGTCCTGAGAGCCCATCAAACTGGGTTCCCAGTCACCCTGGTGATATGGTGTATGCTGCTGTTGACATCATATAATGTATCCTATCCCCAGGAGTCCAGAGACCTGCTGAAAGTGTCCTGTTAGTCATCCTGCTGATATGGTGGATGTTGCAGATGATGTGTGCTAAGACACCCTGCCCCCAGGGGGCTTGAGAGCAGATTGCAAAGGTGGGTATGGCATCTGGATATTGTGGTAGGTGATGCTGTGTTTGGACACGAATATGCCCTATTCCCCTGTGGCCCAGGCCGCATGACACATGTCCCTTCTGTGTCCTGATTGTATGGTAGGTGCAGCTGTGGATGTGCTGTAAAGCAGCCCACCCCCAGGCGCCATGGGACCTGATTACGAAGGTGTGAAACACATCCATATATCATTGCTGTGTACCCAGTTTGTGGTCACATATCTGGTCACTCCCCAGGGGGGCCACAACAGATTGCCTAGGAACATTATAGATGCAGGTGTAAGGGTACAAGATCTCACACTGCCCACTCCTCAAACCCAAGAGGTCATGTTTCAAATGTCTCCATATTCAGTGACTTGGACAATCTGAGTACATATATGTATGTTCATAATATGTTTTCAGAGACACAATACTGTTATGAAGGTCTCAGTAACCATGGGCCTACAAAACACATACCACAGACTAAACTGTTTTAATGCACATGGCCGTAAAACAGCAATGACCTTCCGTACACATCCCGACAAGACATCCCAACACAATCAATGGGACAGCACCTAAGTGGCCAAACTATGCTTTGTGGCCCAAAGGGTGGCTGTCCTGCCTCACATTCCCCAACGCCTCAACTCAGGACACAGGAGCATATTTTCAAGCATCCCTGCGTCACCAGGGGTAAAGCAACTGTCCATCTAAACACATAACCCACATGACTCTCACAATATGTTCAGACAAACAGCACAATCCAGCACACCCAACTCATGCCCCGTACTCACCCCTATCCAACGTTAGCACGGCAAAGAGCCAGGGAATGGTGGATGTCATGTTGGGTATTTATTTATTTATTTACATTCTCTTATATACTGCGCTATTCTGCATCAGTGCGGTTTACATTGAACAAACTGAAATTACATTGAACAGGGCATTATAACTTGGAGATAACTATTTTACAGGGAAAATATCTCCTGTTGGACAGGTGCTTTTCCCCTGATGAAGCAAGGATGTATGTGAAACACCTCTGGGCTCTGCGTTGATGTGTCATGGAATGGGAAGCAGGATGGCCACCTAGCCACAAATAATGTTCCTGCAGGTTAAGTGCTGTTGCATTGATTGTGTTTGGGTGGCTTGGTGGGATCTGCACTGAAGGTCATTGATGTTCTAAGGGCTTGTGCAGTTTGACCGTTTAGTCTCTTGTATGCGTGACGTTAGCCGCAGGCTACTGAGACCTGCTGTGCAGTAATGTTTCACTAAAAACATATATTTAAGGAAGATATATATATATGAATGTTGAACTATAGCAAATATGGTACAATGAGCAATAGTATCTTGTGTTTCTGTTGAGTAGGAATTGTGAAGATATGATGGATCTCACTCTAGGAACGACAGTATATATATGTTGGTGTGAAGGTACATGCACCTGTTGTGGTTGCACAGCTCTGTCACAACCCCAGATAGACACATGGATGTTCATAGTCCAGCAAGTGTGGCGGGCCATGCCCCTGTGATAGTCAGCCATAACTGCCCTGATCACAGGAAAACCCAGTCGTGACCATAGAGGTACAGTGTAACGTCAGGTGTCATGTCAGTGGTGTCTGGAACGGCACACCCAGCCACCCACCTTCCGCTGTATGTTAGGGAACATCACCCATGCGTGTCTGCATATCATGGTGCCATGGTGGGTGTGTTGGCTGATATGGTTAGGCCAGACAAATACACATGTGTTTGCCTGACCACACAGGGGGTTGGTGAGGTCCTCCCGCAAACACCAGCTTGGCCAGGCCACACATGGCATGGTGCTGCCATGTCATGAATTGAGAGTGTAGGGACAGGGTATGGTGTGTCTAGGGTGTTATGCACAGGACACATATGTGTCCCTGGACACATGGGCCTACCCACAGCCACACATGTGGTGGCACTAACAACTGTTAGTACAGGACACACTGAGCAGAGGAGCAGGAGCAGCGCGATGTTGTGCACTGAGATGTGTGATATGTGTTAACCACCCACCATGGAGACATGGTCAGTAATGCATCCTCCCATTGCTTTCCCCCCTAGGTAGAGGACCTATGGAAGAAGGGCAGGGAGATGCGGCTCAGATGCCCTGAGGTGCTTGACAGGCTAAGAAGGCGGGCATTGTCCCAACGGGGAGGTGAGTGCCACAACCTCTGCAGCTCAGTAGACAATGTCACAGTGGCCCACCAGCCTGTGCGTGGCCAAACTATTTACATGTGTCATGTGACTCACATACGAGTGTGCTAATGACTGTAATCCCCCACAGAGGAAGATCCCGCCGCTGAGTGCACAGCAACAACTACACACACCGTCACAAGGCCCATGCACCAACGACGAATGGAGGACAAGGAGGAGGAGGAGGATTCTGTGGCGGCGGCAGCAGTGGCGGCGGCGGCAGAGGAGGAGGAGGAGGAGCGTGAGGGGGCAATGGAGGTGGTAGAGGAGGAGGAGGAGGTGCCAGGGGAGGAGGCAGCAGAGGCCCCTGAGTCAGACGGGGGCAATGGGGGAATGGAGGGGGTGGAGGGTGGGGTGGGAGGGGAGGGTGAGTGCATGTGGGCCATGTTGGGGGGAAGGGGAGGAGGGGAGTGTGGAGGGTGCTGAGGGTGGGTGGGAGGTGCCAGTGGGGGAGGGGGAGGTGGGTGTTTCTGAGGGTGGGGAGGGATGGGTGGAGCACAGGACAGCACATGACACTGTAGGGCCCTGCCTGCACCCGCATGTGTGTGGAAATGGTGCCCATGTGGTTGTAGCTGCGCCACCCATTGCCACAGACAGGGCCCATGCACACGCCACCACATACACACCTGGAACCATGTGTGTATGTGGTGGTAGGTGTGTATATGACCTGTATGTGACAATGGATGGCATGGTGCAACACCTGGGGGCCCTTGAACGCACCATGTGGGTGCTGGCAGGGTCCGTTCAGTGGGTGGCCATTGAGATGCAGCGTGTGGTGGGTAGGGATTCTGCATCTCAACAGTCATCCACTGATGGGCGTCCCAGGAGCGTTTGATGGCCCCTGGGGCACCCACACACATGTCGTGTGCTGTCCTGTCCTCCATGACCCCACAGGACAGCTGGGTCCTGATGACGTGGATGTACATGCAACACTGGGAGGGAGTGACCCTGTTTTGACCCGGTATGGCACAACATATGTTAAATTTTAAAAATGTCAATATGTTCATGTTGAGTTCCAAATAGTTTGTAAATACAGTTTTTGAAAAACATCCCAATGGTAATGTGTTGCCCTTACAGACATACTATGGACATAAGCATGGGATATGTGTGTTGATAGGTATGTGTATGCAAGGTAGACTTGGGTATCCAACATGGACCGTCTCCACACGCAGTTGTGGGGGCTGGCCATGTGCGTAGGTGTGTGAGTCCAAGGTTGACCCTGAGATGTGGCAATGATGAGCATGTCCTACAATACCTAGTCACGTGCATGCTGTGTGCAATGTTTGGGAACCATATCTGATGTACCATGCTTGTGTGCCAATAGCGGAAGCAGCAAACAGCAATTTGTTTGCACAGAGGGCAGGATGTACTGCTGAACCCAGGAGCTGCTCAGGGGGATACCTGTTGAGGGCGGTCTGGGACTATGCATGTCACAGGGATGGCCAGTGGGACACTATAAGTGTGTGCAATGGATGAGCAGCCAACCTATGCAAGCCACCCTTGTCTGCCTGTGCCGCATGCGAGCCTATGTGGGAGGGTAGCCACGTAGGCCATGATGCGGGCAGCGAGAATGGTCGCACATGTGTGTCCAATGTTGGGGGGTATGTGGGGTGGGAGATCGCACAACCAGAAATGTACCATCATGACATTCGCCCTGTGCAACAGGGGAGGGTGGGTATACCCCGATGCTGAGGCCCTGGGGCTTGGAACCTGCCACAGTCCACAACACATAGGGCATGTGATGACCTCTGTGTGCTGAGAACGGACAGTACAGACACCCCACCACTGAGGGGCATGGGTATGGCTCATGTGTGCAGGGAGATAACATGCGGTGCAGGCTATGTAAGGAACCAGAATGCCACACATTGGAAACAAACACATAGGATGTATACGTTCATGATGTTTTAATCTTCCCCCTTACCTCCTGTGTGGTTGCCCACGCTGCCCACCCCACCCATGGCCCAACCCACCCCTCTATGGGGGCTCAGGTGCTGCAGCCTCCGATGCCGATGCTGGCTGCTGTGTCCAAGCCGCTATGTCCTCCAGGGCGGCCGCAATTCTGAGGAGCGCCCCTGAAGTTGTTGCATGCAGCTGTTGTAGCTCATGGGTGTTGGCCACCAGATCCAGGTGTATCTGCAACAGAGCCTCTCGAGTGCCTGTGGGTGGGACACAAGGTGATATGTAAGATACCTCTCTAGTAGCCAACCGTCACACATGCACATGTCAGGCATATCCCACCAGATCAGTCTGCAGAACAGTCATGCATGCCACAACTAGCAACACATGACCATGGTTAGACTTGTGTGTTCCATGAGCCATTCTCATGGCTGGAAGGGGTCATGATGATGGGTCATGGAAATCACAGATCTCACACATGCCAGTCTGGCAGGTTAAGCTGTCACTGCTTGCTCTGCACACTGGTTGTCTGTGATAGGTCAGATGACATGAGGGGTCATTGCACACACATACATACATCTGTGGTTCCCTGCTCTATACAATGCTGGTGCACAGTGCAAATCATGTTGACAGACTATGCTGCATAAAAATACCCATGGAGGGGTGTGTGTTGGGCAGGGTGTTTGGGTGGCCTATTTTCAGTTTATCACACTGTCTGATTACCTGGGCTATATGGCCGTGCATAGTATGTGTGTGTCGGAGCCCCTCAAACATGCTGACACATGACAAACCATCCAACAGGAGGGTGGGAGACACCTGGCACATACCACTCTTCCCCCAACATTTTGAACAATCAGCTATGTTGTCACCATCCATTCCCCTTGTGGATGTTGGCAACACACACAGTGTGATGGTGAACACTCAGTCTGTAAAGGATCTTGGGGGATCTGGGAGCTGTGGACCGGAATGTTTCCCTTGTGTTTCCCAAACCACAGGACATACCTGTTGGAGCTCCTGATGCTGTGGTGCATTGGCAGGTGACTGTAGGTCGTCCAACATGCAGAGGTCTGGGGTAGGTGTTCTTACTGCTACATTGTCTGTGACGACAGTCAGGGGAAACACATGTCCTCAGTGATGTGTCATATTGTGCATATGTTGTTGGTCACCTCTTTTCCCTGCAATACCATAACCTCTATCTTGCTGCTGGTACACATATCCCCATGTGTTCCTGTCCAGTTTGTCTTCTGCACCACTGTCTCTGTGACACATCCAACAGAGCTGCATGTGGGTGGGGGTCCTAGGTGTTTTGGTAGTGGGCTACATGTACACCCTTCCCCAACATTGTACCTTCAGCCAACACCAGTGTATCATTGTATTTCACATGGCCTATAGGTGCACCACTCTCCAATTATACCGATACCAGCCGTATGCTACTGCTGACACGCTCACCTTAGCATACTGTGTGGGTGTGTTTTTTGGGGTTGGCTGTATGATTGTACAGTGTGCAGACATTTTACATTATCATGTGGTGTGAGGGGTCTGTACACCTGGGGGGCGGTGGTGACTGTCCTATCTCCACCTTACTGATGTTTACCCTGTGAACATTGTGGACATGTGTTGGGTGTGGTGATCAGCACTGTGTCTTGTGTTGTGACATACGACTGGTGAACAGCATTTTTGTATTACAGATATTGCCATAATGTGAACATGCATCAACAGAGCCTTCACAGGGTGACATGGTGCTTTGATGGCATCGTCTCCCTTCACTATGATGCGTTGTGGCCTTTGGGTGACTCAGGGGATCCAGGACATACACTTGCTGAATGCAAACGGTAGGTTTGACCTTTTGTTTTTGGGAACGACATCAGCCTTTACATGTTGATGATTTACGGTTTGTTTCATATACATTTCATGTTGGCTCTGTGTTCACAAACACTGATGCACATGGGGTGTAGCTGTGAAACGCCTGTGTAACATGGGCATGGACATGGACATTAACATATCCATGTGACAGCCGCATCTGCAGTTCCATATCCAAAATGTGACCAACATGCAGTGTGTTCTGTGTTGTGATCATGTAATGTTTGCCTGTGTGACGTTTTATTATGCGCATTGTCATGTTTGACTCTCTGCAATTTGTGCTGATGTTGCAAGCAGCATACCAATACATTATGTATCCTCTTCTGACACAGGGCAGTGGACAAACCAACCACGTATACTACAGTGCATCCGGCGTCGCCATCATCCACCTGTTGGGGGACACACCACCATGGAACTATCCCTGGGAAATGGTGCCATAGGTTGTTTGACCTCTGCGAGTGGGACACATGCCTAGGATGGACAGTATTATTTTTGGAGTGCGACTTTGGCCCTGACAGACCTGTCCTACACACCGTTGGTGCCATGCTCTGGCTGGGTGTCGTGTTCATCGCAGAAGACACACATGACCTTTCCAATACTCTGGCATATTGGGAATTGACACTTGACTATGCATGCCCAGGGATTCAAGGACAGTTTTGACCTGACTTGTTTTATTTATTTACATTCTCTTATATACCGCACTATTCTGCATCAGCGTGGTTTACATTGAACAAACTGAAATTACATTGAACAGGGCATTATAACTTGGAGATAACTATTTTACAGGGAACATGGGTATGGAGGGGGACTTAATGGGTTGCAGACACGCTTTGCACTTTGGACACTGTGTACTGGTCCCCACGTGCGCAACAAGGACTTACATTGTTGCTATATGTTGTACATTCCTCGTATGTTGTGTTTTGGCCATGTGTGTGACATGGACCACAGGAAACGCTCATCTGTTTGGTTTATCACAAGCATACAGCCATGCGTGTGGCATAGGGGGAGCAATGGAGAGGTCCTGTTGTCTATGTCCACCTACTCTCCACTTTGACATGGTACAGTTTTTGCCACGAAAATGCTTTGCTGCTCACTAACAGCTTAGATTGATGTTGTCACTCACTAAGGGTGTTTATGTGCATGTGTGGCAGCACTATATCATGTTGAGACGTACAAGGTACACGTGCATATGACTGACCTTGTTGTGGAAACACAGCATGTGGCAATATGGCTTCTGTGTGGTTTACTGTACAATGTTTGCCGTCACTTTCCATCTCTATATACTGTTTTTTGGGTTTTCTTACTGTACAGATGTGACGCTATACATGTATTTAGGAACCTTACATTGCATGTCTGCATACTCCTATTTCCCCCCTGGGGTACGGACACTCATAGTGCTACATTATATTTGGACTGTCGCAGTGTGAATGTCTGTTGTCTTCCTGCAATTGTGCATTCCATGTGCCGTGACATATGTGTACAGACACTGTAGCCACACCAACCAGTGCAGGGGTCCTTCTGCATAGTGTTATCTCTGCATGTTTCTGCAGGTTGTTTCTTTGTATTGGTTTCTGGGTTCATGTGCCTCTGCTACCTGTTGGCATTTCCTCATTGTGCATTTGACCATAGTTTATGGATACATTGTTGCAGCTTTGATTCCTACATGAGGCATTATGTGGCAGCTGTAACATATACTTCCACATGTGTTTATAAACTGTCAACATTTTAACAACATATGCTGTTTTCTTTTGTGTGTCTCCTGTGTTGCCAGATAGATATGTTTTCAGGTACAGATCATGATTGCTGTGTGTTGGGCCCTCATCATGCACCGCCTACTGTCTACATGCACTCATATGTTAGCTACACATTTGAGGCGTGCAGCAGCATGTGGTGTGTGTGGGCCAAATGCATACTGCCCACCATGCACCTGACGCACATTCTCTCTCCTGCCCCTCATTTGTAGACGTGCCAGTGACCTTTACGTAGGATGTGGGTTACTGCCCTGCTAAATGTTTCTTTGGTCTTTCACCTGGGATCTACTCAACTGGGTATTATGATGGCGGTATCTATACTGTCTGTGACGGATAATCAAAATAAAGATATGTGTTTGACATACATTTGTCTCGGCTGCTGCTTGCTCACACTGATACTTGTATTTGATGCTTTTCCTGGTCATATCCATGGCCCACCTGTGCTCACATCCTTGTACGGTGCCAGCTGTCTATCTTCCAGGCATTTCCCACATCACTGGATGTTGCAGGTTCCCATACACACCTTCCCTTTGGGGTACTAGTTTGCAACTGTGGTCGTAGTGGTTGTTTGGGATAGTGGTTATAGACATGTGTTATGACACCATAGGTTGCAGGTTTGATCCCCACATGGGTTTCTTTTGTAAACTTATTCTGTTGTGATAACATGACCATTTGGGACCTGCAGCTTCATCACCTATGCACACACACTTCCATCTTTTCACTGTCCGCCAAGGTGTGCCCCCTGTTCTGCCTATCCATGACATATTGGCTGTTACATATGTCTCTTACGTTATGGGGTTTACATGGCAGTCCGCTTGGGGGATTGGCATTGCTGCAGTTCAGCTGGTCTGTGGCACACCTGTTTGCAGGTTTAATTCTGTCTTGTTGTGTTCCATATTTTCCAATGCTCCACAGAGCATCCCCTCCCACCTTGGGCTTTAGTTTATTTCCTCTTTTGCATGCTATCTCCACTATACTGCATTTGATTGTGTGTGTGCATATCGGTATCTTTGGGTGTTGTCCCAATTATAGACTGTGATCTGATCTGTATACACCATATCTGCATGTGCATTTTCTCATGGTTACTGTTCGAGGTTTGCCTATCATGGCAGCCAGCAGACATCTCGTGTGGTGCCCTGCAGTATTCATGTATGCAGCCTTTGCTAATGAGCTCACATTGGTAGTGTGGCCTACCGGTTTGTGCATTGACACTTGTGCTGATGGTCATAGGTTTGATTTCTCTCTGTTCTCTTTGATTTGTTTGCCTGTGCTGCACAGCTACTTTTGATTCCTGTGACAGCCATATCTGTGCAGATCTGTGTTGTTAGCACTTTGTACCCTTATCTCAGTTGTAAACCATCCTATTGTCCGTCTATGTGTGTCGGCCCGCTATATGCCATCCTACCCTGCTGTGCATGCTGCTATCCCACATCCTGCACTGGTACACATTTCTGCATTGTGTGTTGGCCCTATCCTGGTAACCACAGCAGACTATTTGTGGGGTGACTTGCAGTCCTTCTGCAGCCAGCTAGGTGGTTTGTTAGCAACTATAGAGCTGTAGCTTACTGGTTGCTTCACTGCCTGTGAAGCCAGAGGTCATGGGTTCAGACCCACGGTGGGGTTATTTGATAGGGCTGTCTGAGGCATTGTCTATTTTTAATGTACATTAGTGCTGCAAGTAAAAACACCCTCAGAGTACTGTAGCCATAAGGTGCTTCATAGGGCGGCCTATAAGGCGCCTTATAGGGTGCCCTATAAAGCGCCTTATAAGGCGCCCTATAAAGTGCCTTATAAGGTGCCTTATAAGGCGTCCTATGAAGCGCCTTATAGGGTTCCCCATAGGGGACATTATAGGGTGCCTTGGCAGACAGTGCTCTTTATAATGTGCCCTATAGAGTGCCTTATGCGGCGCCTTAGGTTACGCCACGTGAGGGTGTGTTTGCTGGCAGCACTAATTAAAATATAAATAACATGCCTCAAAAAGCAACACTTACACATAACAGCTAAAGTCTCAGCCAGCCATATGCATTAGGCACACTGGGGGATAAAACTCATGACCCTTGTACTATCAGTCAGTGTATTAACCAATGTGCTACAGCTCTGTTTTGGTGTTTGTATGTCTGCGCGCCTATTTAAGATTACCCCGCGTTAACGTGCTTAGCGGCGTTTCGCCCGATAATGTGCACAACGCACGTTATCGCGTGATAATCCTGTTTTGCTACATTAAGAATGAAATGCCCACTCCTTTTATGGCAGCCAGCACACTATCGCCGGGCACACATTAAGACTGCTTAGTAAACATACCCCTTAGCTTACATCATAGGAAGATCGGGAGAAAAAAACAAATAAATAACATATTCAAAGAAAGCAAGGCACCTAGCCTAAATTGTGGTATCAATCCTAACATCTCCTTTATAACTCTCTATTCTATTTATTACTATCCATCAAAAACTTTTCCAAGTGCATAGATTCCTGAAACACATAAGTACTAACTTGATATGTACCGTAATAATACATTATCTCAAAAATACATCCAAAAAAGTGCCCCAAAGACAACTAGTGAAGATAAATAGTGGAACTTATACAAATTGTTCTCTATATATTGGAATATCTAAAAAATTCTCAAAATACACATCATACAATATTACTAACAACTTTCTAACAAACTAATTTTTCTTTTCTTTTTTTTTTTTATGAGCAGTTTTTAGTTTTTGACTATTTTTAACCATATTTAGTTAATCATATTTATTGGCAGGTGGGAGCTCAAACTGTGGATCTTTCTGGTACAACACTCTGAAACCAAACCATCTGGTCACCTTCATCATTGTTCCCACAGCCTTAAAAAACTGACCAACATTAACAAAATTTACAATACAATAAACAGCCAAAACTATGACTCCACCGTATCATACATAGATTCCAATTTGTACGTTCACTCCAACAGTTTTTCCAGTAGCTTCACCACTTCTATCACAGCTGTACCACCAGGGGCGGCCCAAGGGGGGTGCGGGGCCATGTGCGGAGACTCGGTGCGGGGCCTCATTTGCATAAGTGGCCTTATTTGCATAAATATTTGCATAATGTTACCATACACTAACTTTTAGTAAACATGTCTCTTAATGAGTGTATGGATAAAGAAAGACTAAAAGATTTCTACATTACTATAACCCAGTGCCAACCGCCAGGCACATTAGAAACTACTACAAACGCTGCCCATTTAGAACCCATAGCAAACCCGCCGTATCCTGACAGCATTACCAGGACTCACAAAGCACCATACTCTAACTATCAAAAGGCAACACTGCAAATATTAAACCAATACATTTCAGAGAATACTGGGGAAAGAGAACAAGTGGCAATGTCAAATAGGAATTACATAAACAGAATACCTCAGCTCAGTTACACATGCAGAACATAGACCATCACCAAACAAGGAATCACAATTTAGAAACAGGAAGGCAATAATTAAACTGGGAACCCCAAAAGCCAAACTTGGAATGTTCAACAACACTGTAGAAATAAAACTATAAATTAATTTCCTCTTGTACCAAACAAAGCACAGATGTTAATGATGCACATTTCCCAGAGGTTTCATATTCCAGTTAATAAATTTTAAAAAAAGAGATATTTCTACCTTTTGTGCATTTTTTTTCAGTTGCAATTGCTCCAGCCACTTTCTTCTGGTTTCTTCATGTTTTCTGCTAACTGTCCATCGTCTGCTGTCCATTTGTTCTTTCTTCTCTCTTCTAGGTTTTTTTTTCCATTCTCTCTCTCTACATCTGCCTTAACATACTAATCTTTCTCCTTTTGCTCTTTCCTCATTCCTATTTCATCCACACAAATTTTACCCCTCCATCTTCAATCCCCACTTACTCTCCCAATACCAGGCCAATTGTAGATTTTTCATCCCTCCCACACAAAATATTTTTCCCCTCTCCATTTTACTCTCCCAGCCCCATCCCATTCTAATCCTCCCCCAACATCAGCTTCCTTCTAGTTCCAGTCTCACCCAGCATCCATTCCCTTCTAGTCCCTGCATCAGCCCATTTCCAGTCCTAGCCCACCATCAACCCATTTCCAGTCCTAGCTCCCCCATCCATTTTCAGTCTGAGTCCCTTCATCAGCTCATTTCCAAGCCTAGCCCCCCCATCAGCCCACTTCTAGTCATTTCCTAGCCCCATCATCAACCCATGTCAAATCATAGCTCCCCTCCACTCAGTCCAATTCCAGTCCAAGCCCCCCCATGAACCTACTTTCAGTTCTAGCCCCTCCATGAGTCCATTTCAATTCAAGCCCCCACCACAGCCCATTTCCAATCTTAGCTCCCCCCAACAGCCCATTTCCAGTCCTATCCTAGCTGCTCCATCAGCTCATTTTCAGTCCTAGCTCCCTTCCCTCACAGCCCATTTCCATTCCAAGCTCCCTCCCCATCAGCTATTTGCAGTTCAAGCCTCCCCTTCCACTCAGCCCATTTCCAGTCATAGCAACCCCCCAACCCATTACCAGTCCTAGCCCCCCATCAACCCCTTCCAGTCCTAACCCCCCATCACCCCATTTTCAGTTTAAGCCCCCCCTATAACCCATTACCAGTCCTAACCCCCCCCCCATCATCCCACTTCCAGTCTTAACCCCATCAGCCCATTGCCAGTCCTAACCCCCCTCCATCAGCCCATTACCAGTCCTAACCACATCAGCCCACCTCAAGTCCTAACCCCTCCCCATCAGCCCATTTCCTGTCCTAGCCCCCCCATAGCTCATTATCAGTCCTAACCACCCCCCATAGCCCATTAGCAGTTCTAACCCCCCCATCACCCCATTTCCAGACAGCCCCCCATCAGTCCACAGCCCATTACCAGTCCTAACCCACCCCCAGCCCATTAGCAGTCCTAACAACCCCCCCAAGCCCATTAGCAGTCCAATCAGCCCCCCCAACCCCATTAGCAGTCCAAACAGCCCCCCCAACCCTTTAGCAGTCCAAACAGCCCCCCCCCCAAGCCCATTAGCAGTCCAAAAAACAAAAGCTGGCTCTCTGGCTGCTGCCGCTGCCACCGCGGCAGAGTGCAGTGTCCCGCGGGGCCCCCTCTGCGCCGGCTGAGCCCTCTGCCCGGCTTACAGATTCGCGAAGGGAGAGTGTCTCTCCCTCGCGTCTCTGTTAAGCCCGCAGGGGCTAATGGGAAATTTCCCATCAACCCCTCGCGTCTAAAGAGGCTGATGGGAAATTTCCCATTAGCCCCTGCGGGCTTAACAGAGACGCGAGGGAGAGACACTCTCCCTTCGCGAATCTGAAAGCCGGGCAGAGGGCTCAGCCGGCGCAGAGGGGGCCCCGCGGGACACTGCACTCTGCCGCGGCGGCAGCGGCGGCAGCCACAGAGCCAGCTTTTTTTTTTTATGTAATTTTCAGAAAAGCAGAATGTTCTTTGCGCGGGGCCCCCTGAAACGCGGGGCCCTGTGCAAAAAACATTCTTGCTCAATGGACGGGCCGGCCCTGTGTACCACTGCTGACCCTGCTGCTACTCAGATTTTGCTGACCATGGCCAATGGTTTTGCTGCTACTGCGGTTTCTTCAAAGGTAATTCAAAATACTCCACAAACAATGTGATATGGACCCCTATTAGTCCCTACACAAACGATGGTACCACTTGTGACAACATATGCCATTTTTTTCTTTTGAAACAAAACGCCGAAACCACTGCAGGTACCTGCATTTTCTGGAAGGAGTCAGGAACTAATTGTATTATATAGTGGAGTCACAGTTTGGGCTTTTGTATTCCCCTATCTATATTGAAGTCCTTTGAATGTTTAGCACTTAATTGCTTAATGATTTTTAAGAATGTATGGTGTTTGATTGTTAATGTTGGTCAGTTTATAAGGCTGTGGGAATGATGATGAAGGTGACCAGGCGATTTGATTTCAGAGTGTTGTACCAATAAGATTCATGGTTTGAGTTCCCACATGCCAATAAATATGGTTAACTAAATATGGTTAAAAATTGTCAAGAGCTAAAAACTGCTTGTAAAAAAGAAGAAAGATTTGTTTGTTAGAAAGTTGTTAGTAATATTTGCATGATGTGTATTTTGAGAATTTTTTAGATGTTCCAGTATTTAGAGAACAATTTGTATAAGTCCCACTATTTATCTTGACAGTAATAATACATTTACATAGAAAACAGAGATAAAAAGATGCCCCTGGAGCTAAAACCTGAGGTTTCAAAGCTAAGAGCTGCTTGCTACAAAGCTATGTGCTCCTAGAAATATCAAGGAACACAGTTTATTCCCACAGAAATAAGTCTCTTTGTTCTTGACGTAGGCTTTGGGTAAATTCAGTTTGTCACTCTCCAACAAGAAGGCCCTCAAATCCTGACTCTCATTACCCTGCAAAACATCCAGTTCACCCTCATTAACATTTTGTAACTTAATTCTACTAGGAAGATAGCAGCACTTTACAATAGGAATATCAGGTATTAACTTTAAGACTTCATTAAAGTACTTCTTAAGCAAGATTTCAGCTGAGAAAAGATGAGTAAAAGGAAAATTTTAAAAACATGTAAATTTCTAGCTCTAGCAAAATTCTCCAAATATCCAACTTATTATGCAAAGATGTTGAATCCTTTATAGCAGATACATTCATTGCCTGTAAAGACTGATACTGTCAACCTTCCTTAAAGAATTATTGAACTTTAATAACTTAGAATCCACTTCCTGAAATTTAGCTACTGTCCTCTGTGAAAATGAGCATAGGGAAGCAACGGTAGTTGTGAGCCTAGTCTCAGTTCAAGATAGAACTCCCTAAAGATCCTTCAAAGTCACTTCCTGATCAAATGAGACAAGCATATTCCCCAAGGCAGCAGGCATGCAAATAGGATGGGGCATACCAGACACTGAATGCTCTGGATAAAAAAAATGTTCTCGGTCAATCTGACAGAAGATGACAACAAGAGAATTGAAGGGGGAGAAGGAGTCCTTTCTGCAGAACTCAACACAGCTCCTTCTGGGGAAGGTTGTGAGGAACCTTGCAGCACAATTAAATGCTTATCCATGGAATCCACTGTCATAGTCACAATTCTGGTGGAGGCTTGTTGATTTTTGTTCTTACGCTTCTTTTGTATGATAACTACTTTCCTTCATACCAGTTACTCAAATCCAACAGGGTCCCTGGTACATCAACATCCATCAGTGCTCTGAAGGTTCCCTTTGGAACACAATGGACTATGCTGCATAGCTGTACAATGTAGCAGCACATTTATAAAGACACTGGTCCCTAACCCTCCCCCCCCCCCAAAGGAAGGGCCTCAATCTGATGACATAGTCAGCTGCTTCAGTGTCTGCACCCCGGCACTTCCCCCAACTCGGACAGATAGCAAAGCCTGCAGCAGCTTTCACCACAGAGACTCCTGGATCCTCCTCTTCAGAAATGTTTTGGTTCATTTTTCCCTCTCAGATGTTCTCAGTGAATCTTCACAACAAACGTTTAGCCTAGGGGAAAAGGAATTTCCAGGTTACACAAGGTGTTTATGACCTTGGCACACCAAACATCACCAATCAGGAATTTCCTTGAGACCTTCTATTGTATTTCTAAATATCTTGTGATTAACCATCATTATGTAGTGCCTTCCCTCCACCACCCAGGGACTAGGGGGGCACCATAACATGGCCAAGCCTGAAGGATCCATAAGGAAATGATGTGAGGGGGGGAACGGGGGGTTTGAAAAGGTTTAGCCAATTAGGGAAGGTTGTGGGCTGAGGAGAGGAAGGAAGTGGTAGATCAAGGTTTTGCGGGCATTCGGGGTGCCCCATGCTCGGTTAGATGAGAGGGGTTATTTGCGGTTGCAGCGGGCGGGGTAAAAGGAATTGGTTGATGGCAGGACCATCAGAATAAGGGGTGTATTGAGCAGGGAAGGGGAGGGAATGATGAAGACTTGCATATGCTACCACTGTGAGCTTCAGGGGCACAATTTTGCAGCACCACCAACTGTTGGGGGGTAGGGGGGAGGGTTGGAATGCCAAAGGGTTTCTGTGGAACCTCAGCCTGGTTAGAACAACACCAACTAGTTGGATGGCCAAGTATGGCTGTGGTTGGAAGGAAGGAGGGAGAATGGGAGCTTGATAACAAGTGAAGTGTCCAAGCTGAGATTGACCTGAAAAATGTTGTTTGTATACGGTTGTAAGTTTAAGTGTTGGAAATTTTGAATAAAGATGCAGCCGCTTAGTTGTTACTTATGAGAGTGAGTGTACAGTGTATTTACGAGGTATTTTGGGGTGAGTGTGGTGAGAAAAGTGCAAGTGCCTATGTTAATTGTCTATCAATATATAGATATACTAGCTTATGAAAGTTCACTGAGAGATATGGGGTGTGAAAGCAAGACTCAAGACAGAGGGGTATGTTTACTAAACCGTCTTAATGTTACCGGCGCTAGTTGCAGCGATAATATGAAGAATGCCATATAAGGAGTGGGCGTTCCGGCAGCAAGGTAGCAAGAATCTGTATCGTGTAATAGTGGGCGCCGTGGCATCTTATAAATCTTAACGCGCGTTAACTCTAAGTTCATGCCAGCGCAGTGTTAAAAGCAATAAAGATGTAGCCCACTGGTTACTGCAATGATGGTGGAGGCAGAAGTCATGTGTTCGATCCCACAGTGGTGTTATGTAAGAAGGCTGTCTGAGGCATTTCCTTTTAATTTAAATCAGTGCTGTCTGAGGCATTTCCTTTTTTAAATTTAAATCAGTGCTGTCAGCAAAAACACCCTCACAGTGCCGTAACCTAAGGAGCCGCATAAGGCACCCTATAAGGCACTCCATAGGGCACATTATAAAGTGCCCTGTCCACCAAGGCACCTTAGAATGTGCCCTATAGGGCGCCTTATGAGGCACCTTAGGCACCTATGGAGTGGCAGCGGCAGTTGCTTCTTATGCCGGAGGTAAGAAAATGAGCTGATTGGGGAGTTAAGAGTGGACTGGTAATGGGCTATAGAGGGGGGATAGAACTGGAAATGGGCTGATGGGGGGGGGGGTAGTACTGGAAATGGGCTGATCAGGAGGGGGGCTAGGACTGGTAATGGCCTGTGGGGGGTTAAAACTGGAAATGGGCTAATGGGGGTTAGGACTGGTAATGGGCTATGGGGGGGTTAGAACTGGAAATGGGCTGATGGGGGTTAGTACTGGAAATGGACTGATCAGGAGAGGGGCTAGGACTGGTAATGGGCTATCGGGGGGGGGGCGTAGAACTGGAAATGGGCTGATGGGGGCTTAGGACTGGAAATGGACTGATCAGGAGAGGGGGTTAGGACTGGTAATGTGCTATGGGGGGTTTAGAACTGGAAATGGACTGATCAGGAGGGGGCTAGGACTGGTAATGGGCTATTGTGTGGGTTAGAACTGGAAATGGACTGATGGGGGTTTAGAACTTGAAATGGGCTGATGGGGGGTGGGTTAGGACTGGTAATGGGCTATGGGGAGAGACTAGGACAGGAAATAGGCTGATTGGGGTGCTAGGACTGAAATAGACTTATTGGAGGGTTACAACTGGTAATGGGCTGATTGGGGGGCTAGGACTGGGGTGGGCTGATAAAGGGAATAGGACTAGAAATGGGCTGGGACAGGAAATGGGCTAATAGGTGAGGAGAGGAGAGTGCTGCAGGCCCTGGAAGAAAACTAGGGGCTAGGGCTACAAATGGGATGATGCGGGGGGATGGTAGAATAGGACTGGAAGGGAGTGGATACTGAGAGGGTCTGCCAGGGGAAGGATGGGTCAGGAAGGGAAGGAGGGGGCTAGAAAGGAGCTGACACCTGGGATGTACTGAAGGGGGACTGGAAGGGAGCTGACACTTGGGGATGGGAGTGGTAGGTGGCTGGGTAATATGGAGGAGGCTGGAAGGGAGCTGACTGGGGGGTGGCACTGAGAGTGGACCTGAGCTGATACCTGGGATAGTATTTGGACTAGAAGGGGCTGGACAGTAGGAAAGGAGGGAGACTGGAAGGGAATGGACACCAGTGGCAGTCGTGGGAATGCAAGATGGTTGACATTGGAAGGTACTGGGAGGGGAGGACTGGAAAGGGGACTGATACTGGGGAGGGTTACTGGAACTGGAAATGGGCTGATGGAAGGAAGTGAAGAAAACAAAAGAAGAGATAAGAAATGGCAGATGGACCATGGACCATAGACCACAGAAAGAGAGCTAAGAGAAGACAGGAAAGCAGAAGCCTCAGATTGGGACCAGCATGATCAGAGAATAAAATGGTCAGACAATAAAGGTAGAAAAATAATTTTATTTAATTTTGTTGATTGGACTTTGTGCTATTTTTATATTTTACACAGCATTGGGGAACTGCATCTCTTACTTAGCTGATGTTGCACTGCATGTGGATTCTGGCTTCTTGGGGTTTCAGTTTAAATTTTGTCTATATATTTTTATTTTTACTTTAGATTGTGGTCACTTATTCTGTACTTGGTGAGGGTCGACGTTGTGCGTGTGTGAATGAGGTCAGGTTTTCTGTTAACATGGAGTTTCTATATAAAGATCTATACTATACTGTAGTAATTTAACTTGTTCAGCTTTTCAAATAAGTGTATGGATGTTCCAGGGACCACTGAAGTATTTACAGTAACACTTTTTTTTGATGGGCTCCTTATATGAGTTTCGGAAGTTTGTGCTGATATGGTATGGTATGGTAGGTTTGCTCTTTGTTGTAGGGTTTTTTATTAGTTCACAATATGCCTGGTACTGGAGAATAGTGCTTGTTGTTGTTAGTGAGATGATCAGAATCAGATTCTTTTTTTTTTTAATATTGAGTTCTCAGGGTGAATGTCCTGATTCTGCTCTGCACCTATTGTGGATGCAAAATATATGTTGAAAAAGAAAAAGCGAGAACCATAACGCAGTTTATAACAAAATAACAATGGGTTATTATTTAGTTTTATAAACTGTGCTATTGATTCTTGCTGTCTTTTAGTTCCTTGGTGTGCAAACAGGACCGTACCTAGCCCTGTGCAAGCAGTGCAGCCGCACAGGACGCAAAGGCTTGGGGGGCGTATTTCGGCTCTCTGCTGTTGCCCTGCCACCACTGGCAGTTAAAATGCACCCCCAAGTCTTACCGCAGTACTTTAAGCAGGTCTGGTCCCTCCCTCCTCCGACACGATGTCAGAGCAGGGAGGGACAGATCTGCTTAGAATGCTGGCACCTTTCAGATCGGGCGCATGCTCCCCCTCCTCCTCCCTATACTTCCGTCCAGCGCTGCCTGCTCTTTCCCTGCTGCCGGCACCGCCATGAAAAAAAAAACAGAGGATGGCAGTAGCAGGGAAAGAGCAGGCAGCGCTTGACGGAGGTATGGGGGGCGAGGGGGTGTGTGCATCTGAGCTGCAAGTCGCACAGGGCACAATTGCAGCTCAATATGGCCCTGTGTGCAAACATCTTGTATTTCCTCCATATAATCTAATCAGCTTTTGGTTTGGTTCAGTCTCTGATTGGATTTCTGAAAAAAGCCCCGCCCCCTATAAGGTAGTGGGGGGGGGGGGTGCCATCTCATTCTTCGCCTCAGGCAGCAGACTGCCTTGAGCCGCCCCTGCCTCCGCCACCATGCTGACATGCCCTTGTGCTGGTGGTGCTGGTGGTGTACAGTCCCAGGCCATCCAGTGTGCCGGTAGGCGGCTGCCTATGGTGGGTGATATGGGGTAGGGGTACCTGTATAGACATCCATGCTTCCCCCCGGCACTGCCTGCCAATGTTATGTGCCCTTTGGGGTGCTTGCTGAGTACAGTTTGCTGGACACTGTGGGACACACACTTGTGGCCATGTTTGCCCTTGGTCAGTTGCTGCCTTGCTGGCTTTCTGCTTCTTCATTCCTATGTGTCACCTAGGCATCTGCCTAGCCCACCCTGTGCCCCAGCTGTCCCACTGCATGTCCCACCTGCAGCCCCCTGTACCCCATTTGCAGCCTCACAGTAGTGCCCTCTCGTACTTGGGCACGATGATGTTGCTGCACATGTATCGCTTCTATCACTTTCCTTGGTTTCCCTGCCTTTGCTGTACATTTCTGATTGAAATGGTCTCAATCCCTTGAAAATGTGCCTCTAGCGTGAGGTTTTCACTGGCGCTACTTTTCAGACCTTCATTGCATGGCCTTAGTATGCATGGAGTCTTTCCCTGCCCACTCTCCGCCCATTGACTCCTTATCTCTGCCCCTGGGGAGCCTTACTCCGCCCTCTGGGGAGCCTTACTCCACCCTGTGCACACCTTACCGCCGCTGGAGATGTTATTGCGCGATACTTGACGTTCTTGCATGGTAATGCACCATTATCGCGTGATAACATCACATATTGCACGATAAAGTTGCCGCTGTGACGTTAGCTCCGTTTAGTAAACATACCCCAGAGTTAGACTTGTAAAGCTTTGCATTTCAAGTTTCTCTAATAATAATTGCTAAGTTAACAGTTGCCCTTGTTTAAGCTAAGCTAATTTAAGTCTTTAATCTTCTAACAGGTGAGTTTGCCTGCATAGGTGGTGAGTAACCGGATGCGATCTGTTTGGCTGTATGTGGGAGTAAGTGAATTGATAGGCATGGATGCAGACAGTTTGAGTGTGTCTGGGGAGGTTATGTCAGTCAGTATGTGACAGTCTGGGTGTTAAGTGACTGGATGTTGTGTGTTTGAGTGGCTGGGAGTGTCTAGACGTTTCCACCTGAGGACTGTATGTGCAAGAGTGTGCCTGTGAGAGTATACATATGTGTGTATGTAAGAGTAAGAGTGGGATTGATTGAACACATAGGTGGGACTTGAGCGGCCATAAGTATGTAGAAGGGGGTGTATGTGTAAGGCCAATGAATGTGAGTGAGTAGATAAGGGGTGTATGCATTTTCCGAGTGCATAGATTTCAGTGGGTAGGTGTGTAAAAATGAAGGTTTAATGATAGGGAGAGTGAATGAATGTGTGCAGTGTCAAGAGCTTAGGCATGTACTTTTTCCAATACAGTCCCAAAATTATGAAATTAATTATCACACTCTTTATTTCTAGAAAAGGAGTTAATTAAGATCTTTTCAGTTTTCTGGGTCATGCAGCGTCTTGGTAAGTGGACCTGACATTTCAGCCATCATTCTGTGGCTTTCTTCACCCTTCTGGCTAAGAAATTGTTATGGTCATCCCTACTCTTGATATTCCAGCCTGACATGAATTTAAGTGATGACTTCTCAAATAGTTGGGTAGAGCAGAAAATCCTTATGACAGTAGCAATTACAGTTGCTGTTAGTGAAGGTACTTTGAGCTTTTCAAAACTTTGAAGCACTTTGCTCAGATAAACGTTTTAAGTTCTATTTTTGAGCTAAGTTAAAATTTATTTTTTGGGGGATGCTGCTTATAATATAATACTAGGAATCATATTTTTACTTTGTGTTCCTTTTCAATATTGATATCTGAATCTTAATGATGATCTGGATTGGTGGCCATGGTTTAAGAATGTTTATTCATTTATAATGACCCCTATGTACTAAAGAGCGGGAAGGTTTTGTTGTTACCGTGGGTTAATGGCAAATGCATGGTAATAGTAAAGCTTTCACGATAACTTGAAGGTCTCCCAAAAATGTTTCATTCAGTGAACACAGGGGAAAAGTTCTTTACCATACATTAACAAAATGACATATAGCACAATACAGTTGGAGACATCTCTTGAAGTGATATTAACTGATCAATGCTATCTGCCACGTACACAGTTAATGCACTGGAATGACCTGTGCATTAACTTTAAGGCATATCCTAACCATCCCCCCTTAAATGTTATTTGGTTAATGCTGAAATAGTCAAACACTTGCTGCTAAATTGTTGCATTAACGCTTAGCCTGTACTAACTGCTAGCATGCAGATTACTAAATGGGACCAAGGGGAAGTTTACTAAACTGCGGTAATGTCATTCACATTAGATTCCGTGGTAAAGGTACAGATGCCCATATAAAGGCTGTGATAAGGAAGCTTATCATAGCTCAGGAAGGAGCTATAGAAAAGGTGAAGTGACTCTGAACAAGCAACCTGTCAGTTCTGGTAGGAATAAGAAAACAGAACATTTCCATAAAAGACTACCAGTCCCAGAATGCACCAGGTTTCCAACAGCCATTAGAGGAGCTGAAGTGGGGAAACGTGTGTTCAATCAGGAGGGCTATGAGGTAATCCCCAAGCACTCATCTCAAAGGGCAGGGCCTGATTCAGCACAGCTGCGCTGTGCTAAGGTGGAGCACTCATCAAAGCAGAATAAAGGTAGAGTTTATTCTACAGAGAATTATCCTCATCCTCAGTTTCATCTGGGAGATCCTCAGATTCAGCTTGGACATCTTCATCATCTGGAGGATCATCAGAAGCAGAAGCCAGAGCGGACGGACAGAAAGGGCAAGAAACCCTTTGGAAGAAAGAAGAGAAAAGCATTTGGGAGGTCTAAAGGAGTCCAGAGCAGTACGTATACTGGGAGACATTCAAAAGGCCAGCATACACCACTGGACTGGGGAAAGCCAGAGGAATGGTGCTGCAGAGCTAGGAATCTCCAGACGGTACCTGTGACGGAGACGGCTGCACTTGGAAGGGACCCTAGGACCCGTGCCAGAAGGTATGTGAAGAGAGATCCAGTGTCCAGGGATCTGGATTGGAAGGCTGGACATAAGAACTGGACTACATACTGGCCAGGCTATTTAGAGAAGAACTCTAACAGCAATGGAAACTCAGGTATGAACACTGATCTATGCCCTAGCTATAACCTTGAAAGACAGCAGGGAAACAAGTATTCATCTGAGAGTGCTCCATTGAGAAATTCCTCTGTGCCAATCCATGATATTGAACCCATGATTGTGGAAGAAGGGGGAGCGGTTATTGATACAGGCTGTGAATACATGGATTGCTCTCTGTCTAAACTCCTTTGGTAATTTACTGTTACAAAGTACAACAACCATCACAAAGAAATACAAACTTGTTCTTTAATCTACTCAGAAAAGCTCCTGAATAGGATTTTGAGCCATGCAGTAGAAATTAAGCCAGCTAAGGGGTTTCAGCTGGATAACTGCTAGCAATTGAGCCTTACCTAATTGCTTGTGAGCTCTGAGGGAATCACTTCTGAGTCTATGTGTGAAGATATAAGAAGTTAACCTGAAAGGAACAGTTTTTCCCTTCTTTGTGGGTTTTGCTTGTTGTTTGAAACACTGCTAAGAAAATATTAGCTAAAGCCTACAGAAAAGACCAGTTTGTTACCAACCAGGTCTTTATTCTTTTGCTTTGATTGCCTGACAAATTCAACTGTTGTTTTCCTGATTTTGTTTTTCCAAGTTTAACACTGAAAGCAAGTATCCTGTTTTATGTGCTACCAAGCATATCTGTGTTGGGAGAAATAACCCCATAAATAAATATCTTATTGGCTTTACCCTCAAGCACAACTAATTATTGTGAGTGACTGTGTCTGGTGTGAATGGACTGCATTTCCCACAATCCCTTGCAAATCATATTGATATATGCACTTGCCAAGACTGTGAACATTCTCACCCAGGCAGCCGTCTGACAAATGGCGTAGTTTTTCGGATTGCTTTTGCGCAAAGGGATTTACTTGCTAAGGATTACAACTCAAGTCTGAAGGAAAAGACAGGTCAAGCTTAAAAGCTGAAAGAAAAGATTTTCCCTCAACTGCACTTTGGAGGAGAGGTGACTGTTCCAGGTAGCTGTTCCAGGAAGAAAAGACCCTGTGCAGAGCTGGATTCATCACTGGCATAAGGTAACAAGTATCTGGGCATGTCTAGTGGTGGATGGGAGTAAGGCACAGGGGTAATTGTAAAAAAAAAAGAGTAGAAAAATACACCTGTTTGGAAGGTGGTGCACTGTGTGGTTTTTTTTTGTGTTTTCTTGCAGGGATCAAGATGGATCCAAGGGAACTACCTCAGTGGATGGCAGTCCAGTTTAGCAGGCAACAGGAGCTAGCACAACAGGCTCAGGACACTGCTATGAAAGCCTTAATGGACCAGCAGAGGCCAGTGCTTGATCTGGTGCAAGCCCTAGTTAAACTGCAGAACCAAAGTGGACCAGATGCAAGACCAGCAGTAAATACTGGTACACCACATGTGGACAGTGTGGGACTCAATCAGGGAATTGGGGCATTTAGTTTTGGGAAGCTAACTCCAGATGATAATGTTGATGATTTTCTAGAGTCTTTTGAGAGAGTGGCACAAGCATTAGCATGGCCAGAGACCCAGTGGGCAGTAAGGCTGGCAGCCTCATTAACTGGAGAGGCGCTTGCAGCTTATAGAGCAATGCCAGCAGCCCAGGCTTTGAATTATAAGGATGTAAAGGCTGCTATTAGAGATCGCCTAGGGTTGTCTATTTCAGAGTATAGGCGAATGTTTAGAGCTACTACATTGAGAGTGGGTGAAACACCCAGGGCTCTGAGTCAGAGAATCAGAGGATTAGCTGTAAAATGGTTGGAGCCTGAGCAAAAGACGGTGGAAATGTTATTAGACATTATTATGCTTGAACAATTTATGTCTGCGGTGCCTAAAGATTTGCACACTTTCCTTATACAGCAAAGTTGCCAAAATCTTGGAGAGGCAACCATGCTAGCAGAGAGATTCTTGGAAGCCACGCAGGCTTGCCATAGAATGGGTGGCCCTCTGAAAATGGGTGCTGAGGCAAGCTGTGCTGTATCAGAAAAGAAAATAATTAAAAATGTTTCTGAAAATAAATGTACTGTGCCAAAGCAGATGATACAGTGGAGTAGAAAGAAATGTTTCAAGTGTGGAAAATGGGGACATTTAGAAAAGGGATGCCAGACACACACTAGCTTAATGGGTGTGGATTTAAAACAGCCCAAAGAAGGATTTCTTTTGATGGTTGATGTGCAAGGAATTACCACAAATGCTCTGTTAGACTCTGGGGCAGACCAGAGTATGATGTCAAAAAGGCTTTGGAAGAGGATAGAGGCCCAACCAAGTTCACATCAGATGCATTCATGGTGCTGCAACATCATATCCCACCTATAGGCTAAAGGTTAAGTGCCTGGGGGAACAAGAGGAAGTCCTGTTAGCAGTGGTGCCTAGGCTACCCTTTGATTTGGTTCTAGGAAAGGACTGGCCAAGATTTAAGCAGGGTCTAGTGGAAGGGCTAGGAAAGAAGGAGGGAGAAGGAATAATGGAAATAGCTCCCGGGCCTTTCTTTGGAAGTCCTCAGTCCCTAGCTAAAAAGATGGTTAAGCTTCCAGAAGGCCAAACTATAGGTAATAAGAGGGGCCTTGTATCCACCCGCTTGCAGGCTAAGTAGAGAGCCAGCAAAAGGATGAGGGGGAGCAGGCAGAGTTATTAGGAGACTTACCCTCTCATGATGATTTAATAACTCCATCATCTGGTAAAGTAAGAAAGTTGAAAGCACAAAAGCGGCGTGAGAGACTTTGCAGAGCACAGGGTAGGGCTGAGATGTTAGCTGGTCAAAGTTTACCCTGGGTGCCAGCTGAGTTAGTGGCAAAGTTTCCTAACTTTCCACAAGAGCAGCGAGCTGATCAAGCTCTCACCCAAGCTTTTAAGTATGCTCATGAGGTCAGGGAGGAGTTGCCCAGATTCAGACTAGATAATGAAATATTATAAAGAGAGAGTCAGGACCCCAGAAATGGGACCATACGTAAACAATTGGTGGTACCCACAACTTTCAAAGGGCTAGTACGTAGATTAGCACATGATCATCCAGTTGGAGGTCATAAAGGGATGCAAGGAACGCTGGATCAAATACTTATGCGTTTTTACTGGCCAGGTATTTTCAAAGAAACTGCCCAGTTTTGTGCTGCATGTCCAGCGTGTCAGCGAGTTACAGCGGCTCACCCACCGGTGGTGCCATTGATCCCCATGCCAATTATCACAGACCCAATTGGTCGCATTGCCATGGATATTGTAGGCCCATTAGTCAAAACGCCCCGAGGTTTCCAATACATCCTAGTTATGGTAGATCAGGCAACAAGGTTTCCCTGGGCCATACCATTGAGGAATGTTTCTGCAAAAACAATAGCTTTAGAGCTAGTAAAATTGTTTTGTGAAGTGGGATTCCCAAGAGAGGTGTTGACTGACCGAGGGTCCAATTTTGTATCCAAATATTTGGCCCAGGTCTGGGATGCCTTTGGCATTCATCACGTGAAGACCTCAGCCTACCATCCACAATCAAACGGTTTGGTGGAGATATTCAACCAAACTCTCAAACAAATGTTGAGAAGGGGGTTAGCAGGAGAGGTAAAAGAATGGGATATGTTATTGCCCTTTGCCTTATATGCCTGCAGGGAAAGAATTCAGGTGTCCCTAGGTGTAACTCCATATGAATTGATGTATGGTAGGGCTCCACGGAGTTTGTTAGATATTTTGAGGGAACAATGGATTGATCCTGAACCAGGAATTCAGGAAGTGCCACAGTTTCTACGTGACTTGAGAGCACATTTGAAAAGGACCTCGCAGGTTGCTGAGAGGAACCTGCAGGACAGCCAAGTGCGCCAGAAAGGGTGGTATGATAGGAAGGCCAAAAGCCGCCAATTAGGCATTGGTGAAAAGGTTTTGGTTCAAGTAGCAGGTACAGCCCCAAAATTTGAAGTACAGTGGAAAGGGCCATGGAAGGTTGTTAAACAAGTGAGCCCAGTATCTTATATGGTAGAAAATGCAAGAGGGCGTAGGCAGACCTACCATATTAATGTACTTAAGTCTTGGAAGGAGAGGCCTGTAAATAATAATGACACAGAAGCCAGTCAGGAAGTAAGTGAGCTTCAAAAAGAGAACACTCTCGTAGGTGTTACGGACTGTAGGAAAGAAGTTTCACCAGTTAAACCAGTCCGTAATAACTTAAGCAGGGGGGTATGTGATAAGGAAGCTTATCATAGCTCAGGAAGGAGCTATAGAAAAGGTGAAGTGACTCTGAACAAGCAACCTGTCAGTTCTGGTAGGAATAAGAAAACAGAACTTTTCCATAAAAGACTACCAGTCCCAGAATGCACCAGGTTTCCAACAGCCATTAGAGGAGCTGAAGTGGGGAAACGTGTGTTCAATCAGGAGGGCTATGAGGTAATCCCCAAGCACTCATCTCAAAGGGCAGGGCCTGATTCAGCACAGCTGCACTGTGCTAAGATGGAGCACTCATCAAAGCAGAATAAAGGTAGAGTTTATTCTACAGAGAATTATCCTCATCCTCAGTTTCATCTGGGAGATCCTCAGATTCAGCTTGGACATCTTCATCATCTGGAGTATCATCAGAAGCAGAAGCCAGAGCGGACGGACAGAAAGGGCAAGAAATCCTTTGGAAGAAAAAGAGAAAAGCATTTGGGAAGTCTAAAGGAGTCCAGAGCAGTACGTATACTGGGAGACATTCAAAAGGCCAGCATACACCATTGGACTGGGGAAAGCCAGAGGAATGGTGCTGCAGAGCTAGGAATCTCCAGACGGTACCTGTGAGGGAGACGGCTGCATAGGAAGGGACCCTAGGACCCGTGCCAGAAGGTATGTGAAGAGAGATCCAGTGTCCAGGGATCTGGATTGGAAGGCTGGACATAAGAACTGGACTACATACTGGTCAGGCTATTTAGAGAGGAACTCTAACAGCAATGGAAGCTCAGATTTGAACACTGATCTATGCCCTAGCTATAACCTTGAAAGACAGCAGGGAAACAAGTATTCACCTGAGAGTGCTCCATTGAGAAATTCCTCTGTGCCAATCCATGATATTGAACCCATGATTGTGGAAGAAGGGGGAGCGGTTATTGATACAGGCTGTGAATACATGGATTGCTCTCTGTCTAAACTCCTTTGGTAATTTACTGTTACAAAGTACAACAACCATCACAAAGAAATACAAACTTGTTCTTTAATCTACTCAGAAAAGCTCCTGAATAGGATTTTGAGCCATGCAGTAGAAATTAAGCCAGCTAAGGGGTTTCAGCTGGATAACTGCTAGCAATTGAGCCTTACCTAATTGCTTGTGAGCTCTGAGGGAATCACTTCTGAGTCTATGTGTGAAGATATAAGAAGTTAACCTGAAAAGAACAGTTTTTCCCTTCTTTGTGGGTTTTGATTGTTGTTTGAAACACTGCTAAGAAAATATTAGCTAAAGCCTACAGAAAAGACCAGTTTGTTACCAACCAGGTCTTTATTCTTTTGCTTTGATTGCCTGACAAGTTCAACTGTTGTTTTTCTGATTTTGTTTTTCCAAGTTTAACACTGAAAGCAAGTATCCTGTTTTATGTGCTACCAAGCATATCTGTTTTGGGAGAAATAACCCCATAAATAAATATCTTATTGGCTTTACCCTCAAGCACAACTAATTATTGTGAGTGGCTGTGTCTGGTGTGAATGGACTGCATTTCCCACAATCCCTTGCAAATCATATTGATATATGCACTTGCCAAGACTGTGAACATTCTCACCCAGGCAGCCGTCTGACAAGGCGTGGGTGGTGCATCGTTACAGCAAGCCATATCAGCTAACGCATGTTACAAACTAACAGGTGCTACAAGGCGCCTCATAAGGCACCTTGTAAGGCGCCATGAAAGGTGCCTTGTAGGGTGCCTTATAAGGTGCTCTGTAAGGTGCCATATAAGGTGCCTTGTTAGGTGCTTCGTTAGGTGCCTTATAAGGTGCCTTGTTAGGTGCCTTATAAGGTGCCTTGTGAGGTGCCCTATAAGGTGCCTCATAAGGCGTTTTGTAAGGTGCCCTATACAGTAGGGCTCCTTAGGCTAAGCACTGTATTAGGCACCCCTGGACAAGGCACCGTAGAGGGCACCCTGGGTTACGGAACCATGGGTTAAGGTGGCCTAACAAGGTGATGGTGCCCTAGGTTAGTGTGGCCTAATGACTGCAAGGTGCTTCAGGATGACATGCATGACCTGTGAGGAACAAAGACAGATGTAGCCCTAACACTCGATAGAGCACCCAAGAAAGGCAATGAACAGGTGAGTGGAGGGGGGGAGAGCTGGGAGCCGCTGGACCTGCCATATCTGCGGGCATCCCATGTAGCTGCCAGTACTGATAACAAACATGGTGGAGGCAACTATACCACAGCACAGGGTGTTGGCAATATACAGTACTGGAAAGACAGTTGGTGGCAGACGATGGGAATACATGTCCCCCAGTGGAGGCGGAGGTGGCAGGATAGTTACAATGGTGGGTGGACAGAGGAGTGGTGGTGCCATGCAGATCAGTCACAGGCAAGGCAAGCATGAAGAGGCACAATGCAGGAAAGGGTTGCAGTGGAGGACATGGGGTGACAGCCTGCACAGGCAGACAGGACTCTACACAGCTGACAGACGCAGATAGGCGCACAGAAGGAATGTTGGCAATTGTGGTGAGGGTATTATTGGCTGGCAGCACAAATCTGCAAAGATATGACTGTTACAGGCACGCACACAATTTGAGTAGGACAGGCATGAGAGGAGGGAGCAATGAGGAATTGAACCCATGAACACTGCAAAGAATGACATTGTATTAACCAGTAGGCTATTCCTGTGTTGTGCATTCCACAGCAATGGCTGCGTACTGAAGGACTGCAGGTCACTGCACAAACTGTCTGCTCTGAGTGCCAGGATTGGGTAACCCCACCAGTACCCATGATGCAATGCACATGCTGAATAGCTGTCTACAGCTGATCAGCAAATGGGGTCTGCACCTCTCCGGTACCTCAGCTTGAAAAGACGAACTGACAGTGCGTGATACTGGCACAATGTAGCTACATACCATGCCATTGTGCAGGTTCTCTGTTCACTCTGAGGGATAGGATAGGTGCCCAGCACTAGGTCCGCAGTGCATGTGGTGCTAGGGATAGGCCCTGCTGTACATCCCCATCACTACCAGTGTGTGACAGGTGTTCCTTGCAGTGCAGCTGAAGGTAATTTGGTGTCCATCTTTATCCTGCAGTCACATGTGGCCCTCTGGGACCAGATACCACCCAGATTAGTGTGTACCCTGTGTTAGGGTCTGGCTGACATGGGCACCTGTTTTCAGGGGAGAGGGGTTTCCAGACTTGCAGGAGGTTTGTGTAGCAGTGCCTTTATAGGTCAAAGTGGTATACACTACATACCCCAAAGGGCTCACATCACCCTTTTTGTAGGTAAGGGACAGGTGCCCCAGCCCCCATGAAGCGACCTCCATCCTGCTGGTATGCAACAGCCCTCCAGGGTTGGTGGGCCAGAGCCATACCTGTGGCTGGGGTAGTGGCAGACCCACAGTAATGATGGGGTTAGCTCTGGAAAACCCAATCTGCATCACACCACTGTCTGCCAGTCATCAGCAGCCAGCACAGTCATAGTGCACCATATAGGTGTTCCAACCATGCACAGTCTAACTGCAGACAGTCCACTAGCCAGTCCATAGTGCTTGCTCACAGAGGAAGTATGTGCACCAAGCAAGCATCTCAGTGATTTGGGGCCCAGCACTGAGAACACAACAAGATCACTGGAGGCAAATAATGTAGAGCACTATGTGGGAACCTAGACATGCCATGGTCACTGCTTGGTCAGAGTGAGTGCCCTCCAAGCATGCCATGCTGTGGCCACCCTGTCTATGCAGGTGGTGGTTGGGCACTACAGAGTCATACGCACAACACCTTGCTCTTCATTATGCACATATTCAGGCTAACACTGGTAACAGTGGGGCATTGTGGGCCTGGTGAGGTATGGGCAGCCACAAAACAATGGATAGACATACACACACACACTCTTATTGTAGCATTGTGCCAAGATAGGGGTGGTTGGCAACCCTGTCCACTACACTGGTCCTGATCACAGTGCCAACATTGCTAAACTTTGCAGGAGGTAGTAGTAATGCCCTGGTGATAACTGCAGCTCAATGCTGGGTCCAACAGCCTGACTCTCCATGCATCTTTGGATTGTGGAGCCTGTGTGAGTGGGTGTTTGTACCCCTGTTTGCCGCTGCTTTGGGCTTTGCACATGTTGCTGTTGTATCTGCATTGTAGGGTAAAACAGGGACATGCTCTATAGGAACCACAGCTGGGGCTTGAACCTGTGACCCTCTGCTTCTGGACACACTGGCTGGGTGCACTGCACCACACTGTTGCCACAGATGCATGGTGGTCCCTGGGGCTACATGTACTTTTCCTCAGCCAGACCTTTTATGCTGCACTGCACACCACGTACTGGTACAGGACATGGTCTAGATCCACTGCAGTCAGGTGCCACTGCCCCCTCCAGAACGGGCACCCCCCCTGCAATGCTTACATGGCTATATGCTGTCGGTGCTGGTAGTGCACAGTCCCAGGCCATCCACTGTGTGGGTAGGTGTTCGCCTAGGGAGCGGGGTCTGGGGCATGGGGCATACATGAGCATCCTCACATCCCCCCCATCACCGCCTACTAATAGTCTGTTCCTTCCACTTGGGGGAGGGTTGGCTAGGGGGTTGGAAGATCAGTGCCCTGGCAACTGTTAGCTCGGGTGGACCAGGTAGATGTAGGTGGATTGTGTTTGGCCTTTGTCAGCTGCTGTCAAGCTGATTTCCGGTTTCTATGTTCCTATGTGCCACCTAGGCACCCGCCTAGTCCACCCTGTGCCCCTGATGTCCCCGCTACATGTCCCGCCTGCAGCCCCCTATGCCCCACTTGCACCATCGCTATAGTGGCCTTTCATACTTGGGCACTATGCAGGAGCTGGAAATCGAGCACTACTATCACTTTTCTTGGGCTCTCTGTCTATGCTGTACATTGCTGACACTGAAATGGTTTCTCTCTCCTTCAAATGTGCATCTAACAGCAGGTTTTCATTCGCGGTAGGATTCAGCCCTTCAGTTCAGCGCGTTAGTGTGCAGGGAGCCTCTCCCCGCCCACTCCCCGCCCATTGACCCCTTCCCCCCGCCCTCTCTCCTCCCTCTGCAGTGTTTACCGTGGCCGGGGACGTTAACGATCATTAAGTAATGAGTAACGCGCGTTAACGTCACATACCGCGCGTTAACGTTACCTAATGAGCGTTAACGTTACATAACTCACGGTCTGTAATGTTACCGCAGTTTAGTAAACATACTCCTAAATGTTTTTAAGTTTTAATTATTTCATATGATTATTTGAGTGTCATTTATAATAAGGTTGGCATTGGATTGGGTATCTCTTGTTTGTTAACTGAAACATGTATAATTTTACCATGTTTTAATGACATTTGAATTATTGGATACAAGACATATTTGTATTTCTGGTAAGTTGCAACATGCAATGCTTTGGGCATGATTGGCAAGCACATAAATACAGTTATTCCTTCAAAATGTTTGTCCTTTCTGTTTTATTATAAACTATGGGCCAATATTCAAAACAGTTTATCTGACTGGTAGGATATGCTAACCAGATAAATCTTGGTGAGAGAAATATTCTGCGGCACTATCCAGACAGTGCTGCTGAATATTTCCTCTGACCACCAAAGAGTTTCAGAGTGGTCCATGGGTGGAGCGAGGGCAGTCCAATACATTATCAAATAAGCAGCTATTTTCAGTCCATTAACCTGATAAGAAAACACATAGTTAGGCCACCAAAATGGCAAATCTAACTTTATGCATTTGGCTATACAGATAGTGGCTGAATTTCTGGATAGTCTATGGTAGTACCCTCACTTGGTTTGCAGCTTGTTGTGCTTTGAGGGCTTGTGTGCATCAGTGATGCTGAGGGCTAAGCTATCAGTAGTTTAACTACTGGCAGGGTCTTCCAAGATGAACTGCTCTCAGCTGAGGTGCCAGACCAAGACAAACCACCTATCTGAGCAGCAGCAGAATGTGATGGTGTTGGCGGCGGAAGATCACATTTTTGTGACAACAGATTACAACAATAGAATTACCTGCGTGGAAGAAGGGCCTGGCAATCTACTTCTGTATCTTGCCATGAAAACCCAGTGGATAGTCACAACAAAACAAATTGCACTATAATGCTGGAAGATAATGCACTATAATGCAGCTATTAACATAATACAAGGCTATGCCAGGAAATTTTGAAGACAACATCATAGCCAACTGACTAGAAAAGATCTGTGTTTATACCAATACTGAAGAAAGGTAATCCAACTGACTGTAGAATTATTGCACAATTGCTCTGATCCCATATGCCAGCAAGATTCTACTCAAGATTAGGACAACTATCCAGAGGGTCGTCATGAGTCAACACCGACTCGTCTGCATTTAGCAACTGTGGCAGTCATCACTGAAACCGGATATTCAGAGGAAGTCACTACCTGGACATTTCCACTGAATATTTGATTTCATTTTGCCTGTGGAAGCTTGTTGGGCAACATTTATAATTTTCATCCACTATGCCATTTGCCCTAAAACTCGCTCTGCCTACTAGAGAAATCAGTCTCTTTTCAGACTGGGCAATGAGTTCAGAGAGAGTGGTTCTTAGACACTTCCTTTTGGGAGATGTCTTCAGTGAAACAGTGTTGAGCAAAACCCATAACTCATTTGAGCTCATGTTCTTTCTATTTCAAATCTTCAGTTTTCTGTGTCCTGAACTACAGGGCTAGGGAGATATTTTGGCATTGTGGCTGGATTGATGAGATTTAGAAGGCCCAGAAAGTGATCTTTGACAAGTGAGGAATTAGTTCCCTACTCTTCATCAGCTGTAAGAGATTTCCTCGGCTAATGGAAAGCAGTGAAATTCGTATCAGAGTTAGGGGTAAGTTTACTAAACTGCATTAACAGATGCTACATTAACGTGCGTTAGGTAAGGTTAACGCGCGTAAACGTTACATAACGCGCATTAACGTTACATAACTCGCGTTAACGTCCCCGGCCACGGTAAGTCCCGCAGAGAGTGGAGAGAGGGCGGAGAGAAGGGGTCAATGGGCGGGGAGAGGCCCCATCCACACTAATGCGGGGAAATGAAGGGCTGAATCTTACTACAACCGAAAACCTGGCGTTAGCACACATTTGCAAGAGAGAGAAACCATTTCAGTGTCATCAATGTACAGCATAGGCAGGGAGCCCAAGAAAAGTGATAGTAGTGCTCCATTTGCAGCAACAGCATAGTGGCCAAGTATGAAAGGCCACTATGGTGACGGTGCGAATGGGGCATAGGGGGCTGCAGGTGGGACATGTAGTGGGGGCAGCTGGGGCACAGGGCTGACCAGGCGGATGCCTAGGTGACACCTAGGAACATAGACATGGGAAATCAGCAAGGCAGCCACTGACCAAAGCAAAACACAAACAACAAATACCCTGACCACCCTAGCCAATAGTTGCCAGAGCACAGACCGGACATCCCCCCAGCCAGCCATGCCCCATGTGGAAGGGGAAAAATGTTGGTAGGCTGTAATGTATGCCCCTCACCCCTGACATCGCAACCTAGGTACCCACCTACCCATGCCGTGGATGGCCTGGGATGGCGCACCAACAACATATGCCCATGTCAGCACGGCAGAGGGTAGTACTGTATCTGAAGAGTTGTCTCATAAAGACAGTTTGGTCGAAGCACTATGCAATAATTGAAGCTACAGACTGATATGACTTGGTAGTGTAGAATCGCAAAAATTGCCAGTGTGCAGCAGCAATGAAACGAAGCATTGTCACTGCTTCGTTTCATTGCTGCTGCACACTGGCAATTTTTGCGATTCTACACTACCGAGTCATATCAGCCTGTAGCTTCAATTATTGCATAGTGCTTTGACCAAACTGTCTTTATGAGATAACTCTTCAGATACAGTACTACCTTTATATAGTGCTTTGACAAAACTGTCTTTAAGAGACATCACATCTGATACAACACTGCTGTATGTCCCCCGAGGAAGGCGCAAGCTGAAACGCGTAGGGACCCTCATCATTAAAGCAGTCTGTTCCAAACCCATCTGCCTCTCTTGCTTCGTTTGTCCCTTCTATCCATTGTATTGTGGCTGCCCACCCTGCTCTGGGCCCCCAATGTGCAGATGTTAACAGTGTTATTATGCAAATATTCATAATGAGGAGCAAGGTTTTGTGAGTATGGGCAGGATAGGGCATATTGGGAAGGCTTCATCTGCACAGGGAGTAGGGCAATGGCTCGATCATTGTAGTGGCCGAACACCACCTGCATGGGCAGGGTGGCCACAGTATGTCATGCTGTGAGGTCAGTGCACCCTGACTGATCAGTGACCATAGTATGTCTAGATTCCCCCACAGTGCTCTATACCATCTGTCACCAGTGATACTTGTGTTATCCCAGTTCTGGGGCCCAATCACTGACATACCTGCCTGGTGTGTGTGTGTTGCACATGCCATGTCTGGATGCACATGTGTTCTCTGTGAGCCTGCACCAGGGACTGGCGAGTAGATTGTCTGCAGTTAGTCTGTGCATGGTTGGAACACCCTCTATGTTGCTGCAGGTGCAGTCCAAAAGGGCTGTCTGATGGTGAATGTCAGATGGTGGTATGTGGCAAGGGAGGATCCACAGGCCTACCACCACATCATGGCTAGTCTGTCACTGCTGCAATCACACGTAGGGGTTCTGTGCACTAGCCCTGGAGGACTGTCTATCACCATCAGGACCAGGGTCACTGGTCCCAGAGCCAATCCCCAGGCAACAGGCACCTGTTCCTCCATGGCCTCCCTGACAATATGGGTGAGGTGGGCTCTCGGGGGCACATAGTGTAGACCACTCTGACTGGTAGGTGCAGTGCTACATATCCCCCATGCATGTCTAGACACCCCTACGCCCTACTAACAGGTGTCCATGGCAGCCAAACCTCAACACTGGGTATGCAGTGACATGGGTGATGTCTGGTCCCAGAGGACCACATGAGACTACAGAACACAGATGGGCACAAAGGTACTATCGGTTGCATTGCTATGAACACCTGTCACACAGTGGTAGGGATGGGGATGTGCAGCAGGATCTAGCTCTATCACCACGTGTACTGCGGACGTAGTGCTATGCGCCCACCCTTACCCTCAGGGTGAACACAGAACCTGCTGAATGGCAGGGTCTGTAGCTACTCTGTGGCAGTATCACGCCCTGGCAGGATGATATACCAAGCTGTGGTAACAGAAAGGTGCAGACCCCATGTAGTGATCAGCTGTATAGCGCTGTTCCGCATGTGCAATGCATCATGGGTGTTGGTGCAGCTACCCTATCCTGGTGCACACAGCAGATGGCTTGTGTGGTGACCTGTAGCCCCCCTGTACCCAGCCATTGCTGTATAACAGGGAAGAGAGGTAAAGCACACTGGCTAGTACAATGAAGTTACAAACAGTGGTCATGGGTCAGATTCCCCGTTGTTACCTCCTCCCATGCCTGCCCAACCAAGATAATTTGCATGCCGCTAACAGTCATACCCTCACAGATCAGTACTGCTAGCCCATAATACCCTAACCACAGTTGAAAACAGTCCCTCAGTCCATCCATCTGCGTATGTCAGCTGTGCATAGTCCTGTCTGCCTGTGCAGGCCTCCACCCCATGTCATGCGCTGGTACCCTGTACTGCAATGTGCTTCTGTGTGCGTCCCCGCCTGTGCCTGATCTGCATGGCACCACCACTCTGCTGTTGACCCACCATTATAACTATCCTGCCAGCACCACCCCCACCGGGGGACATGTACACCTATCAACTGCCACCCACTGTCTCACAAGCATGTTACATTGCCAGAGCCCTGTGCCATGGTACAGTCGCCCACAACATGTTTGTCAACAGTACTGACAGCCACATGGTCTGCCTGCAGATATGGCACGTCCAGGACCCCCGAGTCGTCCCTCCACCAATCACCTGTGCAGTGCCGTTCCCCCGTGCCCACCCAGTGTCAGGGTGACATCTGTACCAATGCCCATAGGTGATGCATGTCAAGCTGAGGCACCTTGCAGCCCATAGGGCACACAAACCTAGAACACCCTAACATTGTTAGGGCACCTTAACCATTAGCACCATATCCCAGAGAGACCCCGAAGGTGACCTGTCCAGGGTTGCCCAGTACCACACCTTGCCTAGAGAGCCTGATAAGGTGCCCTATACGGTGCCTCACAAGGCACCATGCAAAGCACCTGAGGAGCAATACGGCATCGTACAATATGGCGCCCACTAAGGCGCCTACTAAGGTGCCATGTAAGGTGCAGAAACCACAAGAGCCCTAGAATGTGCCATGTTCTGGAGCATGGTTTAGGGCATCATATGATGTGCCTTTGGGCTAAGGAGACCCATGACGTGCTCTGTAGCATACTGATCCAAGGCGCTGCAATCAAAGTATGCCTAAAACACGCATGAGGCCCAGACGGCACCAAGCCTGACACGCCGTAACTTAAAGCGGCAATGCTCACAAGATCATGGTCAGTCAGAGCATCATAATGTGGTGTGTGTAGCGCAGTGGGAGGCAATATGTCTGACAACAATGTACTGGGAGTTCAAATCCAGGAAAAGAGGACCACAATTGGCACAGCACACCCAGAAAGAACAATTGTGTTTTGATATATAACAGGATACCAGAAACATAAACATATAGACCAACTTGCGTGACAAAGTGAGCAAGTAATGCGCGTGACAAGGCACGTAGCAATGCCCGCACTGCACATGCACACATTTACTGCATCATGGGAGAACTGACCACATACAGCATACAAGATGGCTGCCAGGTCAAGGAAGTCTGCTTTTTCCCATGCAGACCTGTAGCTCCTGGTGTAGCAGAAATGCAGCCGCCAGGGCCGCCTGTTCCCAGGCTCCTCCCGTCGGCAGGACCTCAGCAGGGTGAGGAGGGCCTGGCCATGCCTCACAAGATGCTACAATATGGTGGCAGACTACCCACATGAGGTAAGTGCATGGGGACAGGCACATCAACCCAGGAGTGCAACACAATAGCCAGCAACCAACACACATATCAAACACGCACAGCAAGGGAAAGGGACATGTTTGTGGGTAAAACCAGGAGCAATGTAGGCCTCACTGCTGATGTGTGTAGGTCTGCCCTACCCCCAGGATGCCCCAGGCCACAATACAGAGGTCTGTGATTCATCCTGGTGTTATGTTGTTTTCTCCTGTTGCGGTTCCATAGCTCTGCCCTACCCCCAGGATGCCCCAGACCTCATTACAGAGGGGTGTTAACCATCCTGGTGTTATGGTGGTTGCTCCTGTTGCAGTTTTATAGCTCTACCCTACCCCCAGGATGCCCCAGGCCTCATTACAGAGGTGTGTTATCCATCCTGGTGTTATGGTCGTTTTTCCTGTTGCAGTTTCATATCTCTGCCCTGCCCCCAGGATGCCCCAGGCCGCAATACAGAGGTCTGTGATTCATCCTGGTGTTATGGTGGTTGCTCCTGTTGCGGTTCCATAGCTCTGCCCTACCCCCAGGATGTCCCAGTCCTCATTACAGAGGTGTGTTATCCATCCTGGTGTTATGGTGGTTGCTCCTGTTGCAGTTTCATAGCTCTGCCCTTACCCCAGGATGCCCCAGGCCCAATTACAGAGGTGTGTTATCCATCCTGGTGTCATGGTAGTGGCCCCTGTTGCAGTTTCATAGCTCTGCCCTGCCCCAGGATGCCCCAGGCCACAATAAAGAGGTCTGTGATTCATCCTCGTGTTATGTTGTTTGCTCCTGTTGCGGTTCCATAGCTCTGCCCTACTCCCAGGATGCCCCAGGCCTCATTACAGAGGTGTGTTATCCATCCTGGTCTTATGGCAGCTGCAGCTGCTGATGTGTGAAGGTCTGCCCTGTCCACATGTGGTCTCTGGATCCTATACGGCATGTGGCAGCACATCCCCTGGCCACACCCTGATGTGGCTGCTGCTGTGGCCAGGACACAATGATGGGTCACATGAACCACGCCCCCACCACTGCGCACTGTGGCACATGCCTATGCAGTCTCTGCATGTGTAGGACATGTGTTGCAGCCAGGCCCCTGGGTGTAGCTGACATGCCGACACAGTGTATATGTGCGGGCTTGGGCACGTGCCCTGCCCCCCCGGTGCCCTGTGCAGAAGGCACACCACAATGCAGCCCCCATGGCATACCTCCCGTGGTCCGCAGCATGGCGATGGCATGTATGGCATGGTGGTGCAGGTCCATGCACGGATAGGCTGCTGCCTGGGAAAGGGGGCCAGGAGGGGTACACCCAGGGTGCATAGGGGGAAGGCCAGACATGCAGGTGGCAGAGGCAACAGCAAGCGGGGGACAGACAGCACACAGCAGAGGCAGCCAGCTGCTGCACACAGATATGTGTGTTGAGCAGAAACCGATGGCCAGGGATGCGTGTCCCCTAATGGTCCCACCCATTGCTGTACCCACAGGTGGAGGACCTATGTAAAAAGTGGCAGGAGCTGAGGCAATGCTGCCCCCGATTTCTGGTGCGGGTACAATGCAATCAACATGCATGATGTGATGGTGAGTGGTACAGGCCGTGCCATGCGCCATGGCACGCACCGGTGGGCCAGCAGCTTGTGTGGCCACAGAACATGTGTGTATGATATGCCAGATGTGTGACCATGATGCTAATGCATGTCTTACCCCCACAGTGGATACAGCTGCAGACCAGGGACCAGCAGGGCTGGACGCCGGACATGGCCAGCCAGCACTGGTGGAGGGATGCCAGAGGAGCCCTGAGGCAGCCGATGGTGGCAAGGCCGAAGAGGAGGGGGCGGCAGCAGGGAGGGCGAGGGGTGGAGGGGAGCAGGGAGGGGGAGGAGGGGGTGGGGACATGGGGAGGGGGATGTGGGAGGTGAGGTGGGGGTGTGGGGGAATGAGGGTGTGGAAGGGGATGGGGAGGCAGGGGAGTGGGCAGGGGAGGGGGCAGAGGAGGGGGTGAGGGTGGGGGTGGGGGTGGGCATAAGGGCATGACCAGTCCAGAGTGGCACAGGCCACCACAGGGCTCAGGGGGCCCCTGCCATATGCCCCACAGTGCCGGGGATGTCCCCTGTCTGGGCACAGGGCCTGAACACATCAGCGCAGGATGACAGGCCACACATGAAGCCACACAGACAAGGGGCAAGGTGTGTATGTGCGGGTGTATATGTGGCCTCCTCATGGCTGCAGCAATGCATGCCCAGGCATACCCCCTGTGGGAGCAGAGCCACATTGTGGGGCAGATGGCAGTGACCATGGGTGTGGTGGCTGACCAGCTGTGCATGCTGTGCAACATACTCACAGCAGGTGCAGCTGACCAGCCACCCAGCCAGGGCAGCTCCCAGGGGGTGTGAGTCCCATCCAGACCCATGTCACCCCTGCCCTTTGGCATCCTGTGCCCCAGGACTGCCAACAAAAGCAGGGATGGTGGCAGCAGGGCTGAGGCCCACACAGGCCCACCAGGAGCATTTACAACCCCCCCAATAAACATATAACCAGTTGTTACCACATTCACCGCGTTCCTGTGTCTCATTTTGCAACATGGCAGTGGAGTGTGATTGCCAGGTGTGGGCATGTCCCTGTGTGTCTCCCGGGGGGGGGGAATGATACCAGAGGGTATCCTGGTGGTGAGGCTAGAACGGCTAATGGGGACAGGGCAAGGGAATGGCCCAATAATCAGTGGGTGGGGGTAGGATGAGTGGGGCAGGTGGACCTGTGGGTGGGAGCACAGACCCTAGAGGGCATAGAGAGAGAGATCCGATCTGAGGTGGACCAATGATGGGGGTGGGGAGAGGGGTGGGGGGGGGTCAGCAGTGAGGGCAGGGAGAGGGGTGGCATGAGGGGGAGGGGGGCAACAGCAGGGGACCTATATACAGTATGCCAGCGGCACTGGAGCAGGGATGGAGGGTGAGGTTGGGGGTGGGTGGGACGACTGTGGGGCAAGGAGAGACCAGTAGGCAGGGCACAATGTGCATGAGGTGTCAGCAGCGGAGGTACTGCGGTCTGAACACTGCTTCTGATCAGCACGGTGCATAAGGAAATCGTAGTGATGGTGGGACAGATGGACATGAAGCAGATCAGACTGACCGGGACGGCACCGCCACAGATGCTCTGCTTGGCAGGGTATCTACGGTGATGCAATGGGCCAAGGTGAACCCAGGGGCGATGGGTATGTCGGGGCATGAAGGCAAGGGTGGGGGAGGTGCAGGGGTGTCAGGGGTTGTGGGCTGTGTCATGACCCAGGTAAGTTGCCAATGGCAGGGGACAAGGATACACGTGAGCGGGAAACAGAGTATCTAAGGCGGGGAACTATGTGCGGGTAGTAGCACTGATACAACAGGGGAAGGTGGAATGGGCAGGACAGGACCGTGTCCCAGGGGAGGGGGGTCAGAGGAGGACAGGCACAGGAGAGAGGGAAGGGTGGCAGGAATGGCCATTCCAGGGGAGGGATATGGGTATAGGGGTGGCAGGGGGAGGGAAGGGGGTGGCAAGGGCGACCCAGGTAGTGTCAAGCAGGGTGGATAGGGGAGGGGGCACCCTGAGCAAGGAAAGGGCAAGGGGCATGTGCCCAGGGTGAACACATGTGGGACAGGGGTAACATGGGGCAGTCAGCTGAAACAATGGACATGTGGCCACAGGTTGTACCAGTCCAAATGCAATTTATTGTGGAATCTCACCACCCCGCAACTACACCCTTCCCTACATCCTCTACCGTGCTGGCCACATCCCTGCGCACCCTGTGGGGTGGGTGCTACTGCTGTCGCTGGAGCTGCTGCCACCAGCTGACCCATGCGTGCCACCATGGTCTCATGCACGGACACCATCCTGGCCATGCTGGCTGCCATCGACCCAGCTGACACGGTTAGGCCCCGCACCTTGCGGAGGAGGCCGCCCAGCACCAGCCATTGGCATCACGCCTCATGTCACTGGCGACGCTGTTCCTCTGCCACCTCACGCAATGCCATCTGTATGCCTGTGGGTGAGACACAGTGTGAGCCGTGAGACATGGGTTGCACATGCCACCTGTACACATGCAACAGCTGACCAGACAGGTCGGACACTCACCTTCTGTGTCCACATGTGCTGCTTCCAAGTGGGAATGCATCTCCCCGATCACCTGGCAAATGACTGCTTGTGCGGGCCATGATATAGGACCCAGGGCTTGTGGTCCAGCTATGCCCCCGGCTGCAGCCTCCGCCATAGCGATGCCATCGCCTGCCTCGACACCCATCCTGCCGTCATCTGACAGGTGGGGTGCTTATCCCCCCTCCACCTCCAGTGCTACTTTGTCCTTCTCAGGCACCTCCACATTTGGTACCGCCTCAGGCGGGGGTCACAGGCCGGACTCTGGGGGATCCACCCCCTCCGTCGCCTCCATGGCATGTTTGTCACCTGTGGGGGGAAAGGGTTCTCAGCTCAGGTGTGCCGTGCCTGAACAGCCACATACATGTAATTGTCCCATCGTGACCTGACAGACTGTGTGAGCCGTGTGATATGTAGGACAATCAGGAAACATCTCAGCTGTGTACATGTGGACAGGGACTGTTCCAGTGCAGGGAAGTGTGGTGCACCATCAGATGTACGTGTCCTCGGTGTCAGCGGCACCTCACTGGTGACTGTGTGTGTGTGCAACTGGGTACGAACTATGTTAACTGGTGGGACTGTTGGGGTGCTGCTGGGGATGGCGGACCACTATTGCCTGGGACAGGTGTGCCCTGTGGTGGCAGGGATCCGTGTGCTGAGGTGTATGCCCCGGAATGGTGTGGGGCCCTGGCGCTGTGAATGCCATTCGACATTGGGTGGCTGTGCAGAGTGGGTGCATGGATGTGTGTGTGCCACACGGGTATGCACTGGCCATGCTGTGTTCCCCACCCACACCACCCCCAGCATTGTGGCATGACCCATGTCTGGCATCCTGAGCTGCCCTCCGCATCCCCCTTACCCTCCCACCCTCCCCACCACAGGCCACCCACCCCATTGATTACCGTGCCCATTGCTGCCATCCCCCCACCACCCACCACACACGTGGATGCGGGGGAACACCATTGCCCCCACATTCTACATTCTCGGGCCCTATGCTGCCCTCCCCACCCTTCCACTGTGGCTCCGCATCACATTGGTGACCTCTGATCCCAGCCCCAGCCTGTCCCCCTCTGCACCTGCAGCCTCACGCCTACCCACCCTCACCCATGTACACTGTCGTCACATCCCCCTCTCATGCCCCCTGGTTCCAGTGGGGCCTGGCATCTGTTAGCCACCTTCAGCTGCTGCATCACTGCCACAGGTCCCTGGTGAGCTGTCTCTGACATGCCAAATGGGCCTTCCTTATCCCCATCACCCATGGCCTCTCTGCTGCTCCTGTCACTGTTGGCCACATTCTACCCCTTGTTACCCTGTCCATGCTCAGTTCTATGGCTCTGACCTGTCCTCAGCCTCCCCCCAACCCTCGCACCGATACACCAGTATGAGTTGCTGTGGTTGCACGTCCACTGCTGGCCCGCTCACATTAGGTGTATCCCATGGTCCTGTCTGGGGCCTGCCCCATGTCCTCTGTGTACATAGTCCCTTGGTGTGCTACCCTTGCCCATGTATGTAGTGACGGTCCATCGATCATGCATGCCGGCTGATTGCACAGGGCCACACATGGCAGATGGCCACGCACTGCCAGAATCCACATCTGTGGTCCGGCAGGCTGGAAGCCCTCGGGGGGGGGGGGGCTACCAGAGTCACACCATGGCACATAGAAACATAGAAACATAGAAACATGACGACAGAAAAAGACCATATGGCCTATCTAGTCTGTCCTTCCATAACAACAACTACAACAGTCCACTTTTTACCTTTAGAGATCCTCTGTGTTGGTCCCATGCTTTTTTGAATTCAGTTACTGTCCTCATCTCTACCACCTCCACTGGGAGACTATTCCACAGATCCACTACTCTTTCCGTAAAGAAATATTTCCGCATATCACTCCTGAATCTATCTCCCTTCACCCTCATCCCATGTCCCCTCGTAGCAGAACTTGCTTTCAATTGAAAGAGGCTCTCTCCCTGAACATTTATGCCATGGAGATATTTAAACATATCAATCATATCACCTCTATCCCGCCTTTCCTCTAAGGTGTACATATTAAGATCCTTAAGTCTGTCCTCATATGCTTTATAATGAAGCCCATTAATCATTTTAGTAGCAACCCTCTGCACCGACTCCATCCTGGTCTGGCATCCTGGTCTGGCATCCAGGCACATTCTGGGGCCTGGTGGGTGTGGGGCCTGGTGGGTGTGGTCCCTGGCTTGGGATGGAGCTGCGCACTGAACATTATTGTGCCGGGGCCACATGGTGTGGGGCTGGGAACATGGCCATGTGGGGTGGGTGGTGGGGGTGGGCTGTGGTTTCCTCATGAGCCAGGTGTTGGGCGTATGTTTCTGGGGACTGTGGGTGGCAGGTCCCACCATGCATGGCTGAATGGGGGCTGCGGTCCGGGGGTGGGGTGGGCATGGTACACCTGGCCTCTCGGTCCTGCCATATGTTGGGTGGGACTGGCTAGGGACATGCAGTCTATGTGTCCCCTGACATGGCCCCACCCCCCTGCATCCGGCCCTACATATGCTGTGGTGTTGGCTCTCACCAGAACACATTTCTCCGTCCCACCTGCACATAGGTCCGCTGTATCCAGCTCAGGTGGCAGGCTGTGGAGGTAGATGGACCCCAGTCTGTCAAATAGCTGCTGCTGAACCTGTCGCATTGGCGTGGCACCTATCCTCGATGACGCACACCTGGACTGAGTGCTTGATGTCCCAGTATTGCTTCCTGATGCTCTCTGAGTAGCAGCTTGGCCCCCCTGATGCAGCCACTGCTGTCGCAACCTCCTCTCATGCGCTGTTGCATTCTGCAATGTTGGTGGTGCTGCTGAGCTGCCCAAATAACACCTCATAGCACTCCAGGGTCATAGCGCCCACACCCATCTCACCTGCTGCACGCTGTGCCATCTTGTACCACCTCTGCATGGTACACCCTTGCCATTGCGAGCATGGTGGGTCCAGTTAAGTACCCAAAGCGTGGTCCACTGTGTGTTCAGACTGTGCAATGCGTGATCCTATGCATGCGCAATCCGCTTTACCCGCTACACAGTGTGCATTTGTTGCGCAGGCGTGCGTTGCCTCTGTGCACCACCTATACATGGTGGCATACGTCACATGCTCCATATGCATGTGGGGACCCAGCTCACGCATATGTCATGACGTGCTGTACAGGCCCTGCCCCTCCTTCATGTGCTGCTCTGCTCCTTACACACGCACAACGTGCATGTGTTGAGCATAACGTGCATTCCTACACGTGCTATGCCATTACGCACCCGTGCGCTTAATGTTCTCTACGTTCGGACCTCTTGATGTCACTACTATTGGTGTCTGCCCCTACATCCACAGGTGCTGTATCCTTTTCCTTATTTGGTGCCACACACCCACCGTTTCTGGTATGTAGTTTTAATCTGTGTATTAGGCCGTAGCTACGGCGCTCTCCACCACACGTAGGTACCCCATGCGGTGCATCTATGCATACGTTGTGCCAGTGCACGTTATGCAATCTGTATGCACATGGTAACACACTGCGTGCTCCTCCTACATATGCTCTGCAGACCCAATTGCGAGGGGCGCCTGTGTGTTGTGGTACACGCGCTACTATGCACGCTACGACGTTACGCTTCTGTACGCACTGTGCGGTTTGCAACACTGTTGCTTGTGTGTGTTGCTGCATCTGTAGCTGTGTTATGTTTGTTCTTATTAGTTGCCACACCCCACGCCATATTTAGCACCCTATATTGCTCAAGCTGATGTCCATGATGGCTCAAACTGACCATTTGGGTTGTGCAGTGGTGGCGTTACTTGACTTGGAGGAGCTGCGGTTGCCTGATGAGGGAGATGGTGTCCTTGGGGCTGTGGCACTGGGTATGGGTGCAGTCCCGCTGCAACACAGACCTGCAGCTGTGGATGCTCCACAGGCCGAGGTATGTCCAGCACGGCACTGTAGGCGTGCCGAGGTGCACCCTTGCCTGCCTCGCCTCTACAGGCCCAGGCCCATGTTCCAGGACATGCGTGAGGACCAGGTCATCTCCCTGTACCATCTGAGCAAGGGGACTATTAGGGAGCTCTATGAGGATCTAAGACCTGACCTTGAGCCCTGGACTGCCAGGTCACATGCCATACTGGGATTGACCAAGCTTCTGGGTGCCCTACATTTCCTTGCCTCTGGCTGTTTCCAATCCTCGGTGGCCGCAGAGGCCTACCTTCTCACACTGTCTCCATCAGGTTCTGCGGGCCATGGTCAACCAGGTTAGGAATTACATTACAATTCCTAACAGTGAGCAACAGTGGGGGGCCATGGGCCAGGCATTCCAGTGGATTGCAGGGATACCACATGTGATTGGAGCTATTGATTGCACACATGTTGCCCTGGTCCCACCCGGAGACAGGAAGGTGGCATTCCGCAACCACAAACACTACCATTCCCTGAATGTTCTGGTTGTTTGTGATGCAACTATGCATATTCTGAATGTGGTTCCCCGGTTTCCAGGGTCCGCCCATGACTCCGATATCCTGCATCACTCGGCACTATTCGGCCAATTTGAGGCCGGACAATATAGGGACTGTGTCCTGCTGGGTGGGTATTAACCAGCTCTAACATGCACATGTTGTCCCTGTGTTCTGGGGACCCTGCACCTCTCACAGGTGTGACAGGGTCACCTTTGGTATTCCATTCGGGCCTTCAGACTGCATATCCCCTGCGACACAATGACATGGCATGCTGCATCTCAGACGTCTTTTCAGCCTGACGTCAGTACTGGGAAAAATGGTGAGTAATAAACCCTAGTAGTGTTTTGTTTTTCATTTGATATATGGTTTATACCAGGATTAAATGCATTGCATGTCAGATCATTATTTTATAATACATCAAGTATGACAGTAAATGGATTATTTTTTTGAAATAACACTTGTAAGGAGTGCCTCGACTCAGGGAAATCCATACCCCAAAGGTCTGCAAGCAGTTTGCTCATTTGTCTCTGGTCCTCACCCTCTTGTTGTGTCAGCCAGCATACACAAACATTCTTAGCCAATGGAGGTACGTTCTCCATGGGGGGAAGGGATTCCTCCCATCAAGGCCCAACTGCTCTAGTCCAGAAAAACTCTCAAAAACACCGACTTGGCTGCTCCCACTGATGTTACTATTCAAAACTGCAACTCAAATAGTGTCCAATTTCCAGTCCTCCTCTCTGAAGACTGTAGAGCAGTGGTTCCCAACCCAGTCCTTATGTACCCCCAGGCCATTCAGATTTTCAGGGTATCCACAATGAACATGCATGAGATAGATATGCATACAATGGAAGCAGTGCTGCAGACCTATCTCATGCATATTCATTGTGGATATCCTGGAAACCTTACTGACCTGGGTTTCTCCCACTCTAGGCAGGTCTGCCCTCCCCCACCCCCCACACCAAGCCATGGCTTACTATGCATGATGACCCCTCCATGACTTTTCAAAACAATGGCTTTCTGTCGATGCTTCAATGCCATGGTAGGCTTTAAAGCACTGGTGCGTGTGCACACACTCAAGGTCTGCCACACCTTCCCCCTCCAATGTAACTTCCTTTTGGAGGGGGCAGGAATGGTAGGCCATGAATCTGTGCATGTGCACAGTTGCTGTAAGGCCTATTGTAGCACTAAAGTGGTGACAGAAAGCTGCTACTTTGAGAAATTGTGGAGGCGTCATCGTGCCACCCACCGATGTCTGCAGCTGCAGGCGGCTGCCTAATTCACCTAGAGGACGGGTCGGCCCTGGCAGTGACGTTCCCAATGTAGGGACACCTATTCCCTCATTTAACAAAACACATCAGTCTCTTCTCTTCTCTAGGATCCTCTTTCCAGATGTACTCCTTTGTAATCATGATTATCCTACTAAATACCTTCTCCTGCATTCAAGCTCCAATCTAGACTTCTTTCTTCCATTCTAGTCTCATAACATGAACCTTCTCCTTTTTCTTCTCAAACACCAAAGTGATGGTCAAAACCTCTTATGTCTACATAAAGTTCACATGCAGAGGAAAATAACATCAGAGGAATCTGTACACTGGGCACAAACAATAAATATAGGCCCCAAGGCTGGGCTTCTAAACCAACACACACACACAGTACCATATTATAACCAACCCGAGGAACTCTGTTACCAACACTCCAGGATCCCGGGGGTTATATATAGGCAGGCAGAACCAAAGCAGCCATCCCACAAAGGGGATGTTACGATATGACGACATGCACTTACTGCATAGACCTGGTCACATCAGGTGTATGTTCCTGGTCACAACATTTTTTTGTGATCTGGTACAAACATCATTGAGTTCAGGCGTGGTACAGGTATCCTTGAAAATGACAGAGGTTTCACCTATTAAGAAAGTCTCTGTTAGCTCAGCAGAATGTACTATCTATAGGCTGATATCAAGTATTCAATTTTTGGGTAAGCAGCTTAAGCAATTTGTATGAATGTATCTGGATTAGTGTATTAAAGGGCATTCTATTCTAGACCTATGGCAACATGGGTTTCATGTAGATCATAGCCCAAAAACATTACTGGTTTCTTTCATGGGTGAGGTATTGTGGGGCCTGGAAATTAAGAATATGTTGTATTTATGCATGTTTATCGATATTGCAGCTGCATTTGATTCTGTGTCACCCTTGGTCATGATTGATTAGTATAAGCAAATTGGTATAACTGGCGTGGTTTTAAAATGGTTTGATTCTTATTTAATTGATCTCCAATAGCGGGTACATATTGTGCATGGAGCTTCCCATTGGTATGGCCTGATTCAAGGAGTACCTCAAGGACCAGCCTTTATCAGTGTTCCTGTTTAATATCTATTAAGTGCCTTTTTGTATATTTTTTAGGAGTCTTGATTTAAAATGTTGTATGCTGATGATATTGTATTTTTATTTTTCAGTGGTCCATTATCTACCAAGATAATTTGTCAATATGCAAAGATTGATAGTTGGTTTTCATCAAATGACTTGATAATTAATATGAATAAAACAGTTGCTATGACAATTAATAATGGTCCCAACTATTGTTCCCCTACCTCTCTAATATTGACACCAGAAGGAAAGCACATCCTGGTTCTGGAGTTATATTAGATGCAAATACATGCATTTCGTTCACAGCAGCAGCCTATCTCCTGCCGCCGACCTGCTCGGTGACTCCGGCCCAATCCGGGCTGTGGGAGGAGGAGCAGCAGCGGTGAAGCAGCCCGCGATTGGCGGGAAGGCCGCCATCTTCGACTCCCCCTGCAACGGGGTAGAGCAGCAGCCTATCTCCTGCCGCTGACCTGCTCGGTGACTCCGGCCCAATCCGGGCTGTGGGAGGAGGAGCAGCAGCGGTGAAGCAGCCCGCGATCGGCGGGAAGGCCGCCATCTTCGACTCCCCCTGCAACGGGGTAGAGCAGCAGCCTATCTCCTGCCACTGACCTGCTCGGTGACTCCGGCCCAATCCGGGCTGTGGGAGGAGGAGCAGCAGCGGTGAAGCAGCCCGCGATCGGCGGGAAGGCCGCCATCTTCGACTCCCCCTGCAACGGGGTAGAGCAGCAGCCTATCTCCTGCCGCTGACCTGCTCGGTGACTCCGGCCCAATCCGGGCTGTGGGAGGAGGAGCAGCAGCGGTGAAGCAGCCCGCGATCGGCGGGAAGGCCGCCATCTTCGACTCCCCCTGCAACGGGGTAGAGCAGCAGCCTATCTCCTGCCGCTGACCTGCTCGGTGACTCCGGCCCAATCCGTGCTGTGGGAGGAGGAGCAGCAGCGGTGAAGCAGCCCGCGATCGGCGGGAAGGCCGCCATCTTCGACTCCCCCTGCAACGGGGTAGAGCAGCAGCCTATCTCCTGCCGCTGACCTGCTCGGTGACTCCGGCCCAATCCGGGCTGTGGGAGGAGGAGCAGCAGCGGTGAAGCAGCCCGCGATCGGCGGGAAGGCCGCCATCTTCGACTCCCCCTGCAACGGGGTAGAGCAGCAGCCTATCTCCTGCCGCTGACCTGCTCGGTGACTCCGGCCCAATCCGGGCTGTGGGAGGAGGAGCAGCAGCAGTGAAGCAGCCCGCTATCGGCGGGAAGGCCGCCATCTTCGACTCCCCCTGCAACGGGGTAGAGCAGCAGCCTATCTCCTGCCGCTGACCTGCTCGGTGACTCCGGCCCAATCCGGGCTGTGGGAGGAGGAGCAGCAGCGGTGAAGCAGCTCGCGATCGGCGGGAAGGCCGCCATCTTCGACTCCCCCTGCAACGGGGTAGAGCAGCAGCCTATCTCCTGCCGCTGACCTGCTCGGTGACTCCGGCCCAATCCGGGCTGTGGGAGGAGGAGCAGCAGCGGTAAAAGCAACCCGCTCTCAAGCAGGCCCGCGCCTGTCGGGCCCGCGCCTGAGGGCCCTTTGGCGTGGCCCTTAGGCGTGGAACAAGTCAAAGGACAACTACAAGCCCGGAAGACACTTCTTCAGCAACAGCCGAATGCCTGAGAACCAGGACAAGCCACAGAACCAAAGACTAAGTATTGTCTCGAACCATCTGATTAATATGAATGATAATACTTAACTTCTAGATATGATCAATAATATATTCTAAAGCCTAATAAGTTCAATTATAATGTATATTAGCTATCAACTCCTTGATACCTGTCTATGTATACAATATACATGATCCTCCTACTGCTTGCTACTAAGTGTCTTTACAAAGTATTCTCCACTAAGTAACCAACCATTGTTACACAGTAGATACAGTGTAACAACCCATGCTTAGCTGTGACCTGAAAATTACCAAACATACTCATAGCCATTACGTTATATTCCACTGAAGTACCTATACAGATGTTATTCATTGAATTAGCTTACTATTTGTTATACCCTATACTGATGTTTACAAGCTGAAATAGCTTACTGAAGTTACTATATAACCACTCAAAAGCAGCACGGTCTCTCATTCTACAGCAGACCTCCTTACTTTTCCTGCTTACTTATATTCTTGCCGTCAATACCTTACCACTAAATTGAGCCTTATCCCTACTTGTACAGTCACACTACAAATTAGAACCTTCCACACACCCAGCAAAGCCAACGCAACAACCGCCAAGCCACTATGGCCATCCCACTATTTACCATTACTACCTTATTCCTAGCATTAAACACTTTGCAATGCTCCATAGCCCTTTCTTCCGGGCAACACTATATCACCACCTTACCCTACCTGGGCAAGAAGAACCAATCTAACCCTTACCATTCTGCAACCAGCTTCCCACAACACCTACGACGCTCTCACCTGCTGTATGTGGACCTCAATCATCCAGACAAACTTAAAAAAGCACTACCTAAAACTCAACTCTTCCTCAACTGTGCCGTTATAAACTCACGCTCTGTGCGTAATAAATGGCCAGTGATACCAGACTTGATAGAAGTGCATAACCTGGATCTACTCATGGTGACTGAATCCTGGCTCAAGGATACTGACAAAGCTATCATAAACCAATTAATACCTTCCAACTTCTCCATCCATACTTGCCATAGGACCAACCAAAAAGGAGGTGGAGTATTCATTCTTTCAAAAACAAACCTAGAATTTCGACTTCTCACATCCAAGAGCTCCTCCCATGCGGACTTTATCACCATTGCCAATAAAGACATCACCATAAACCTTATTTACAGATCCCCTTCCTCTCCTCCTGAAGTTATCTCTACATTTATAGACTTAGCCTGCAACCCAGCCGACCCACACAGCTCCAATTGGCTGCTTGGAGACTTTAACTTACCCTCCCTGCAACCCAACCAAGCAGATGCTTTCCTAGAAGCCATGCAAACACTCGGTTTTGATCAACTTGTAAACACTTCCACTCACAATAAAGGAAACCTACTGGACCTAATTTTCGCTCCCCACGCTGCATTCAACCAAAACTCCATCCTTAACACTACTATCACCTCCATTCCCTGGTCGGATCATAAACTAATTATGTTTCAGATGCCCACTCTTCTCTCTAAGCATCCACCTAACAACCCATGTACAGAATCCAAACCTACCTCTCAATTCAAACCATTGGACAAAGAGGAATTCATTAGGCACGCCATACCTCTACTCAACCCAATACATTCTGACCTCGGAGAAGCAATCACCAACTGGAACACCACATTAAAGTCTATTGCACAACTACCAGCCTCAACCAAAAGCTACAAGACCAAACAAAACAAGAGGCAGCCATCACCATGGTTTACAGCGGATCTCCGTTCATCCCTCCTCTCCCTCAGGAAACTTGAAAGGAAATGGAGAAGATCTCACTCCGAAGCCAATAAAGTAATATACTTGAATCACCTCAAACTCCACCGTGAATCTATATATCTCAAAATGAGTGAATACCATGCTAATCTTCTCCTTCGCTCACTAAATAAACCCAAAGACCTTTTCAACATAGCAAAATCCCTAATTAAAGACCCATCATCTACCCAACTAGTTCCTATCCCCCCCCAGTCCTACGCCGATTATCTCCAATCCAAGACCTCCATAACTGACACAATCTCAGTCTTAACACCATCACACTCTCACTCCCCATTTCCTGCAATCACAACATTTACAACACCCTCTGAAAAAAACATTCAAGATCTCATCACCTCCATCAACACTTCTACAGCTCCAAGTGACCCATGCCCAGCATACTGGGTCAGATCGCTACGTGCCGAATTGAGCCCAATCCTAGTCAACATCATTGGACTCTCCTTTGCAACAGGCACGTTCCCATCTCTCCTTAAACAAACCTCTATAAGACCTCTACTGAAGAACTCTAGGCTTGACCCACTAAAGCCTGACTCCTACCGCCCAATCTTGAGCATACCTCTATTAGCCAAAATAATAGAGAAGGTTGTTCAGAGACAGATACAACATCACATTGATACAGCCTCACCGCTTGATCCCAGTCAACACGGCTTCAGGGAATCACACGGTGTAGAAACTCTCCTTACCACCCTAACTAATACACTGAACAGAGGCCTTGATAAAGCAGAAAACGGCTTTGCTCTAATATTCCTAGATATCTCCGCTGCCTTCGACTCAGTCAATCATAATCTACTCCTTGCCCGACTCCTAGAAAAAGGAATCGAGGGTCTCGCCTGGGAATGGTGTAGGTCATATCTGTCTGAGCGATGGCAACATGTCAGAGTCGGTTCCACCACATCCACACCTTTCCACCAACACCAAGGTGTTCCGCAAGGATCGTCATTATCTGCACTTCTGTTTAATGTATACTTACAGCCGATCTGTGACATCATATGCACCTTCAACATCTCCTCATTAATCTACGCTGACGATGTTCTATTGTTTACTCCATTTAAAGTCAGTCAACCAGACTTCACCAACCTTAACCAATGCTTCAATGCCATCACAGACTGGTTAGCTTCTCAAAACCTCCGTATAAACTTCAAGAAGACCGAAGTTCTCTTCATATCAAGAAACAAAGCATTCTCACCACCATCCTCTCTAAAAGTGAGAGATGCGGATCTCCCCTGTAAACCATCTATTCGCTACCTAGGGATTACTCTGGATCAGCATTTTGAATTTAAGGAACACATTCGGAACGTCACAAAGGCTGTCTACAATAAAATAAGAACGCTAAGACAACTCAGACCCATGCTACCTCACAACAACTTCCGGACCATTTTCCAGGCCCTCACACTACCTCATTTTGATTATGCTAATGTCATCTTATACGGTCTACCTAAAAACACCATTAATCCTCTACAACTGGCGATGAATGCGGCTGCTAGGGTGCTTTGTGGTCTATCAAGATCAGACCATATCACCCCGACTCTCATGGAACTACACTGGCTACCAATTCATTGCAGGATAACCTATAAAATACTCATCATCACTTTCAAGATCATCAACAATCTTGCCCCCACGTCTCTTAACGATCTCATCTCCCTCACCCCAAAAAACAGAGAGAGAAGGACAACAACGGACAACACCCTGATTATCCCCAAGGAGTCCATCAAATGTACCCAATCAACCAAGAAAAGGACCTTTGCCTTCTATGCACCTAAATGCTGGAATGACCTCACACCTGAAATAAGAGCGATTAAAGACCTCTCTCAATTTCGTAAGGCAATCAAGCACCACATCTTCCTGATCCATTTTGCACAAGCATCCAATCCTCATCGGATCAACAGCCCTCTTAAACCGACTATCTCTCACTCTTCTCCCCAATTCCCTCACAAGTAATCTCTGCCCCAAGTTCTCTTATGTCCTACCATATTCCGACCATGGTCTGCCTGTGAATACTAAAGAACCCTATATGTTTATACATAGCTCAGTTTTACACTGTTTTTGTACATAGTTCCACTGTGTGTACATAGTTATAGTTTTATTACCCCCTGTTCCAAGTTTAATTTCCCTGTTATAATGTAAGCACACCAGTGTTTTCTGATTGTGCAGATCTGTTACTTGTAAACCGCACTGAAAACAAATAGCGCGGTATATAAAAATGTTAAATAAATAAATAAAATAAAATAAAGAAGTGAGGTCTGTTTCTTATAAACTTTGATTGGTTCAGTATTTGCATAGATATCTTGAGTTTGAGGATTTTTGACTGGTGATCTAAGTGTTGGTGTTGCCTTATTTTGATTACCTTATCACGAACATGGTTCAACTTGCTGGCTTAAATTTGGAAATGGATTAGCTGTCTTTAATGTGATAGGGAGTGTTCCCTATCAAATGTTCATGGACTAGAAAAAGGGACTGCTATTTCTGGAGAGAGATCTGCAATAGTGAGTATATATTTCTGGGAATTTTCTGAAAGGACTTCTTTGTATTAAAGCTAATTAATCTGTGAACCCAGTGTTTTTGTTAAATCAGTCAGAGCCTAGTAGCAGCAGTTTAAGTTTAAATTTAAAACACAGAAGAAAACTTTCTGGTTAAATTTCACACCCAGCAGAGAGCTTGTAGTTTAAATTTAATACTCACTCAGGGTCTAGTATCAGCAAAGTATTTTTAGTTTAAATTTAAAACACAGAAGAGAGCTTTCTGGTTAAATTTAGAACCCAGCAAAGAGCTTGTAGGTTACATTCCATAATAAGTCAGAGCCTAACAGCAGCAGCAGCAGCAGCAGCAGCAGCAGCAAAGAGTTGTAATTTAAATCAAATCAGAATATAACTTAACATAAAAGGCAAAACAGGGTCAGTACTCTTTGAGCAACAAATAAAGTCTTCTAGAGACCTTTACAAAGAGGACTTCTACCTAGGGGGCAAGAGACCTGTGAAATCTTTTCAATAGGTGTTAACACCAGGTGGCAGGTCAAAAGGCCATTTTGAAAGACTCCTTCTATCCAAGCAAGGTATGTTAATCACCCAGGAAGTTGCTCACAGGTTATTTCAGCAGCACAGCACAGGACAGCTCTCTTGTAATAAGTGTTATTTCCCTCTCTCCCTCACCAACGTCCACCCACCCCTGGGATAATCATAGCTTTATAGGTACTTACACATCTTAAAGGAAAGGAGGTGCTCTCAGGTGAAGCTCATTATTCAAATCAGTCATACACTAAGGACCTGAGATTAATTAAGCTTCAGGTGAACAAGGTATATTAAACGGATTAGGTACATTTTTATTAGTATAAATATCCATAGCAACCTTTAGTAGGTAAAGAACTTAAAGATGTAAACACAAGCTTAAAACTAAGATGCAGACAGCAGTCCAGCAGCAAGATGGGGGCTTTCCAGTCTTTTGCATTGAGTGTCACATGTATGATTTTCTCCTAGTTGGTGAGAGGTCTTACATGTGCACTAGGTGCAAGGAGCTCTTTGCTATCAGGGAATGAGTCCGTTCTCTAGAGGCTAGAGTAGCAGACTTGAAAGACATAAGAAAGACAGAGAGGTACATAGACGAGACCTACAGGGATATAGCCCTGAAGTCCTACATCCAGTCTGGCAGCATCCCTGTTGCCATGGAGGAGAGAGATCACGTGACAGGAGAGCATCATCCTGGTGTGGCAGGAAGTGATCCTGTAACTAGGACCTGTCCTCCAGCTGATGTAAAACCCTCTCGCACCGAGGAAGTTTCTCCAGGGCCATGTGCCCATGAGGGAAGGGTTAGGACAGCCGTTATAGTTGGTGATTCGATCATTAGGCATGTAGATACTGGGTGACTGGTGGACGTGAGGATCGCCTGGTAACATGCCTGCCTGGTGCGAAGGTAGTGGACCTCACGCGCCACCTAGATAAGGTATTAGATAGTGCTGGGGAGGAGTCTGCTGTCTTGGTACATGTCGGTACCAATGACATATGAAAATGTGGTAGGGAGGTTCTTGAGTTTAAATTTAGGCTTTTAGGTAGGAAGTTGAAATCCAGAACTTCCAGGTTAGTGTTCTCCGAAATGCTTACTGTTCCATGCGCAGGACTGAAAAGGCAGGCAGAGATCCATAGTCTCAATGCGTGGATGAGACGATGGTGCAAGGAAGAGGGTTTTGGATTTGTTAGGAACTCGGGAACATTCTGGGGAAAGGAGGGGCTCTTCCAAAGGGATGGGCTTCACCTTAACCGGGATGGAACAAGGCTGCTGGCATTAATCTTTAAAAAGGAGATAGAGCAGTTTTTAAACTAGATAATAGGGGAAAGCAGACAGTCGCCCCAGAGCGCATGGTTCAGAAGAATGTATCCTTGAAGGATACTACCAAAAGCAGAGAGGTTCCAAAAAAGAGTAAAGTAGCCCAAATGCCCTTGAGTATGGAGCAGAAAGAGCTTAAAGATCCCAAATTACCCATGCCTACCAATAGCCAGATTAATATGAATAAAATACAGTCTCTAAAATGCTTGTATACAAATGCTAGAAGTCTAAAAAATAAGATGGGAGAGTTAGAATATATAGCACTAAATGAGAGGTTAGATATGATTGGAATCAAAGAGACATGGTGGAAGGAGGACACTGTGATACTGGGAAAAAACTGATCAAATTGGTGCAGGGGTTGCACTCTATGTTAGAGAGGGCATTGAGTCAGAAAAGATTAAAGTTTTGCAGGAAACAAAATTTGCTGTAGAATCTCTGTGGATTGAAATTCCATGTAAAAAGGGGAAGGCGATGGCAGTGGAGGTGGGGGTGTACTATCGACCGCCTAGCCAGAATGAACAAATGGATGATGAAATGCTCAAAGAAATCAAGGAAGCTAACAAAAGTTACAGCATAGTAATAATAATGGGTGATTTCAATTACCATAGAATCGACTGGGTCAGTGTCACGGCAGGACATGCTAAGGAGATAAAGTTCCTAGATGAAATAAATGACTGCTTCTTAGAGCAGCTGGTTCATGAACCGACCAGAGGGGAAGCCATATTGGACCTAGTCCTTAGTGGAACACCAGATCTAGGGCAAGAGATAAGGGTGTTGGGGCCACTTGGCAATAGTGATCATAGCATGATCGCGTTTGATTTAATTAGTGGAGGAGGGATAGCAAGGAAATCCACATTACCTTTTAACTTTCGAAAGAGAGACTATGATAAAATGAGGAAAATAGTTAAGAAAAAACTTAAAGGAGCAGTTGCAAAGGTTAAAGACTTACATCAAGCTTGGGTGTTGCTGAAAAATACTATCTTGGAAGCCCAGGTAATGCTGTATTCCACGCTTTAAGAAAAGTGGAAGGAAGTCCCAAAAACTGTCAGCATGGTTTAAAGGTGAGGTCAGAGAGGCTGTTGTTGCCAAAAAAGCATCTTTCAGGAAAAGGAAAAAAGAGCCAAACAACGAAACCTGGAAACAGCACAAGCACTGGCAAGTCAAATGCAAGGCATTGATAAAGCAGGCAAAGGGAGAATTTGAGAAGAAGCTTGTTGCAGAAGCAAAAACGCGAAATAAGGACTTTTTCAAGTACATTCATAGCAAAAAACCTGTGAGAGAGTCATTTGGTCCATTAGATGATAGAGGGATTAAAAGGGCACTAAGAGGCAACAAGGAGATAGCGGAGAGACTGAATGAATTCTTTGCTTCGGTCTTTACTGAGGTAGGGATGTTACCCATGACTGAAGTGGTATTTAAAGGTGTGGAAGAATTGAAGGAAATGTCGATACGTCGGGAATATGTATTACAACTATTAGATAAGCTGAAAAATTGCAAATCACCTGGGCCGGATGATATGCATCCAAGGGTGCTGAAAGAACTGAAATATGAGATTGCAGACCTGCTATAAGTAATCTGTGAACATTCATTAAAATCATCTCTAATACCTGAAGATTGGAGGATCGCCAATGTAACGCCAATTTTTAAAAAGGTTTCCAGGGGTGATCTGGAAAACTACCGACTGGTGAGCCTGACGTCAGTACTGGTAAAAATGGTAGAAACCATCATAAAGAACAAAATTACTCAGCATGTAGATAGTCATGACCTAATGGGAGACAGCCAACATGGCTTTAGACAAGGAAGATCTTGTCTTACTAATCTGTTATCTTTTTTTGAAGGTGTGAATAAACAGGTGGACAAAGGTGAGTTGGTTGATATAGTGTATCTGGACTTTCAGAAAGCCTTTGACAAGGTCCCTCATCAGAGACTTTTGGCAAAACTAAAGAGTCATGGGATAGATGGCAGTGTACTATTGTGGATCAGGAACTGGTTAAAAGATAGTAAGCAGAGGGTAGGGCTAAATGGCCAAATTTCCCAACGGAGAAAGGTGAATAGTGGTGTACCCCAGGGATCTGTGCTGGGTCCGCTGCTTTTTGACATATTCATAAATGACCTGGAAAAGGGAATAATGAGTGAGGTTATCAAATTTGCAGATGACACAAAACTATTTAAAGTTGTTAAAACCTAAGAGGATTGTGGAAAATTGCAAGAGGATCTTGATAAATTGGAAGACTGGGCATCAAAATGGCAGATGAAATTTAATGTGGACAAGTGCAAAGTTATGCACCTAGAGAAGAACAACCCAAACTATGGTTACACAATGCAAGGTTCCACATTAGGAACCACCACCCAGGAAAAAGATTTAGCCGTCATTGTGGATAACATGTTAAAACCCTCGGCCCAGTGTGCAGCGGTGGCCAAGAGAGCAAATAGAATGCTAGGTATCATAAGGAAAGGAATGGAAAATAAAACAAAAGATATTATAATGCCTCTATATCGTTCCATGTTGAGACTGCATCTTGAATATTGTGTGTAATTCTGGTCGCCGTATCTTAAAAAGGATATAGCGTTATTAGAAAAGATACAGAGAAGAGCCACCAAAATGGTAAAGGGGATGGAAGGATACTCCTATGAAGAAAGGCTAAAAAAGTTAGGGCTCTTTAACCTGGAAAAGAGACTTCTGAGGGGAGATATGATAGAAGTATTTAAATTAATGAACGGAGCGGAACGGGTAAATGTAGATCAATTGTTTACATTATCAGAATATAGAAAGACTAGGGACATGCAATGAAGCTACAGGGTAAACTATTTAAAACTAATAAAAGAAAATATTTTTTCACTCAACGTGTAATCAAACTCGAATTTGTTACCGGAGGATGTAGTAAAGGCTGTTAGTGTAGCTGGGTTTAAAAAAGGTTTGGACAGGTTCCTGGAGGAAAGGTCCATAAACCATTATTAAGAAGGGACCCAGGATATCAATGCTTAACCCAATACAAGCATTGTGGAACCAATGTCTTTTGGGGAAACTGCTAGGTACGTATGACCTAGATTGGCCACTGTTGGAAACCGGATACTGAGCTTGATGGACCTTGGTCTGACCCAGTATGGCATATTTTATGTTCTTATATGGCTTATAAGAATTCCAACTGTTTATTTTGACAGCTTTGTATACCACCTTATCCTTCAATCAGAGTGGTCACAACACAATTGGGGGATATATTTAACACAAGGGGATATGAGACACATGCACTAATACTTACAGGGAACATGGGCAATGGAGGGTTAAGTGGCTTGCCCAAGACCACAAGGAGTACGTGTGGGACTAGAAACCCCAGCCCTTCCAGCCCAAGGTTGCTGTCTTCTAGTGGGATTTAAACCCTTGACCTTTTAGCCTGAGGTAACTTGCCCCAACCACTGGGCCACTCCACCCTATTATTCCACTGTTTCCATGACTACCCCTTCCAGCACTGCAATTTGAACAGACTAGATTGTAAGCTTTATGGAATAAGTCTGCCTCTCTTATATGTGCCTGCAGTGCATTAGAAATGATAGCAGTAGATGACAGGCAGAGCCAGGAAATCTGTCCTACCTGCACTCTTTGGGTTCCTTTTCTCTCCAACTTGAATATGCATGTCTCTTAGACCAATAAAGCCTAATTTAGTTTTAAACTCAGTTTTCTATAAGGCTGATGAATAACTGGCCTGTCTATTCCTTTGACCTGGTCTGTGTGTGCGTGGGTTTTTAACTTCCACAGTCACTGCTCAATATGAAACTCTAGAGCAACACTCACAGAGAAAGTCTGAGAGAATTTTTGCAAAAGTCGGTTTGCTTTGACACTGAAAACAGTGCTTGTATTGCCTCTTTTTCTCTCCTACTTTCAATCTCTCTCTCTCTCTCTCTCTCTCTCGGAGTCCTGTCTGGATTGTTATGGTTTTTCTTCTCTTTTTTTCAGGTTTTTGACTTTCACAAAAATTTTGCAAGTTAGAATCTCTCTCTCTCTATCTTCTCTTCTTGAGTGCAGCACAGAAAAAGGTGCTGTGGCCTACTTTCTTTCACTTACCTTTTAGCTGCTGCTGATATCATCAGTCATGGGATTTAGCAGAATGATGCAGGGACAGACTTGTTTGGCTCGTTACCAAATGTTTCAACATGATTGATGAAGTACTTCATGCTTCTGCCTTTTCTTCCAAAGGTTCTCTGTTTTGTCTGCCGTCTTCTCCCCTGCATATACCATTTTTAGCTGAAAATGAAGAAAATGTGTTTAAGCAGACAGCATGACCATTTGGTTTGTTTAAAGCTAGACAAACCTAAAATGTTCTCATTTGTCACATTTATCATTCATCCATCAACAAATACACATCTTTACTATGAATAGAAGTGTGTGCATTGGATTACTGTAGCTGCTTATAATATGTTTCTTCTCTCTGTATAATGGCAATGCAGTGTATCCCTGAAAATTGAATTAAACTTCTAGTAAGCAATATTTCAGAAGAAAAGTGCAGAGGTAGCAAGGATTCTAATAATATCTTGTCATGAATATAAGTGTTGTCACGCCGCCACTGCTCGCCTCAAGCTAAGAGGGGCGTGGTTATTTTATAGGAACTTTTTGATGTCTGCTTTTTTAACCCTTTTCAACTATTTCCCCATAGTGCCTTCTGGGAAAGGTAGTTTTTGCTTGGTTGTATGTGTGCATCAGACAAAATGCTGTAGTTAGGCTCCAAGGGTTAAGGCAAATGACAGAATTTATTTTACACAATGGTTCGTTCTCACCACGTACAGGATATTGGTTCAGGTCTCTGTGAAACAGACTATTCTCCCAAAAACAAACACAAACTAAAAATGTCTGTTTAAAGGTTTTCCATATTGCAAGATACACAGTCTTTTAACAGAATGGATAATTCACTTCCTTTGTAGCCTTGCTGGCCAAAAGCACAAACAAAAATCACATTCACTGTCCGTGATAGTATAGCTTCTCTTCAGCTGCATAAACCTTCAAACAACAAATACAATTCAGGGCACAAGAAAGCTCTGTTACAAAAGCTACTTTCTTACCCCAGTGTCCTTGTTCCTGCAGCAGGTGCTTAACAAGCTTTTCACAGCTTCCAGAGTTACTCCTTAGTCCTTGTGACCTTTCCCTTTACCAACATGAGGGAATCAGGGCCACCGGCTTGTGGACTATGGGTTCCCTTCCCTAGTAAGCTCTCTCTCAGGATTAGCTTGTTTTCTCCCTGTTCCTCAGGTTTAAAGCCTTGCACACAGAACAGTCCATAGGAATCTCTTCCCCATTTAGCTTTACCCCAGGCTCTCCCAGCTGCATAGGCTCAGACTCTCCCTGTTCACAGTCCTCAGCCACCAGCCTCCCGGGGAATCCTGGAATCTCTCCTGTTCCTGGCTTCAAACCCTCTGGCAGATGTGCTATATTCCACTTAGCACTCTCCTCTCTTGGCAGCTCAGGGGCTCTGCTCGGCTCTGCACTGGTCAAGCTTCGCCAGCTTGCAGCTGTGCCTCGGCTCGTGGCAGTTTGGCTTCCTGCTTCTCCTTCTCCCCTGCTGCTCCTCTTGCTGCTACCTCCATCCTTGCTGCTACTCCTCATGATGACGACCCTGCTCTCACACTCTGGCTTCAGTTTATACTTCCAGGGCTCTCTCTTCCACCCCCTCCCTAGCCAGGTGATAGCAATCAGCCTGACTGCGTGCACCTGAATACTTGGAGCACTCCCTGCCTAAGGGGTTCTGGGCTCTGTATCCTCTCCCCTCCCTTCCACTAGGGGGAGCATGGAATGTGGGCCATGTGGAAGTTTTCTGATTCCTAGCTGTGTTTGTGTTTTTCCTATTCTGCCTCGGTAAAAGGGGGCCCTTTACTAGGGTGAATTCCCTGTCTCTTTGTCCTCCCTCATACTCTGGATAGGCCTCCTTGCCACAGTGTATGGCTTAGCAAAATCATTGTCAAAATCAATAATACCATACACTAGACCAGCAACATATTGCATTCTTTGTAGTAGGCCAACTACTATTATTGTACATAAACACTGTACAGTCTGTTCCAATATATACTATAGTCTAGTCCTTATAAACAGGAAGCATCAAAGTGTAGCAGCAGATAAGCATGCAATAAATAAAACCAGGAGTCTTTTCAAGGATCCAAGCCAGTTTAATGTGCACAGGCTCAAGCAATAATCAATTTCAAAATGGCTGAGCAATGGTTTCTAGCAAAACAACAACTTTTATACCGTTCTTCTCCATTCTAGACATAGGCAAACTTTTCATTGGTCCCAGTAACCCCTCTCACCCATCTATTGGTCCCGGTACTGATATGGCTATCCAATTGGGACTCTGGTCTGGGCTCAGCACCTGCTCACCCCCCCTCTAGTCCCAATTATAATGGTCAGTGTCTCTAACTTGTTACATCTCTCCTCCAAGGTCGCTCAGCTTGTTAAAACATATGGGAAGCAGGGCACTGTAACTTTGCTTTTTGCAGAGTTAATTAATTCCATAGAAGCTGTGCTCTCTTATCAGTACCAATTAGAGCTGTTTTCTGTCTTTTCTAAGTTTCGTTTCTGCTTAGCTATGTTCAGTTAAGCTGAGTTAAGTTTCAATTCTATGGTGTCATCATTCAGGGGGGTTTTCATTCCTCTGGGCCTAACTACAGGCTTCAGTTACAGGTCAAGCTGCTTAGGCCTGTCTGTTTAGTTCAATTAGCATGGATCATAGGCCTTCGCCTACCACGAAAGTACATGATTATTATTAGCATGCATATACACTCACTGTATGATGGCACTTATTCCAACATTCTTTCACTTATAATACAATGTACATTCTACTGCAGTGATTTTTATACTATGGGTCAGGACTCCAAATGGGATCATATCAGTTGTAGCTATGATCGCAAAAACAAGGCTGGTACATCTGTCTCTGGACCTTCATTGAGAACTATGCCCAGTAGTTACAGCCATGATGGGAATTGTGATTCAATGAGTGTTCATAGGCCCTGCGCTCTCCTCCTGTGTGTGTCTCCTGCAAGACTGGAAACCCATGCAGAGTGTTGTTGTCTAGTAGTACACACTGGCACCCAGGGCCCTCTGCTGACTAATGCTACTGCTGCCTTCATCTTTGGCATAAGTGGGAGGAGGAGGCAGTGGGTGAGAGAGGGGAGGGGAATGGAGGTCTGCTATTTTGTCCCATCATTAGCAGCCAAACAATTTGTCAAAAGGGGGTCATACTGGATTGAAGTTAGGAAAGAACCGTTCTACTTATATTGTGGCAGGTGCAGGCCTGTGACCCACGGTGTCTGACATAGGCAGGCCAGCATGGCTAGCTTGACCTGTAAATGAGGCCTGTGGAGAGGCATATAGGATTGCACATCCCCCAATATGCTGCTATTGTAAGAAAGAACTCAGTAGAAATATTGAATTAGCTTAGATAAGCAGAATTGCAGAATTAAGAAATGGAAAAATACAGAAAAGATGTGTTTTAAAGTTACTGATAAGAAAGAGTACATTTGCAGAGAAATATTGAGGAGTGCTGACAGATGAGTTACAGAACCTTGCTCATCTGCACGCACAAATGGTCCCATAGCCTTGAAAGTGTGAAAGTAACAAGTTGATGAACTGACCATTGTAATTGGGACTAGAAGGGGGGGCAGGCAGGTGTCATGCCCACAGAAGCCCACAGAGGGAACATAATTGGAGAAACTTATCAGTACCGGGACCAATAGAGGGGCTACGGGAGGTACGGGAGCGTACCGGGACCAATGAATTGTTTTTCTATACCTAGAATGGAACAGAAGTCTATAAAAGTTGTTGTAATGCTTGAAAACTTTGCTCAGCCATTTTGAAATTGCCTTGCTTGAGACTTGTGCACAAATAAATGATTTGGACCTTCTGAACAGACTCCTGGTATCATTGGTTTGTCTGCGCTTTGCTGCTACATATTCCTTGGTGCGTTGGCCGGGAAGTTGTGGAATCAAAGTGTATATAGGGCAATATACCACGACTTTCCGCCTCTATAGGCTTGGTCCTGCCGGGATCGCGCCCTTCCGACGAGGGCCGCTCCCTGGCGCCACCGGTCCCTTGTATCGGAGGGAGCTGGTCGGACCTCGGCGGGTGACGAGCCCGGCTGGCGTCAACGCCTCGAACCCGAGTGAGGGGAGTCCGAGGTCCAACTCATGCGCCTGCTTGGGAAGTTTTGAGGACCGGATCCGGTGAGTATAGTTTTGATTTTGGGTCTAGACAGAAATAGAAAGAGCAGTACTGCCATTGAAACTTGGAACTTGGAATTTGTAATCTCGAGATATTGGGAATTGGTAAGAGAGCCTGATCAACTCTCAAGGAAGAGCCGAGTAGCCTGGCATGGGAATTCGCTAGGTGAAACCCTCATCCTTTTTGTAATTGTACTTGGAAAAGACTAGTCAGAATAGATAGAAACGAATGCATTCTGGGAATACGTTGCTAGCATGATTGTGTGAACGAAGTGTGATTGAGAGGTCTGGCAGCACGGACCAAGTGAAAGCTGACCCCTGATTAGCGCATTTCCTGACCGGGCGACCGCGTTCAGGTCGCGAAAAGGGGGAAGCGATTGTCGTCTTGTCTTGTTATTTGTATTCCCTGTATGTTTCTAGGGCCGTGAGGACCCCTTACCCACGGTCCGCCCACCTTTTCCCTTCTGTCTGTTGTTGCGCGCACACATCGAAATGGGAGGGGCGGAGTCTACTAGGAACACTCCATTAGAATGTATGATCGCACATTTTAAAGAGGGATATTCAGGAGATTATGGTATTAAAATGACAGCAGCCCGTTTGCAGATTTTGTGTACTAGGGAGTGGCCCGATCTAGACCCCATCTGGCCCCGAGAGGGAACGTTCACTGTAGAGATTATCCAGTCAATACATCGTAGAGTGCGAGTAGCGCACCCAGACCAGTACCCCTATATAGATTCCTGGTTAAGTATTTGTGAAGATCCGCCCTCCTGGGCGCAGCGCTGTTATGAGGAACAGTGCAGAATAATGTTAGCTAAAACAGATTCTAGACAGAGAAAGGAACAGCCTAGAATGAAAGAGCAGGATAAGAAAGCCAAGAAGAAACCCATCTTGGCAGATCCCGATTCCCCAGAAGTAGTCCTCAGGCAGCCCCGAACCCCAGGTCCAGTGAGAATAGCCCGGCGGCGTCCTGCCCCAGCACCCCAGAGACCGCCGGAGCCGAGGCGAGACCCAATCCCTGACCTCCCTCCTCCTGGAGAAGAGGAAGAGAGAGAATTAGCGGAGAGAAGAGAGGAGGATGTAAAAAGTGAGCCAGAAGTGGAATTAGAAGAAGAAGAAAGAGAGGATCCCCCAGAAGAAGAAGAAGAGGAAAGTGTACAAATAATTGAGGAAGTCAGCGCCAGCACTAGCAAGCCAGTGAAAGAAAAACCCAAAGCAAAACCAGTTGAGAGAAAGACAGCAAATCCTGCAAAGACAACGACAATAGCCCTTAGATCCCAGACTCAAATGACGCCTAGGACAGCCAAACTGTTTCCCTTAAGGCAAGTCCCGGGGGTGCCCGTAAAGAATGATAATGATGAAGTGGTAGCGGGACCCCTAACTTATGTGTATATCCCGTTCTCTACAACGGATTTATTAAATTGGAGGTCGCACTATGCCTCCTATACTAGCAAGCCCCAGGAGCTGACAGAATTAGTAACTAGTATTATGGAAACTCACCAACCCACTTGGCCAGATTGCCGTCAGCTCCTAACCACCCTATTCACTACAGAAGAACGAGCGAGAATTAGAAAAGCAGCTATCGAATGGATGGCAGAAAACCCTGCAGCTCCAGCGCAGGGGCAGAATATAATAGATCGTAGAGAAGCAGCTCAGAGAGAATTCCCAAATGAAGACCCCCAATGGGATCCAAATACAGATGAAGGATCCACCGCCCTAGCCCGTTTTCGCCAAGGCTTTTTACAAGGCCTGCGAAGAGGAGGCCAAAAAGCTATGAACCTTTCCAAAGTAGCAGGAATTATCCAAGGAATAGATGAGAGCCCAGCAGATTATTATGAAAGATTAACTGAAGCTTATAGAATGTATACTCCCTATGATCCCGAGGCACCAGGAAGTTTATGCATGGTGAATTCTGCTTTTGTAAACCAGTCTCAACCAGACATTAGACGTAAATTACAGAAATTAGAAGGGTTTGCGGGCATGAATGCAACACAGTTATTGGAAGTCGCTCATAAAGTGTATGTGAATCGTGATACTGAAAGACAGAGAGAATGTGATAGAAAGATGAAGAAGAAAGCTGATTTTTTGGCTGCGGCCATAGTTGAAAAGAAAAGGGGAGGTGTCCCTAATCGAAGGAGCAGAGGAAGAGGGCGGGGTCAAGGCGGAGGCCGGACCCAGAGACTAGGCGTGAACCAATGCGCCTATTGCAAAGAGGAAGGACATTGGAGAGATACTTGCCCGCAACTCGAAGACGCCCAGCAAGATGACGAATACGATCATCAGTGGCGAGAAGAAAGAAGAGGCCGTCCCCGAGGCCGAGGAGGAGCCAATCGAGAACAATTCCAGCGAGAGAGGGGAGGAGGAGCCATCCAAGCATTGGCCACGCAGGCCCATGAAGAGGATGACGTGGATTAGGACAGACCGGGCTCCAAGTTTGCTTTAGGTCTCCAGGAGCCTATGGTCGAAATACAAATAGGAGACCAATTTATGAACTTTATGGTTGATACTGGAGCAGAACATTCAGTAATAGACAAAAAGATAGCCCCATTCACCAAGAAAGCAGTCACCATTATAGGAGCAACTGGTGCCAAAGCCACAAAGTCTTTTCTTCAAAACCGAATATGCAGTCTAGGAGGACAGCAAGTAACTCATCAATTCCTTTACATGCCCGAATGTCCAGTACCCCTACTGGGACGAGACATGCTAGCCAAGCTTCAAGCACAGATATCTTTCTCCGAACAAGGAGAAATGCAAATGACAGTGAATTCTCAAGCCAAACCAGCAGGAGTAATGCTGCTGACAGTACCCCGAGAAGAAGAATGGAGATATTACATTGATGATTCGATTCAAGATACCTATTTTGAACAAACTTTAAAGAACATTCATGCACCACTTGAAGTATGGGCAGAAGGCAGTCCCCCAGGCCTAGCCAAGCATATAGCACCAGTGATTGTAACCCTCAAGCCTAGCGCTACACCAGTGCACGTCAAACAGTACCCTCTCCCAAGAGCTGCAATTGAAGGTATTCATCGCCACCTACAGAGATTACTTGAGTATGGCCTACTGAAAGTATGTCAATCCCCATGGAACACCCCACTTTTGCCAGTAAAGAAGCCTGAGACAGATGATTATCGCCCAGTGCAAGATTTGAGAAGAGTAAATGATGCAGTTGAAACTATACATCCAGTTGTACCCAATCCTTACACTCTACTAGGATTGATACCCGCTGAAGCTACCCATTTCACTGTACTGGATTTAAAAGATGCATTCTTTTGCATAAGATTAGCCCCTGTAAGCCAAATATTGTTTGCATTCGAATGGCAAGACCCCATCTCTGGAAGAGGGGGCCAACTCACCTGGACAAGATTACCCCAAGGATTCAAGAATTCACCTACCATCTTTAGTGCTGCACTAAATCAAGACCTTTCAAGCTATCCAGTAGCCCCGGGGAGGAGAGTACTTCTCCAGTACGTGGATGATCTGTTGATAGCTGCCATATCAGAAAAAGAATGTATACGAGCCACCCAAGATCTCTTGCAGTTACTAAATGAAGCTGGATATAAAGTTTCCAGAGCCAAAGCACAACTATGCCAAACAGAAGTGAAATACTTGGGTTTTCGTATTACCCAAGGAAGCAGAAGATTAGGCAGAGAAAGAAAAGAAGCAGTATGTAGAATTCCAACTCCAACAACCAGAAAGCAAGTTAGAGCCTTTTTGGGAGCGGCAGGATATTGCCGAATCTGGATACCCAACTTTGCCCAAATTGCCAAACCACTGTATGAAGCCACAAAAGGAGAAGAGAAGTCACCACTGGAGTGGGGACTTGAGCAGGATACAGCCTTCCAGAAGTTAAAAGAAGAATTGATGTCATCACCAGCACTTGGACTACCAGATGTCCACAAACCTTTCCACTTGTTTGTACATGAAGCACAGGGAAATGCCTTAGGCATGTTGACTCAGAAATTAGGAAATTGGGAACGACCTGTAGCCTACCTATCAAAACAATTGGACCCTGTGGCCAAAGGATGGCCACCCTGCTTGAGAGCAGTTGCAGCTACAGCACTACTAGTGAGTGAAGCAGACAAACTCACATTAGGACAGAACATACGAGTCACTGTGCCACATGCAGTCCTTGCCCTTATGGAACAGAAAGCAAATTATTGGCTCACCAATTCCCGAATGCTAAAGTACCAGAGCATGTTATGTGAGAACCCACAGATACAACTCGAAGTGAGCCATGCCCTGAATCCAGCCACCTTGATACCCATCAGTGAAGAACTCCCAGAACATGACTGTATCGAAGTCATGGAAACTGTGTTCTCTAGTCGACCTGACCTAACAGATGTGCCCATAGACAATCCTGACCAAATCTATTATGTAGATGGGAGCAGTCTCATCCTTGACGGACGACGCTGTGCCGGATATGCAGTCGTCACTCAACACGAAGTAGTTGAATCATCAGCCCTAGCCTCAGGCACATCAGCCCAGAAAGCCGAATTGATAGCACTCACCAGAGCATTGTTATTAGGAGAAAAACTTGTGCTAAATGTATATACAGATTCCAAATATGCTTTCACTACCTTGCATGCCCATGGAGCTCTCTACAAAGAAAGAGGACTCATCACATCCGGAGGAAAATCAGTCAAATATGGTCCCGAGATATTGATGTTACTTGATGCAGTCTGGGCCCCAACACGTGTAGCTGTCATGCATTGTAGAGGACATCAAGCAGGAAAAGGAGAAGTTGCTCGAGGAAATAGATTCGCAGATGCCTCAGCACGACAAGCAGCTATGACAGGACAAATTGCCCCACAAGCTATGCCAATGCAAGCAGCATTGTTTCCAGTACCTTTGAATCTATGGACCCCACGATATACCACCAAAGAATTGGATTACTATTGTGACAAAGAAGATGGAGTATTGAAAGACGGATGGATTGAGCTGCCACCAGAAGAAGGCAGTCAACCTCCGGGAAGAATAGTAATTCCTGAACTGTTAGGACCATCCTTTGTCAAAGCTTTTCATGAAGCCACCCACTATGGAAAGAGTGCTATGGAGAAAGCACTCAGACCACATTTCTACATCCCTCTGATGACAACTATATCAGCCTCAGTAGCACGACAATGTCAAACCTGTGCCAAGAATAATGCCAAGCAAGGCCTTATTACAGCACCCCGAGTTCAGTCAAGAGGTGTGACCCCCATGCACAACCTCCAAGTTGATTTCACCGAAATGCCAAAAGCTAATGGATACCATTACCTACTAGTATTAGTTTGTACTTTCTCTGGGTGGGTAGAAGCATTCCCAACCAGAACTGAGAAAGCCCGAGAAGTTACCAAAGCCTTAATGAGAGAGATTGTCCCCAGATTTGGAATCCCAGCAGTAATAGGGTCAGACAATGGACCCTCATTTGTCTCCCAAGTTACTCAGCAGTTAGCAAAAGCTTTGCAGATACAGTGGAAGCTTCACACTGCATACAGACCCCAGAGTTCAGGGAAAGTTGAGCGAATGAATCGTACATTGAAAGCCCAAATGTCTAAGCTTTGTCAGGAGACACACTTGAAATGGCCCCAAGTGCTCCCCATAGCTTTACTCAGAATACGCTCAGCCCCTGTAAAGTCAACAGGATTTTCCCCTTTTGAAGTTTTGTATGGTAAACCCCCACCAATAGTGCAGGGAGTCAAAGGAAATTTAGCCCAGATTGGTTCAGAAGTAACCAGACAAGAACTCCTAGCTCTTAGTTTTGTTCTGCAGACTCTCCATACGTGGATCCAAGACCAGTTGCCTATCAACTTGACGGAACCCTTGCATCCCTACCAGCCTGGAACTTCGGTGTGGATCAAAGATTGGAAGAAGATACCGTTGGAACCCCATTGGAAGGGACCGTACACCGTCATCCTGTCTACCCCAACTGCAGTAAAGGTAGCCGAGATCGACGCCTGGATCCACCACAGCCGAGTCAAGCCCGCCGCCGATCCTGAACCAGAGCGGTGGACAGCAGAGCAGCACCCTGATGTACCCTTGCGAGTTACTCTGAGACGGCAACCAGCAGTATAGACACTTCATCACAAGTGCTTTGCAGTGGCCAAGTCTTTCGAAGAGGATTGCTGTTTTCCATGCAGCAACAGCTTTGTTTCAACGAACCCAATTTGTGTGTGTGAGTTGACACACTACTTCGAGACTACATTGACTAAGCCAGACTTCACAAGCCAACTGAATTGCTAAGTTGGTTAATGTGTGCTGGACACCTTGAGGATCTTCAATCAACACTCAGCACCCGTTAAATTGCTTCATTAGCAAACGGGACGAAGAATAATAGACCGTCGTGATCAAGATCAGCAAGCTGAGGATTCAGAAGAACTCCAATCAACATCAACATGTATCTTTGCTTCTGCTTTGCCTTGGTTGCCTTCTTTGGAGGTTTTGAACAGACTTATGCTCTACCTCCATGCACAGCTTGTATTACCTCTACTAGAACTGGACTGAAAGTAACTCAGACTTTGCTTTACCATTCTTACTATACCTGCAAGGGAACAATAACTCGGTGTATCTATAACACCACTGAACTAAATGTTTGCACTCATGGCAAAATTAAAGCATGCTATAATCCGCATCAGAATCCATCCTATTACACGTTGGAAATAAGATGGAAGGATGCAGATGGACCTATATTAGCTGCTACACCACCACTTAAGGACATTACTAAACCTGCTGTTTTGAATTTTGATGCATGTAATGCTATTAATAGAGATAGTCAGTCCACCTGTGGTACATGGGAGAAAGCGTATCGAAATGACCATAAGTATATGTGTCCGGAAGGTGCCACAAATTGGTGGAAGTGTACAGGTAAAACAGGATCAGGGTATAGTACTGCTACAGCGGCAGATTACTATTGCCCGTATTGGGAATGTGTTTTTTATGCTACCTGGAACACTGGTATAACTGATGAGAAAATAGATAAACGGATGGCTACTCTAACCAAGCCAACCACAAATGATAAATGTCAGAAAGATGCTTGCAACCCCTTACATTTGCGTGTACATAACCCCCATGCATGGAAACAAGGATATAAGTTTGGGTTACGTATTGCTGGAGGAGGAACAGATCCAGGGACCATTGTGTATATTAGATTGAATACCCAAGCCCACAAGTCATCTAAATATCATATTCATAGTACCTTTTATGAAGCTATGCATGTAAATAAGTTTGAGATCCCTCACCCTTCACAGAATTTGTTTCTAGAATTAGCCGGAGCAGTAGTATCTAGTCTTAAGATCACAGATTGTTATTTCTGTGGCGGAACCCAAATGGGAGATCAATGGCCCTGGGAAGCCCAAGAATTGAATTATTCCATGATTTACAATCAGACTGAATTACACAAGACTACCAGTGAATGGGTGTTAGCGCACTCAATCGTTGGACGTCTTTGCTATGCCAGAACTGGACCCCAGTTCACTCAAAAGGTAGGACAGCTGGTCTGTCTTAGCCAGAAATACTATAATGCCACGACCAAGAAGGTAGCATGGTGGTCAGGAATCAGACATCCTGAACCTCCTAACCCATTAGCCAGATTCCCTGAACTTGCAGGTCTATGGACTAACCTTGCCAAAGTCCAAGCCTGGCAAGCCCCACCTGGCCTATATTGGATCTGTGGAAACCGAGCATATGCGCAACTCCCGCCACAATGGGGAGGAGCATGTGTCTTAGGAACCATCAGACCTTCTTTCTTCCTGTTAAACACTGAACATGGAGAACAATTAGGATACCCTGTATATACTACCCACAAACACAAAGGAGCATCTAGACAGAAAAGAGAGGCCTTACAGATAGGCAAGTGGGAGAAATGGCAAGGTGATGATTGGCCACCAGAAAGAATTATTGAGTATTATGGACCTGCCACTTGGAATGATGATGGTATGTGGGGCTACCGAACCCCAGTCTACATGATTAATCGTATTATTCGCTTACAAGCAGTAGTTGAAATAATAACTAATGAAACTAGTCATGCTCTCACGCTCTTAGCTAGACAAAGTACTCAGATGCGCACTGCCATATATCAGAATCGCTTAGCCCTTGATTATTTGCTAGCAGCTGAAGGAGGAGTATGTGGTAAGCTGAATTTAACCAATTGCTGTTTGAAAATAGATGATAAAGGTCAAGTAGTTGAAGAAATTGCTAAAGATATGCAGAGACATGCTTATGTGCCAGTACAGACTTGGCACGCCTTGAAATTTCCTAATTGGTTTGCTAACCTTTTCTCTTGGCTGGGAGGATTTAAGACTTTTATTATCTTAGTACTAATCCTTGTTGCTGTTGTCCTCTGCTTACCATGTTTAATCCCATGTTGTATGCGTTCCCTTCATAGTGCTATTGATAGTACAGTAGAGCGGAAGACCGCAACTAGAATAATGGCTTTATACAAAGTCAGCCCTAGTGGAACTAGTAAGAATCCTTTAATCAGGATTTGAATCCTCTGGAAAGTGATTTAATTCTCACACCTTATTAAGTAATAGGGTGAGATTAATCAAAGGGGGGAATGTGGCAGGTGCAGGCCTGTGACCCACGGTGTCTGACATAGGCAGGCCAGCATGGCTAGCTTGACCTGTAAATGAGGCCTGTGGAGAGGCATATAGGATTGCACATCCCCCAATATGCTGCTATTGTAAGAAAGAACTCAGTAGAAATATTGAATTAGCTTAGATAAGCAGAATTGCAGAATTAAGAAATGGAAAAATACAGAAAAGATGTGTTTTAAAGTTACTGATAAGAAAGAGTACATTTGCAGAGAAATATTGAGGAGTGCTGACAGATGAGTTACAGAACCTTGCTCATCTGCACGCACAAATGGTCCCATAGCCTTGAAAGTGTGAAAGTAACAAGTTGATGAACTGACCATTGTAATTGGGACTAGAAGGGGGCAGGCAGGTGTCATGCCCACAGAAGCCCACAGAGGGAACATAATTGGAGAAACTTATCAGTACCGGGACCAATAGAGGGGCTACGGGAGGTACGGGAGCGTACCGGGACCAATGAATTGTTTTTCTATACCTAGAATGGAACAGAAGTCTATAAAAGTTGTTGTAATGCTTGAAAACTTTGCTCAGCCATTTTGAAATTGCCTTGCTTGAGACTTGTGCACAAATAAATGATTTGGACCTTCTGAACAGACTCCTGGTATCATTGGTTTGTCTGCGCTTTGCTGCTACAATATAGCCTTCAAATGTTAGTAGATAAAGGAATTTGCAAAGTCCCCCAAAGTTACTCCCAGTAGCAAAGGGATAAATATTTGCAAACAAAAATGGCTAGATTTATAGATTGACCCTTATCTTGATAAGGAACCATTTTGTGGCAAAGGTGTTGCAAGAACATGGAGTTCCTGAGCTGGGTATCACACAATTTGTCTTTCAAGGCCTCCATTTTCTGGCAGATCCCCCATCTCCCTGTTAGAAACACAGAAAGTGTGCATTACCATTAATGAGAGAAGAGCAAAACACAATAAAGAAATGTCAGCCCCCCCTTCCAAAAAATGTCCCCCATTGATCATCTCCCCCAATGCAGATCCCTTTTATGAACTACCACTATCAACCAAATCTCCATTACCTTCCCTTTTTTCAGGTCTGGCCCTATTACTAGATGGACTAGGCATCTGCCTAGGGCAGAAGAATTTGGGGGACAGCAGCACGGCTACCACACAGCAGGAGTGCAGCACTTTAAAGCTGCTGTCAGCACAGCACAGGTATTTCCAGCATAGGCCCCCACTCAAGGCCTGCTGTGCTCTGCCCACTACGACAGGAATTTATTGTCAGAGGGGAAGGGACTTGGTAGCATTTGAGAATGGGCCTATGCTGAAAGATCCTGCACCACGCTGATTTACTTATGCTTCTTCCTGCCTTGAAGGAGGTAGGGTGGTGGTGAACGGCCTAGCAAGAGGAAGGGAAGAAGGGAGAGATGCTAGACATAGGAGTAGGTGTAAGGAAGGAGAGATGAGATGTTGGATACAGAAGGGGGTAGGAAAGGAGAGATGAGATGATGGATGTGGGGAAGTAGGGAAGGGGAACTGAATATGCTGGAGGAATAATTGTGATGCAGGCAGCACTGCATTTCTTATCATTAACAAGTCATTTTGAGCAAGAGAAAATATTTAAATAAGTGTCTGGTGTCTAAGACCAATGGTTCTAAATAGCTATTTTCTTTAGTACATGAGTTAAAAGGGTGCTCATTCACATCTGTCAGGAGAGCAAGTTGAGGAATTCTAGAAGTTTAGGGATTCTCAGTTTGAACCTATTTTGCAATGAACAATAATATTTGAGTGTAATCATTGGCACAGCAATATCAGATGGCCATCATCCACAGAATTAAGCAATGTGGATAAAGATAAAGCCTTAGAGGGATTAGGGCTTCCCTGATGGGCATCCTTTTGTAAAATGACCAGCATAGAAATGAGTCTATTTTGACTAAAATTACATCTGCAGCTTTTCAACATGATGGGATATGTATTTCCAGGGCTGCTCCAGTGGTTTATTCAGCCCCAGGCAGGAGACCCTGCCACACTGCCACTCTCCTCCTGCTGTGCTGCTGCACACCTCCCCCCCTCCCCCGCTGCTACCACCACCATTGAATCCATCTTCTCATCTTGCAAGGGGGGGAATGACATGACCCTTCCCCCTATTTAAAAGCAGCGGCTTTGGACTGCTACTTCGACACCCTGACGAGCCGTGCGTTTTGGCAACCATGTGTATACTCATGGCCTGCCACTCCTGCCTCCCTCCAACAGGAAATTGCATCAGCAGGAGCAGGAGTGGAAGGCCATGGCTTTCATGCTGAGAGTGCCTAAGTACATGGCTTGCTGCAGGCACCATAGTGGCGGCACAAAGTCATCACTTCAAAGTATCATGCCATGCCACCCACCAGGGTCTGCCAGACAGGCCTAGTCTGCTTAGTAGACAGGCTGGCCCTTCTTATTTCTAGTCTAAGGTATCTATGAGCATTTCCCCTCCCCTTTTTTGCTTTTGGACAATAAATCATTACAGAAGGCAGCAGTTCCATTAGATCTAAATAAAAACAGTAGTTTCATAGTACCAAGATTGTTCTCTCAGCATTTATTAACAGTGTCAAATTTAAGGCTAACCAAGTTTTTAATGGCATTTAGATTCAATTACATGTATCAGCTGCTTTCAGCACTGTCAATTGTGGGATAAGTTCTTCTTGTCTTTGGGAAACTCGGCTTTGTTAGTTCACCTCTCATTTAATGGGTAGAACACAAAGCATTTTTTTGATCACACTCTGTCCATGTATTGGTCCATATAAAAATAGGTTCCATATGGGTCCTTGTTATCACCTGTTCTTTTTAATTAATTTTTAGCTCCTTTGGCACATTTGATGGAAATTTTGAGGGTAAGTTTTACTTTTTTACTGATGATATTCAGTTAGTAATGCTCTTGGGTGAAGATCAATAGGCAGACATTAATAAATCCAATGGTTATCTCAGTGTCATTAAAAGTTGGTTTAACTAGCAAAAGTTGATTTTAAACATGGCCAAATCAAAGGTAATGGGGGTCATTCTGAGCCCATTTAGTGGGTCCAGATGTCCGATTTGGACATCCAGACCTGCTAAATTGCCAGGCAGCCTGCTGGGGATAGAGAGCCCAGAATGAACAGTTGATTTGTACGTGGAGCTCTGTTTATGAAATGGAGGAAGCGGGACAGAGGCGGAGTGAGGGCAGGCAGTGGGCAGAGTGACTCCAGATGTAAAGAGCCAATCGGAGGTCAGTCCTGTACATGTAGGGTCGGCCATGGAGACAGGGGACTTATTCCACCTCAGAGGTGGAATAGGTCCCCCTGGACATTGGGTGACCATGGTGCTGGGCAGTGACAAGAGGCGAGGGGTGCAGGACATTCCCGCAGCCCAACCCTGGCCATGGGAGGCCAGATCGGGGGTGGGGAAAGAGGTTTTTATCTGTGGCCAGGGATTGTGGCTCTTAAATGGAGTCACAGTGCCATGGTGACAGGACACTATGGCACTACAGCTCCATTCAGGAGACTAGCTGAATTAGCCAGGTATGTGGGCTGGGCATGCAGCCGATCAGAATCAGGACCTGGCCTGCACATCCAGGCCATAGACCTGATTCTGATCCCGTGGGCACATCTAGCCCTGAGAGATCAGAATCGGGTCTATCTCTGCAAACCCTGATTCTGATCGGCTGCACTGAAATCCATGGGAGGAGATGAGAGCGCCAAGGGACTAGGTGTAGAGAGAGAAAAGGAGAGCACCCAGAACAGACCCTTGGGGAACATCTACTGAGAGTGGGATAGAAGTAGAAGAGAAACCACTAGAACAAACACTGAAAGAGTGATGGGAGAGATAAAACAAGAACCAGAACAGGACAGAGCCCCTAAAACCAAGTGATGATAATATGTCAAGGAGAAGGTGGTGGCAACAGTATTAAAAGCAGCAGAGAGGTCAAGAAGGATAAGAATGGAGTAGAGGCCCTTAGATTTAGCCAGGTACAAGTCACTAGAGACTTTGGGAAGTGCGGTTTCAGTAGAATGTAAGGGGCAAAAGCCATACAGAAAAAGATCCAGAAGGGCTTGAGAGGAAAAAAAATTCAAGACAATGGTAATGTATCATGTGCTCAAGAAGCTTGGAAACAAAGGAAAGAAATAATAACAGATAATTAGAAGGAGAGTTAAGATCAAGAGAGGGTTTCTTGAGTAGGGGTGTGACCACTTGAATGCTGCAGAGATAGTAGCAGTGGAGAGCGAGAGGTTGAGAATATGTGAGATGGGATGACAGTGGAGGAAATGAAGTTAAGGAGATGGGTGGGGATAGGGTCACAAGAGCAACTAGTAAGTTTGGAGGAGGAAAGAAGATGAAAGGTTTCCTCTTCAGAGATCATGGAAAAGGATGAAAGAATAATATAGATTGATTGGAAAAGTTGGTATTGAGATGGAGGAAGAGGGAGTGAAATTGTTCTAGAGGGGAAATGACGCTGAAGAGAAATCTTGTGGATTTTGTTATGGAAAGGTCAGCTAGGGTTTGGGCAAAGAGTGAAGGGGGATTGAAGTGGGAGGTGTCTTGAGAAGAGAGTTAAGAGTAAAAACAGCGGGGTCAGTGGCAAGAGAATTAGTCAGGTGGATATAGTAGTTTTGCTTGGCAAGAGCTAAGGCCAACTGGAAGGAGGTAAGCATGAATTTGAAGTGAAGAAAGTCAGAAAGGGAGCGAGATGTAAGCCAAATGCGCTTAGCTGAGCAGGCATAGAAGCGGAGATAGCAGGAAGTTGAGGACAACCAGGGCTGGGGTGTAGTGCATCTCACAGGACATGGGATGCGTGGAGCAAGAGTATCAAGAGCAGAAAAGAGGGAAGTATTATAGGAAACTAGCTTCATCAACAGATTTAGAAGACAAAGTGGAAGAAAGAGGTGATGAGATGATAGTGGAAAGAGCCAATGGATCAATAGCATTAAGATTCCTAAAATGGTGGGAGGAGACAGAGAAGGGATGAAATGGGGAGTGATGAAGGGAGAAATTTAGGAGATTAGGACATAATGATCAGATAAGGGAAGAACTGAGGAAAGGATTTACTCTGTAAATTATCTCCTTTTGTCTTTTTTTCCCATCTTACTAAGGAGAATAGCAATGGATGTTACCATAAGTTAGTTGCTGCTGCAGCTACAGGAATAAAAGGGGCCACAGTGGCACTTAATGTGCTGTAACATATGTTATCATATGTTAACCTTTAACAGGATCCGTCCTAGCACTATGCAAATTAGGCAGTCGCCTAGGGCAGAAAAATTTCAAGGGTGGGGAAAAAAAACAAGGAGCATTTCTGTCAGTATGCAATTAGATAAAAGAGCAATTCAACAAGTTTAGAACTGATTTGGCAGGTGTGCTGGCAGCACAGAATAAATAAGGAGGTATGCATGCTGGAGGGGTTGTGCATACTACCGGGGGAGCACATGGATGAGAATCTGCATAGGGCATCAGATACCCTTGGGCTAGTCCTGAGTTTTAGTAAACATGCCCCTAAATGTATCACTTGGGTGACAAATGTAAACTTATTATGCCTAGTTATCTCAATCTGAATCTGAGCTGGTGACTCTAGAAAGCAACATATGTGTGAAAATTCATGCGAATGTGGTGATTATAACTGTACATTCAAAAATAGAAATAGCTCCTCTTTTAAACTTTATTCATCTTTTTTTCCCCAAAAATATTTATGTTATGCAGATTTCTCACTGCTCAGTGTCCTAAAGAAGATTGACATGTTCACTTCATGATACATAATTCATCAGTCTTCTGAAGCTGAAGTGTCAAGCTCGTATCTCAAAAATCCAGAATACATTTTTTTCTTTTTCTGTAGCATTTTATTTCAGCCATATTTGCCTACCTGTGTAAAAATCATTTTTCTATTCTTTTCAGCTGCACTGTATGTACAATTACTATTGCTGTTAACAATCAAATGAAACAAATAATTGGTTATAGATTAAATTTCACATTTTTTAGGCTGCAGCTTTACAAATGTGACAAAATCAATAAAAAAAGAAAGAAAGAAATAATATGTGTTATTTAAAATTGAGGTAATTAAGAGTAGATCAAAACCATCTAAAAATCTGGTGATTTGATATGTAACAGATATTTTCATAAATGATGACATAATGTATACATATCATACAATATCCTTCTGTTCTTGCACACAAAAAAATAAAAAAATAAGTTATGGTTACAATTTTAAAACAAATGCATCAAACAGTCTTCCTATTTCAAGAATGCTAAAAACCTCCAGCCTGATATTCAGCATCTGTGACCAGCGGATAAAATAAAGTGACAGTGACAGTGGTCTATTTAATCCATGTGTTCAGTGGTGCTGTACATATAATAAATGCTGCTTAATAATATGTTCTATGCAGCGGCCTTTTTGCTGCTTCAATGCATAAACTTGGTCTCTTTTTTTTGCAGGCCTAGCATAGGTATATAATTTAAGGTGACATTTTACTTACCAGTTAATGTCCTTTCCTCGAGTCCTGCTAGACCAGTCCAGACAAGTGGGCTGTGTTCCCTTACCAGCAGATTGGTGGAGACAAAGAACCAATGAAAAGCCCAGGTTTCAATGATATCTCTCCCATGCCTCTGTCTGCCTCAGCCACCAGAGGTCTCTTTAGTATTCATCACAAAGCATATGGGATAAACATGGCAAGCCTCACACAATCTCAATCGTAGGCAACAATGAGTAATCAACAGTAGGGAACTATGTACAGGAAAGCATAAACAGAAAGTTGTCAGTAGAAGATGAACCTGCAGAGCCAAGAATAAAAATCATAGTGAACCCAAATGTACCACAGCAGAAAAACAGAGAAAGTAGAGTTTGGGGAGGGGGAGGCACTGGACTGGTCTAGCGAGACTCAAGGAAAGGACATTAACTGGTAAGTAAACGTTCACCTTCCATATCGTCCTGCTAGACCAGTCCAGACAAAGGAGATGTACCAAAACTACGACTCCACTGGGTGGGAAGAAGACATAGCAGCCTGCAAAACCCTTGAGCCAAAGGTCATGTCCAAGTGGTAATGCTTGACAAAAGTGGAAAATGATGCTCATGGTGCCACCCAACAAATGTCTGCAGGGGCTACCAAGCTCCACTCCACCCACAAGGACTTTTGCGCTCGGGTAGAATGGGAGCACAATCCCTCTGGAACCGGCCAGTTCTGCAACATATACACTGAGGCAATGGCCTCCTTAATCCAGGACCCCAAAGATGATTTAACCACCATCATATAACCCTTGCATGAATCAGCAAACAGCACAAAAATAATTTGTAACCTCCAAGTACTGGAGAAGCACCATCTGGACATCCACAAGACAAAGATCTTTATCCTTCCCCCGACACTGCTCCTCAGAGAAGGAGGGCAGGCAGACCACCTGGTTCACATGAAAGGGAGAAATTACCTTAGGCAAGAAAGAAGACTCAGGCCAAATGGAAATGGCCTCCTTTGAAAAAGACAGACAAAGATCTCGGCAACAACAGCCTGCAGCTCAGAAATCCGCCTTGCAGAAGAAATTGTCACCAAGAAGACCATCTTGAGTATCAAATCCTTCAGAGCAGTGCACTTCAATGGCTCAAAAGGCTGCAACATCAGGGTCTCAAGCACCAGACACAGATCCCAGGAAGGGATCACTGAGCGGATGCCGAACCCCCTGACGAAGGCATGAAAATCCAGGTATAAGGCTACAGACTTACTCACCAATGGACCTCTGAAACAGGCCAAAGCTGCCACCTGAACCTTTTGGGAGCTAAGATAAAAGGCTCTTCTCCAGACCATCCTGCAGAAAGGCCAACAGAGACAGAACCTTGGCCACTTCAGGAGCCAGCTGTGTGCCACAACAGTACTCAAGGAACCAGACTTACACTTATGCCAGGTTGGTAGACCTCCTCCGGGCTCTGAGCACAGTGGAAAACCACTGACAGAGAACAGCCCATATGAGCTTACTGTTTTCTTGCAAGAGCCAAGCCATAAGAGAGAAGGGAGCTGGGTTCTCCAGGACAAATGTCATCTGACACAATAGGTCCCAAGACAGAGGCAAATAAAGAGGTGGCACTTGCAGGAGCTGTGTCAGATCTATGAATCTCACTCTCATCCATCAATCTGGTGCCACCAGAATATTCCTTCTTGGATGGTGCTCAATAAGCTGAATCACATACCCACCAGGGGCCACAGAGGAAACACATACAAGTGTCAAGTTGGTGAAAGGTTGTGCCAAGGCGCTGATACCCTCAGACCCCATCTCCCATCTCCATGTAGCAACTGAAGAAGCAGCACATCTTGTCATTGGAGTGGGTCACCACTCATGGCAACACCTCCTGACTCAACTCCCACTTTCCTGGAACAATAGAGTACCACCTGAGAAAATCCATTTTCACAGTAGCCACCCTGCAATGTGCAGAGCCGGCAAACTAGGAAGCTCTTCACCGCCCACGCAAACAGGAAATGCATCTCCAGAGCTACTATGTCACTGTTCATGCTGCCTTGTTGATGGACATGAGCCACAACTGTGGCATTGTTCTAGAACACTTGAACTGCCTAGCCCTCGACTAGGGGCCAGTAATGCAGAAGAGCCAACCTACGGACCACACCACTTCCCTGCAGTTCCAACAGCCCTGGGTCATTTGGCCTTGCCAATGGGCTCCTCAGCCTAAGAGACTGACATCCATCGACAGAACAGTACATGAGAAATCATCCAGCGGTATGCCCTTCTTCAGAAGACTGGGCTTCTGGCACCACCTCAGGCTGGCCATTACCATCATTGGGAGCAGGAGCCTTAGCTTGAACCGCTGAGAACTTGGGAACCACTGAATCAGCAAGGACTGTTGGACCAGCCACAAAAGAACATGCACCCATGGCACCATCTTGATAGTCACCGCCATCAATCTGAAGAGTTGAAGATAATCCCAGATTATGGGAGCCTGCTGTGAATAGAGCTATGCTATGCAATCCAACAACCTTTGACTTTTTTTTTTTTTGCAGGAAGACACCGCACACTTGAGTATCAAAATACGGTCCCAGGAACTCCAGGGACTGGGAATGCAACAACTTGATCTTTTCCCAAGTGATCACCCAGCCAAGCTACCCGAGACTCCTTTGAAAGAGATTGAACTCAGATGAGTCAGTAGTCCAGATATGGGTGCACTCAAATCCCTTGGTGCCTTAATGCTGCAGCCACCACTAGCATAACCTTGGAGAATGTCCTTGGGGTAATGGATAGTCCAAACTGAAGATGAGAGCCAAGCATGGCAAAACACAGATACTTAGCTGATCCCCCAGATCGGGATATGAAAATACATGTCAGCCAAATCCAGAGATGCCAGGAACCCCCCTTGGTGCACCGCTTGAATCATGGATTGCAAAGTTTCCATCCAGAAGCACAGACATGCAAGCACTCATTGGCATACTTGAGATCCAGAATGGGCTGGAATGTTCCTTTCGTGTCAGCACCATGAAACAGATGGAATACCTGCCTTTGCCCCGATTGTCTAAGGGAACAGGCACCACTTCCTTCAGGAGAGGCAACTGTTGAAGGGGATCTGCACAATGGCCCTGTTGTTCACAGCCCCACAAGGGGAGAAGACAAAAGCAGCCAGGATCGGTGCTTGCATTTCAGGATGTAGCTGTACTGAATGGGAACAGGCACCCAACAATCTTTGATGACCTGGGCCCATTCCTGAAGGAAAAGATGAAGCCTGCTGCCAACTGGAGGAACCAAGGCCCCCAAACTGTCATTGTGCAGCTTGGGAGGGTCCACCTCTAAATGGGATGGGGTCCCTTGGCCCAATCGCTCCACAAAAGTACTGAGAACAAGCACAAAGTCCATAAACAGAGGGGAAGAAAGGCTTTCCAGGCCAGCAGTGATGGGAGTCCCGAGACCCCCGTGAGTCTGACCAGTGCACCTGTGAGGACCGAGTGGAGGCTGACAGAAAAGAGGCTCCTGCCCACTTCACAGGTCCCTTGGACATGTCCTCTGGATGGTAGTAAGATGTCGTCTCACCTAGGTCCTCCACCAGCTTCTCCAAATTGGACCCAAGAGAAACATCTTTCTAAGGACAGATGGGCAACCGGGCTTTAGAAGATGTCCGCTGCTCTGTGTCAAAATTGAGCCAATGCTGTGTCACCATCAACAGGGCATAATCCCTGTGTACATGCCATCAGAAAGAAAGGCTATAGCGGGGAGAACTGTGAACTTTGGAGATCTTCTGGAGCGGCACGTTGAGAAGGGACCAGCAGCTGAGTGCAGCATTACCCGTTACTGAATGAATCACCTCCTGCTTCTCCCTACGTCAGACGGGAATTTGAAGCACACACCCATTCAACGGGACGCTAGTAATACCAATTTTTAAAAAAGGGTTCCAGGGGTGATCCAGGAAACTACAGACTGGTGAATCTGACATCAGTACTGGGAAAAATGGTAGAAGCCATCATGAAGAACAAAATTACTCAGCATGTAGATAGTCATGGCTTAATGGGAGATAGCCAACATGGCTTTAGACAAAGAAGATCTTGTCTTACTAATCTGTTATGTTTTTTTGAAGGAGTGAATAAACAGGTGGACAAAGGTGAGTCGGTTGATATTGTGTATCTGGACTTTCAGAAAGCCTTTGACAAGGTCCCTCATCAGAGACTTTTGACAAAACTAAAGAGTCATGGGATAGGAGGCAGTGTACTATTGTGGATCAGGAACTGGTTAAAAGATAGAAAGCAGAGGGTAGGGCTAAATGGCCAATTTTCCCAATGGAGAAAGGTGAATAGTGGTGTACCCCAGGGATCTGTGCTGGGTCCGCTGCTTTTTGACATATTCATAAATGACCTGGAAAGTGGAATAACGAGTGAGGTGATCAAATTTGCAGATGACACAAAACTATTCAAATTTGTTAAAACCCAAGAGGATTGTGAAAAATTGCAAGAGGATCTTGATAAATTGGAAGACTGGTCATCAAAATGGCAGATGAAATTTAATGTGGACAAGTGCAAGGTTATGCACCTAGGGAAGAACAACCCAAACTATGGTTACACAATGCAAGGTTCCACATTAGGAACCACCACCCAGGAAAAAGATTTAGACGTCATTGTGGATACCATGTTAAAACCCTCGGCCCAGTGTGCAGCGGCGGCCAAGAGAGCAAATAGAATGCTAGGTATGATAAGGAAAGGAATGGAAAATAAAACAAAAGATATTATAATGCCTCTATATCGTTCCATGGTGAGACTGCACCTTGAATATTGTGTGCAATTCTGGTCGCTGTATCTTAAAAAGGATATAGAGATTTTAGAAAAGGTTCAGAGAAGAGCCACCAAAATGGTAAAGGGGATGGAAGGATACTCCTATGAAGAAAGGCTAAAAAGGTTAGGGCTCTTTAACCTGGAAAAGAGACGGCTGAGGGGAGATATGATAGAAGTCTATAAATTAATGAACGGAGTGGAACGGGTAAACGTAGATCGATTGTTTACGTTATCAGAATATAGAAAGACTAGGGACATGCAATGAAGCTACAGGGTAAACGATTTAAGATTAATAAAAGAAAATATTTTTTCACTCAACGTGTAATCAAACTCTGGAATTTGTTACCGGAGGATGTAGTAAAGACTGTTAGTGTAGCTGGGTTTAAAAAAGGTTTGGACAAGTTCCTGGAGGAAAGGTCCATAACCCATTATTAAGAAGTGACCGAAGATATCAATGCTTGACCCAGTACAAGCATTGTGGAACTTGTGTCTCTTTGGGAAACTGCTAGGTACATATGACCTAGATTGGCCACTGTTGGAAACAGAATACTGGGCTTGATGGACCTTGGTCTGACCCAGTATGGCGTATCTTATGTTCTTATGTTCTTATGCTTTTAAGTGAACTATAGGTAGAAGATATATGCATTCTTAACAATAAGCAAAACACAATGAGGGGCATTCTGAGCTGTGAATAGTGGGTTTGGATGTGTGGGCTGGACATCCAACATGTGCTCAGCTCCAAACCCCTATTCTGCTGCCAGTGCTTCTTGCACATACACAGCATTTGTGCGGGGAGCTTTGTATTTGGGCGAGAGGGGGCGGAGCGAGGGAGTGACCAGGTGACAGGACGTAAAGGGACTACTCAGAACAGGCCTCTGAATGCATCCTGGCACCGAGATGGACATCTGGCTTATTCCACCTCGATGGTGGAATAAGTGCCGGGCTCTGCGCAGTTTGTGGGCTGCAGCCCCACTACCCTATGACGATTCTGCAGGACAGCTCCTGCTCCCCGATCCAGGCCTTGGGGCCCCTGCTGATGGTCAGATGGCTGTGTGCTGGGGCCACTGTCAGACTAGGCATACAGTGCTTCTGGCTGGATGTGTTAGTGCCATGACGATGGGACAACAATGCACATTCATGCCAGCCAGAATGTTGTGTTGTGGGGACGAAAGCTAGGAACTCCAAACTCCAAAAAAAGGTAATGAAAGAAAAAAGAAAAATAATAAATACGAGTATAAATATAAACCACATGTGAGATAAAAGAAAGAAAGCCAAACCAATTTGGGTTAAAATTAATTCAAATATAGAGGAAAAAGGAACTCAGCCAACCCTCCAACCAATATCAGCAGGGAGGAAGAGCCAATTGATGGACAATCATGCCACAATAATCGAAAAGACTCAAAAGACATCAGTGGTCAAAAAGCCTCTATAGAGAACCCAAATCGGTAAGGCATTCAAAAAACTTCAGCAACTGCAGCACGAAAATGTAACAGCTCAGCAGCATGAGACATCAATTCTGCAAACACAAAATGATGTTCAAAAAACATATCTGAAGAACAGCAGACCATCAAAGTAATGCACTGCAGCAGTCAAGATTACCATCTGGAGCCCCGACTCCAGGTGTTTCGTCTGACAGCTTCCTCAGGGAGCTCTGAAATGTAACATGCTAGTCACAGTAACAGAATGAACAAAAACGTGCTGGTCCTGAAAAAACAAAACAAAATCCAAAGCTCTCACATGGGAAAATAAACAGTTCCATCATCAGAAAAAGGAAGAAAAAAGAAGAAAACATAAAAGGAACCAAAGACTTACATGAGTCTGAACATCCACAACGAAGCGTAGGAGAAGTGCTGCAAGCAGAGACAACTGAAAAATCCAAAAACTGCCAAAGACAGATGCATCAGGCATGTGCGATTAAAAAGGGCATGCCCAATGACGTCAGAGGAAACCCCCCAACAGAGCTGAATACCGATCAAGCAGCGCACAAAAATAAACGTGCACTGAAACCACAAAAAATACGAGCTACCTTCAATAACTCCATATCTCTGCTGGCAATCACAAAGGCACAACACTGTATGCTCCAGAAAATGTGTAAAGAACAGAAAAATAGCCACCCATCCCACCCAAGCAACAAAGATGTCAAAACTTGAACAATCAAAAACAGATCTTCCATTCAATGGATTCATTGAGACCTCCTGGAATCACTGTATCCAGACTGAAAATCCAACAGTGTTCCAAACAGGTAAGAATCCTGTTCCAATCTCCGCCATATACTGAAGGTATAGACTGTGTAATTGCTAGATATTTGAGATCCTCAAACCGATGACCAGAAGACTGACAGTGTTGAACCAAAGGAGCACCCTCCATCATGTGGCGGAGTCGACTTTGATGTTCTATGAGACGTATCCGCAAAGCTCACTTGGTCTTCCCGACATACCCCAAGCCACAGGGACATCAAAGTAAATATACCACCTCCACAATGCCACAGGTTGTAGAGTGGCGTAAACGATAAGTCCAATGGTTATATTCAAAGGACTGACAAGATTCCATCTTAAAACATATCGAACAATTCCCGCAACAGCGATGGCCAGTTATAACAGGATGTATGGTTGCCACACTAATATATGCAGAAGGGCATAAAAGGTCACTCAAATTTGAACTCTTGGTGTAGACGGATCTAATCCGTTGTTGACATAAACCAGGGATCAAATGAATAACATGGGAGTGGTGATGAATAATCTTAGATAGTTGATAGCTCAAAGGATTAAAACATGAAACAAAATGAACAAAACCAGTATCCAAGGATGCAGAATGGTCACGAGGGGTAAGTAACCCGGTCCGGTCATTTTAACATGCACGAGTCTGGGTTCAATGGACCAAAGGAAATGGATAGCCTCAAGCTAAAAAAGATTCTTCCAAGCTCTGTGATTGCAATTTGTAATCAGATGCCGTGGAGCAGTTCCGACAATAATGAAGGAACTGAGCAAGAGGCAAACTATTCTTGAGACATTGAGGATGTTTGCTAGTAAAGTGAAGAAAGGCCATATGATGGGTGGGCTTGGAGTACACACTGGTGACCAAATTGTTACCTTGACGTGTCAGAGAGACATCCAAAAAAGAAATTGATGTTGCACTATACTCCAAAGAAAAGGAAAGATTCTCATCACAGTGGTCAAGTCACTGATGAAAGGACAGTAACTGTTCCACAACAAAAATACACCACTGATGTATCTAACCCATAAACGAATGTGGGATTGAAAAGGACCATCCATCAGCCAGTGACTCTCAAAATGCGCCATATAAAGATTGGCAATAGAGGGAGCCATGGTGGCCCCCATGGCCACCCCTTTAATTCATTGATAGAAGACCCCATCAAAACAGAAAAAGTTCTTAGTCATTGCCAGTGTCATAAGCTGGACAATAAAATCCACCTTAGACATACTTAAATCTTGATGATTTAAAAGAGTCGCACAACCTACTTTCAAGGCCTCATGTTGTGGAATAAAGAGGAATATATAAAGAGGAAACATCCATCGTTGCCATCAATAACCCAGTAGACAAATCCATATCATGACCCGTAGCCAACACCTGCAAAAAATGTATTGTGTCACGTAAATAATATGGTATACGAAAAACCGATGGACGCAAAAAAGAATCCATAAAAATGGACAGCGGTTCCAAAAGGAATCCTCTCAAGGAGACCATGGGACTACCCGGTGGATGACGCAAGTCCTTATGAATTTTAGGAAGAATGTAGAAATGTGGAGTACGTGGATATAGAGCACAGAGAAATACTGCTTCTTTCTTGGTCACCAGTCGCTGCTCCAGAGCTGAGGCAACATATTCTTTAATAAGGACCTGAAGATCTGACGTAGGGTCAGCAGATAACTGCATGCAAGTGGAATCATCTGCAAGTTGGCGATAAGCTTCTGTCATGTACTGAGAGACATCCAACACCACAACTGCACCACCTTTGTCGGCCCTACGTATAATGATGTCATGAAAGCTACGTAAATCCAATAATGCTTGGCATTCAGAAAATAATAGGCTATGATGTATCCTCCGACGAGAAATTATTTCCAGCTGAAGAATGTCCTTCAAAACAAGATCACAGAACACCTGTAGCGTAGGAGGTAGCGGACCAGGTGGAGTCCAAGTGGAACATATCAGAAGTCGAAGTACATCAGAAAGATCCCCAGAAGGGGCCCCTGTAGATAAATCAGGCAGATTAGAACATCCCGCAAAAAAGGCTTTCAGATGCAGTTTACATAGCAATTGTTCGAACTCCAAACAAATTTGAAACCCATCATAAGAGGTGTGTGGAACGAAAGAAAGATTTTTCTCCAAAACCTCCATTTGCAAGGACGTCAATATCCGAAAAGACAAATTCACTACAAGCCCTCGGGATCCGCCAGAGAGTGTGACCTGGTCCACAGGCGGTGAGATGATACTTGACTGTCATTCTGCTTGCCTCGTCCACGGCCACAACCCTTGCGTTTGTGGGTACTTCTGCCTCATTTTAAAAAATCCTCCGGACCGGAGGCATGCTGGTCAGAAAGAGCAGAATCATCTGAATACTCAAAAGATACATGATGTGGTTTTCTCCGTTCAGGCTGCATCCAAACATATACAAAACCAATTTTATAATCCGTATCATCTCTATGCAACTTGGACAACTTAAAGCATTTGATATCCTGACGAAATAAATCCAACTGAGACTGTAAATGTTGTAATTGAGAAGTAAAAACATCCTCATGCTCTACGGCTTTAAGAGCAGCTACCCTCTGATCAATCTCTTGACTCGTAGTCTCATTGAATGATTTTGTAGCACTGACTGTTAAGACCATCAAATCTAGTGAACATTTGTTGATGATTTTATTCCAATTTTCAACAAAAGCATCATCCTCAATAAATAGCTGTGGTTCTTTCTTTAAGTGAAAACCGTGCGGTATGTGCTGGCGATGAATATATCCAACTAATGTGGCGTGATGCAATTCAGCATGAACCTGATGTTTCCAAAGTTTATTCAATGCAGTCCAGGAAGCATGACTATCCGAGGTCTCCACAGAGTCAAAACAAGTAGGTTCCTTCAACAATTCCTGTACTTGGTCTACTGAAAAAGTCAGAGTCTCACACCAAATGGGAGGTACAGGTTCCATAGTAGCACTATATAACAAAATATCTCCCAAGGAGCCAAAAAAGTCAAAAGCTAGGAACTCCAAACTCCAAACTTGGCACAAAAAAGGTAATGAAAGAAAAAAGAAAAATAATAAATATAAATATAAACCACATGTGAGAGAAAGAAAGAAAGCCAAACCAATTTGGGTTAAAATAAATTCAAATATAAATGAAAAATGACCTCAGCCAACCCTCCGACCAATATCAGCAGGGAGGAAGACCTAATCGATGGACAATCATGCCACAATAGTCGAAAACACTCAAAAGACATCAGTGGTCAGAAAAACCTATACAGAGAACCCAAATTGGTAAGGCATTCAAAAAACTTCAGCAACTACAGCACAACAATGTAACAGCTCAGCAGCATGCAACATCAACTTTGCAAACACAAAATGATGTTCAAAAAACATATGTGAAGAACAGCAGACCATCAAAGTAATGCCCCACAGCAGTCAAGATCACCATCTGGAGCCCCGACACCAGGTGTTTCACCTGACGCCTTCCTCAGGGAGCTCTGAAATGTAACAGGAAGGGAGGAGTGGCTCAGTGGCTGGGACAGGTTACCTCAGGCCAGAGGACCAGGGGTTCAATTCCTGCATGGGGACAAGTAACCTCAGGACAGAGGGACTGGGGTCTCTAGTCCCATGGCTGCTCCTTGTGGCCCTGGGTAAGCCACTTAACCCTCCATTGCCTCAGCTACACTTAGATTGTGAGCCCTTCCGGGACTAGGGAATAAAAAGTACCTGTTAGTATATACATGTAAACTGCTCTGATGCATAAGTAAAGGACAGTATATCAAATGCCTAAACCATAACATGCTAGTCACAGTAACAGAATGAGCAAAAACATGCTGGTCCTGAAAAAAACAAAACAAAATCCAAAACTCTCACATGGGAAAATAAACAGTTCCATCCTCAGAAAAAAGAAGAAAACATAAAAGGAACCAAAGACTTATATGAGTCTGAACATCCACAACAAAGTGTAGGAGAAGTGCTGCAAGCAGAGACAACTGAAAAATCCAAAAAACACCAAAGACAGGTACATCAGGCATGCACAATTAAAAAGGGCATGCCCAATGACATCAGAGGAAACCCCCAACAGAGCTGAAGGCCAATCAAGCAGCACACAAAACAAATCATGCACTGAAACGACAAAAAATACAAGCCACCTGCAATAACTCCATATCTCTGCTGGCAATCACAAAAGCACAACACCATACACTCAAAAAAAATGTGTAAAGAACAGAAGCATACAGTGTTGTGCTTTTGTGATTGCCAGCATACAGTGTTGTGCTTTTGTGATTGCCAGCAGAGATATGGAGTTATTGAAGGCTGCTCATATTTTTTGTGGTTTCAGTGCACAATTTGTTTTGTGTGCCCTCTATATGCCCCAAGGTGAGAGGCAAACCCAGGACCCTGAGCACTGTGATTAAAGGCCAGAACCATCAGGCTACAGCTGTCAGTGCTCCTAGGTGTTAGGATAAGAGAGAGCATGGCAAGTCAGAGGGGCAGGCCAGTGTGAATGGTAGAGGTGCAAAATTAATCAGTCTAAGTGGGAGGCAAATCTAGGACCCCAAGCACTGTGATTCAGGACCAGAACCATCAGGCTACAGCTGTAAGTGTTCCCAAGCCACCTGAGGTGATGGAACATGTCCCTGTGCATGTACACCAAATGCAATGACCAATTACTGCTCCCCCCCCCTTCCCCGGCATGGCATGGCAGGGTAATGTGCCACTGAGAGCAGAGGGAGACATGGCACATGATGGCTATGTGCAGAGTGCCAACAGAACCACCCTATAGATTAGGCAGATCTGTGCCCTGGCATGGGTGAATGATGAGGTGTGACTCTACCTCACAGATGTTTGAGGATCCTGGATGACACGGTGGCCTACCATGTGTGGTCCATTCAATCCGCCGCACACGCCGGTGGCTGAATCTTGCAGCAGCTGCAGGAGGAGCAGGGTGAGTAGCCATGCAGATACGCTGTCTGAGCAGCTGATCGACAGGCCCCCCAACACTGAGGTGGGCCAACACATGTAGGAGCAGACACCGCTGTGACATGGACACCACAGAAACAGCATGCTCCCACCCCAGGATCCCACAACACATAGTCCTGGCCCAAACTACCCCACCCACTGAAGAGATGGGATGTGCTGGAACACCCTATGTGTGTGGCTGGCCCCCATCAACCCCAGTCGTGAAGCTAACCATGACCTCTGTCCCCCACAGTGGCAGCAGAGCAGGAGGAGGATTCCCCACCCCATCCCCATCCCCATCCCCAGATGGCTCTACCCCTGACACCATGGAGGATGCCAGTGCAGATACACTCCCAGCCCTCATGGGAGCAGCAGCACAAACAGCAGCAGGGGCAGCAGCAGTGCACAGCAAAGCCCCATCCTCCTGTCCAGCTCAATACCATCTTCAGATGATGAGGAGGACAATGAGGGTATGGCAGGGGAGGCAGCATTATCCCTCTACACCCCCCCTGAAGGAGGCAGAGTTGATGGTAGAGGGCAGGGGTGGCCTATGTCCCACAACACACCCTGGAGATAGTGTGTAGCAGGGTGATGATCATGTCCCACAGGTGCCATGTTCAGAAGGCCTGGAGACAGGGGGTGACCTTTAGACTCTCATCCTCCAATCCCTGGTGGTGGGTGCATGTGGCATGGCAGGGCAGGCAGCTGGGGAGGCCCCATGGAGTGTATTGGGTGAGGCTGTAGTGACACAGACTGAGGGGCCAGGCAGGGGTGGGAAGGGTGTTGTGGCTGAGTGCGTGCAGGATGCTGAGTGGTTGGAGGGTGGTGGGGTGGGTGGGGTGTCTGTGTGCATGCAGGAGAAGCATGTTGGGACTGTGTGAGTGGCAGGAAGGGGTAATGAAGTGGAGGGTTCAGAGTGCATGCAGGGGGAGTGTGTGGGGGTATGTGAGTGGCAGGAGGAGCGAGGAAGGGTGTGTAAATAGAGGTGAGGCAGGGTGTGGGTGTGGGTGAGGGTTGGTGGGGACAGTGGATGTGGGATCCAAGTGGGGGTGTGGGGAGGGATGCAACATTGCAGTTTAAGGGGGATGCAGAAGGCAAGGAGGCAGAAGGTGGCCCATGTTATGAAAGCTGGGGTTGCTATGAGGCAGTGGTGGTGCCAGGTAAAGTCAGTGATGAGGGTGGCAATGCTGCAGAGGTGCCATCATCCATGTCCAAGTGTGAGTGGCCTGGCCATGTTGGTGGGCCACGTAGTCCATCTGAAGTGAGACTGGATGAGGGGGCCCAGAATGCAGTCGGATACTCTGAGGACATGCCAACCCTAGCCTGACTGGAGAATATGCTGGCATGCAGCCCTGCACAGCTGCACAGGCCCCTCTCACATCTCTCGTGCCTTGTGGAGGGTCTCAGGGGTGAATTGCAGGACCTGAGGGGTGAACTCTGGGCCCTGTACCTGCTGTTGGAGACCTATCTGCAGCTCCACACACCACCCCCCAGTCACACAACAGGAAGCCCTGCGGGTCACTGAGGGGGGCTACATTGCCTGGGTGGTGCTCAGGGACAGCAATGGCACTAAGTAGCATGGTTGGCACCAGTGGAAGCTGGTGCAGTGGCAGCCACCAGGGCTGGTCACCAATGTTCATGACCCTGTAGATGTGGGAAGAGTGGGGCTGAGTGCCAGGGACATACCTGTTAGCCAGTATGTGTGGCACTGTTCACCCATATTCTCTATCCCATGCATGTTGGCTGGGAAAATAAAGTGTTATGCAGTTCAAAATGTGTGTCCTGTGTGCCTATGTGTCCATTGTCCATAGTGATGCTGGCTACCAATAGACTTGGACATATGTATCGTGCCACAGGAGGGATGCTGTAGATGGTTGCTAATGTATGTTTGAGGCATGTAGCCAGATATACTGACCACCATAGTTTCAGGTGATGGTGCAAATACCCAGGGGAAATGGGGAGGGGCCTCAGGGGTGGGGGAGCCATGAATATGTGGTAGAAGCACAACCAGTGGCCCACAGAGGTGATGCAGGCCAGAGAAAATGGACGGGGACATGCTGGGAGTACCATGTGTATGTGGCACACCATGCACCTGCAGCGGGCAATGGGCGAGTGCCAGACAGCCAAGGGACAGGTGGACCATGCAATGTGTGCATCCATGGTGCATCAGCCATGGGCACCAAACCCTGGATGCCTATGTCCAGACATAGGGGCACCCACACAGGGCAAGATTGGTGAATGCCCCTGAACACATGTCATGCAATATGCGGGTTTGGGGGGTACATAATGTGTCTGGGAAGTCACTGCACACCTGGCACATTTCAGCAAAAATAGTGGTGGGGCAGGTCCCGAACACACCACCCCTGGACCAGCCCACATACCAGCGTGCCATGATGGAGCATTGCTGTGAGCAATGTCACAGGCAGGCAATGTGCATAATGAACATGAGCATGGCCTGGACACACGGCCATGTCTGGACAGTGCGGACATGCACAGGCCTATGCTAGCTGCGGCATATACCCCATCCCCTCCCCATTTGCTGGCATGTGCTTTGTTTGTTATGGGTGGGATACAGATGTACCAGGCTGTCAGGCAAAGTGTGCCTGGACAAGGTTAGCATGCGTCAACATACCCCATCTGGATAGTGCACACATCTGCGTATCTGTGCCAGCATCGGGCTCATCCCTGTCATCCATGGCAGGCTCTGGCTCATCAGGCAGTGGCTGCCTGCATCACAGGGCAAAGTTATGGAGCATGCAACATGCCATGATGATCCTGCAGACTTTGTGAGACCCATACAGAAGCTCCTCCCAGACTGGTCCAGGCAGTGGAACCAGCATTTAAGCTAGCCAAAGGTCCACTCTATGATACCTCTTGTAGTCTGGTGTGCATGGTTATACTGGTGATGTGCTGCTTCTGGGGTGGAGTATGAGGGTCATCAGTCAGTCACAAAGAAGGTAGCCCTGGTCATCTGCAGGGGAAGACAGAACAGCAAAACATTAATCAGCTGGTGTGCTGGTGAGGGGGCTATGTGTGACAGACATTTAGTGGGCTGTGGATAGCTGACTGTGCAAATCTGAGCCTGTGGATATCATCTGGAGAGTTCCAGGGGTGACAGCAGGCAACTGTGTGTCTGCAGCCCACCATGTGTGCATGGCTGCAACCAAAGGTGGTGGGGTTCCTGCTGGGGGTGTGTGCCTAGGCACCATGTGTGTGTCTGGTGCCACTAACCTGTGCCTGGTCCATGGCAGGCATACCCCTGGGTGGCCATAGATGGGTCTGCATGATGCACCACCACGTGTAGTCCTCCTGCTACTGCTACCCTGGTCATATGCCTTAGTCTCCCACTGCATGCACAGGGACACTGTGCCTGCTATAGGGGACTGGGACTTGACACATGTGGGGGTATGTATGGAGTGACTGGGGCCAACCCCCAGATGGACAGGGACAGGGTGTAGCATGCCCATATATGTGGGGGGGATTCCCAGGGGGGTGCCCATGCATACCCCCACTATGATGGCGGGTGGCAGGCCAACCCCCCATGGCCAGGGTGTTGTCACATAGGCCCTGGGGTCATGGGGGGGCCAACACCACCTGCCCAGCGGACCCACCACCATGCATTGCACCCTACCTTCTAGTCCCAGGATGTCCATGCATATGGCAAACTAGCAGCCATCCACCATTGATGTGGCGCCTCTCGAAGCGTGCCTGGATCCCTGACCAGCTCAGGACATAGGTGTTATGGTAGGAACATGGGTACCTGGTGCATACATCTGTGATCTCCCCATTTGCATTGCAAACCACCTGCACATTCACAGAGTGGAATGCCTTGTGGTTGCAATACGTAGCCTCACTCTGTTGATGTGACCGTAGGGCAATATGTGTGCCATCCATCATACCTAAGACCGACAGGAAGCCTGCTACAGCATAGGATTCCTGATTGGTCCGGTGCTGGTCCTGTTGCGTTGCTGAGAAGCAGATGTTCTGTGCCAAGGACCTCAGGTAGGCGCCCAGAAACTGGTTGAGGCATCATGAAACCGCAGGCTGGCTGAGTCACCCCACAGCCAACAGCATCATCTGAAATAAACCCATTGCCAGGAAGGCCAGTGCTGATGTCACCTTTGGCTGCACTGGATTAGGATCGTTCCTCTCTGTGGAGCTTTCTAGCCATGGCTCAAGTTGATGGCAGAGGTCATATATGGCAGCCCTGTCAAAACAGTACTTTGCCACACATATTGCATCACTCATGTCTATGTACTGGACCCTCTGCCATGGAACATGGGTATGGTGATGCCTAAGAACCATGTCCTGCCTGCCACAGGTGCAGCTGTGCAGCAGGGCCAGAGCATACCACCCCTGGATGTTCAGCATGTTGTCCTCATCCAGCCAGTTGGCTGTATAATAATTAGCAGCCATCACACACATAGTGGAGTATCACAGAGTGCTGCAGGTGGCACCATCACTGCTACACACTGTGTCAGTCCTGCTGAAAAGCAGTTTAGACTGGGGTATGCACAGACATATAAACGGCACATGCACAGAGGCACATGTTCACAGACATGCACACATGTGGTGATTTGCAGGTGAGCATGTGCATGTCTGTCCATGCACCATAATGTTTGCATGTGGCCTGGCCTGACCTCCCCATATCCCCTATTGCCAAAATATTGTGCCTGCACAGGGAGACAGAGTATGTCACACACCATGGCAGTGGCCCCTCTCAGCCTGTGTAGTCTTGTGCCTGACCTGCATAACTGCAACACTGCTATCCGATCGGTTGCGGCATTCCAGGTGCAGGTATGATCCACAATGTTGTCTCTGTCTTCACAGGTGCCCTTGATGTAGATCCTCAGGTAGCGGTGCCTGCTCTTCCGACAATGTCCATGGAGGATGCCACAGAGGGGGCAGAGAGATCCTGGATGATACCCCATTGCCATGCACACTGCTGATGCCACACTGTGGCAGCCACACAATGTCCCAGGCCAGGATGATCTGGAAATACATGTCCCCTCCCCATTGTCTCCACCACAGTGCACTATTGATGAAAGCAAAGTCCAGGAGGGGCACACCCACAGGGGTGAACAGCATCACTCACATCGATGTGCTGAGCATGTGCTTGCACACAGCACTGCCCAGCAGGCACAGTCCGAGCAATAGCTGGAGCTGCTGTGACAGTCCACGGTTTTGGGGCAGCTCACTCACTCACCCTTCAAACCTCTGGCTACCTGTCACCTCCGCTACCTCTCTTGGAAGGTGGTTTTCCTGGTCGCGTTTACCTTCACTCACAGAGTTAGCGAGCTCCAGGCCCTGGTGGTGGAGGCGCCCTGTACTTATTCCATATCTTGAAACAGCCTAGAAGCGACATGACTGACATGCCTCAACTCCCAATAGGTGTAAGGTACCTGATGCTTGAAAACATCTCAATGATGAGGCAGAGGACTTTCAAAGCCAAGATATGGACACTACAATACCATTCTGATCCAGATGGGGACTGTCACCCTTTTCTTAACACACACTTCTCCTGTTTTCTAAGCTGTGCTCTCCTTATCTAATGAACCCTCACTCCTTTTTGCTCTGTCTGAGGAAGATATGTTAAATGTTCTACTGTTTAATTATTACTTGCTGGATTTTTACTAACTGGAATTGATTAAGGTGGGTGGGTCCCCATGGGTACCTTGTGTGAGTCTTGGCCAATAGGTCCTACACATTAAGGAACACATCTGTTAATATAATGGTGGCAATCACTAATTCAGATGTTAGTCTCAGCCTTCTACAGGGCTGCAGATAAGAGAGTCCAGATCTAAGACTAAGTCCCATTTGTAGGGAGTCAGTAGGATGGCCCCATGTGAAATACAGCACCCTTGTAAGAGTGGGTTGAGCTAGAGAGGTAGCTCCTGTCTGAGGACACTAGCACCCCCTAACATGGCATTCCTGCTGCCAATTTAGTTAACTCATGTTTATCTTAAGACATATCCATCCTTACTTAGAAGGACTGTAGTTAAGAGGGGGATTGAGAGGCAGGGTTAGGGGAAGGGACAGGGGTGAGGTTTCTAGGGTTCTGAAGGAGAATTTCTTATGAGAAAGACGTACTCCATGAAGGGCCACAAGACAATTCATGTTCTGCTTCAAATAAAAACACTGATTGATGGGCTGGCACAATTGTGGAAGACCCTCTGAAGAATCATGGTTAAACTAATTTCATGGAATATACGAGGTTTCCATAACTCTGTTAAGCACAGGCACGTATTAGACTAATTGAGAAGGGAAAAGACTGACATAATTTTTCTACAGGAATATCACCTGTTCGGGCATGATCATCTATGGCTAAAGTCCCATATGTTCCCGCAGGTCTTTGCATCAAACCTCTGCTCTCACAGAAAGGGGGGAGGCGCCCTCTTTTCCCAGAATAATTCCTTTGAGCTAAGCTCACAGTATAACGAACCTGGAGGTAGGTTTCTCATCCTAACTGGGACCTATTTATGATCGTCAATGTTTACATCCCCCCCCCCCCCTCAGATTGCAGAGATGCTGGCTGAGATATTAGAGGCAACACAGTCCCACCAGCAGGGAGAGGCTTTGATTGGAGGAGACTTTAACTGCATCGTGTCAGGCATAAATAGGACTGGTAGGGGGAGCCAAGCCTCCTTGAACATGAGTAAGCTTCCTTAGAATTATTTGAAGGGTATCTTGAGTTACCATGTCACACCTGGGCCTCCTTAAAAATAGGGAGTTTCTACCTGCGGTGCAAAATGGGTGGCGAGAGTATCTTTCCTTCAAGCCTACTAACTATTATCTGATGATGCTCATCCATGTCGGCACAAATGATACTGCTAGGTATCTCTCAGAGCATATCAAGAGAGACTTCATGGCTCTGGGAGAGAGGGTGAAGCAGATAGGTGTGCAGATGGTGTTCTCTTCAATCCTCCCTGTTGAGAGTAAAGTCCGAGCTGGGGAAGCTCACATCCTGGAGATGAATACAGTGCTAATTAATCAACTGAAAGTCCCTGGATATGACCTAATTCACTGTCCCCAAACGACCAGTCATAGAGGAGGAGTTCTCATATTAACAGGACAGCATCTTAAAATCTCACAACACCTAGCAAAAAGCATAGATGGATTAGATCTCCTCCACATAGAAAACTCTAAGCTATCAATTTGCATCATATACAGATCACCCAGTCCTAACCTAGATAGCCTTATCCCAATCCTTGAAACGGTATACTCCACCTCCCTAAAGAAACCCATATTACTATTAGGTGACTTCAATCTCCCTTCATTACATCAATCACACTCTGTGAATTTCATTAACACTTTGACTGATATGGGTCTTCAACAGATTGTAAACTCTCCAACACACATAAAAGGTAACACACTTGACCTTATATTCATTCCCAGAGAGATCACATACCACCAATGTTCCTCTAACCTGCGCTGGGTCCGCCACCAACATTCCTGCCAGCAAGGGGGGGGGGGGGAGGTGCAGAGCGATTGATGCTCTGCCCCTCCCCCCACCTGCAGGAATGCCGGCGGAGGACCCCGGTGCAGATTAAAGAGAACATTGAAAGGGTGCTGCGGTGTGTGTTAGACACAGTTGGCAGCAGACCCAGTGCAGGTTAGAGGGAACATTGCTCACCACTCCCTTTACTCCTCCTCCCCTACCTACATCTCAAATACCTTGGACTGACCACTATATAGTTCAATTAACAATGGAACACACACTACTCTCAACCTCACATAACATTAAAAACCCCTAATCCAAAAGATTTAAAAAATTTAACAAGGACAACTTCCTTAATGAGATTCTCCCACAGATACTCATGCAGTCTTAGAAGACAATCTAGCTTGTTGGAACAAAGCTATACATACAGCTGCTGATGAACTAAAATCACATAACACAAAAAAGCAGAAGAGTTCCGAAAAATGGAATACCACTCAACTAGGAAGACTAAGAAGGTGGAACATAAATGGAGACTTTCTGAATCCGTACATGACAAAATGAAATACATAACTACCTTTCAACAATACAAGGATGCCATGCCCTAAGAGAATACCACACAAATATCCTAACTAAATCCCTAAACAGACCAAGAGAGCTATTTGAAATTGTCAAATATCTCACACTTCAACAGACAGAAGAAACAAATAGCTCAATAAAACCACAGACACTTGCCCTACACTATATGAACAAGTTAAGAATCTCAGACATAGAGTCTACACTACCCCATCATTCTCCGACAAAAAATGGGATGAATTCCATGTAGTTGACCTAAAACATCTTAAGAACACTATATCTAAAATTAACACTACAACATCTAGATAAGATCCCTGCCCCATCAACTGCATAAAGGAAACTAAAGCAGAATTAGCACCTTATATAATCAGCATGATAAACCAATCACTCAGTCATGCCCAATGCCCTCAAGCACGCACTGATCAGACCAATTCTAAAGCATAAATCCCTATAGAAGGATAACCCCAATTCATACAGACCTATATCCAGTCTTCTGTTTCTTGCTAAAGTAATTGAAAAAATTGTCCAGATTGAATTGCAAGGCTTTGTTGACCTTAATTCCTCTTTAGACGAACAATAATATGATTTCTGACCATTCCACAGTGTAGAGACATTATTGTTTGCCCTTTTTGATAACTTAATTCGAGGGATTGACAACACAAAACAAGCCTTTGTACTGCTATTTTTGGATATAGTATCTGCTTTCGATAATATTAGCTACAATATCCTCCTAGCAAGGCTCCAACAAATTGGACTGCACGGGAATGTCTTAATATGGTTTGAGTCATATCTTATGGACCGTACTCAACAAGTTAGGATAGGTCAACAAACATCTAACTCTTAGAAACAAGAACAGGGTATACCCCAGGGTTCTTCCCTTTCTTCTGTACTTTTTAACATTTATCTACAACTCATATGTTCCATCCTCAAGAAATTTCAATTACGCTACCACATCTACGAGGGTGATATTATGTTTATCTTCCTGTAGATATTTATCAACCCAGACTATCGTCAATTAGATGCATGCCTGACTGAAATAACAAAATGGCTTAGCTTACACAACTTGAAGATAAAGTGTAACAAAACTGAGGTTTTATTCATCTCAAGGAACCAAACGTTCATACCTCCCCCAAAAATCACCTTAGAACAGATTGACTTAACAGTAAAGCAGGAAGTGAGATACTTTGAGGTGACCCCTGATCAGACCCTCAGTATGCTCACCCATATAAAGAACATCAACAAATCAGTCTATTATAAACTAAGGGGTATGTTTACTAAACCGTCTTAATGTTACCGGCGCTAGCTGCAGTGTTACTGTGACGAATGCCATATAAGGTAGTGGGCGTTCCAGTCTTAAGGTAGCAATGGCGGGTTATCGTGCGATAGAGGGTGCATGTCCATTATCGCGCAATAGGAGGAGCCGTGGCACGTTACCGCGCGTTAACCTTAACTTTGCGCGCTGACCTGCAATCTCTGCAACAGAGGTGTAGCACACTGCTCAATGCAATGACTGCTGACACAGGGGTCATGAGCTCAATTCCTCAGTGGACTCAATGACTAAGGGTGCCCAAAACAATTCCTTTTCCTGCTTGTAACAGTCAGACACGTTCCAACAATCTGTGTTGCCAGCTAAAAATACCCGCACCCCAGTGCCATAACAAAATACACCTTTTAGGGCGCACCAGAAGGCACATCATAAACCACCACGTCAGCCAAGGTGGATCATAATGTGCCCCAGAGGGCGGAACGAAAGTTTGGCAATCCCCAAGGCACCATATAAGGCGACCCATAAGCTGTCAGAATCTATGGTGCCGCTAAAGATGCCCCAAGGATGTATAGGTGACTCCAGAAATGGTGGCCAAGGGCAGTAAGGTGCCCCAAGTTGACAAGCCAGAAAGTCATGGCCCAAACACAGATGTAACCCTAACACTGCATAGAGCAACAAGGAAAGGCAATGCACAAGTGATGGAAGGAAGTAGATCAGAGCTGATGGACCAGACAAATCTGCGTCCAGCCCATGTGGCAGCTGGTAAAGTGTACAAATATATAGGGGGCAGCTGTACTGATGCACAGGGTAATGGTAATGTACTGTGCAACAATGACAGTGTGTGGCAGAGGATGGGAAGACATGTCCAGCAGAGGAGGTAGAGGTGGCAGGATAGGTGCAATGACAGGAGTACAGAAGAGTAGCAGTGCCATGCAGAGCAGACACAGGAGAGGCAAGCAGGTAGAGCCGCAATGCAGAAATGTGTACCAGTGCAGGACATGGGGTAACAGCCTGCACATTAGGGCAGGACGCCACACAGCTGGCAGACACACATAAATGGAAAGAAGTATGTTTGGCAACTGTGACAAGCGTATAATGTGCCAATAGCACAGATCTGCAAAGATATGACTGTTACAAGAATGAAAAGTAGCTGATCTACATTGATGAATACCCTTGAAGTCCCTAAGTTAGTGATAAAATGTACAAAGACAACAGCCAGTAGAGCCTTCTCCATTTTCGCACCTATGGCCTGGAACGCCCTCCCAGCAGAAATCCGAGCTATCTCCAATCTACCGTTATTCAGAAAAGCTCTCAAACACCACCTGTTCCTGCTACATTACCCTGATGATAATTCCGGAAAGCACACAGCCATCACCTTACCCTCCTACCTAGCCCGCCCCACTGATCAGCCTCCCTTAGAGAATGGTTAATCAGCTGTCCCCTACCTTCTCTCCCTGACCCAGGAGCTTAGGCCTCTGTTTATGATCCTTATATGTCCTTGTAAGAATGTCTATAATCTGTATATAGTTCCCCCGGTTCTTTTTATTTTATTTATTTATTTATTTATTTATTACAAGCTCTTATATACCGCGCTATTTGGCATCAGCGCGGTTTACATTATAACACAACGACCATAACAACATGCTGTTTGGTTTTACATCGAACAGGTGATCAAACTTGGATAACAGGGGTAACTATATACATGAGATATTTACATGGTGAGGAGTAACTTGTATAACAGGGGTCAATTATGATATACATGAGATATTTACATGGTAATGATGAGTAAAATTATCATAGTGAACGTAGGTAATCTCTTCAGAGGGGATGTCTAGGTGCCATTGGTGGTTGGGTAGTATTGGAGGAAAAGGTGGTATTTGAGTGCCTTCCTGAACTGCGATAGGTCGGCAATAGCCCTAATGTCAGGGGGTAGAGCATTCCAGCATTTAGGTACATAGTAACTGAACGCCCTGTTTGTGGTTGATATGTTGCACTTTGATGATTCCTTTGGTAATACTAGTTGGTTTATGGCTATTGCTCTTCTAGATCTGTTGGGGGGCAACATGTGAATAAGATCTGTGAGTGAAAGGGATGAAATACCTTTGATTGCCTTGAATGCTAGGAGTAGGGTTTTAAAGATGATTCTCCCATGGATAGGTAACCAGTGAAGTTGTTTGAGAATGGGGGTCACGTGGTCGGTTCTGGAGGCTCCGTGTAGGACCCTTGCTGCAGCATTCATGGCCAGCTGTAATGGGGCTAGTGTGGATTGAGGGAGCCCAAGTTTACTACCCCTGTTCAATGTAAACTCAATGTGACCTGTTACATTGTAGTATGTTTTGTTTCAACTGTAAACCGCACTGATTATAATAGAGCGGTATATAAGAAATATAAATAAATAAAATAAATAAATAAATAAATAAATGAAAAAAAGGTCACGGATCACATAACACCAATACTTATGGAACTACATTGGCTCCCGGTAGCCGCCCGTATCATCTACAAACTACTCATAACAACATTTAAACTCATTCACAATATTGCTCCCTCATACCTTGACAACCTAATCACTAAGCAAGCGCACAACAGGAACAGAAGAACCATACATCTCAACACTCTCTGTGTCCCAACCAGCATAAGATCCGTTAAAACAGAAACAAGCAACAGAGCATTCACCTATGCAGCGCCGATCCACTGGAACCAGCTCCCCCCTGAACTCCGAATGTCAAATAACCTGAATGAATTCAGAAGGAACCTCAAAACCCATTTATTCCAGGCATACTACAACCCAACCTAATTACAGCACCGTACCACAATAAGTTCTCTTCTGCCCACCATAATGACACTCTGAATACACGCAGCATATAGACGACTGATATGTAATCCTGTATATATGTATATTATATCCCCCTCCCACGCACCTCTTAATCTAATGTTTATTTAGAGTTGTGAAAAGTATCTAATCTCTAATCCGTGTGCTATGTAATCATTACTCAAATCAAAATTGTATTTTTAAAAATTCATTGTATTGTACGATACATGATGATTCTGTAAAGGAAACCGCAGCTGATCGTAGGAAGCAGCGGTATATAAATGTTTGCTAAATAAATAAATAAATAAATAAATAAACAACACATGCCCACAATGTTCTCAAGGTCAACAGCAGTACACAGTCACCACCGCTCCACAGGTGTACAGACCCCTCACACCATGGGATAATGCAAAATGCCTGCAGACTGTATCATCACATAGCCAACCCAAAAACACACACACACACACAGTATGCTAAATGAGCATGCCACCAGCAGCATACGGCCTGTATGTGCACAATTGGAGATTAGTGGAGATAAAGGCCTTTCAAATGCAATGATATACTGCTGTTGGCTGATGTGACAATGTCAGGGAAGGGTGTATGTGCAGCCCACCACCAGAACACCTAGGACCTGCAAACACACACAGCTCTGTTGGATGTGTCCCAGAGACAGTGCTGGAGATGACAAACTGGCCAGGCACATATGTGGATATGTGTACCAACAGCAACATATGGGGTTTGGGGGGCAGGGCAAAGAGGTGAACAACAACATATGTGCACTATGACAGATTACCTCAGACATGTGCTCCCCCTGATTGTTCTCACAGACAAATTACCTGTAGGTCCACCTACCCCAGACTACTGCATGTTGAATGATGTACAGTCAACTGGCACTGCACCACAGCACCAGGAGGGTCACCAAGGATGTCCTGTGGTTTGAGAAACACAAGAGAAACATACATATGTCATGTTGGAGCTGTGCAACACACACAGCACCTTCACATCCTCAGTTCTCATACCCCCCAAGACCCTTTACAGACTGGTTGTTCTCCATCACACTGTACCGACTCGCCTCATGAAAAAGTTCTCACTGAAGTGTGTGTGGCAAAATACAAGGGCCCATACTCTGACCGTCCCCTTCCTGATCTCTCTGCTGCCTCCAAAACTGTTGAACACAACCTTCTCCTCCCTACCATGTCCCTGCTCATCTCTAAGGCCTCTGTACTATCCTGCGCCCCCCCCCCCCACTGCCCCTTAAGTGTGTTCTCTGGTGGCTCCATGTCCTCTGCTACCCTGCTGCCAGTTCCTGTACCCCAGGGATATATCCAGGGGCTTCTTCCTTTCCCTCTCTCAATATCCAGTTCCTTGGTGTGTCTATCTCGTCCCTTGACGTACATTACCAGCTGTGTGATAATGAGTTGCAAAAATATCTTTCCACGCCTGAGCTATATCTGCCAAACCACACACCAATGTATGCTTGCCATCTGACATTGCTGGCTGCATGTCACCCCACTGCATGAAGTTGACAATGGCAAAGAACGGATATCCCAAATTTCCACCTAAACCCTACCCTCCCATTACAGCGTCTGTGTGTGGGTGGGCACACCTTCCTTTCTCCAGGGTCCTCAATGTAGGGGTTGTCTTGGACTTCATTTTCCTCCTCTCCACACATACCCAGCTTGTAGTTGAGGCTTGTGGTTTCTTTCTAGATGACATCAGCTATATTTCCCCAGTCTCCCCTGAACACACAACTAAAACGCAAACCCACATCTTAATCAGCTCCTGACTTGCCTACTGTAATCTACATCTTGCTGATCTATCTGCCTTTGAATTATCTGTGTCTGCCTGGAAATATGCAACACTGTACTGCATGGCCAATCTATCACCAGACGCATAATCGCAATAATACTCCCCCTGTCATGACACCTCACAGGCTCCCTATCCGTCTCCGCATGCATGTCAAGGCTCGCCTGCTGACCTATACATGCAGTCACACTGTGGCTTTGCAGTAACTTTCCTTGATGATCTCAACTACCACTAATACAACTACTACTGAACATGTATATAGTGCTACCTGTCATATGTAGTGCTATACCAAAAAAGTAACACACAGTCCCTGTTCAGCAGAGCATACAATCCAATCAATCACCTCAAATTACAAAATGTGAACCACACACGTCTAGGCAACTGGTCCCATCTATGGCCCGCTCACCTACTGCTGACCCCAGACTACACACCTTTCACCTTGCTGCACTCAAAGGCTGCAACTAACAACCTGCGGCTGTACAGCAGCCCCTTTCCCAATCAGCTACAAATCATGTGTGACAGCTTACCACCTCTCCCAAGCCTACTAATCCTGACTCACATAATTCACTTCCACCCGCTGTGGTGCCCTGCTCACATCTTCTCTTTGAGCCATGACTAGATTGTAAGCTCTGATGGCCAGCAGGGGCGGCCCAAGGGGGGTGCGGGGCCATGTGCGGAGACTCGGTGTGGGGCATCATTTGCATAAATGGCCTTATTTTCATAAATATTTGCATAATGTTACCATACACTAACTTTTAGTAAACATGTCTCTTAATGAGTGTATGGATAAAGAAAGACTAAAAGATTTCTACATTACTATAATCCAGTGCCAACCGCCAGGCACATTAGGAACTACTACAAACGCTGCCCATTTAGAACCCATAGCAAACCCGCCGTATCCTGACAGCATTACCAGGACTCACAAAGCACCATACCCTACCTATCAAAAGGCAACACTGCAAATATTAAACCAATACATTTCAGAGAATACTGGGGAAAGAGAACAAGTGGCAATGTCAAATAGGAATTACATAAACAGAATACCACAGCTCAGTTACACATGCAGAACATAGACCATCACCAATCAAGGAATCACAATTTAGAAACAGGAAGGCAATAATTAAACTGGGAACCCCAAAAGCCAAACTTGGAATGTACAACAACACTGTAGAAATAAAACTATAAATTAATTTCCTCTTGTTCCAAACAAAGCGCAGACGTTAATGATGCACATTTTCCAGAGCTTTCATATTCCAGCTAATAAATTCAAAATAAAGAGATATATTTCTACCTTTTGTGCATTTTTTTTCAGTTGCAATTGCTCCAGCCACTTTCTTCTGGTTTCTTCATGTTTTCTGCTAACTCTCCATCGTCTGCTGTCCATTTGTCCTTTCTTCTCTCTTCTAGTTTTTTTTCCATTCTCTCTCTCTACATCTGCTTTAACATACTAATCTTTTTCCTTTTGCTCTTTCCTCATTCCTATTTCATCCACACAAATTTTACCCCTCCATCCTCAATCCCCACTTACTCTCCCAATACCCGGCCAATTGTAGATTTTTCATCCCTCCCACACAAAATATTTTTCCCCTCTTCATTTTACTCTCCCAGCCCCATCCCATTCTAATCTTCCCCCAACATCAGCTCCCTTCTAGTTCCAGTCTCACCCAGCATCCATTCCCTTCTAGTCTCTGCATCAGCCCATTTCCAGTCCTAGCCCCCCATCAGCCCATTTCCAGTCCTAGCTCCCCAATCCATTTCCAGTCTGAGTCCCTTCATCAGCTCATTTCCAATCCTAGCCCCCCCAGCAGCCCATTTCTAGTCATTTCCTAGCCCCACCATCAGCCCATGTCAAATCCTAGCTCCCCTCCACTCAGCCCAATTCCAGTCCAAGCCCCCCATGAGCCTACTTCCAGTTCTAGCCCCTCCATGAGTCCATTTCAATTCAAGCCCCCACCACAGCCCATTTCCAATCTTAGCTCCCCCCAACAGCCCATTTCTAGTCCTATCCTAGCTGCTCCATCAGCCCATTTTCAGTCCTAGCTCCCTTCCCTCACAGCCCATTTCCATTCCAAGCCCCCTCCCCATCAGCTATTTGCAGTTCAAGCCTCCCCTTCCACTCAGCCCATTTCCAGTCCTAGCAACCCCCCAACCCATTACCACTCCTAGCCCCCCATCAACCCACTTCCAGTCCTAACCCCCATCACCCCATTTTCAGTTTAAGCCCCCCCCCTATTACCCATTACCAGTCCTAACCCCTCATCAGCCCACTTTCAGTCCTAACCCCATCAGCCCATTTCCAGACAGCCCCCCATAGCCCATTGCCAGTCCTAACCCCTCCATCAGCCCACAGCCCATTACCAGTCCTAACCACATCAGTCCACCTCAAGTCCTAACCCCTCCCCATCAGCCCATTTCCTGTCCTAGCCCCCCATAGCCAATTATCAGTCCTAACCCCCCATATCCCATTACCAGTCCTAACCCCCCCCATCACCCCATTTCCAGACAGCCCCCATCAGCCCACAGCCCATTACCAGTCTTAACCCCCCCCCCATAGCCCATTTCCAGTCCTAACCCCTCCATCAGCCCACAGCCCATTACCAGTCCTAACCTTATCAGCCCACATCAAGTCCTAACCCCTCCCCATCAGCCCATTTCCTGTCCTTGTCCCCCATAGCCCATTATCAGTCCTAACCCCACCATAGCCCATTACCAGTCCTAACCCCCATCACCCCATTTCCAGACAGCCCCCATCAGCCCACAGGCCTTTACCAGTCTTAACCCCCCCATAACCCATTACCAGTCCTAACCCCCCCCCAACAGCCCACAGCCCACCTCAAGTCAAGTCCTAACCCCCTCCATAGCCCATTACCAGTCCTAACCCCCCTCCCCCATCGGCTTATGGAAAATTAAAAAAAGAAAAAAGCTGGCTGCTGCCGCTGCCACTGCAGCAGCGGCAGAATGGAGTGTCCCTCGGGGCCCCCTCTGCCCGGCTGAGCTCTCCCGGCCCGGCTGAGCCCCTCTGCACTGGTTTTCAGATACGCGAAGGGAGAGTGTTTCCCTTGCGTCTCTGTTAAGCCCGCAGGGGCAGATGGGAAATTTCCCATCATCCCCTGCTTCCCATCAGCCCCTGCGGGCTTAACAGAGACGCGAGGGAGACACTCTCCCTTCGCGTATCTGAAAGCCGGTGCAGAGGGGCTCAGCCGGGTAGGGAGAGCTCACCCCTGTACTGCACCAAACTGTTACCACAGATGTAGTTCCTTCCCAGGGGGTACCATTACTGTTCATCTGACAGACCTTGTCTGTTGGACTGCATGCCACCCACCTGGACAGGGCTTGGCCTTGGTCTGCTGTGGTCAGATAACACTGCCCCCTCCACCTCCAGCACCCCTATGCCACCATGCTGACATGCTGTTGTGCTGGTGGTGCGCCGTCGCAGCTCATCTAGTGTGCCATTAGGCAGCTGCCTATGGTGTGGTTTCTTGGGTGGGGTGCCTACATGGACATGCACACTTCCCTACTGCACTGCCTGACAATGTTCTGTGGCCTTTGGGGTACCTGCTGGTTGATGTCCATTGGGGCAATGTATGACACACACTTGTGGGCATGTTTACCCTTGGTCAGTTGATGTCTTGCACATAACCTAACACCAGGATCTATAAAAGACCTCTGTCATCAGGTCCAGGCACTCCTGGAGTTAGGGCAGAGCTGTGAGAATGAAACAGATGCAGTTAACCTAACACCAGGATCTACAATAGACCTCTGTCATCAGGTCCAGGCATTCCTGGAGTTAGGGCAGAGCTGTGAGAATGAAACAGATGCAGGTACCCTGACACCAGGATCTCTACTGGACCTCTGTCATCAGGTCCAGAACCTCCTGGGGTTATTGCAGAGCTGTGAGAATGAAACAGATGCAGTTAACCTAACACCAGGATCTATAATAGAGCTCTGTCATCAGGTCCAGGGCCTCCTGGGGTTAGGGCAGAGCTGTGAAACCCCAACTGATGCAGTTACCCTGACACCAGAATCTCTACTGGACCTCTGTCATCAGGTACAGGCACTCCTGGAGTTAGGGCAGAGCTGTGAGATAGAAACAGATGCAGGTACCCTGACAAAAGGATCTCTACTGGACCTCTGTAATCAGGTCCAGGCACTCCTGGAGTTAGGGCAGAACTGTGAGAATGAAACAGATGCAGGTACCCTGACACCAGGATCTCTACTGGACCTCTGTAATCAGGTCCAGGCACTCCTGGAGTTAGGGCAGAGCTGTGAAAATGAAACAGATACAGGTACCCTGACACCAGGATCTCTACTGCACCTCTATAATCAGGTCTAGGCACTCCTGGAGTTAGGGCAGAGCTGTGAGAATGAAACAGATGCAGGTACCCTGACACCAGGATCTCTACTGGACCTCTGTAATCAGGTCCAGGCACTCCTGGAATTAGGGCAGAGCTGTGAGAATGAAACAGATGCAGGTACCCTGACACCAGGATCTCTATTGGACCTCTGTCATCAGGTCCAGGGCCTCCTGGGGTTAGGGCAGAGCTGTGAAACCCCAACTGATGCACATAACCTAACACCAGGATCTATAATAGACCTCTGTCATCAGGTCCAGGGTCTCTTGGGGTTAGGGCAGAGCTGAGAAAATGAAGCAGATGCAGGTACCCTGACACCAGGATCTATAATAGACCTCTGTCATCAGGTCCAGGGCCTCCTGGGGTTAGGGCAGACCTGTAAAGCTGATGCAGTTAACCTAACACCAGGATCTCTAATGGACCTCTGTCATCAGGTCCAGGGCCTCCTGAAGTTAGGGCAGAGCTGTGAGACTGAAACAGATGCAGTTAACCTAACACCAGGATCTATGCTAGACCTCTGCAACCATGTGTGATGCCTCCTGGGGGTAGAGCAGACATTTGAGACCGCATCACACGCAGGTAACATAACACCAGGATATGTAATAGACCCGTGTGATCAGGTCTAGGGTCCTTCTGGGGATAGGGCAGGATTGCAATCCACACCATACGCATCTACAGTGGCAAGAGCTTGGCCCACAGACGGTTATTTCCACCATGTTCCACATGGATGATATGTGATCCTTGCTGTATATTGTGTTGCACAACTGCCATTGTGCGACCTCTCCCCATACACTTACTTCATGTGGGTAGTCGGCAGATCGGTTGTACTGCCTGGTGAGGCGCACCCATGTCCTCCTCACCTGTGCAAGTTCCTGCCTTTTTGATGTGCCCGGGAACAGACGGCTCTGTCTGGTGCAGATTAATTTGCACAGGATCCTGAGCTCCCTCCAGGTAAATGCGGGCTTCCGTGAATGGCTGTCCATTTTTTCTCTCTAGAGATAGCGCGTGTACGTGTGCGACATGACGCATGCGTGACGACTCAAAGATGCACATGGCGCATGTGCCGTATCGCACACGTACACGCGCTATCTCGCGCTACTACGTGCTACCTAGCGCAATTATGGCACACAGCACACGTGGGATTTTGATGCCCAGAACATGTCATAGTATTCTTCTCAGAACAGTGAAACGAACCGCTAACGGTATGGGCCATTTCTCCAGTCCCCATACACCTGATCTCTCCGCCACACCATCATTTGTTAATTTAATTGGTGAATTGCTTTTTATGTTACAGCGGTGAGGCTCCCCGGTGTTGGCCAGCGGGCGCGTCATAGGGTGCCTTAGCTTGCGGTGCCCTGTGACGCACCCTCTAAGGCACATGCTCAGCGCCACCGTAGTCTATGGGACTAGGGTGAGTGGGTATGTTGGGCGTTACCTGCACACTACAAAGATGTGTCTAACTGTTACAGCCATGCAAAATGGTGGCACCTCAGACACTCTTCCTGATGTTGTTGCCTTGGGGATTTGAACCCATGAGAGCTGGCTGCATAGTCATTGTACTAACCAGTGTGCTATGCCTCTATGGTCATTGTCACAGCTAGGGCTGGCTACACAACACCTGCACATCAACACACATACATTCTGCTATGCTTTCTGGGATAAGGGAAACCCACAGCTAAGGCAGTTTCCAGGCCACATTATCGTTGGCAAATGAGGTGAGAGTGTTGTTTACATTTACACATTAGAACAATATTCCCATTAAAACATGTTTAATGTTATATGTGTGTCTGTTACAGGCCTACAAGGGGGTTGCCTCTGACAATCTTACTAAGGGCAGACCATTGAGGGATTGGACCCATGATGTCTGACCCTGAATTGATTGACTTCACCATTATGCTAAAACAATATATGTTTATCCCATAAATGGCTGGCTGCAGAAGGAGTGCAGGTCATCCCACAAACCTTATGAGGTGCTGCACGGGGTAGGGGAGACCCAAACATACAGGAAGCCCACTGTGTGATTGCAACCATGACGTATGCCACCGAGGACATTCTATTAAACATTGTACTACATCACTATGGGGTTTTTCATACCAATGGTTGGCCACAGACAGGATGCAGGTCACCGGACATACTGTCTGCTGTGGTAATCAGGATAGTATAGAGACAACAGTACCCATAATGCAATTCACATGCAGAACAGCGGTCTACATCTGCTCCCCAGATGGGGTATGCACCTCTACAGCATGTCAGCTTAGTAGGGGGGACTGACCGTGCGTGTTACTGCCACTGACTACCTACAGTCCCTGCCATTGAGAGTGTACAGTGATCACCCTAAGGGTGAGGTGGGGTGGCCAGCACCAGATCTGCAGTACCCAAATTGCCTGTGCTGATGGTCTCCATCAGTGATAGTGTGTGAGAGGTATTTGTTGAGATGCCTGTGAATGCCCTGTTTCTGTTTGCATTTGACAGTCATGTCTACCCCTTGTAGACTGTGATGCAACCAAACTGGTGCATAGCCAGCGTGTTTGCCGTGTCACTTGTTCTCGGAGCAGGGGTGTGTGTGGACTCACATGATGATGTACATATCAAACCAGCCTCTTTGGGTCAGTGTAGAGGATATGATCTGGCCCCAACATACCCACCTTCTGAACATTCCCAGAAGGAGCAGTACTGAAACATGATGACAGGCTGTGGGACCAGCCTTCCTTTGGGAAACCAGACAGTTGATGCATGTTGGTACCTGTACCAGGGCCATAGCCATACAGGTGATAGGCATGATTAGCTCAGCTGAACCCACCACAGTCTACCATTCACCAGCAGAGGCCACAGTCAGCATGCACCTGCTGCGCCCTGCAAGGTTTTGCAGCCAGACACATGCTGACTTCACACAGTGTGCTAGCCCATACTTAGTGCATGTTCCCAGAGGAACAATGTGCACCCAGATGTGGGCTAGTCGTACCAACACCAAGCAAGTATTTCAGTGAATGGGCCCCAGGAATGGGAACTCACATATATCACTGCTGAAGACACTGTATGGCACCATGTGGGAAGGTTGAGATGCCATGGTCACTGCTCAATCAGAGTGAGAGTGCCCTCCCAGCATGGCCTGCTGTGGCCACCCTGTCCGTGCAGATAGCATTTGCCCACTACAATATCTCAGTCACTGCCCTATTCCCTATGCAGATGCATCCTGGATAAATGGCTCTGTAGGGGCCATACCCACAATACCTTGCTCATCATTATGCACATTGGAGGTGGAACAGTGGAAACAATGCGAACATTGGGGCTCGGTGGGGTGTGGGCGACCACAAAACAATGGACACACATGTACGGATTACCACACCTATTTGAGCATTATGCAAAGATAGCGGTGGTTGGCAGCCCTGTGCGCAACACCAGTCATGGGCTTCATGCAGGCATTGGTAGGGTAATCAATACTGTTAGGGACACTCTCCAGGTTGGTAAACATTGTCAGATATGGATGAGGGGGCACACACCACATAAATCAGTGAGGTTGCTATGATGGATCTCTGTTAGAGAGTTGTGTTTAAGTTATGATTTGTTATCTGACATTGGCTACCTTTTGATGTATATGGGACATGTTTCCATGTTTATGACGGCATTGCTAAGGTATGCAAGTGCTAGTAGTGGGGGCTGGCATTATGTGCAGGACACACCAGCCTGCCTTTTCATTATACTTTGGATGGTGGAGCTTGTGAGTGTGTGAGTTTGTGCCCCTGTTGGGCGATGATCTGGGGCAGAGGTTCACAAGTCCAGTCCTGGTGGTTCAGATAGGATTCAGGTTGTCAGTCTGTCCCTACCGAATATGCATGAGGTACATTTGCATACAATGGGGGCAGTTCCTTCAAATGCATCTCATGCATATTTTTAGTTTGGAAAGCCTGACAACCTGAACGGTGTTTGTCCTCCTGAACTGGGGTTGCCACCATCTGCTCTGGGGAGTGCACATTATTATTGTGTATGTTCTCTGTAAGGTAAAATATTGAGACATGGTCTGCAGGAGCCACAGATGGGGTTTGAACCTATGATTTTCTGCCCCTGTAATGCACCAAACTGTTATCACAGATGTAGTTCCTTCCCAGGGGGTACCATTACTGTTCATCTGACAGACCTTGTCTGTTGGACTGCATGCCACCCACCTGGACAGGGCTTGGCCTTGGTCTGCTGTGGTCAGATAACACTGCCCCCTCCACCGCCAGCACCCCTATGCCACCATGCTGACATGCTGCTGTGCTGGCGGTGCGCCGTCGCAGCTCATCTAGTGTGCCATTAGGCAGCTGCCTATGGTGTGGTTTCTTGGGTGGGGGTGCCTACATGGACATGCACACTTCCCTACCGCACTCCCTGACAATGTTCTGTGGCCTTTGGGGTACCTGCTGATTGATGTCCATTGGGGCAATGTATGACACACACTTGTGGGCATGTTTACCCTTGGTCAGTTGATGTCTTGCTGTTTTTCTGTTTCTGTGTTCCTTTGTGCCACCTAGGCATCTGTCTGGTCCACCCTGTGCCCCAGCTGACCCACTGCATGTCTCGCCTTCAGCCCCCCTGTGCCCCATTTGCAGCCTCACCGTCGTGCTCTCTCGTACTTGGCCACTATGCTGCTGCTGCTGCACATGTATCACTACTATCACTTTTCTTGGTTTCCCTGCCTTTGCTGTACATTGCAGACTGAAATGGTTTCTCTCTCCTGCAAATGTGCCTCTAGCGCAAGGTTTCACGGGCGCTACTTTTCAGACCTTCATTTCATGGCGTTAGTGTTCATGGGGCCTCTCCCCGCCCACTCTCCGCCCATTGACCCCTTCTCTCTGCTCCTGCGGAGCCTTACTCCGCCCTCTGGGGAGCCTTACTCCACCCTCTGCACACCTTAACGCCGCCAGAGACATTATCGCATGATACGTGATGTTCTCGCACGGTAATGCGCCATTATCATGTGATAACATCACATATTGCACGATAATTGCGCCACTGTGATGTTATCGCTGTTTAGTAAACATACCCCTAAGACTCCAACAACACCTTAGACCACTAATATCCAACTTTTATTTTCGTTCAGTTTTACAAGCTATGATCCACATTTTGATTTCTCCAATAGTATCTTACAAGGCCTCCCCAAACAGATGCTGAGACCCTTGCAGTTAGCCCGAAATGTTGCTGCCCGCCTGATAAACAAGACAAATAGGACAAAAAATTTCACTCCTATGCTGTATGAGCTACATTGTCTTCCTATTATAAGCCAAATAAAATATAAAGTAGTAATGACCACTTTTAAAACTCTGAAGAACATTTCACCAACATATCTTAACACCCTTCATAAATATCTCCCCTGTTGAGCGAACGAGAAGAGTATGCACTCAAAATAATCTTACAGTCCCCACCCAATGCAGATACAGAAACCAATCCACGAGCAATAGAACATTTTCATACTTTGCCCCAATGTTATGGAATGCTCTCCCGGATAAACTAAGAGCTATTAATGACCTCCAACTGTTCCATAAAGAAATTAAGACATCATTTTTCATTGAACATTTTGGAGATAATCACAACTGTGACCAGCAATGAAGCTACAGGGTAAGCTATTTAATGCATGAATTTTTGTTTTCATATGAAACTCCATAATATGTTAGTCAATACCAAACTAATAACACATCAAGTGATAATTTTGGTCAAAACAAATATTTTGACTGCTATTTTGCACAATATTTCAGCGTCCCCATTTCGGGGACGTTATGCATGAAAGGGCGGGTGAAATGGCTGTTATATAAAACAACTGCAAATAATGTCAAACAACTGCAAATAAATTTCCAAAAATTATTATAAATGAAATGTAATTAGTATTATGTGGAAATGATCTTTATGTATCAAAATTGTGTAGCCAGCCACATCACATATGACAGTGGTGCGTGACATGTACAGGGGGCAGGATATGAAGAAGGGAATGGCCCAGAGTAGGCCATGGATGTGGCAGACTCAAGTCAAGTGGGTGGCCCAGATGTGTAGGTATGCCCAAGAAGGGATGTGGAGGGACCCATGGCAGGGTGGGTGGGCTGGAGGAAGGGGCCACATGCTGCCAGAGACACCTGTCCTATGCATGGGGCCACCTGTGCGGCAGCCTTACCACCCAATGATGAGAGAAACAGGCCTGGGACCGCATCTGAAGTGTCTGATTGCTGACATGCATGCCTTGTTCAGCTAGACGGTGATATGCTGGGGGTACCATGTGTATGCAACACACCATGCACATGTCCCACCCCCCATGACAGCCACCATGTGTGCAGCACTGACATCATGCAATGGGCAGGTGACACTGCACCCTTGGCATATCTCAGCAAAAATATTGGCGGAGTGGGCCTCAAACCCCCAGACCCAGAGGCAATCCCCATACCAGCAGCCCACGATGGAACACTGCTGTGACCAATGTCCCAGGCAGGCAATGTGCTTGATGCACAGAGGCATGGGCCAGCCACACATGGTGTGGACATGCACAGGCCCGTGGAAGCTGCTGTACATATCGCAGCCTCCTCCCCAGGTGCTGACATGTGCATTGAGTAGTATGGGCAGATGGCTCAGGCAGTCATGCAAAGTAATGTATATGTCGGCTGCTATCCATTCATCATCATCCTCCAGCACTGAAATAACTTCATGTAATGCCTTGACATTCTAAAGCTGAAAAATGTGAAAAATCATAAACAGACAACACAGAAACACCAAATAGCACGGTTTGTGGAATAATTGCATACTGCACATGCTCTGTTACACCTAATTGCTCATATTTATCACTCATCGCAAATGCCCTACCCATTCATGCATAGCATCCCCAAAACGGGGACGGCAGAAATATGTATCGTACTTGGAACAGAATCACTGTAAATTCTACATACAAATATATTTGAATAAAAACAATAAATTAAACAAAAATCAAGCTTACTTGTGAGAATGACTGATTGCGTTCTTGTTGAAAAACTGCTACTTTTCAAGCGTATGATAAATTTAGAAAATTTTACTAAACTCCTACTTCAAGTTCTTTTATCGGTTCTGCAGGTGAACATATCACAAAACTTTTTGTAATGCATTCATTCTACATGTGTTCCTAATAAAATATTGTGTGATTGAATTGTTTTATGTGTGGCTTAATATGACCCGAGGCATAAAATTTGAGCGTACCCATTTCGGGGACGCTATGCATAAGAGAAAATATTTTTTTCACTCAATTTGTAATCAAACTCTGGAATTTGTTACCGGAAGATGTAGTAAAAGCCGTTAGTGTAGCTGGGTTTAAAAAAGGTTTGGACAAGTTCCTGGAGGAAAGGTCCATAAACCATTATTAAAAGGGACCCAGGATATCACTGCTTGACCCAATACAAACATTGAGGAACCTGTGTCTTTTGGGGAGACTGCTTGGTACTTATGACCTAGATTGGCCACTCTTGGAAACAGGATACTGGGCTTGATGGATCTTGGTTTGACCCAGTATGGCATATCTTATGTTCGTTCCTATGTTCTTATGTTCTTACCCAACATAGTTTCTGATTCGCACTTCCTAGCCCCAACTCCTTATGCCTCCTATAACTATAGCTTCCCATATTTATTCACAGATTCATAAAGAACAGCCTTCTCGTCTCCCACCCAATAATACACTTACTATAGGTATATAATTAATGTAAAATAGTTCTATGTAAATATGTTGATTGTAAATATATTATATGATTGAATCCACTTATGTTTTAAAAGTTTAATGTACTTGTTCTGTTCCTTGTAAACCGCCCTTGGTCGCTGGAAGGGGCGGTATAAAAAAAACACTTAAACAAATAAATAAAATGAATAGTCTCTGTGCCTTAAGGATAGGCGAGGAATAACCTCGCCTATCTTTAAGGTGCAGAGGGCTACGCGGGTAGCATCGAAAATCACTGATATCCTTTTAGCCCTTTCCTCCACCTCTGCTCTACTTGGATAGCATCTGGGCACATTAGGGACTTGTCCGGATTTTCGAAAGGCACTACCCATGTGGAAATGGGTAACAGGGATAACATATGGAAAGCAGTGTGTATAAATGTTCCCTGTAAAATAGTTATCTCCCAGTTATAATGCCCTGTTCAATGTAATTTCAGTTTGCTCAATGTAAACCGCACTGATGCAGAATAGCGCAGTATATAAGAGAATGTAAATAAATAAATAAATGCCCGTAGCATAGGAAATAAGATCCCTGATGTTGAAGCTTTGGTGGGAGTGGCTGACTTGGATTTAGTGGCAGTTACAGAAACATGGTTCACAGAAAACCATGATTGGGATGTAACTATACCTGGCTATACTTTATTCAGAAAGGATAGGGTAGGAAGAAGGGGAGGAGGAGTGGCACTATATGTAAAAACTACTATTAAAGCTTTGGAATTACAGAGCTTAAAAGGGAGAGAGGAGGCATTGTGGGTTAAACTAGAAAGAGGGAAAGAGAAATCTATTTGCATTGGTGTGATATACAGACCTCCTTCACAAGAGGACAAGGTGGACAGAGAGTTAATTGAAGACATATGCAGCATTGCTAGGAAAGGGGAAGTGCTACTGATAGGAGATTTCAATATGCCAGATGTTGATTGGCACATTCCTGCTGCAGTATCATCTAGAAGTAAGGAGATCCTGGATTCTCTACAGGGAGAACTATTCAGGCAATTGGTAACAGACCCCACACGTGAAGGGGCCATACTGTACTTGGTGCTTAACAATGGTGAAAGTGTTTCTGATGTTGTAGTGGGAGATCATTTTGCATCCAGTGATCACCAGATGGTGTGGTTCAGTATTAGGACTAGGGCTGTTAGAATCCATTCAAAGGTGAGGATCCTAGACTTTAGGAAGACTAACTTTGTCAAGATGGGCCAATACCTCAGGAAGTGGGTTGGGAACAGCTGGGGGATGTAGAAAAACAGTGGGCAAAACTGAAAGGGGATATTTTAAGGGCAACCAACCTTTTTGTTAAAATGGTAAATAAAGGTAAAAGGAAAAGGAGACCGCTATGGTTTTCGAAAGAAGTAGTTGAAAAAGTGAAGCAAAAGAGGGAGGCCTTCATGAAATACAAGATATCACAGAGAGAGGAAGACAGGCATCTGTATTTGGAAAAACTTAGAGAAACTAGCAAAGTAGTCAGGAAGGCAAAGATTCAAAAGGAGGAGGAAATAGCCAATGCAATAAAATGGGGGGATAAGACATTTTTCAGATATATTAGTGAGAAGAGGAAGGGCAAAAGTGGTATTGTCAGACTCAAGGGTGCAGGGGAGGAATATGTAGAAGCTGATAAGGATAAAGCGGAATTGCTTAACAAATATTTCTGTTCTGTGTTCACAGATGAAGAACCAGGAGCAGGACCTCAGAAAACACCCACAAACAGGAACACAAGCGAGGGACATCTTGAACAATTTTCAGAAGACTGTGTTCGTGAGAAACTAGCTCAACTTAAAGTACACAAAGCAATGGGACCAGATGGGATACACTCTAGAATACTGAGGGAACTTGGGGACGTTCTAGCAGCTCCACTGACTGATATTTTCAATGCCTCGTTGGAGTCGGGAATGGTGCCAAAGACTGGAGAGAGGCTCAAGTGGTGCCTTTACACAAAAGCGGAAGTAAGGATGTGGTTGAAATCTACAGGCCGGTTAGTTTAACATCGGTGGTGAATAAACTATTGGAAACGCTGCTGAAAGAGAAAATAGTGAGGTTTCTGGAGTCCAGCGGATTACAGAATCCGAGGCAGCATGGATTCACCAGAGGCAGGTCTTGTCAGACAAATCTGATTGATTTCTTTGACTGCGTGACCAGGGAGTTGGACCGAGGGAGAGCCCTAGATGTGGTGTATTTAGATTTGAGTAAGGCCTTTGACACTGTTCCTCACAGGCGACTTATAAACAAACTGAGCACCCTAGGGATGGACCCTAAAGTTACTGCTTGGGTTAGAAATTGGTTGGGTGGGAGGCGACAAAGAGTACAAGTAAATGGAACTCACTCTGAGGAGAAGGATGTTACCAGTGGTGTTCCCCAGGGATCTGTCCTTGGTCCGATTCTTTTTAACATCTTTGTTAGTGATATAGCGGAAGGGCTGTCGGGTAAGGTTTGCCTCTTTGCAGATGATACCAAAATCTGCAATGGAGTAGACACCCAGGAAGGTGTAGATAACATGAAGAGGGATCTAGCTAAGCTTTAAGAATAGTCTAGAATTTGGCAGCTGGGATTTAATGTTAAAAAATGTAAAGTCACATTTGGGCTGCAGCAATCCAAGGGAGCAATACAGTATAGGGGGTGAAGTACTTTTGTCCACTAAAGAAGAGCGGGACCTAGGCGTGGTTGTGTCTGATGTTCTTAAAGTAGCTAAACAGGTAGAAAAGGCGACGGCAAAAGCTAGAAGGATGCTTGGGTGCATACGGAGTGGAATGGCCAGCAGAAAAAAGGAGGTGATGATGCCTCTCTATAAGTTTTTGGTGCGACCTCATTTGGAGTATAGTGTGCAATTCTGGAGACCACACATTCAAAAGGATGTGAACAGGATGGAGTCGGTGCAGAGGGTGGCTACTAAAATGATTAGTGGTCTTCATTATAAAGCATATGAGGACAGACTGAAGGATCTTAATATGTACACCTTAGAGGAAAAGTGGGATAGAGGTGATATGATTGAGATGTTTAAATACCTCTGTGGCATAAATGTTCAGGGAGAAAACCTCTTTCAATTGGAAGCAAGTTCTGCTACGAGGGGACATGGGATGAGGGTGAAGGGAGATAGATTCAGGAGTGATATGCGGAAATATTTCTTTACAGAAAGAGTAGTGGATCCATGGAATAGTCTCCCAGTGGAGGTAGTAGATATGAGGACAGTAGCTGAATTCAAAAAAGCATGGGACAAACACAGAGGATCTCTAAAGGTAAAAATGGGACTGTTGTAGTTGTTGATATGGAAGGATAGACTAGATAGGCCATGTGGTCTTTTTCTGTCATCATATTTCTATGTTTCTATGTTTCTATGAAAATCCAGGATAAGGCCTTTACATGAGTAACTAGGGAAGTTACCCATATGAAGGCCTTCAAAAATTGGGCCCATAGTGTCTGAAGATCTCAAAATGGTGAAACAATATGACAGGGCAGTGGCCAAAACCAGAAAGATGCAGAGAGATATGACCAGCAGAAGGAAGGAAAAATTAATGCCCTTGTGCAAGTCATTGGAGAGTCCTCCCTTGGAGTAGTGTGTTCACTTTTGGAGACCATACCTTGTAAAATATATAAAAAGACTTGAAGCAGTTCAGAGGAAGATGACTAAAATATTATGGAGCCTGTGCCAGAGGATGCATGAAAGGAGACTTGAAGACCTAAATATGTATACACTAGAGAAGAAGAAGGACAGGAGAGATACGATAAGACATTTACTATGCATACTTTAGAAGATATTAATGAAGCAACAGAACTTTTTCAAAAAGGGGAAGCTACAGTAAAGAACTAGAGGACATGAAATGAAGCTGCAAGAAGGTAAACTCAAAAGCAATATGAGGAAATACTTCTTCATTGAAAGGGTAGTGGATGCCTGGATGCACTCCCCATTGGAGGTATAGGGGCTAAAAGAGTGACAGATTTTAAAAAGGTATAGGACTTGATCTGAAAAAGATCAGAGGCAAGATGGCAGCAGGGAACTTCCGCTGTGAAGGTGCACCTCAAGTACCTCTCTCTGACTGAGATTTAAGGCTCCTCTGAGGTGATGGGGTGGCAGAAACATAAGCCAGCCAGCCTACCCTCGGGCTTGGCTGAGAATATCTTCCCTGGTCAGAAGACTTTGGTAACATGTGGGTTTTCCTCAGCCATGGCTGTAGTGTCGTCTTCAGCAGGGCCGTTAAATGTGTTTCCTGTGACTCTGGGTGCATTTGGGGTATGGCTGTCCCAAATGTGGCGAAGTGCCCCCCCCACCTCATACTGGAAGTGAAGAGTTGGCCTTTGGAGTCCTCCCCACTAGGTTGCCGACGAGCTCACCAATGTGTGGGAGTGAAGAGGGCTCCCAGGCAGTGGTATCTTCCCTTCCTTCCTCTGCTGTTGCTGTGTTTGGTGCTGGAGGTTCAGCGGGGTCATCGCCCCTTGGTGGGGATCATTCAGCTTCGAGCAGTGGAAGTGATCTGATTTATTTATTTTATTTATTTACATTCTCTTATATACCGCGCTATTCTGCATCAGTGCGGTTTACATTGAACAAAATGAAATTACATTGAACAGGGCATTATAACTTGGAGATAACTATTCCAGCGTCGAGGAGTTTAAGAACATAAGAACATAAGATATGCCATACTGGGTCAGACCAAGGTCCATCAAGCCCAGTATCCTGTTTCCAACAGTGGCCAATCTAGGTCATACGTACCTAGCAGTTTCCCCAAAAGACACAGGTTCCACAATGCTTGTACTGGGTCAAGCATTGATATCCTGGATCCCTTCTTAATAATGGTTTATGGACCTTTCCTCCAGGAACTTGTCCAAACCTTTTTTAAACCCAGCTACATTAACAGCCTTTACTACATCCTCCGGTAACAAATTCCACAGTTTGATTACACGTTGAGTGAAAAAATATGTTCTTTTATTAATAAGAAGTTTGATTAAACCTGCTACAATAACTTTAGAAATGCTGTGGGATGCTGTTGCAATTATGAATACCTCTCTAATGACTATGGAAACAGTAAGTATTGAATTGCTTTCTTTGAAAAATGCTGTTTCTGAGGTTACTCGGATCTAGGAGGAACAAGCTGGTTTACTAGCCAGTGTGGAAGCAAAGCTGGGTCAGCTTTGAGGGCTGTGTGCTGCCCATGTAAAGGACAAGACTTTACTTACTAGGAAAGTGGAATACTTGGAGAATCAAGTCCATAGGAATAATTTGAGACTGATGAACTTTCCTAAGTCTCCTATTATGTTTACTTCTGAGATGGTGTGCAAGTATTTCCAGGAGGTACTTAAACTTCCTGGGGATAATTTGCCCCCCACTGTAAGAGCTCAGTACTTGTCCTTGAACACCAGGCCTTATGGTTCTGCTTCAGGGAGTCCACCTCAAGGTCCTGGGGACCTGACTGCATTTCTGGAGGATTCCCTTGAGGTGTCACTGAGCAGACCACCTTGCTTGTGACCCTGGCCTTGGAACTGGATACGTCTGTAGTTCTACGTTCATATTTCAGAAATTTCAATGTATCTTTTCTAGGTTCTAAAGTGTTTTTTTTTTCCTGATCTCTCATGGGCTACATAGCTGAGGAGAAAGGAATTCCTTGGTCTTCAACCTAGGGTCCTTTCCCTTAGTGGGACTTTTGTTTTGAGGTTTCCTTCTCATTGTATAATTACTTATAAGGATAAGGTGTTTCTTTTATATTTTATTTTTTTAGCCTAGTCAATTCTTGGAATTTCTAATGGCTAGAGAAGAGATTTTGGTTAATACTGCATCCAATATGGCTGACACATATGTTCTCACCCTGTTATGTTTTGCTTTCTTAGGGATAAGTAATTATCCCCTTCCTTTGTTATTTCTTGGTGCTCCCTCTTATTTCCTATATTGTGGTCTAAATTGATGGTTAGGATTATTGTATGGTTTTCTTTTCCTTATTAGATTGAAGTACCCCCTTTTTTCTGACATTCTTCTTTGTACTGGGATGTGTTATTTAAAATCCATAAAACTTTAAATATATATAATAAAAAAGGTATAGGACAAATACAAAGGATCCCTTTATAGCAGGAGGATGGAATCAAAGAAAATGTAAATAACTTCTACACTTCAAAAAACAACGAGGGATAATCTGCATGAAGCTGTGGGTCCAACCATAAGCAAAGACATAAAGGGGGATAACCTTTACAGAGCAATGAGTGCAATCCTAAAGAAAGGCATAAAGAGGGCAACTTGCACGAAGCAGCAGGTACAACCCCTAGAGAAAGGTTAGAGATGGTCAACCTGCATGGAGTAGCTGGAACAACTCTCGCCACCTCATTGAGCAGATTAGATGGACCATGCAGGCTGCCGTTATTTATTTTGTTACTGTTACTATATTAAACAAACGAATGAAACAAACTACTCATAAAGATAGCTACTCACTAGGTCTTTTTTATCCTTATTCAAATAGAGGCGCATTCTGTACTGTGCGTCCCAGCCTCTGTGTGTCTGGTTGGAACTGAATGCACAGAGGTAGATGCGATTCTGATCCTGTGGGGCATGTCTAGCCCCCACAGGATCAGAATCACGTCTAGGCCTGTATGTACAGGCAAGGACCTGATTCCCATTGGCTTGACGTATAGGCCCCTGCCCGGATATCTCAGTCAGGCTCCTGAATGGAGCCACGGCGCCGTGGCATCTGGTTGCCATGGCACCACAGCTCCATTCAGGAGCTGTGATCCCCAGCCACTGATCACTTTTTCCCTTCTCTGCAGCCTGACCCCCGATCTGGCCTCCCATGGCCATGGTCGGGCCATGGGGAATCTCCTGCACCCCCTCACCTCTTCATTGCTGGCTGGGCCTTCTGTTCCCTGACATTTAGGAGGTCTTGTTCCACCTCCGAGGTGGAATAAGTCCCCTATCTAGTCTGCCAACCCCAGACGTACAGGACCAACTTCAGAATCGGCCCTGTACATTCGGGGCTATGGACCACACACTGTCAGCCCTAATCCCGCCTCTGCACCACCCCTTCCCTCCCCCTAAGCCTTCCCATACAAACTCCTTGTTCATATGGGGATGCTTAGTTGGGGACGGCAAGGGGGGCAATTAGCAGGAATGGACGTCCCAACGAGACATCCATCCCCACTATTCGTGGGACAGAAAAGATCCCATAGCCTGTATGTATCTATTAACAATTTTGAAATGAATCATGTTTTTTCTCTTTTTTTTTAACATTCCTTACTTTCTTTAATGCAATACAGTCTTTAAAAGAGAAAAAAGATTCAGAATCAAACCTATCAAAAGGGATTTACAACTCTTGAATTTATTGACAGTTTTTACATGCTTCCCTACAAAGCTACAAGGATTATCAATTGAGGAGTTCAGTACTTGTTGCTATAAGCAGCTAAAACATTATTGATTGGATTATTTATGTAAGAATAAGATCAACCATTATGTCTTGCTCCTTTCCTTTGTTTACTGCAGAACAATGTGATAAGAGATCAGGGTGGAAGCTGAAGAGGTTATGAATGAAATTAAGGTTCTATGAAGACAAACGCATTATTGAGTCTATCTAAAACTATATTATAGGGCAGTGGTGTCTTTCAAATTGGCTGAAAGAATCATTTGGCATATTTATGGAATTTGTATATCATTCGTCATATGTAATTGATATTACAGAAACTGGCTTACTAGATAGTAATATTTTAATTCAGCTCTTCAGGAATAAAATGATCCAACTTCACAATGATTTATCAATCCATTAGAAATTAATATTAAGAGATGAGATAGCAAGAGCATGTTACTTCAAGGAAGTTATTTTAGCAGCATCTGTGCATGTAAATGATGGCATATGCATGGATAGATTGCTATTTGTGTGAACAACCAGTTTGAGAAAGCTGCTACTTGCAGGTGCAGATGTCAGAGATGCAGAAACTTAAAGGTATATGTCCGAGGCATAGTTTGGGTCAGACAAAATATTATATTGTATATTTCCTATTTTTCAATGTTTACTGCACCTCATCTGAACTAAGCACAAGTTCCTTACAAGTGCCCGGCCAGAGTTTAAAACAAGGGATTGAGGAGGTTGTTAACCTTAATCCTCTATTTTTTATTTTTGCTTTCTAAATGAAAAAAAACCCCAAAAACCTGACCGTTTCCCTGTTTAACTGGCTCCACTTTTGGTGGATCATGTGATGTGGTGAACTGGAGATGTCACATCTCTCAGGGCTCTAGGCAAACCCCCCTTGGAGAGGCTTTAAAAACACCCACTTTTTAGCCCATTTGCCTTGCCTGAGCCCAGTGAGTGTATGACACATTGCTGGCCTGGGAGGATGGCAGAGACTGTCTAGATGGCTACAAAGGGTAAGAAGAAAGAGAGGGAGAAGATCCAACCAGAGGCAGCCTGGATAGCGGACTCCAGTGCAGTTAGCTCGCGGTCCCCTGGCATGGGGAATGTCATGGAAGATATCTCTAAAAACAAAAATCCAATTGGACCCTCCAGAATGGTCTCCATAAGGAGACGTGTTTATTTAAAACTTACTTCAAATTTATTTTGAACTAAAGCATCCTCTAGAGTTCAACTGGTAGATTTATTGGCTTCTAAAACTTGTGCCAATCCGCATCATACCATCATCATTGCTCTCTTAGAGACATGCCCAAACAATGAAATATGATTGTATATAATTAACACAAAATATTGCAGCACTAGTACTTGATTATTTAAAAAATGATCATGTTATTTAACTTAAGAATTTATAGATGTCAACAGAGCAATCGATTGCGCTGCGATCTGACTCCAGCAGCTGTGCAGAAATTGATACCAATCCCAGCTGCTGGTTTCACTGCGCACAACAGTTTTTTGAGGGACGATTCTATTGGGTGATAAACTATTGTGCAGTGTTTGTGCTTCAATACCTCGCATGGCTGTGGATCTTTCATAATGGCACCTTGTATGTTTTTGACTCTGCAAATCGGGCGGTGGACTTTGTCACCATGCACCTCGAGCTAGCGCTGGGAGGCCTGATCTAACCCTACAACTAATATCTGACCGGGCTAAGATCTCTCTTTTGAATGACTTGTTCTTGGGACATCTGTTCTTTGGACTTCTAACAGCTGGGACCACGGGCAAGTATGGCACCTACTGTGGCACCTAATTAAATCATTCCTTGAAAACGTCATTGTGTGCAGCAAAACCAGCAGCTGGGGTCAGTATCAGTTTGTGCAAAGCTGCCAGAAATAGATAGCAGCACTATTGATTGCTCTATTGACATCTATAAATTCTTAAGTTAAGTAACATGAGCATTTTTTAAACAATCAAGTTTTAGTGTTGCAACCTTTTGTGTTTATTATATACTACACTATCATATTTCATTGTCTAGGCGTATGTCTCTAAAAGAGCAATGAAGATGGTAAGATGTGGCTTGGCACAAGTTTTTGAAGCCAGTAAATCTGTCAGTTGAGCTCTGGATGATGCTTCAATAAGTTTGAAGTAAGTTTTAAATAAAGACATCTCCTAATAGAGGCTATTCCGGAGGGTTCCATTGCATTTTTTATTTTAGTGACTGTATTTTGGTACCCTGAGGGTGTTTTTTCTATTGATTGTGAAAGATGTCTCTGAAGAAGTGGTTGCAACACTTGGGAGCTGTTTTGACAAACTGGCAGCTAAAATTGACTCAGTCTCCCATGCTTTTGAACATTTCCAGCCCCACATAGACGAGGCCAAGGTCTCGGGGAGAACCTGGCATCATTGAAAGAGCTGGTGGCTCAGCAAGCTGAAAAGTTGGACAATCTAGAATATCAGCTGGCCCAGCACAGATCCATGGGTACTCCACTATTCACCATTCTCCATTGAGAAAATTGGCCATTTAGCTCTACTGTCTGCTTTCTATCTTTTAACTAGTTCCTGATCCACAATACTACACTGCCTCCAATCCCATGACTTTTTAATTTCACCAAGAGTTTCTCATGAGTGACCTTGTTAAAGGCTTTCTGAAAATCCAGATATACTATATCAACCGGCTCACCTTGGTCTACCTGTTTATTCACACCTTCAAAAAAATATAACCGATTAGTAAGACAAGACTTTCCTTGGATAAATCCATCATGGTTTTCTCCCATTAAACCATGACTATCTACATATTTAGTAATTTTATTCTTTATAATGGTTTCTACCATTTTGTCTGGTACTGACGTCAGGCTCACCAGTTCCCAGATCAGCTTAGGAGGCCGCTTACACACCATATGTTATATGTTGATGACACTCTTATATACATCCACCATCCAATGTCCACACTCACAATAATAATAGATATGCCTGACCATTTATCGAAGGTCTCAGGCTTCATCTGCCTTGTTCCTGTGCATGTCTGATGCACCATCGACTCCTTTTGTGCTGCCAGGTGTCTTCCTCAGAGTTGATAATTTCAAATACCTCAGTATATACATACACTGAGTACTCTCTCTGATTCTTCTCCTTAAACAATGGAATACTCTTAGATGGGCTCAACAAGGAAACAAAGTCCCTTGGAGCATCTTTGGTAGCGTGGCTTGGCTATATCAACACTGTTAAGATGCTTCTCTTTCCAAAGCTCCTTTTCTTATCTATACAACTCCCTATCCAGGTGCCTCACAGCTTCTTTAAGGAAGTTCTCATAATCCTCTCAGTCTTTATCTGGCAGGGTAAAAAATCCTGTCAGCTGGTCCATTATCACTCAGCCCAAAACCAATGGGGGTCTGGTATTCCCTGACCTGGAGCTCTATTACTGTTGCTCGTGCCTATGCACTATTTACCTTTGAATGATTGGCTTGAAGTCTGAGTGGGTGAAATTGGAGGGGGCTTGGATGACACCTATACCTCTCAAAGCTGTCTTGTTTCTCCAAGTCTTATCAGAAGTTCATCTAGTACTCTCTCACCCGTTCTTGGCACCTGTGTGGAAGGCATCGCACACACTTTGTAAGAGACCCAAGATGTTTCCTTGGGTATCTCCTTACATCCCATTTCAACCTTCGCTTTCATAAGAGATTTTGTTGGAGATTTTTGAACCTAGGACAGGACCTCCACCTTCCCTTTGTTTGGGGACTCCATTTTCACCTCCAAGGACAGGCTAGAGACAGTGTGGGGCACATCACTGTCCTTTTTTCAGTTCTTTCCCGCCATTGTTTTGGAACCATTTCCTAAGTCACCGAAGCACTGTAGCCCCCTAGATAGTGGAAGCATGTTCTTTTCTAATCTAAGTGGCTGAAGTCCTTTCTAACCAGATTATATAGAGCTCTTGCTATGGCCTATCCATCTCCCACCTGAGATCTTTCTTACAGGATGGATTGGACAGGAATTTTGGATGATAGATAAGAGGAATTCTGGGAAGAGGTGTACCAATATTCACACTCTTGTTTGATTTCTCTTTTCTTGGTGAATACACATCTTCACATTCTACTGCGGATGTCCATAACACCAATTAATATATTTCAATGGGGGTGGATGGAAGACCCATTATGTTGGAGGAATTCTGAGAGACAAGGTAATTTTGAGAATGTTTGGTGGTCTTGCCTTGGGCTGCAGTCTTTTTAATCAAGTGTATAGGTTTATTTGCCACACCCTCAGAGTGACTCTTCCCTTTTCCACTGAGTCTTGTGTGTTGGGGTATTTCCCCCAGTTCTCCTTCCTGAGGGATATCTCCAGCTCTCCAATTGTCTGCTCCTTGCAGCCCATAGTGTCATCACATAGTACTGGAAGAGGACCCTTCCCCCCACAATTCAGGAATGGTTGATTAAGGTCTGGGACATCTATCATGTGGAAAAGCTTACGGTAGAACTCAGGGGTCAGCTCAAGACAGTGACCAGTTTATTGTTTTGGTTCCTCCAATTGAAGGCTTGAATCCTCTTGAGATGGGACTGTAACCCGCCAGTGCTTAGAAATACTACATCCCTTAATTGAATCAACTTCTATAATTTAGTTTATCTTGAGGTACCACTTGGTTGGCTTCTCAGAGATACTACCTTCTCATTACACAACCTATAGGCCCCTCCTGAGGGTTGAAAATAGTGTTGTCTCTTCTGGTGCCTGGCCACTGAGAGGCTCTTTCTTACCTTTTCTTGCTCTTTCTTGCTCATTTTTTCCAGCCTTCATTAGTTTGCTGATTGCTGAATACAAAAGGTGGAGGGGATTGTGGGATGGTGTGGGCAGAAGGGGAGGAAGGTAAGGGGAAGGAGTGGGGGGATAATTGATACGTAGGTCCTATTGTTGAAGAATGTTCCCTGTGGGTATCTGCTAGTCTATATGTTGATTTCTGTAGTCGTTTGCCAGTAACTTTCAAGTATCTATTCCATAAGAACATGTTTAGTCACCTTGATTACTATTGTTTAAGATGCACATTCTGAAGCAGTTGTGACTTCCTTGAGTTTTTGGAGTTATAATCCTTCTTTATTCACTTAATAAAAAACCTTTACATAAAAAAAAGAAAAAAGAAATGGACTGAAACACATTAAATACAATTTTATAAAATGCCAAAGTACATGTATGGTAAGGCTATGGCACCCAAAAGTATGTGCCTGCAAAAAGGGCATGTTTAGGGTGGAGAATGGAAGAATGGATGTCTGCTAGATGGGCCTTAAAATACTTGTGTATGACATATTCTGTAAGCGTCATATGCATGTGTGTCATCAAATGTCCATGCCAACATTTACACCTACTATATATAGTATACTAACTAGAATGGGATAAAATTATCTTTTTGACCTAGAGTGTGGCTGTTGGAGCTTGTAACTGCTGTTTGGCATTTTATTGTGTGGTCAGTCCTAAATCCTCCTCACATTGTCATCTCTGTTGCCTCTTTATGCCCTGCTTTAACCCTCTGATGCTTCCTTCCTACCCTCCTTGCTATCCTCGCCCTCTCCTTCTAGCACTCCCTCTCCAAAGTTTGTCTGGTCTGGAGCTCTATGAAACATGCTAACTGCACTTTTAGCCTTGTAAATCTATTGAGTCCTGCTGTAGATTTACTCTAAAGATTTTTCTTTTGCCATGTTCTTGTGCCAGAAATTCTGTGACCCCATGTCTAAGGGATATGTTTACTAAACCGTCCTAATGTTACCGGCGGTAAGTACAGCACTAACGTGACGGATGCCATATAAGGAAGTGGGCGTTCCGGCTGCAAGGTAGCAATGAATCTGTATTGCGTGATAGAGGGTGCCTTGGCTCGTTAACACGCAGTAAGCATAATTACATGCCAGTGCAGTGCTAGAAGCGAAAGAGGTGTAACCCACTGGTTAATACAATGACTGCCAAGGCAGAGGTCATGAGTTCAATCCAGAACTGGTGCTAGCTAATAAGCCTGTCTGAAGCATATCCTTTTAATTCCTGTAACAGTCAGACACATCTCTACTATCTGTGCTGCCATCAAAAACACCCTCACCTCAGTGTCATAACCCAAGGCGCCCCATAGGGCACATTATAAAGTGCCTTATCCAGCAAGGCATTGTACAATGTGCCCTATGAGGCACCTTATAGGGCGTCCTATAAGGCGCTCTATAGGGCGCTGTATAATGTGCCCACAGAGCACCAAGGAAAGGCAATGAACAGGTGATGGAAGGAAGTAGATGTCTGAGCTGCTGGGCCTGGCAAATTTGCGTGCAGCCCATGTGGCAGCCGGTAACGTGGACAAACATATCGGATGCAGCTGTACCAATGCACAGGGTGATGCTAATGTAAAGTGCTACAATGATAGTGTGTGTCAGAGTAAGGGAATACATGTCCACCAGAGGAGGTAGAAGTGGCAGGATAAGTGCAATGACAAGAGGACAGAGGAGTACTAGTGCCATGCAGAGCAGACATAGGAGAGGCAAGCATGAAGAGCCGCAATGCAGAAAAAGGTACCGGTGCAGGACATGGGGTAGTAGCCTGCACATTAGGGCAGGATGCCACACAGTTGGCAGACACAGATAGACGGACAGAAGGATGGTTGGCAACTGTGATGAGGGTATAATGTGCCGGTAGCACAGATCTGCACAGATATGACTGTTACAGTAATGTAAAGTAGTTGTGTAGGACAGTCATAAAAAAAAGGTAGAACAGAGAGGAATCAAACCCATGATCACTAGCATACAAGTCACTGCAGAAGCCTTTAGGCTACACCACCAACATGAGCTCTATAGCAAAGACTGTATACAAGAATACTGCAGGGCACCACACAAACAGCCTGCTGTCTGCCAGGATAGGGCAACCCCAAAAGTAACCATGATGCAATGCACATGCAGAACAGCTCTGTACAGCTCATATCACAGTCTGTAATTGGGACGAGAGCCACATATAAACACATGCACACACACAATGACATGTTATGCAATGGAGACAGCATGCAAAAGAGCAAAGAACCTAAACCAAAATGGTGGCAAGGGATATTCTGTGGAACAGGGTAAAATGGGGAACAGAATGGGAAATGAGCATATGAGAATTGAACCTGCAAACCAATGTGGGCCAGACCAGCTCAACAAGAGCAAGAGCAATACCAATCCCCCAAGCCGACTGCCCACATGCGCAGTACAAAGAAAGAGCCATATGTAACAGCTAATATGCAAAAAATAGGCTGCATAGAGGGCACACAGTGGTGTACAGGGAAGAGATGCAAGGGTGCGTGGAGAGGTGATGAAGCTGCAGCAATATCATGGTCAGGTTAGCACAAAACAAGGGAAAAAAAAACATGTGGGAATCAGACCTGCAACCTATGGTGCCCCAACACATGGCCATTACCACTATCCCAAGCAAACACCCCAAGCACAATGCAAATAGGTTCTGTCAAAGGGAATGTATATATGGACACCCATAGCACACTGTGATGTGGCTGACGGTTGCCACATACACAGCTGCCACCGTACAAGGATGTGAGCACAGGTTGGCCATGTACATCCCCAGGAAATCATGAAATACGTGTGTCAGTGTGGTCAAGCAGCAACAGAGACAAATGTGCATCCAACACATATATTGTATTTTACCAAATTAGTAGACATATTGTATACACCCCCTTTCATGATATGAAGCCGGTTGGTTTATAGTGAACAAACTGAAACCACATTGAGCAGGGCAGCAAACCGCATGTCACAGAAAAGTCACTGGTCCATCTACAGATGATGAGCAATACAGATAATGTGCAGTAGCTGCATGGTGTGCACTATGCAGTAGCCCCCCACCCCCTACATGCTGCTGCATGACCCAAATGCCTCTGTCACATATGTGTGCATGTAGACAGTAGGCAGTGCATGATGACGGGCCAGCACACATCAGTCATGAATGGTCCCCAAATACATATCTGCCCGCCAATACAGGAGGCACAAACCTGAGAATGCTTAGGTAGGAAAATGTCAGCAAGTGTACACACAGATATATAGATATGTTACAGCTGTCACATAATGTGTGATATAGCAATCAAAGTGACACCAATGTAACCAAAACCACTGGCCAAATGGAAAATGAGGATATGGTAACAGGTACAAGAGGCACATAATCCCAGAGAATAAACAAAGTGCAACCTCACACATGCAGAGATACCACTATGCAGAAGGTCCCCTGCAATGGTTGGTGCAGATGCAGTATCCACACACATATGTCATGGTACATGGAATGCACAAATGAGGGAAGAAAACAGACACCCACACTGCCACACTGCAAAGTTACTATTGCAATGTGAGTGGTGGAAAATCAGGGGATAAATAGGAGTGTGCAGACATACAATGCTATGTTTGTAAATCAATGTAGAGTGGCACGTCTGTACAGTAAATAAGCACCATAACCTGTACATAGAGGTTGAAAGAAAGGTCAAACATGGGCCAGTAACCCACACAGAAGCCACACTGCTCAATGCACTGATGTACCAACATATTCAGTCACATGCACATGAACCATGTATGTTGAACTATGACACAGTGATGCCCCAGATGCACTGTAACACCCTTTGTGTGGGCAAACATCAATCCTAGATGTTGTCATGCATCAAAGTGGTGTGGTGGTAAAGACCATGTTATGTCCAAGTGCAGGGTAGCCCTACAAATACAAGAGGACCTATACAATGTTCCCCCTGTGCTGCACACATGGCTGTATGCTCCTGGTGAACTAAACAGATGAGGATATCCTGCGGTGCAGGTCACACACATGGGAAACACATAGTAACACAATGTCAGATGGATGTACAACATACAGTGTGTATGTCAGTCCCTGCTACACATGTAGGGGCCAGTACACAGTGTCCACAGTGAAAATGGCGTCTGTAATCCAACATGTCCTGTTAAGACTGTCTGTGAATCGCTGGCCATGCATAGTCAAGTGTGACATCTCAATCTGCCACAGTACTCGAAAGGTAATGTGTGTCTCCTGTGATGAACACGACACCCAGCCAGAGCACGGTAGCAACGGTGTGTTGGACAGTGCTGTCATGCTCAAAGTAGCAGTACAACAATAATGTCCATCATAGCCATGTGTCCCACTCGCCGAGGTCAGACATCCTATGGCACCATCTCCCAAGGACAGGTGCATGGTGTTGCTGTGTCCTCCAACAGGTGGGTGATGGTGACTGCAGATGCAGTGTAGTAGATGTGCTGTATGTGTCCTCTGCCCTGTGTCAGAAGGAGAAACACTGTCATGGTATGCTGCACACAACATCAGGGCACATTGCAGGGAGTCAGACATCAATATGTATATAATGAAACATCACACATGCAAACATTACATGATCACAACACAGAACACAGTACATGTTGGGGACATTTGGAAATGGAAACACAGACGGGGGTGTCATATGGATATGGTCATGTCCATTCCAATGGTACACAGGCGCTTAACAGCTCCATCCCATGTCCATCAGCGTTGGTGCACAGAGACCCCACAGGAAAGGTCCATGAAACAAACAGCAATACATAAACATATAAAGGCTGATGTTAGTACAAAAAGATACAAGGTGTAACCTATCGTCTGCCTGCATGAGGAATCTCCTAGGAACTGTCTGAGGCAGGCAAAGGCCATAACATGTCATAGTTAAGACAGAAGATGTCAGCCAAATGTGTAGAAACACCATGTCCCCATGTCCAGCCACCGTTGCCGCATGTCCAAATTATGGTGTCATCTGTAATACAGAAATGTTGATGTGCAGTGGTCTGTCAGCACACAAGATATAGGTCAATTCATAACACAAAACACATGCACACAATGTTCAGAAGGTCAATACCAGTAAGGTAGAGATAGCACAGTCACCGCCGCCTCACAGGTATAAAGACCCCACCCACCACATGATAATGCAAACTGCTTGCACACTGTATCATCACAGCCACACCAAAAACACACACACACACACACACACACACAGTATGATAAGGTGAGCAAGCCACCAGTAGCATACGGCCTGTCTGTGCACAATTGTAGATGAGTGGAGATAAAGCTTTTGCAAATACAATGATACCCTGCTGTTGGTTGATGCTACAATGTCACAGAAGGGTCTACGTGCGGCCCACCACCAGAACACCCTGGACCTGCAGAAACACGCAGCTCTGTTGGATGTGTCCCAGAAACAGTGCTGGAGAAGATGAACTGGGCAGGAACACATGTGCATATGTGTGCCAACATCAACATATGGGGTATGGGAGTGCAGGCCAAAGAGGTGAACAACAACAAATATGCATTGGACAGATAACTGTAGACATGTGCTGTGCCTGAATGTCCCCACAGACCATTTACCTGTATGTCCACCTACCCCAGTCTCCTGCATGCTGATTGAAGTACAGACAGCTGCCACTGCACCACAGCACCAGGAATGTCACAAAGCATATCCTGGGGAGTGATAAACACAAGAGAAACATACATATGTCATGTTGGAGCTGTGCAACACACACAGCACCTTCACCCTCTCACCTCCCATGCCCCCCTAGATCCTTTACAGTCTGGCTTTTGTCCGTTACACTGTACCCAATTGCCTCTTGCCAAAGTCTCCACTGATGTGTCCCTGGTAAAAGACAAGGGCGTGAACTCTGTCTGCCCCCTTCCTCACCTCTCTGCTGCTCTCGACACTGTTGACCACAACCTTCACCTCAATATCCTGTCCTCGTTTATCCCTAAGGCCTCTGTACTATCCTATGTCCCCTCATATCTCACCCATCGCACCTTCAGTGTGTGTTTTGGTGGCTCCACCTCCTCTGCGACCCTGCTGCCAGTTGCTGTACCACAGGGATATGTCTTGGCTCTGCTTCTTTTCTATCTCTATAACCATGTCCTTGGTGTGGCTATCTCTTCCCCTGGCTTTCATTACCAGCTGTATGCTGATGAGTGCCAAATATATCTCAGCACTCCTGACCACTCTCTGGCAATCCAGACCCTGATCTCTTCTTGCCTGTCTGACAATGCTGGCTGCATGTCTCCCTGCTGCCTGTAATGGGACATGGCCAAGGCTCAACATCTTATCTTGGCCCACAAACCCATCCTCCACTCTCAGTGTCTGTGTATAGGTTGCTACACCTTCCTTTCACACTGGTCCGCAATGTAGGGGTAGTCTTTCACTCCACTCCCACCTTCTCCACACATACCTATCTTGTAGCTAAGGGCTGCGGTGTCTTTCTAGATAACATCAGCAAAATCCCCCCATCCTCCCTGAACACACAACTAAACTGCTAATGCACCCCTTAATCACTTCCCGTTTGGATTACTGTAACCTACTCCTTGCTGATATTCCCTTGAATCATCTCTGTCTGCCTCAATCTATGCAGCACTCCGCTGCATGGCTAATCATCTGCCACCCTCGTCATGGCCATGTAACTCCTCCTGTCAGTTCACCTCACTGGCTCCCAATGTATTTCCGCATGCAGGTCAAGTTTCCCCCGCTGAGCTAGAACACCAGTCACTCTGTGTCTCTGCAGTACCTTTCCTCACATATCTCAACTACTACTAATACTACTACTACTGAGCATGTAGTTAGTGTGACCTGTCGTATGCAGCGCTGTACAGAAACATGTGCATCAGTGTATATACAGTCCCTGTGTATACACATCAGTCCCTGTGTATATACATCAGTGTATATACAGTCCCTGTGCATCAGTGTATATAATTTGATCGATCTGCATATAACCCCCATCGTGACATCTACACGTCTAGACAACTGGTCCCATCTACGTCCCACTATCCTACTGTTAACCCCACACCACACTACTGTTACCTTGGTGCACCCTACAGCTAGAACAAACTACCTATATCTGTACTGCAGCCACCCTCTCTAACCATTTGCCAATCCCGTGTGAAAGGTAAGCCACTCACATATGCCAAATAATGCGGACTCACCTGATCACCATCCACCCGCTGCTTTCTCCTGCACACACCTCCTGTGTTTGTGTTTGACTACATCTGTAAGCTCTGATGGGCAGGGAATATCCCCTATATTTATTTATTTATTTATTTTATTTATTTAAAGTCTTTTCTAAACCACGCTCTTTAAAATCAGCTCGGTTTACAGATAACAGCAACTTCGTCCATGAGTAAAGATAGAACCATACTGGACTTACAGAAAACAGGGTAGAAAAACTTGGGTTAACTGGGGAATACTATATACAAGCTCTAGGCTAAGGCAGTTTACCGTCTTAGCTTGCTATATACATACTCCTGCTAGGAGTTGGTGGTGCTATTTTGTTGCGCTGGTGTCTTGTATGGTAGTTGAGTTGGGGTGACTGTTTTGGTGTCTGTGGGTGGGTGGTTGCTGGGTGGTACCATAATGCTGCAGGAAAAGATGGTGCTTCAGTGCTTCCTGAACAGGATGAGGTCTGTAATTGCACGGATGTCGGGTGGGAGGGCATTCCAACACGAGGGGCCATAAAACACGAAAGCCTTCTTTCTTGTTGCCTGCGAGCATTTTGTAATTTTGCTAGGAATGCATAGGGTATTGGCTGTGACTGATCTTCTGGCTCTGTTTGGAGGAGTGGGGTGGATGGGGTTGGCGATGGAAGGGGAGGTAAGACTGTTGATGGCTTTGAAGGTCAACAGAAGGATCTTGAAGTGAGTCTACAGTGGACTGGCAACCAGTGGAGGTGCTTCAATATTGGTATTATGTGGTCCCTCCTGACGGCACCAAGTAGTATTCTGGCTGCTGCGTTCATAGCCAGCTGTAGTGGATTCAATGAGTTCTTCGGTAGTCCCTGTAGAATGGCATTGGCATAGTCAAAGTGGGGGATGACTAAGGCCTGATAGATTGTCCTGAAGTCCTCTGGTTCCAGTAGGAGGCGTAGGGGGCGGATTGTCCGAATCTTGAGGTATACTGCGTTAACAGTGTTGTTTATATGGGTTTTCATATCTAGCTGTTGGTCGAGTGTTACCCCTAAGTAGCGTATTGTGGGCCTGGTTTGAAGCTCAGCGCCTCTTACTTTTAGTGCAGCTGGTGGAGTGAATGATTGGTCTCTGGTGATGAATAGAGCCTCAGATTTCTTGTGGTTTATTCTGAGGTTTTGGGAGTGGAGCCAGTCAGTTGTAGCGTCAAAGCAGGCAGTTAGTGGTGAGAGGTCCGGCTGATCAGTGGCAAATGGCGTATAGAGTAACACGCCATCAGCGTAAATAAGGCATGAGATGCCAAAGAAGCGGGCGATTGCGCAGATGGGCTGCATATATATATATGTCTGTGTCGGGCTGCGTATGACTGGTAGCGCTATACAAATGTTCAGAAGTAGTAGTAGTACATAAATTCCCAAATGTTTATTACAACATATGCAGTACTTACATGAGAAGAGCTCCTCAATCAGCTGGCACCTGGTTGCCGGGCTCTTATGTGTGTCACCACGGCCACGTGCAGGACAGCACGTAGGATCATCTTCCAGATCCTCATTAATTTCAACTGGGATATCGTGCCTGAGAGCAATGCTGTGCAGGATGCAACAGGCCAGAATGATCTGAGCCACAGTCATGGGTTTGTATTGTATTGTATTTAAAATCCTTATTTTTGTACATAGAACTATCCACACTGGTATCCCCTTTTATCTTGCAGACCAGGTTTGTCTTCACACTCCTCACCATTCTCTTCGTTCTATTCACATTATTTTATTTATTTATTTTATTTATTTACATTCTCTTATATACCGCGCTATTCTGCATCAGTGCGGTTTACATTGAACAAACTGAAATTACATTAAACAGGGCATTATAACTTGGAGATAACTATTTACAGGGAACATTAATCGTATGTTTCTTCCCTCCCCATCCCAGGCCCACCTGGAGTCCACTAGATCCTCTGGTTTTTTTCTTCCTGAGACCACGGCTTTGGAACTCGCTCCCCCGCCCTCCGATTGAATCCTCCCTTTAAATCTTTCAAAGCTCAGCTAAAAACACACCTCTTCTGCACAGCTTTTGATCTCCCTTCCCCTTCCTATTCCCTCTCTCAAGCAATAAAAATAAGTTAACAATTTCCTGCTGTCTCTCCCACCTACTCTTTCATCAGTTGTCTTGTTCTGTCACTATCTATCTGTTCTTTTTTTTAACTCTCTTGATCCTATCCTTTTCTTTCCTTTGAGACTCATTTATTGGCGTTCACCTTCCTTCTCTTTCTTCATTTTCCTCTGTCCTTTTCCTTTCCTTCTGCAGCATCCTTTGTTATAACTTTTTAATTTTTAAATTGTAAACCGCTCTGATACCATGTAATGGGCAGTATATAAAGTTTTAAATAAACATAAACATAAACAAATGTAAGGCTCCGCCGGTCCTATCCAGACACCTGAAGTGACTTTTCAAAATGCCAAAGGTGCGCTCGATGACTGAGCGGCTGGAGGCATGGGCCTCATTGTACCTAATCTCTGCAGGTGTCCATGGTAGACACACAGGGGTCAGCAACGAGGGACGACACCCATATCCTGCGTCACCCACAGAAAGAAATTTGGAAAGTTAAACCAGGAGCTGATGTCCACACACATGCACACAAGCATGTATGTAGAAACGAACAGCACATACAAGTCTGACAGAAACATATGACATCACATGATGACACACACCATCCATGCGGCAGCGTTTGGAGGTGTGAGAGATGGAACATGAGGGAGGGGTAAGGAGTGCAATCTACATGAATTGTAACCACACCAAACACATGCCCAAACACCTGTAGCTGAAAGGTAGTAGCACCGGTTGCAAACACATAAGCCACACACATGGCAATGCACCCTGGACTAGGGTAGTGATGCTCATCTGTGCAAGCATGTGAGGGCCATGATACTGTCTACACACAGCAGGTGGGATAGGAAGAGGTACCTGAGTTGCCCAGAAAGGTTGGAAGAAACAACACTACTCCTGTATATGTATGTTGATATACAGGAAGCATACATGTGTTTTGTACTGTGCCAACAATCACCCAATGTGAGATGCCCAGAAATGTCAGAGGTGAATGTGCCACCAACACAAAGAGCCGTAGCAAAGAAGACCTGGAAACAAACTAACCCCCCCCCCCCAAACCACACACACAGATGACACACAAACACAACTAGGGACACACCACAAACACAGACATGTGCACTTACGGTTACACAGAAGAACACCATGTGCATGTCACAGATGAGAAATACCCACCCAACAGTATACAGTCCTCATATTGTCTGGCCTCAAATTGTCCGAATACTCCTGAGTGATGCAGGATATAGGAGTCAGGGGTGGACTCGGCAAACCTAGGGACCACATTCAGAATAGGCATATTTGCATCACATACAACCTGAACATTAAGGGAATGGTAGTGTTTGCGGTTGCGGAACACTGCCTCCCTGTCTCTGGGTGTGACCAGGACAACATGTGTGCAATCAATAGCTCCCATCACGTGTGGTATCCCGGCAACCTCCTCAAAGGCCTGGTTCAGGGTCCCCCACTGTTGCCTACTGTTGGGAATTGCAATGTAATTCCCCACCCGGTTGACCATGGCCCGTAGTACCTGGTGGAGACAGCGGGAGAAGGTGGGGCAGCTCATGCCACCCACTGTGGCCACAGATGACTGGAAGCAGCCAGAGGCAAAGAAATGTAGGGCAGCCAGGAGCTTGACCAAACCCAGTATGGCATGTGACCGACCAGTCAGGGGCTCGAGGTCAAGTCTTAGATCCTCAAAGAGCTCCCTAATAGCTCATGTGCTCAGACAGTATAGGGAGATGACCTGGTTGCCACGCATGTCCTGGAGCTGGGCCCTGGGCCTGTAGAGGCGAGGCTGGTGAGGCTACAGCTCAGCACGCCTCCTGCAATGTGCCGGCACAGCCCCGGCTTGCATTGCCCCCACAGCTGCAGGTCTGTGTTGCAGCGGGACTGCACCCATGCCCTGTGCCTCAGCCCCATGGACACTATCTTCCTCATCAGGCAACCGCGGTGCCTGAAAACTCCCTACCACACATGCAGCAATGATAAAGCCAGCCATCACAGAAAACAAACAAACCAGAGACAGCGTTAGCCCCCACCTGCTCCTCACCTCCCCTACTCCATCCTCTGCCTGCTCCTTACCTCACCTACTCTGCCTCTCATCTGCTCCTCACCCCACCTGCTGCACTCCTCACCTACTGTAAACCTCACTTGCCTGCTCTGCACCTCACCTACACAAAACCCTTGGCATGTACCACGTGTGTATGCCCATTTATGCATATCTGGTCGGGTGTGCAGTGTTGCGCACATTGCGCGCGCTGTGCATGCACAGTAGCTACATACATAGCACATGCGCAGCGGCTATGTGTGTTGCACATGCACAGGCCATGTGCATATGTGGTGTGCGCAGGACCCCGTGTTGCGCATGCACTGTACATGTCTGACCCATGCGCATGTGCTGCGTGGGGTTCCACACATGCACATGGCGCATAGAGCTGCTACGTACACAGCCACCATGCTTGCACAGCATGTACGCCATGTGTGTGCACAGAACCACGCATAGCACATGCACATGGGTCAGACACATACAGCTCATGCACAACACGGGATCCCGCACATGCCATGCACGCACCTGTCCTGCGCATGCGCAACATGTGCAGCTGCTGCACACTTGCCACTGCGCATGTGCAATGTGAGCAACGCCACACCCCTGGCCAAAAAAGCATAAATAGGCATGCACACCCGAGGGTTTTGTGTAGGCGAGGTGCAGAGCAGGCGAATGAGGATTAGGTGAGGTTTACAGTAGGTGAGGAGTGCTGCAGGTAAGGTGAGGAGCAGGTGAGAGGTGGAGTAGGTGAGGTGAGGAGCAGGCGAGAGGGGGAAAAGATGAGACAAGGAGCAGGCAAGAGGTGGAGGAGGTGAGGTGAGGAGCAGGCGAAAGGGGGAGGAGGTGAGGTGAGGAGCAGGCGAGAGGTAGATTAGGCGAGGTAAGGAGCAGGCAAAGGGTGGTTTAGATGAGGTGAGGTGAGGAGCAGGTGAGGGTAGAGTAGGCGAGGGTCAGAGGAGGTCAGAGATGATTGACAGGCACGGAGACGACACAGAGAGCAGGGATAGGCAGCATGATGACACAACAGGATGGGAGGCCGGGGAAACACCTGGGCAGCGGTCCCCAGAGGTGGCAGGGATGGGTGACCTTGAGGTGGAGGTTGCAGGGCCATTGGGTGTGTCCCAGCCCAACCAGGAGCAGCCTGAGAGGCCACACAGTGTCAAACGTAGGTGCAAGCCAGTTCCGGATGATGAAAGGAAGAGGGCCCTCAGATTCAGCCAGCAGGAGAATCATAACCTGCTGGCCAGTGTTCTTGAACATTATGAGGTGCTGTATGGCCATCTCAGCTCCAGAACAACAGTGAGCACAAGGACACAGGTGTGGGTGGAGGTCCAGGAGGCCATGGCCCAGGCCGGGGGACCACCCAGAGACCTGAACAGCCTCTGCAAGCGCTTCAACGATATAAAGTGAGGGGTCTATGCATACATGACAGCGGAGAGTCGACATGCCATGGGCACTGGTGGTAGTGGTCCCTTTGTTCCCAGCCTGACACCCCTGGAGCAGCAGCTCGCTGAACATCTGGGCCCGGTTTATCTTCATGGACTGTCCCCAGTGCTGGACACCACCCATCCACAGGCAGGTAGGTCTGAGATATGCAGCACACGTACAGCTAACGACCCAACACATGCTGGGTCAGGGCCAGGGTGGTACGGGCCCATGTCCTGTGATCATGTGTGGCCCAACAGAGGCAAAGGAGGACAAAAAGCAGCAACAGTTGCCAAGGTGTTTCCAGGGAGGCTAGTACAGGTACCTGGGGGTTTGTGCCAGACATTCACAGTGATGCCCATAGTATAGCAATGACCAGGGGGGAAGGGGCAGGGGTGTGCCGGCTGTCAGGCAGGCAGATTGGCACCCCTCCTCCACTGTGCAAGAGAGGAAACCAAGACTGTACAGACAGGGAGGGCCAACCACCCCCTCCCAAACTATAGCACCTCATGCAGCTGACATTTGTACCTGCCACATAGGTCACACAGAATCATCCTACAAATAAATCCAGTCATGCATTCCAATATCACAGAAGCAAACATACAGGAATGGCAACCAGACACAACTACGTACAGAGTGACATGGAAATTCCCCCACATTCCAGCACAGTGAAAGTGAACGACCTATGACAGTGTGATTGCAAGCTACATGCAAGGAGAAGCTACCGAGCATTTCACTCAGATATCAGACACAAACTACTCTCTCATTAGCAGACATACAGTAGGAATATGCAATCAACCCACCCCAGAGACTGGGGTGTACATTCCAATATCATCACAAGGTATGTCCTGATCTGGAGTGTACCATCCAAATAGTCCCTTTGATTACAATGCCATGCATCTGCCATTTACCTCTCATTCCTTTCCTGGTCCTGACACAGCTGCACTCCCTATGTCTGCTGATGTGTGATCATTTCATGCCTTGTGTTTCAACATGTACCTAGGCCATGCCAGATCTATTCCATGTCATGTCACCACATCTCCCACCAGCAACTGTCCCACCTTGTCTGTGTTTCCATCCCCTAGTTCCAGAAAACAGTGAACATATATAACCTAGTAGGTCTCTGCTACACTGACAGTTTGCATACTAGACATTCGTAGGCTATGCTACCAATGTCATTGCTATCATGTGCCATGTAAACACGTGTCCTGTTTTCACACATGATGACAGGTAGTACCCACACCACCCCACACTACATATTCAGTACATTGCCAACACATTTATGGTGTTTTTTGTGCCAACACCTTTCCCTCTGGTTCCCACATAGGACAACAGTGGCAGTGTCTCATCGGTGTCATCCATGACAGCAACCAGGTACAGGGAAGATATACTGTGACCCGGTATAAACCAGTTACTATCTGGAGGGACGTCTGTTTGCCACAGGAAGGGGTATCAAATTACACAGGAACATCCAAAACGGGACAGGGGAACAGCCCACCTCAGACAACCTGCACCCTACAAAAGCAGGTAGTTACACGTACAATGGGTAACAGAGGACAGCAGCCCTCTGACAAACCCCCACAAATACATTCTGAGAGCAGGTGCACCTCAGAAAACAACACAATGGTGCTTTACCTCAACATAGACTCAGGCTGCCATCAATGGCCCTGACAACCTCTGTACTGGGACATGCAACATAACACACACCTGGCCACTACTGTTGGAGATTAGCATGGTGAAAAGGGCCTACCTAAGTCAGACGTCTGTTGAAAAATACAGCAGCACTCAGTATAGCCTGGCAGAAACAGGCATCACACAATAAGGCAGGCAAAAGCAAACACTGTCACCACCACAATGGCTGTGCACAGAGGACCCAACACCAGGTGCCTGGGGAAACAGCGTCCACAGGGAGCTCTACATGCAACACGCTGCATATCATTGCCCCTGAGGTAGATATGTTCAAGGCTGTGTCCTGGCCATGGTAAAGGCTGTTACCTTGTCCCACACATGCTATCACCATGAGCTGGAAACATCCTGCACCTATCTGTCTCAGTGTCCCAGATATTCAGTGTGTTGCATGTGCACTTCCGTGAAGATGCTGTTTGGCAAAACACCTGCTGTAGGTGCCCCTGTGGGCAGCAATAGTCCATGTGTGTGACATTTGTTGTCCTGCATCATCGTCTGTTGCCTGGTGCTTCTTGTTCTGACTGCCTGCTGCTGCGTGTTCCCACTGCCCTGTGCCCTGGGTAGGACCCATTCTCCATGTCAACTACCAACAGTGGGGGCATGGTGTGGGCCAGCATGTACTGAGGTGGTTACTCATGGACCGATGTCACTCTGAGCATATTGTGAGATAACACACTGTTGTGGTGTTAGCTGAGGTACTAGGCCTCTCTGTATGTGTGGCTGCATGGCTGAGGGACACATAGGTCTGTTACTAATGTAACCTTGTACGACGTGATATGGCTCAGTGCAGCGAAATGAGTTTGCCTTGATACTGTGTTGTGCTGTGGGAGACTGACATGTACATTGATATGTGTCTGACACCTTGAGGTAGTTCATATACTGTAGAGCAATCTGTGTGGGATATGTCATGTCACAATGTCTGTCCCAATGTTATGTTATAATGCATCACCTGCCCACATACACACACGAACCTCCCAACCCATGCCACCAGCACCAGCATACATGCAACCCCAGTCAGCCAGTCACAGTGCAGACCACCCCAGGACACACAACACATGGCCCAATGTGCAGATACACCCCCCCCCCGCACAATGTGGACACCCCCTCACCACTCCATGTCAAGTCCCCATCTCCAGCCCCAATGACCCCTACAAGATATGCACCTACCCTAACACCACCACCACCCGGGGTCAGCTCTGATACAGGCACCGCAGTGCCACAGACACATTCCCATGACCCTCACGCTCAGTGCAGCCTCATGCACAGCATCACCCCCCCATCCCCCACAACATTCCACCAAATACCACAGAGCACTGGATAAATGTCCACCCACACCCCACAGTGGCCACCAATGCAGCAGTCCCCACACATGTCTGGCTAACCAGCATGCCTGCAGCAATACCTACCATGCATACCACACACCCCAATGCATACATATCGCTCACATACACTATGACAGGCCCAGTCACATTGACAGCTCCAGCATACACCACGGCCACATGTAGCGCTGAGCCCACATCCCAGGACATATGCACAGTGCATACCTAGTGCTGCGCACAATGGCCCCGGCATTCATCACCCCATCCCCCCAAAACAAACCATCATATGTGTCACAGCTCCACCAGCACAAAGGCATGTTCCATCCCCCCTGCCAGGTCCACCACACTGGTGGCACATGTATTGACCCCATTGTAGGTGCAGTGACAGCAGGTAAGGCATGACACACATTGCTGTTGTTGGGGATGTAACATACAGCTGTACATATGTGTTCTGGTCAAACCCATATTTACTGTGTACCTTGTTCCATCCCCCAGGTGACATAGGAGGCAGGCAAGGAGGAGGATGTAGCAGAGCCAGAGGCTGATGAGGGACAAGAGGTCGCTGAGGTTGCTGGAAGCCATGGTGCTCAGACCCCAGGGACTGATGTGCTCAAGGAGGCGGAGGATGGGGCAGCGGATGTCGCCACGCCAGTGGGGAGCACCAGCAGCAGCACAGTGGCTGGGGAGGGCCCAGAGACCATGGGGAGCCACCACACAGTGCAAGCACTGGGGGCCATCAGGCACCCCACCCACTAGCATGGATGTGATACTGGCGGAGCTGCGGGCCCATACTGCCTCATCATGACAGGATGCTGAAGGTAGCTAAGTGAGTAGACTACAAACCTGCTGGGAGTATAGATAACAATCCTAATGACATCCCATATGCTCCCCAATATAATTACTCAATAGCACGTAGTTTGTGTATGTTTTGTTGGACTATTTGCCATGAGAGATCCTCCCTCTTGTAGCAAGTGTAGTCTGTTTAACTCATTTTAATGAGCTCATACACCCACTCAATATTCACCTCCATAAAACCCAAGAAGAAGTACATCAGTAAACCCCTATTCCATATCAATTAGACATCTTAATTCTGCGGACCCCTCTTTCTGGGTAATAGTACTTAGCTTATATAGTCCTATTCATTTGTACTGTCCATCAGGTCTAAGGCAAACAGCTCCTTCCGGATATATATGTGCTTGGCGTGATTCCCCTTATCCGTCTTATCTCAAGAAACTAGTCCACAGATCAATCATGCAAGAGATGAATAGCGACACAGTACCATGTGTCGAATCTGAGAATCTCACGATCCTACCTCAGGCTCATCTCCTGGCCTGAGGACGGATCGTGGGATTCTCAGATTTGAAACATGGTACTGTGTTACTATTCTTCGCTTGCATGATTGATCTGAGGACTGTTCTCGTGAGATATGCCAGACATATGCATGCCTCACGGTGGGAGGTGCAACACATATCTCACACGTCACATTGTGTCTCACACACAGGCACTTGTCAGGAGCTGCTGGCCATTCGTGAGGAGCTCAGTCAGCTGCGTGGCACAGCAGAGTCTATAGTAGTGGGGATATCTCATATGGCTGATACCCTGGAGGCCATGGCGGGTCATCGTCATTAGCCAGCACCAGCGCCAGAGGCAGCACCAGCAGCACCAGCACAAAGGGGTGGGTGGTGCCGAGGTCACTGTGGATGTGGGCGGCCATGCAGGTCTTGAGTGTGGGGCAGATCTGTGACAATAAAGACAGCTAAACTTGTTTCTACCTATGTGCACGTGTCCAGTGTTTGCCACTGTGCTTCCATGAACACCCTGTCCCCCATGTGGTCACCCTGGTCACATGTGCCGTCCCATATCCCTGGGGGGTGGAGGGTATGCACTACCACCAATCAGTACACATAGGTTTTGCCATGCCCTGTATGCCCTGCACCATGCCATGTGTGGGGGTATACCCTACCTCCACCGTCTACCTGCAATATGTATATGGTGGTTCATTTACGTTGTGAGGATTTGCCACTCACTCACACGGCATATCCTCCCCATTATTCTATCTACATCTGTGACCATTCTCTCTGACCCACCCCAAGGTCTACGTGGCATAATACCCGCAGATTCTTAGGGAACACACAGGGCAGCCAAAGGTACCTAGCTACAGTCAGTTGTTTGGTCTCCTCCAGCACTTGTTGAGAGCCGCTGCTCCTCCTCCGGACTGCCATCCACCTGTCTGAGTTTCACAAGCTACTACCCTGTCCTGCTCATGGTTACAGCAGGCTGTCCTATCCTTCCTGCCTCATACCTACTGCTAGCCTTTCCCTTCATCATACTCCAATTACCCTGCATCATATATGCGGCCTGCACATCAACACCACCATGCATGTGACCATGGCTGCTGGACAGCCCAGCACATGGGTACATCACAGGGGCACCAGGGGACACAGACGCCTGCACACATGTCAATCCCCCACACCTGATGGTGGAAATGGTCCATGTATGTTACCTATGTCTACCACACATACACACAGGGACATGAGCACATGTATCATGCTCACATCAACAGCCTGTCTGTAAGGGAGACACATGACCATTGTGATGTATTGCCAAAAATATATTTATGCTCTGCATACAATGTGGCCTATTTACATGTCCCCACATGTTGGGTCCCGGGTGACAGGACAGCACAGGGCACGGGCCATGGGCTGATGGCTGTGGAGATGCGATGCCCATATGTGGCGCACGCTGCATGCGCATCTCCACAGCCATCCGCTAAATGGCACCTGCCAGCCATCCGATGGTGCAGTCATGGTTCCGCTGGCATTGCAGCAAGGTACCCATTACCACAGCCAGGTACTGGATGCACTTGCCACCACACCTACAACATGTGCCCACCGTCTGTGTGGTGGCATCTGCGTGGGACCTGTCTGTGGCAATGGGTGATGTTGCTACACCCAGACAGGCACCATCGCCACACACATGGGGCGGGTGGCAGAGACCCTCGGTGCCCTGTGCTGTCCTGTGGCCCCTACCACCCACAGGCCCACCCTCCCCACTCTCCACACACTCCTCCCCCCAATGCCTCCCCACCACCCTCACTCTCGCCCCCCTCCCCGCTCTCCTCACCCTCCTCCTCCCACCCACTGCCTCAGACACACCCTCCCCCTCCCATTCCTCCCACCCCACCCCATCCTCCAGCCCCTCCATGTCCTCTGCATGGGCTTCTTCCTCCTCCTCCGCCCCCACCGTCTGGCCCATTGCTGTGGGGCTTGGTGGGGGGGGGGGGCTTGATCTTGATGGGCCCTCACCAGCATCTGCATCCTCTGTGGGGGAAACCAAACATTAGGACACATTACAGAAACATAGTATGTGCTCCCACAGGCTGCTGGGCCACTGGGACATGCTGTTGTGCAATGCAGAGGCTGCAACACTCACCGTCGCTTTGCCACATTTCCCTCTGTTGGAGGCGGGCAAGATAGTGGGGGCAGTGTAGCCGCATCTCCCATCCCTTCTTCCGTAAGTCCTCTTCCTGGGGGGAAATGCAATGGTTGGGACCATTAAGGATCAGATATCTCTGGTCGTGGCCTTATACATATCACACATCGCAGTGAGCAGCAGGGTGCTCCTGCTGCTATGGCCAGTGGGTCCGCTACTACCTGTTGCCACTGCCACCTGCATGTGTGGGTGTGAGTCTGGGCATGTGTGCTATGCCACTTACATGTCGTGTGTGCTACCCCCCAGGCACCCCATGCCGTGTTCCTGCCCTCTCCTTGCATGACATGGCAGCACCATGCCATGTGTGGGGTAGGCATGCTGATCTCCAGGGGATATGATTCCGAAATCTCTGTGTGGTCTTGCCCACACCTGGGTGTTTCCCACACCTACACACATCAGCAGGAACACCTACCATAACACCAGGATATATATAATATACCTGTGTAATCAGGTCTTAGGGCTCCCGGGGATTGGGTGGACATAAACACATCGACAGAAGCAGGTACCAGAACACCAGGATGTATAATAGACTTCTGTAGTCAGGACTAAGGCCTCCTGGGGATAGGTCAGATCTGTGAAGCTGCAACAGAAGCAGGTACCATACCACCAGGATGAAGAATAGACCTATGTGGTCATGTCTAAGGCCTCCTGGAGATAGGGTGGACTTAAACACATCAACAAGAGGAATTAACATAACACCAGGATGAATATTAGACCTCTGTAATCAGGTCTAGGGACTCCTGGGGATAGGGTAGATCTGTGCAACTGAAACAGGAGCAGGTACCATAACACCAGGATGAATAATAGACCTCTGTAATCAAGTCTAAGGCCTCCTGGGGAAAGGGTGGTCTTAAACACATCAACAGGAGACACTACCATAACACCAGGATGAATATTAGACCTCTGTAATCAGGTCTAGGGACTCCTGGGGATAGAGGAGATCTGTGAAACTGTAACAGCAACTACCATAACACCAGGATGTATAGTAGACCTCTGTAATCAGGTCTACAGCCTTCTGGGGATAGTGCAGATCTGTGCAACTGCAACAGCAGCAACTACCATAACACCAGGATGTATAGTAGACCTCTGTAATCAGGTCTAGGGACTCCTGGGGATAGGGTAGATCTGTGCAACTGCAAAAGCAGCAACTACCATAACACCAGGATGTATAGTAGACCTCTGTAATCAGGTCTAGGGACTCCTGGGTATAGGGTGGACTTAAACAAATCAACAGGAGGAACTACCATAACACCAGGATGAATATTGGACCTCTGTAATTAGGTCTAGGGACTCCTGGGGATAGGGTAGATCTGTAAAACTGCAACAGCAGCAACTACCATAACACCAGGATGTATAGTAGACCTCTGTAATCAGGTCTAGGGACTCCTGAGGATAGTGCATATCTGTGCAACTGCAACAGAAGCAGGTACCATACTACCAGGATGAAAAATAGACCTATGTGATCAGGTCTAAGGCCTCCTGGGGATAGGGTGGACTTAAACACATCAACAGGGGAAACTACCATAACACCAGGATGAATATTAGACCTCTATAATCAGGTCTAGGAAGTCCTGAGGATAGGGTAGATCTGTGCAACTGCAACAGGAACAGGTACCATCACACCAGGATGAATAATAGACCTCTGTAATCAGGTCTAGGGACTCCTGGGTATAGGGTGGACTTAAACAAATCAACAGGAGCAACTACCATAAACACCAGGATGAATATTGGACCTCTTCAATCAGGTCTAGGGGCTCCTGGGGATAGGGTAGATCTGTGAAACTGCAACAGCAGCAACTACCATAACACCAGGATGCATAGTAGACCTCTGTAATCGGGTCTAGGGACTCCTGGGGATAGGGTAGATCTGTGCAACTGCAACAGCAGCAACTCCCATAACACAAGGATGTATAGTAGACCTCTGCAATCAGGTCTACAGCTTCCTGGGGATAGTGCAGATCTGTGCAACTGCAACAGCAGCAACTACCATAACACCAGGATGTATAGTAGACCTCTGTAATCAGGTCTAGGGACTCCTGGGGATAGGGTAGATCTGTGAAACTACAACAGCAACAACTACCATAACACCAGGATGTATAGTAGACCTCTGTAATCAGGTCTACAGCCTCCTGGAGGATAGTGCAGATCTGTGCAACTGAAACAGACGCAGGAACCATAACACCAGGATGAAGAATAACCTATGTGATCAGGTCTAAGGCGTCCTCGGTATAGGGTAGATCTGTGAAACTGCAACAGAAGCAGGTACCATAACACTAGGATGTATAACAGACCTCTGCAATCAGGTCTGAGGACTCTTGTGGATAGGGCAGACTTGCACACAACAGCATACATACCTACATTGGTCACAGGTTGGCCCAATGTGCATGTATGATATGTGATGATTGCTGGATATTGTGTTGCAAACTGCCATTGTGTGACTTGTCCCCATATACTTACTTCATGTGGGTAGTCTGCAGATCGATTATAGTGCCTGGTGAGGCGCCCCCATGCCCTCTTCACCCTGCCAAGGTCCTGCCGCTTGGAGGAGCCAGGGAAAAGGCGCCTCTGCATTGTGCAGATAAGTTTGGCAAGCATCTTCAGCTCCCTGCTGGTAAACATTGGCTTCCTGGAACATTTTTTCTGATGTGCATGGCTTCATGACCCACATCGCGTATGCACCATAGCATGCACTAACGCGTGCTAGATCGCGCTACTATGGCTCCCTGCACATGTGCCATTGCCACATCCGATACACGGCAACCTATCCATAGCAGTGCAGTGATACGCAGCAGAAACGCTATGGGGCATGTTTACAATCCCCATCCACCTGATATTGGAGCCGCAGACCCATTGATTTCATTGAATCGGTGCCTGGCTCCATGAACAGAACAATGGCTGGGAAAAATCGTATTGCTAAAGCTGTTGCCCCCGTTACAGCTTCTGTCTCAGTCCAGACAGAGGTCCTAATGCCAGTTGAAGGACCGGTTCCATGTGCAGGGTGCCTGCATGCTGAAGCTCTGAGGAAACAAGTGGAGGAACTCAGAGAGGAGGTGGCGAGGCTGAGGAGCATTCAAGACAGTGAGAAGTACATTGATGAGATGCTTCTTGCAGCAACCAAGCTCTCCAGCACAGGAGAAGATGGGTGCGAACAGAATGTCGATGGTTGGACACAAGTCACCAGGGCATGCAAAATCACCAATCCAACTTCTCCAGCCCTTGAATTGAAGAACCATTATGCCGCCCTGGAAGTGGAGGAGGTGAAAACATCCTTGGAAAGGGAAGAACCAGAGTTCAAGTACCCCAAAGTTGCAGAATCAGTGACCAGAAGGAAACGAAGGGTTGTGGTGGTTGGAGACTCTCTTCTGAGGGGTACTGAGGCGTCCATCTGCCGACCAGCCTTGATGTCCAGAGAGGTATGCTGTCTGCCTGGTGCCAAAATCCAAGATGTTACGGAAAGTTTGCCGAGACTCATCAAGCCCACTGACTATTACCCAATGTTGCTAATCCATGTTGGAACAAATGATACTGCCAGGTATACCTCGGAACGTATCAAAAATGACTTAATGGCTCTGGGACAGAGGGTGAAGCAGTTAGGTGCACAGGTGGTGTTCTGTTCAATCCTCCCTGTTGAGGGTAAAGGCCAAGGCAGAGAGGCTCGCATCCTGGAGATGAATGCATGGCTGCGTGGATGGTGTCATCGAGAGCGTTTTGGTTTCCTAGACCATGGGATGCTGTTCCAAGGGTTGCAGAGCAGAGATGGCATCCATCTGTCCAAGAAAGGTCAACTCATCTTCGGTAGTAGACTGGCTAATCTACTGAAGAGGGCTTTAAACTAGATTCGTTGGGGATGGGTGAAGAAAGCCCCCAGGTAAGTGAAAGCCCCCAGGTAGGTGATACATTAAATACCTTTATGGAAATGGGTAACAGGGGTAACATATGGAAAGCAGTGTGTATTAATGCCCGTAGCATGGGAAATAAGATCCCTGAAGTTGGAGCTTTGGTGGGAGTGGCTGACTTGGATTTAGTGGCAGTTACAGAAACATGGTTCACAGAAAACCATGACTGGGATGTAACTATACCTGGCTATACTTTATTCAGAAAGGACAGGGTAGGAAGAAGGGGAGGAGGAGTGGCACTATATGTAAAAACTACTATTAAAGCTTTGGAATTACAGAGCTTAAAAGGGAGAGAGGAGGCATTGTGGGTTAAACTAGAAAGAGGGAAAGAGAAATCTATTTGCATTGGTGTGATATACAGACTTCCCTCACAAGAGGAAGAGGTGGACAGAGAGTTAATTGAAGACATACGCAGCATTGCTAGGAAAGGGGAAGTGCTACTGATAGGAGATTTCAATATGCCAGATGTTGATTGGCACATTCCTGCTGCAGTATCATCTAGAAGTAAGGAGATCCTGGATTCTCTACAGGGAGAACTATTCAGGCAATTGGTAACAGACCCCACACGTGAAGGGGCCATACTGGACTTGGTGCTTACCAATGGTGAAAGTGTTTCTGATGTTGTAGTGGGAGATCATTTTGCATCCAGTGATCACCAGATGGTGTGGTTCAGTATTAGGACTAGGGCTGTTAGAATCCATTCCAAGGTGAGGATCTTAGACTTTAGGAAGATTAACTTTGCGAGGATGGGCCAATACCTCAGGGAGTCGTTAGTGGGATGGGAACAGCTGGGGGATGTAGAAAAACAGTGGGCAAAACTGAAAGGGGGTATTTTACGGGCAACCAACCTTTTTGCTAAAATGGTAAATAAAGGTAAAAGGAAAAGGAGACCGCTATGGTTTTCGAAGGAAGTAGCTGAAAAAGTGAAGAAAAAGAGGGAGGCCTTCATGAAATACAAGAGATCACAGAGAGAGGAAGACAGGCATCTGTATTTGGAAAAACTTAGAGAAGCTAGCAAAGTAGTCAAGAAGGCAAAGATTCAAAAGGAGGAGGAAATAGCCAATGCAATAAAATGGGGGGATAAGACATTTTTCTGATATATTAGTGAGAAGAGGAAGGTCAAAAGTGGTATTGTCCGACTCAAGGGTGCAGTGGGGGAATATGTAGAAGCTGATAAGGATAAAGCGGAATTGCTTAACAAATATTTTTGTTCTGTGTTCACAGATGAAGAACCAGGAGCAGGACCTCAGAAAACACCCACAAATAAGAACAGAAGCGAGGGACATCTTGAACAATTTTCAGAAGACTGTGTTCGTGAGAAACTAGCTCAACTTAAAGTAGACAAAGCGATGGGACCGGATGGGATACACTCTAGAATACTGAGGGAACTTGGGGACGTTCTAGCAACTCCACTGACTGACCTTTTCAATGCCTCGTTGGAGTTGGGAGCGGTGCCAAAGGACTGGAGAGAGGCTCATGTGGTGCCTTTACACAAAAGCGGAAGTAAGGATGTGGTTGAAAACTACAGGCTGGCACTGGTCTGGTTCCAAGATGGCGGATGAGCAGAGACGCTGATCGTAGGTGCAGATGGGCTGTGTGGCAGACGCGGTCCTGATGGGGAAGAAGAGGAAGCAGGCGACAGCGAAGCCCCCTCGACACATCTGGGGGGAGCGGTACAGGCCTCTATTGAACCCTTCTGCACTGTGCGATCAGCATTAATGGCTTCTGCACAGATCTACCCTATCCCCAGATCTGCCTGGTGTTGTGGGGGATCTGAGCAGTGACGGAGTGGAACTGAGTCCCGTCCAGCTGTTGCCGCCGCAACCCGGTAGAGGTCGGGAGGAGGAAATCGGAGCTAAAGTGTCTCCGGGTCAGGAGGTCAGTTCCGTATCTGGGGGCGCCTCCTCTCTACTGAGTTTGAGTCCCAGCGAGCGTCTTGGTGGTGTTGAGGAGGAGGTATGCTCAGTTGTGGAAGGCTCGGGAGGTGCCCGGAGGAAGATCATCTCGACGGCGTCTATGGAGCCCCGGGTAATTTGCGGCTTGAAGAAACCGGCCAAAGTAACTTTAGATAGCTTATGGGAGGCTATCTCTTCACTCCAGAGTTCCCTGGCTCCGGTTGTGGGGGCTTTATCGCAGGAATTTTCCTTGGTGAAAGCGCGGTGTGCAGCGGTGGAAACAAAATGTGCTGAGCAAGCTGGTAAAGTAGCAATGCTGGAGACAAATGTAGCAGACTTGCAAGTTTTGGGTGACACTTTCTCCAAGGACCGGTTAATCTCATTGCACCGCTTTGAGTATATGGACAATTCATTAAGGAGGAATAATTTACGTTTTTTGAACTTTCCTAGATCCCCCTTGTTGGATCCCTTAGTTCTGGTCCGTAGATATTTCACAGAAGTGCTATTGATGCCTCGGGATAACTTACCTCCTATTGTTAAAGCTCAATATGTTGTAATTTCTTCTGGGGCTACTGGTGTGGAGGGAGCTACGGGCCCAACAGGGGAGGGTCAAATGGGGTTGTCTGATTTCCTAGAGAGCTCCTTGGAGGTTGTAACTAGCAGGGCAACTCTCCTAGTAGGCTTTGCTGTTGAGTCTGACCGTAATGCCGTACTTAGATTGTATTTCCGCAGGATTTCTTTTTCCCAATTTTTGGGCTCTAAAATTTTGATCTTTCCTGACTTGTCTCGAGATACCCAGAAGAGGCGTAAGGAGTTCTTGGCCTTGCGCCAGAGAACCATCGCCTTGGGTGCTCAATTTAAATTGAGGTATCCTTGTAAGTGTGATGTGTTGTTTCAGACTAAACATTTTCTGTTTTTTGAGCCTAAACAATTGTTAGATTTTCTTCAGGCGAGGGAGGCAGGGGTGGAAGGGTAGCTTCTCTACTGGCAGCCATTAATGTCATCAGTGCTCATATGATAGAGGGGTTTCTCTCTTTTCCTCATTGAATTTTCTTTTTTTGGAACCATATTGAGGTCTTTTTCTTTGGGGGTCTATCTTTGGGATAAATATGCATTTGTAGTATTTGTGGTTTTGACTTTTTCTTTTGTGGAATGTACCCAATATTTCCTTTATTTTCTTTCAATTCTTGTATTGAATAATGTTTAAATACAAAAGAAAAAAAAAAAAGAAAACTACAGGCCGGTTAGTTTTACTTCGGTGGTGAGTAAATTATTGGAAACGCTGCTGAAAGAGAAAATAGTGAGGTTTCTGGAGTCCAGCGGATTACAGGATCCGAGGCAGCATGGATTCACCAGAGGCAGGTCTTGTCAGACAAATCTGATTGATTTCTTTGACTGGGTGACCAGGGAGTTGGACCGAGGGAGAGCTCTAGATGTGGTGTATTTAGATTTCAGTAAAGCCTTTGACACTGTTCCTCACAGGCGACTTATAAACAAACTGAGCACCCTAGGGATGGACCTTAAAGTTACTGCTTGGGTAAGAAATTGGTTGGGTGCGAGGCGACAAAGAGTACAAGTAAATGGAGCTCACTCTGAGGAGAAGGATGTTACCAGTGGTGTGCCCCAGGGATCTGTCCTTGGTCCGATTCTTTTTAACATCTTTGTTAGTGATATAGCGGAAGGGCTGTCGGGTAAGGTTTGCCTCTTTGCAGATGATACCAAAATCTGCAATAGAGTAGACACCCAGGAAGGTGTAGATAACATGAGGAGGGATCTAGCTAAGCTTGAAGAATGGTCTAGAATTTGGCAGCTGGGATTTAATGTTAAAAAATGTAATGTCATGCATTTGGGCTGCAGCAATCCAAGGGAGCAATACAGTATAGGAGGTGAAGTACTTTTGTCCACTAAAGAAGAGCGGGACCTAGGCGTGGTTGTGTCTGATGATCTTAAAGTAGCTAAACAGGTAGAAAAGGTGATGGCAAAAGCTAGAAGGATGCTTGGGTGCATACGGAGAGGAATGGCTAGCAGAAAAAAGGAGGTGGTAATGCCTCTGTATAAGTCTTTGGTGCGACCTCATTTGGAGTATGGTGTGCAATTCTGGAGACCGCACCTTCAAAAGGATGTGAACAGGATGGAGTCGGTGCAGAGGGTGGCTACTAAAATGATTAGTGGGCTTCATTATAAAGCATATGAGGACAGACTTAAGGATCTTAATATGTACACCTTAGAGGAAAGGCGGGATAGAGGTGATATGATTGAGATGTTTAAATACCTCTGTGGCATAAATGTTCAGGGAGAGAGCCTCTTTTAATTTGAAAACAAGTTCTGCTACGAGGGGACATGGGATGAGGGTGAAGGGAGATAGATTCAGGAGTGATATGCAGAAATATTTCTTTACAGAAAGAGTAGTGGATCCATGGAATAGTCTCCCAGTGGAGGTGGTAGAGATGAGGACAGTAACTGAATTCAAAAAAGCATGGAACCAACACAGAGGATCTCTAAAGGTAAAAAGTGGACTCTTGTAGTTGTTGTTATGGAAGGACAGACTAGATAGACCATGTGGTCTTTTTCTGTCATCATGTTTCTATGTTTCTTTACGTTATGACATAACACCAGTCCTGGACACAGTGCGGGCATTGCTAAGGTACTCATTACTGTTATGGACACTCTCCGGGGTGGTAAACACTGTCAGACAACAAAAACAGTAATCACGCTCCACATATATCAGAAAGGTTGCTATGATCAATCTGTGTTAACAAATTGTGTTGAATTTCAGATTTGTTATCTGAAATTCATCATAGCAACCTTTTGAGATATATGGAGCATGTTTCCATGTTTATGATGGCATTGCTAAAGTATGCAGTTGCTAGTCATGGTAGCTGCTGTTCCATGCAGGAGCAAACAGCCTGATTCTCCATGAGGCTTTGGATAGTGGAACCTGTGGGTGTGGGTGTTTGTGCCCTTGTTGGCTGATGCTCTAGGTCAGAGGTTACCAACTTGGGTCCTGGGGGGCCAACCACCATTCAGGTTGTCCCTAATGAATATACATGGATACCTTTGCATACAATGGGGGCAGTGCATACAAATGCATCTCATGCATATTTATTTTGGACAGCCTGAAAACCTGACTGGTGTTTGGTCCTCCAGGACTTCAGTCGGGAACCCCAGCCATACGGAGTGCACATGTGTTCTGCAGGAGCCACAGCTGGGACTTGAACCTGTGACCTTCTGTCCTTGAACACACTGGCTGTGTGTACTGCACCAAACTGTTTTCACACAGGCAGATCAGCCCCTGCGGATACCATGAGTGTTCTGCAGACAGACCTTGTCTGTTGCAGTGCACGCCACCCACCTAAACAGGGCTTGGCCTTGTTCTCCTGTGGGCAGATGCCACTGCCCCCTCCACCACCAGCACCCCTCCGCCACCATACTGACATGCACTTATGCTGGTGGTGCTGGTGGTGCGCAGTCCCAGGCCATCCAGTGTGCCAGTAGGCGGCTGCCTATGGTGTGGTATCTGGGGTAGGGGTGCCTACATAGACATCCATGCTTCCCCCCAGCACTGCCTGCCAATGTTATGTGCCCTTTGGGGTACTTGCTGGGTACTGACCCCTGGGACACTGTGCATGACACACTCGTGGGCATGTTTGACCTTGGTCAGTTGCTGTCTGGCTGATGTTCCGTTCCTGCCTTCCTAAATGCCACTTAGGCATCTGCCTAGCCTACTCTGTCCCCCAGCTGCCCCACTGCATGTCCCACCTGCAGCCCCCTGTACCCCATTTGCAGCCTCACCATAGTGCCCTTTCATACTTGGGCACTATGCTGTTGCTGTACATGTATCACTACTATCACTTTTCTTGGTTTCCCTGCCTTTGCTGTACATTGCTGACTGAAATGGTTTCTCTCTCTTGCAATTGTGCCTCTAAAGCGAGGTTTTCAATCACGGTAATGTTCTGCCCTACATTTCACAGCGTTAGTGTGCCTGGAGCCTCTCACCGCCCACTCTCCACCCATTGACCCCTTCTCTCCACCCTCTGGAAAAACGTACTGGTCGGCAGCAGGGCTCAATTACTAATTTCCATGTTCGTCCCTCCCCCCCCCCCCCCACGCTCCACTGACTGACCTTTTCAATGCCTTGTTGGAGTCAGGAGTGGTGCCAAAGGATTGGAGAGAGGCACATGTGGTCCCTTTACACAAAAGCGGAAGTAAGAATGTGGTTGAAAACTACAGGCTGGTTAGTTTAACTTCGGTAGTGAGTAAATTATTGGAAGTGCTGCTGAAAGAGAAAATAGTGAGGTTTCTGGAGTCCAGAGGATTACAGGATCTGAGGCAGCATGGATTCATCAGAGGTAATTGATTTCTTTGACTGGATGACCAGGGAGCTGGACCAAGGGAGAGCCCTAGAATTGGTGTATTTAGATTTCAGTAAAGCCTTTGACACCCTTCCTCTTAGGCGACTTATAAACAAACTGAGCACCTTAGGGATGGACCCTAAAGTTGGTGCTTGCATTAGAAATTGTTTGAGTGGGAGGCAACAAAGGGTACAGGTAAATGGAGCTCAGGAGAAGGAGGTTACCTGTGGTATGTCCCAGGGTTCTGTCCTTGGTCTGATTCTTTGTAACATCTTTGTTAGTGATATAGAGGAAGAGCTGTTGGGTATGGTTTGCCTCTTTGCGAATGATACCAGAATCTGCAATACAGTAGAGACCCAGGAAGGTGTAGATAACATGAGGAGGGATCTAGCTAAGCTTGAAGAATGGTCTAGAATTTGATAGCTGAGATTTAATGTTAAAAAATGCAAAGTCATGCATTTGGGCTGCAGTAATCCAAGGGAGTGATATAGTATAGGGAGTGAAGGAATTTTGTCCACTAAAGAAGAGCAGGACCTAGGCATGATTGTGTGTGATGATCTTAAAGTAGCTAAGCAAGTAGAAAAGGCAACAGCAAAAGCTAGAAGGATGCTTGGGTGCATAGGGAGAGGAATGGCCAGCAGAAAGAAGGAGAATGATAGTGCCTCTGTATAAGTCTTTGGTGCGACCTCATTTGGAGTATTATGTGCAATTCTGGAGACTGCACCTTCAAAAGGGTATAAACAGGCTTGAGTCAGTACAAAAGGTGGCTACAAAAATGCTTAGTGGACTTCATTATAAAGCATATGAGGACAGACCTAAGGATCTTAATATGTACACCTTAGAGGAAAGTCGGGTAGAGGTGATATGACTGAGATGTTTAAATACCTCTGTGGCATAAATGCACAGGAGGAGAGCCTCTTTCGATTGAAAGCAAGCTCTGCTATGAGGGGACATGGGATTTGGGTAAAAAGGGATAGATTCAGGAGTGATATGCAGATATATTTTTTTACGGAAAGAGTGGTGGATCCATGGAATAGTCTCCCAGTGGAGTTGGTAGAGATGAGGATAGTATCTGAATTCAAAGACGCATGGAACAAACAGAGGATCTCTAAAGGGAAAAAAGGGACTGTTGTAGTTGTTGATATGGAAGGACAGACTAGATAGGCCATGTGGTTTTTTTCTGTCATCATGTTTCTATGTTTCTAACAGTTCCATACTTCTTTTTCCATGTGCCCTTTGAAGGTAGCATTGCTGCCCAAAGCGCAGAACCTATGAGGGCCCACTCAGTATCTGCATGTTTCACATCAGCAGCCATATATGACAACCTCACCTGCTCTTTGTGGGCACCGAGGGTGACAGCTACAAAGATGTCCTTATAGTAGCAAGAGGCAGGGAATGGTGGCATATGTGTAGCCAGCAATCGCACCAACATCTAACCCCTTGTTCAACTGGCCATGCTTCCATGTGGACTTCGGGAGGGGGGCCAACTTTGTCTGAAGCTTGGGAGAATGCCTGTGCTGCGCTGGCCATTTTTGCAGTGAAGGACATGACATAATATGGCTAAGTATGGCATTATGTTCAATGCTGTGTCCAAAACTGTGTATTGGGAAATGGTATTCGGGAATGTGACAGATGTAGGCCACTATGGACCCATATGCACTCATAGTCTGTCTCTGGGGCACTTACCAGTATGCCTCGCATTGCAGAAGCTGTCCCCACTTTCAACATAGAAGGTACACAAATGAAGAGCAGAGGATTCTGCGTATTGTATACATCAAAGCGATTTGCACAGGATGTATATGAGTTGGAGGTTACGTAAATGGCTGAGCCATCCTAACATGGGTCTGCCACAAGCATGGCCAGGGTGCACATATCAATTCATGCTGAGAGGCCACTCTCACTTTGATCGAGCTGTGACCATGTCATGGCTATGTATCCACATAGTCTTATATAGGGACAAGTTGTAGTGATATGGGTGCTGTGTTTTTATTGCAATCTAGTCACTAGCCAGGCTGATGGATGTCCATGCTATTTGTACAAATTCTGTGTTTTCATGGTTACTATGTGTGCAGGAAACAGGAGCAAATTGCTGCGAGCAGTTCAGGACGTCTATGGAGGCTGTGTGATTGCTTTTAAACTTTCAGATAAGTAATCAGATACTCTTTGAGTGGTGTGTGTTAACCCTTTCTGAATGTATTTTGTTTCTCTTCTTTTCAGGAAGTAAATCAGCTGTTGGAGACTTTCAACATCAGTTTGTGAAAGTAAAGAATTAATTATTAAGTAGTATATTAATTGTTGAAGATTTTCAACTTTAGTTTGTGAATGTGAAGAATAAATTATTGAGTAAATGTTTTTAAAAATTGGTAGAATCCCTTAAAAGTACCTTTTTTTGGATATAGATATTTATTAGGGTAATTGGTTTTGTGACATTTTGAAATTAAAAGGGTGAGACCTGTGATGTGCAGGTTTATTGCTCAAACCTATGGTGATTCAGTTCGCCAGATGTAGGGAAAGAGCTTTCCTGAGGTCTTTTTATACTCTAATGTAATTTGAATAATTTTTTGCAGCTAGGTTTGTGAATGTTTTAGTATTTGTATTCTTGGTGGTATAAAGGGTATTTGTTTAATGTGGATATTTTTAGAATTACTCTTCGGCAGTGAGATTGTGTATACTATGTGTACATGCCATGGGTGAGTCTGGCGCAGATTGTGAGTGGCTGACACAGCCCAGTGCTACCCAACATATGCAAGCGGACTATGATTAATCTAGCCAATTATAATTCTCAGAAAGAGAGGCTAGCAACTCTTCTTGGTTTGCTGGTAACTTGCTGATGACTCTGGTCTTGGCAGGTTGGTGTCAGCACCCTCTCTTCCTGCCTAGACAAAATTCACTCCATTTAGGTTCCTTGGAAACAATTACAGCAACCTTAGGGAATAACAGGAGATGTGATAGGAGAGTCCCTGGCCAACAAACACAGGACACAAGGGCCAGAAAAAGCCATGCCCCTCTTACATGCTGCAATTGTACAGAATACCAAATTACTACCATCACGTACTGCAGGCAATGTCTACAGCACGGTAGTAGTGTGACAGATCTGCTCCAGCACCTGGGGCATCCATTTATTGCAGTGCTTGCTCTGGGGACCTGGTCATGTGTGTCCTTCCTCACATTTAGGGAAACTGGTAAAAAAGGCCATTTGCGCCTGTTGCGGCTGTTATGTTCAGGAAGCATACAATATCCCCGCATATTACAGAGCTTATATGATGGATTGATGCATTCTCCATATGGGCCAAAGTTGCATATATGGAGAAAGCAGATTGTGAGGTGCATCATTTGTAATGGAGGGGCTAACCAATACCCACACACAGAGCTTCAATTGCAGCCATAGTGGTGACTGTTATTATTGGAGCATTTCCCAGTGCCTGCATGTCTTCTATGATAGTGGAACAAGTGTAGATGGCCCTCTAAAGAGGGCAGGATGGTCTGCCATGGATCTCATGGGTCATGAATGAGGTTTGAGTTAGGTGTATGTGCAAATGTACCTATCTTGAGGCATACAGCAGGTCACAAGGGAATGCATACCCTGCACATGTGCTGTCTCAGAGATTAGTGCCATACTGCAGCCCAGCGGACCTCTATGTGCAATTGTTTAGCATTGGAGGTGCAGTGGAAGGATGGGCATCTTGACCTCACATATGGCTTGGCCTTTGGACAAGACATGTATTCTTCAGCTGTGTGCGTGTCTGTTATGCAGATGCAGTACTGAGTGTCCAGTGCAGTCCGTACTGCATGTGTGCTGTTGCAAGCAGGCCCTAGGTATGGTTTACCACTGTCTCAGAATGTGCCAGCCACATTGTTTCATGTCCTGGGTTTAGGCCATTGCTGTCAGGGACCTGCAGTCTCTTTGATTCTAGACAGTGCTATGGAGAAAAGTGTGGAGATGTAGTCTAATGGTTAAAGCACTGTTACTTACTGGTAACAGACCGTGGCTTGAATCTCACTTGTTCTCTTTGTGGCTGTGGAAAACTTATTCAGTATACTGGAGTGTGCATTGACTGGAGGACACACGTTATTATTCTTTTTTATGTGTTATGATAGCACATTGGGTCTGCAAACATGCACATTGCAATTATGCCCATCTGACTGCATGACTTTATTGGCTCTGCTGTGGCACATTGCAATGGGTTGGACATGTTCATCCTGTAGATGTCTGACATATGACTTGTACATTATTGGACTATTTCATTATAACTGTGACTGAACATCTTGGGCTCCATCACGTCTGTAGTACAAGCAGGCAAGTCCCATTCCTGGGATGGCCACCTGCAGACTTCATCACATGTCCTTACTTGCTCTATATGGCCAGTATGAGAGACACTGTTCAGTTGTTATATGCACATGTATCAGGAAGATTGTATGGTGATTAGAAACGCTGAGGCAGCTGCCACAGCCACACAGCTAGTACTGGAACTTCTCCATGGCACAGCTACTATTTTTTCTTACATACTACAACTGCATTTGTGCGGTCACATCAGATACATCGGGGCAGCAAGGCCATACCGCACTCTCATCTACCGCCATCCATATTTCAGCCCATCCATCAGCATATGCCCATCATGTACAGTGTCACCCAGCAGACCTGGTTGAGAGAAAGGAAAATGCTTTAAATAAAGAAAAAGGTACATACAAGCTGCAATATCTGGAGGAACCAGAGAGAGGGAGCAAGAGGGACTCCAGAGTGACTGAGGAACCACGCCCCACTGATCATGAGGTAATGCCAGCCAACCTCCAATCCTCGAGCACAGGAGGACTTCTTAAGGAGGAAGACTGGAAAGCAGGAGGCAGATGGAGAAGCGGAGGAAGTGGCAGCGGAAGGAGTGGCAGCAGCTGGAGAAGCAGCCAGAGTGAAGGCAGCTGGAGAGACGGCTGGAGAAGAGGCAACAAGAGTGAATGCAGCAGGACAGCATGCAGCAGGAAGGAAGGCAAGACAGAGGAAAAGAGGTTAGAATGCAAACCTGAATATTCCACTGCCAGAAGATCACCCAGAGTGAAAGGTGATTGCCTGAGAGCTAAGGAGGAACCTGGGAAGGTCCCAGCTCACAGAGGAGTAAAAGCTGTTTGCCCAGAGTGGCAAAGGCGTTGCTGCAACTGTTGTCCAAAACCAACAGGGTCACAGACTGAAGACCTAAGCTGCGCTGTACAGGCAAGCCAACAGAGAAACTGGTGCAGGCCTCAACCTTCACTGGAAACAGAGCAGCCAAATTCCCAAGGTAAAGCTTTTTATGATACAAGCTATAGGAAAAATTTACCTGATAAGAAAGGTTTGAATAATAAATGTTTTTATAAAGCTGCCATAAAACCTCTAAGGAGAGAGGAGTTTCCTCAATATAAAACAGCACAGAGCCGACGCCCTACGAGTTACCCAGAACATTGGGCTGTGCTAGAAGAGCTATATAGGAAGCCTGACTATAACCTACCTGAACCCAGGGACTCAGAGTCCGAGGCTTCCGCCTATGAGCCAATGCAAGTGGAACTGGCAAATGAGGTTTCAGATACAGAAATGGAATGTACGTACTGTACCACGGGAAGCCTAGAGTCTTTGCCAGGCTTGTAAGCTGTATGTGTTGCTGCCTAGAACATTCTTGTTTGTGAATATCATTGCTACTGTGAAAGTAACAGTTTTGCTTTAAACTTTTGTTTTACTTTTTCTGACCTGAAGTAAGGACATTTGCGTTGTTGTTATTGCCCAATCCTTTGAACCCTTGCATGAAAGGGAAATAAAAGCCTTTATTTTCCCACCACTTGTGCAGTTGAATTCTTTGGAGATTAGGATCCAGGAAACTAACAGGACCAAAAGCCAAATGGGCCTCTGGATTACTGGCCAATCTCCTCCCTATATAGTTAGATCCGACCGCTACTTAACGCCAGGGTAGTGCTCGCGACAACAGTCATGTATCTCCTGCCTGCTGCTACATCATGGCACACAGGAACATTTTAATCATAAGGACGTATCACTCATATCTCTCCTGTAACTGATATGCATGTCATTAGTCCTGCCCAGTCATCTTTTTGATGGTCACATCATGACCATGCTGGCTCTTCCAGGGTACTCTTCTTCCCAATCCTCTGACACACAATGGCGTTACAGCAGATTAAGTGATAACTCTTCACTGATACAGTACATATGTCTCCCACATCCCACTTACAGTCTAACACATAGGATGCATATGCATATGACATGTCCATAAACTCATACGCTTCCTTCCATCCATCACCTGAAATGTGACTTTCACAAGGGCTCTCTTATCCTGCGATATGCTGACTACCATTTTCAGGTGTTAAGGTGCACGCTTGGCACCTTACCACCCGGTGTCCTGTTATTGCCCTATAAGTGGAGTCAAGTGCCCTTACCACTGGCACGCTTACTCCCCGCCCTGACCTTTATCACTTGTTAACAGCCTTACCACTGCTATTAACATTTACTAACTATTGCGCCCTTAACGCTCTTTAGTAAACATACCCCTAAATATAAATCAGCTTTTTAAACATGTTAATGTATTCATGTATTTGTTTTTAGCTGAGATAAATATATATATATAGTAGTATATCAAATAATTAAGCATTATTCATTGATGGTGCCTAACCCTTTCAAAAGCACCTCCTTAATGTGTAAACTTTCTTTTGTGAAAAAATTGTCATTGCTTCTCAGATCCATTTCTCGATTTTGGGGTGATTTTAGCTTCTCAGTATTGAACTTGCATGTGACATAGGGTTTAATGTCATGATCTAGGAGTGGTAACATTTCAGTTTTTCTTAATTTGCCTATATGATAGGACTGGGAGAAATTGTGCCTTAAATTAATTAAATGCATTAATAAAAAGTGTTTAATTCATAAATGATAATTGAATTAGCAGAACATGAAGACTTTTTATGATTCATAATTACTTTTAATTCTCTTATAGCACTTTTTCTGAGGAAGGACCTGTTCACTACATACAATCATAAAGTAATTGAATAAAGATGCATGTCTATAGAGAGAAAGGTAATAAACATATCTTTTCTGAGGGAAAGCTAAGCGCGGACTAAACCTTTGTGAGTAAGTAAATATATTGCTGTCTAATTGGTGACTCAAGGCTTGGGATAAAGGAGAGAATGTGGGCTTAACTGGACATTTCTATCTTTGATTGCATTGAAAAAGCAAGAATAGTTCTCAGGCTTTATAAGTTTCAAATTATTTTTTCTTAGATTCCAACCCTGGCCTGTAGTTTACCAAGACAGTGCGCTCACCTTTAGGATATACCTCAACACCATTCTTCATATCAGTGTCTGGAATCAATGAGACTGCAGGTTCCTGCCTACAATGGCCGAAACCCAGGATATGAAACAACATGGCTGACACATTCTGAGATAGTGGTACACCACAACAAGGGCCTGCACAAAGCAACACATATGTAAACATACTGCACTGGACACCCAGTACTGTAGCAGCAGAACAGACACACAGATGCAGAATACATCACTTGTCCAAAGCCCAAGCCACATATGAGGTCAAGATGCCCGTCCCCAATTCTATCTGCAACTCCAAACAACAGTCGCACACAGAGGTCCGTTGTGCCACAGTGTGAGACAAACCCCTGAGGCAGCACATGTGCAGGACATGCAGTCCCTTGTGACCTGCTGTACTCTGCAAGATAGGAACACCTACACATATAGCAAACTCAAACCACATTCATGACTGGGACAGAATAAGGAGTAGCCTAGTGGTTGGGGCAAGTAGCTGAGGGAGGAGTAGCCTAGTGGTTGGGGCAAGGTACTTCAGGCCAGAAGGTCAGGGGTTCAAATCCCACAAGAGGACAGCAACCTTGGGCTGGAAGGACTGGGGTTTCTAGTCCCACAGATGCTCCTTGTGGTCTTGGGCAAGCCACTTAACCCTCCATTGCCCATGTTCCCTGTAAAGTATTAGTGTATGTGTCTCATATCCCCATGTGTTAAATGTATCCCCCAATTGTGTTGTGACCGCTTTGATTGAAGGATAAGGCGGTATACAAAACTGTCTAAATAAATAAAAACTGCTTTTGTTTTCCCTGAACTGCTGTCTGGCCTGTGTTGTACAGAAAACCCCTCCCACTGCACTCCACACTATCACAGTGGGCTAAACATATCTTTAACCACTCTCCCTCTGTGGAAGTAATTTTGAAAGCCATGCCTACATTTACACATGTGTACATGTGCCTAAACGATGGTATATTTACCCATTTAAGTGGTCACTTACAGTATGTGCGTAATGTAGTTGGTTGCTGTTCTGAAAGTGTGCACGTCAAACCAATGGCAAATACTTTCACTGGGGGCAGTGCTTGGGGGCAGTGCTTGGGTGGAACGTGGGCAGAGCACAAATTTACACATGTATGTCATAAAATACTATAAGTTACACGTATTCTTGAAAAATGTAAGCATGGGCATTTATACCTGCCACTGAGCAGCATAAGTGTGTGTGCCTAGTTTAACATGCATTTTTCAGCACTAACACCCCTATATTACAAAGTATTTGCACACCTTACTTTATAAAATAGGCATGAATTGTGCACACTGAAATGTGCATTAATCTAGGTGACACGTATAAAATAACCCTCTGTCTGTGGAGGGGCAGAAAAAGGGTGGAGTGAAGGTAGAGCAAACAGAGTTACTTACCTGTAACGTGAGTTCTCCAGGGACAGCAGGATAAGTCAGCCACAAGTGGTGACATCATCCGACGGAGCCATAGACGGAAGTACTCTCAGTAGCCCAGAAGGCTTTAGCCCTCTGGGCATGACCACTAGCTCTGCCCCCAGATCCGCCTCTAGCTGGCCAGAGTTTCTCCAGCTGAGGCACGCAAGAGCTAGGAGGCGGATCGCAGAGGCGTGTCGCCAAGCGCCCCCCCATCCCCTCGCCAGGGAGGAGGGTGGGAAGGTGTGGCTGACTTATCCTGCTGTCCCTGGAGAACTCACGTTATAGGTAAGTAACTCTGTTTTCTCCCAGGACAAGCAGGATGAGTCAGCCACAAGTGGTGCCTCCCCAGCTACACTTACAGCGGCGAGAGGGAGGGGGTACAATCGATAAAAGTTCTCGGAGACAGGGCAGTAAGGTGCAACAAGGTTTAATGTGCAACACTGCAAACCATAGCAACATAGCATAATAATGTGCAAATAACACAATCAAAGTGCAACAAGCAGTGCAATAACAGTGCAAGAAAAGTGCAATAGTGCAACACAGTGTGAATCAGAGTCAACAGTGACTGAGACAAAGGTGCCGTTGTGCAGACGGCATGCTTCTTTAAGGCTAGAGCCGGAGGTGGCACAGCCTTAGTGCGGTTCAGATTCTGGCAGCGGGTTGGTGGCCGCCGATAAAACCGCAAGACCAAACGCGGGGCCGCTTTGATTCGCCATATCTAGGCAGTAGTGGTGCTGGAAGGTATGGACGGTGGCCCAAGTGGCTGCTCTGCAGATGTCAGGAACTGGGACGGATCGCAGATTGGCAATAGTGGTGGCAAAAGCTCGCAGGTGGTGTGCTTTGACTCCAGTGGTGGGTGGAGCTCCCGCGCGCGAAAGGCATAGGGAGATACAGGAGGAGATCCAGATGGACAAGGTACGCTTGGACACGGGGCGCCCGGGTTTGTTAGGGTCGTACGAAACAAACAGTTGGGAGCCCTTCCGAAGGGTGGATGTCCGTTCCAAATAGCAATGGAGGGCCCTAACGCAGTCCAGGGTGTGGAGCCGTTGTTGTTCTGTGTCCAAGTGCGGGCCTGGTAGGAAGCATGGCAGCTCAATGGTCTGATTGATGTGGAAAGCAGTGGCCACCTTTGGAACAAATTTAGAGTGAGTCCAGAGGCAGGCACGGTCCTGATGGAGTGTGGTATACGGCGGGTAAGCCACGAGCGCATAAAGCTCGCTTATCCGCCTGGCTGAAGTTATGGCAAGAAGGAATAGCATCTTCCAGGAGACGAACTTTAGGTTTGCAAGCTGGAGCGACTTGAAGGGCTCCCCCGTGAGCTGATTAAGGACGATGTTAAGGTCCCAAGGGGGCACAGGCTGATGGACAGGGGGATGCAGATTGAACAGGCCCTTCATGAAGCGGGTCACCAGAGGAAAGGCTGCTACCAAGGAGTCTCCAATGCGATGATGGAACGCCGCTATGGCCGACAGGTGTACTCAGACTGACTGTGTCCTTAGGCCAAGTGCTGAAAGAGCGGAAAGGTACTCGAGGAGCGTAGGCACCGGACAGGAAAAAGGGTCTATGTGCCGCGACTCGCACCAGATGCTGAACCGGCGCCACTTCAAACTGTAGGATTTTCGCGTAGAGGGGCGTCGAGCCACTAGGATGACATGCTGTACCTCGGTTGAGAGGTTGTAAGGTGCCAGGGTTAGCCTTTCAGCTTCCAAGCCGCTAGCGATAGCATCTGAAGGTTGGGGTGGAGCAGCATGCCGTTGTCCTGTGAGAGCAAGTCCGATTTCAGGGGTAGGCGAATGGGGGGTTCCAGTGTCAGGCGGTGCAGGAATGGGAACCAGACCTGTCTCGGCCAATAAGGGACTACCAGGATGGCCGTGGCCCCGTCCCTGACCAGGCGCTGGATAGTCAGTGCAATGAGCGGGGTGGGAGGAAACCCAGGGGAAACACCAGGGGCCACTGATTCCACGACACTTCGAAGGTGTCCGCTGCTACCCTGTGTGGAGCGGGTCTCTTGGAACAAAACAGGCAGCATTTGGTGTTCTCCTGAGACGTGAAGAGATCGATGCTTGGTTGACCCCACCTTGTGAAGAACGACTCTGCTACAGCTTTGTGGAGTGACCATTCGTGGGGATTCAGTTGCCTGCTGAGGCGATCGGCTATGACGTTCTCATCCCCCGGAAGGTAGGATGCCTGGAGGCTGCACTTGTATGAGAGGGTGATGTGCCAGGTGTGAAAGGCCTCCTTGCAAAGTATCCTCGACCCTGTGCCTCCTTGCTTGTTTATGTAGAACATGGTCACTTGGTTGTCGGTTAGGATCCTGACGACTTTGCGTTTTATGTGTTCCTGGAAGGTCAGGAGCGCTAGGCGGACAGCTCTGAGCTCGAGGACGTTGATGTGTAGTAGTTTTTCTGGCGTCGACCAAGAGCCTTGAGTGCGGAATCCAGCACAATGTGCACCCCAGCCTAGGGTAGATGCATCCATGGTCACAGTGACTTGATGTGCGGCTGGCTGGAGACTCCTGCCCTGTGACAGGTTGTGTGAGCTGGTCCACCAGCGTATTGCCTTGGCCACCGAGAGATTGATTGGAATCATTACGGACAGGGGTTGAGAGTGCTGGCACCAGTGGGAGCGAAGGTGCCATTGGAGGACTCTCATGTGTAGCCTCGCGAGGGGAAGAACATGCGTGGTGGCCGCCATTGTCCCAGCAGATTAAGAAGGGTTCGTGCCGTCGTCTGCGAGGAGTTGAGCACCTGGGAGGACAGGTGGATGATAGTGTTCAGTCTGCTTTGCGGAAGAAAGGCCTTGGCCTGTGTAGTGTCTATGTAAGCCCCGATGAACTCCAACCTCCGTACTGGATTGAGGTGAGACTTCCCGTAATTGACTAGAAAGCCCAGAGAGTTCAGAAGCGACATGGCTCTCTTGACTGCTCTCCTGAGTTCTGCGGGGGAGGTTGCGGTGAATAGCCAATCGTCCAGGTAGGGGAAGATGACTATCCCGAGTTTGCGAAGGTGAGCTGCTGCCACCGCCACACACTTGGTGAAAACTCGGGGCGCAGGAGATAGCCCGAAGGGAAGGACCTTGTACTGGTAGTGGTTGCCTGCTATCTTGAAGCGCAGGAATTTTCTGTGGTGAGGGTGCACAGGAACATGGGTGTAGGCATCCTGGAGGTACAGAGAGGCTAACCAATCTTTGGGCTGGATGAGAGGGAGGATGGATGACAGGGAGTGCATCCGTAACTTCTCTTTGGCGATGCATTTGTTGAGTTTCCGCAGGTTGAGAATGGGTCGGATGCCCCCAGACTTCTTGGGAACGAGGAAATATCTGGAGTAGAAACCTGTATTGATGTCGCTGGGCGGAACAGGCTCGATGGCTCTGGACTGCAGGAGGGATGCAATTTCCGAGGTCAAAGTTGCAAGGTGCTGGGAGGGAATGTTGCTCGCCGGAGGGGGACGCTGAGGAGGAGACGAGGCGAATTTTATTTTGTAGCCCTGCTTGAGGATGTTGAGCACCCACCTGTCCGTCGTTATGATCTTCCATGAACGCCGGAAAGAAGACAAGCGGCCCCCTGTTGGTAGGTGCAGGCAGGGCAGTGAGTCAAAAATTGGGGTTGTTCTTAGCTGGGCCGGATGTGGCCTTCTTTTGTGCGCATTCTCGCTGCAGCGTTTTCTGCCTGTAGGGCTGTTGGTAGGATTGTTGTTTGTACCGCAGCTGTTGCCATTTGTGGTATGAATTGTAACGCTTGGAAGATGAAGAGTTGTGCGAGTTCCCTTTGCGGTAAGAACGAGAGCGACCAGAATTCTCTTCAAGGGTTTGGAGTGTGGTACAGCGTTCTCGCATGTCGTTCACCGTGTCTTTGACTTTGTCGCCGAAGAGCAAGTCCCCAGCGCAGGGGGCATCTGCAATCTTGTCATGAGAGTCAGATTGCAACCCTGAAGCTCTGAGCCAGGACAGGCGACGGGCAGAGATGGCAGAGCCTGCGATTTTGGCAGCTGTCTCGAAGGCATCGTGGGCCGCCCGACCTTGATGTTTATTGGCGTCCTCGAGCTCTGCCAGGGCTGTGAGGAGAGCTGGTGGGGGCTCAGTGAGCTGAGTGACGGCGGACTTAATGTTGGTCACTAGCAGGTCTTGGTAAATGGCATGCTGGAATTGGTGTGCCGCTATTCTGGCGCTTAGCATGGCCCCTTGGTAGACGCATTTCGCCATATCATCAAGGAGTTTGTTGTCTTTTCCTGGAGGTGCGTTAGCGGAGACGCGGGAAGACTTTGTATGCTTGAGAGCTGACTCGACAACAATAGATTGATACGGAAGCTGAGGCTTGTCAAATCCCGGTATGGGCTGAATGTCATATTTAAGGTCCAGTTTATGAGGGCAGGCCTGGTTGGAAGCGGGGGTCTGCCACATTTTGACGAGGTTGTCCTGAAGGAGCTGATGTACAAGTAAAGCGGTGATAGCCTTTGGTGCGTCGACAAACTTGAGGGTGCTCTGGACTTCATCGCGTTGATCCGGGGTATCCAGAGAGGTGATGGATAGCGAGGAAATAACCTTGCGTACGAATTTGTAGTAAGACAGGTCCTCTGGAGAACTGGAGGGTTTGTCAGAGGCTGAGGGGTAGTCAGAGGCAGAGGTGGAGATGGAGTCTCTGGGGGGCAAAGGCTCAGCTTAAGAAGGCAGGTCGGCGGGGTCTGCCCGCAGAGGTGACGAGATGGCTGCCTGACTATGTGGCTCAGTAGTAGCAGGAGCGGATGGCGCGGGCTGTGGTGGTGGCAACAACCACTGCTTAGAAGCCAGGCTGGATAGAGAGGAGGCCCACTGCTGGAACATGTCCGTGAAAAGCTGAAGAGTCTCAGGGGCCTGCTGCAGCGGACCTGCAGGCGTTGTAGAAGCAGGAGGGGTGTGCAACAGTTCTTCGCTGTCTTCTGAAGAAAGTGAGCCGGCCAAAGAGGATGGAGAAGAAGGAGAGGAGACCTCTCCATAGTTGCCGCTGGATGCAGAAGAGGCTGATGAATGGTGCGCTCCCTTGCGCTGAGCGAAGAGACTCTCCTGACTTGAGCCCCTGCTCCTGCTGCGGCTGCTCCTACGGCGCTTAGATCTACGCAGGGATGAACTGCGCCGGTCATTGTCTCTGCTCCTGCCCCGCTTCTGCCCTTTGTGCTGTCTCCTGTGCCGGCGGTGATCAGGGGAGTGACTTGTGCTGCGCCGCCAGCTCCTGCTGCGGCGGTGAGATTGGTGTCAGTTTCAGTGTCGGCTTCCAGATCTGTGGCGACTCCGGTGGTGTCCGTGCAGGCTTAGCCTGCGCTGAGTGGATCTGCGCCTTCCCTCTGAGCCCCTCTGCGCATCGGGTGCCCCGCACTGTAGGAAGTCAACGCTGATAGGCTCGTGGTCTAAGGTCAGATGACTGGGACCCAGAAGTGAGGCAGGAAGTTGGGCGGAGTCGCGCCGGGAAGACATGGCAGCCTCCAGAGGTGGACACAAGGTAGAGGGCGTCTCACCTTTGCGGCAGGGAACAGAGGCCTGAGAAGGCATGTCCCGGGCCGGAGTGGGGTCGGCAGAAGATCCCGGAGCAATTCTGCTTGCAGTCGCGGCAGACTCAGCAGCCGCTGATTCTATCAGTGCATGCTTACGCGACTTGAGGGCCCGAGGAGACATGCAGGCACAAGAGAGGCAATCTTCAACGGGGTGCTCCTTACCTAGGCACCGGACGCAGAACTGGTGGGAATCAGCGTTGGCCATCTTCCTGGAGCACCCCGGACATTTCTTGAAGCCATGTTTCCTCATCGAAGTAAGTTTTAAAGTTGATATTGGTGAGAGTAAGGAAAACACGTCTTGCTGGTAAGGCGGAAGACATAAATCTGGCCAGCTAGGGGCGGATCTGGGGGCAGGGCTAGTGGTCATGCCCAGAGGGCTAAAGCCTTCTGGGCTACTGAGAGTACTTCTGTCTTTGGCTCCGTCGGATGACGTCACCACTTGTGGCTGACTCATCCTGCTTGTCCTGGGAGAAACACTATTATGCAGGTAGTGGCTATTTTCAGTAACTCTCCTGTTAAGCCACACTTTTACTTTAATCCTGCTGAATAGCAAACTAAATGGAGGACAATAAAAACCCATTATCTCCATATACTAGGAAAGCAAACACAAGAAGAGGGGAAAGGTAGCTGTATGTAGAAGAAAGTATTTCTCTCTCTCTCTCTCTCTCTCTCTCGCTCTCTCCCTAGACAGATGGATAGACAGATAAATACTTCCATCTATATACAGCCTTCTTTTCCTGCTGCTGTGTTTGCTTTTTATTATGTTTTATTACTATTTAATATATACATAAAACCAGTTTGCAATATCTTTAAGAAATATGGTGTACTCTATCATCTATATGCAGATGATATTATGATGTACATCCCATTCACTATCCCTAACATACTGTTGCAACTCCTTTCGGATTGTTTTAATGAAATAACATTATTTATTTATTTTATTTATTTCAGTGCTTTTCTATACCGCCCCTTCCAGAGATCAGGGGCGGTTTACAAGGAACTTAAACAACAATATAGCAGAACATTGCAATATTGAATTACATTAAACATTATGGCTAAATGCCCACAATCTCCTAATAAACCATTCAAAAACTGAAGTGCTAATAGTCACCAAAAACCAAGATTATACCCCACCAACACATATAACACTTCAAAACCAAGAAATTAAAATAAAGAATGAAGTGAGATACTTAGGAGTCATTTTAGACAAACATCTCACTCTAGATACCCATATCAGAAATACCACAAAGAAAATTTACTACAAACTTAAAATACTTAAACAACTTAGACCTCTTGTTTACATACATGATTTTATCAGTATAATCCAAGCCACTATAACCCCCCACTTTGATTTTGCGAACCTTATATTATTAGGTACATCAAAACAAAACATCAAAAGACTGCAACTCGCACAAAACTCAGCAGCTAGGATAATAACAAAAACACACTCTCATCAACATATAACACCAATTCTAGCATCCCTTCACTGGCTTCCAATTCAAAACCGAATAACATATAAAACACTAATAACAGTATTTAAATCACTATTTGATTTGACACCATCTACTTTAAGTAACTTAATTACCAAAGAACATCCAAAACCTACTCAAAGAAAAAATCAACTAAACAAACTTAAAACCCCCATAGATTTCATAAAAACAAATAAATCAACAAACAACAGAGCGTTCTCACATGCAGCCCCAACAGCCTGGAATTCCCTCCCTGTTGAACTAAGAATATTAACAGAGATTAATGAATTCCGAAAAAAACTGAAAACACACCTCTTTACAATGCACTACAACACTGTAGAACAGCCATCAAAAGAATTAGACAAAGGCTAAACAGTTTTATCTACATCTCACTATAACAGAAAAGAAAACCTGCCCTATCTGCATCTGTACTACTCATAATGATTATATCCCACATAACTTGTATATGTATTTAATAATATAATGTTAATGTACATAATGTATATAGTGTTGCACTGTTCAGTGCTATCTGTTCAACATTTCTGTTTACTGTACATTGGTTTTAGTTATATGACGTTATATGTAAAACAAATCCATGATTTGTTGCCTGTTGTTATTTGTGAACCGCAGCTGATCTTAAGAAGCTGCGGTATATAAGAGATTGTTAAATAAATAAATAAATAAATAAATGTGGACATTTGCTTTGATAATTGTCATCCATTTACTCTATAGCGGGGGTTTTCAATCCAGTCCTCAAGACATACCTAGCCAGTCAGGTTTTCAGGATAAGCAAAATGAATATGCATGAAGAGATTTTCATCCAATAGAGGCAGTTTATGCAAATTTACCTCATGAATATTCATTGTGCTTATCCTGAAAACCTGACTGGCTAGGTGTGTTCTGAACACTGGTGGAGAGCCCCTGCTTTATACATATTAGAAGTCATAAATGGGTATCAAATCATAAATAAATATTGCATAATTCTTAAGAAAAAAGACCAGGTACGTAACCACAAGTTCTAAGTGCAAGTGTTTGGCTGTAAGTGTTGTGTTTGGTTTGTTAAAGTAAATGGATAGCGGTGGGGACAGTCACCACACTGCTATTCTTTCAGCACGGCTGAATTTATGTATTAATTTAAATACTGTGGCTGACATTTAAAGTATTATGGTGACTTCCTTTGCTAAAACCTGATGCAGTTATTTGTTTTTTGATCATGTTAGCAGCCTTAGGATATGCAGATGAAATAAAGCCACATTAGATATGATGCACATGTTAGCCGTAATGCAGCTTACTAAAACGTCCGCAGAATGTTTGCTGTCAACACATGGAATATTTCTAATGGCAATCAGTTCTGGCACGTCCTTGTACCCCATTGTTATCGTGAACCTTGACTCCCCCGCATTGCAAGCTGCTATCCCACAGTAATGCACTGCTACTTGCTCTCATTTGATTCCCATTTCAGGGGCATGGTCTACAGCCATCAACCTGCTGTCTCACTAATCCCATATTGGATCACTCAAGCAGAGAAGATTTTTTTGTTTGTGTTTTTAACTTTTTCAATTCATTATCAACAAGATGTGCCGAGATGACAAATCAAGGGGCTCTGCAGCATGTAATGAAAGTACAGGTGATTTAATCATCCCACACTGTTAGCAAATTTACAGTAGGCGTGCCTTCGTCTGCACATTGAAGAGATCAATTGAAAGAGCTGTCTGGTGGGCTTGTAATAACGTTTCAGACAGAATGCTGCCTTTCAGCACACAGCTGTCACAAAAAATGGTTTGAAAGCTTAGAAGGCACAATTTACACTTTTTCTGTATGTTTCAGCGAGGTAACACCATGAACAAATACATCACAATAATTAGAATCTCATTAGTTTTCTGCCATTACAGTACTGTACAGTGAATACCTAAAACCACTATGCCGTAGCTCAAATTAAGCACCTCACTTGCCGTTACGTGTTAACCTTGATGCACATTAGTACATATTAACACACATTAGTTTGAGTAAGTAAATAGGCCCCATGGAGAATAATGGATCTTGCATTATTTAACATGCTTTAAATTGCCTTAACACACGTCAATGAGCATTAGCATGTGTTAACTGGTTAGAACAAGTTAGTGAATGAGACCTTAAATATAAAAATGAAATGCTTTGAAATGAGCAAAGGCCAGAGAAGGTCTGTAAAATTTGTAGGTTTGGGATTTTAATAACACTAGACTTGGCTGGTTTTAACTGTTATTGCCTAGCTCTTAGAATAAATAAGCCAAATGTTCTTTGGGGGAGACCTGGCACTATAAGACATAGCCTAGCAATTCCCACTGGTACACCTTGGGCATGTCACTTTATTCTCCTTTGTCTAGGAAGAAAATGCCTGGCAATCTACTTACAGTCCTACCTTGCCAAGAGTACCCAGTGTTTGCCAAGAGTCAGCATTGACTTCACAGCACTAAACAAAAAAAGACTTTTAACCTAGACTTTAAATTATAGCTCCAGAGCTGTGCATATTCAGGAAGAAGAGAGGTGAAAAAAGCCATTCCTTCTCACGTGTTATGTTAGCATGGGCTGCATTAAGACCAAGGTTTTCTAATTTTGGTTCACATTATTTTAGTACATTTTCAGTAGACATAGAAACATGGAGTATGTCAGATAAAAAGCATTAGACCTCTGCATATACATACTGCACATCAATATCAGAAGGCAGCAGGTGAGCTCTTGACTCTGCTGATAGGTAGGATAGGAAGAAAAAAAAGAATAGAATGGACATATGTTTTTTAATTTTATTATTTTAATTTTTTTTATTTGCTTCTAATTTCTAGGGCTTTTTATAGAAAATATCTTCCCTCATTGTTCTTTCCTCTCTTATATGTTTCATGGTTTACTTTGTGTGTGAAATTTTGGTATTCTGCTCCTGACCGTGTCTGTCATTAATTTGTAATATACCATGCAAGAAAAGGATGTCTGGGTGTGATAGTGTGCAACAGGAAAGTGCTAGATGGGTGTGCATGAAGCATGCAAGGGGGAGACTAGGTAAGAGCATCCCTAGCCAGCAGGTAAAGAGGAACAGGCTGGGAAGTAGAATGGTTTGGGAGGAGTTTGGGAGGAAATAGTGTATGCCAGAAGGGGTTGATGGAAGAAGTTGGCAAGAGCAATCGCAAAGTCATAAAAATGAGGGAAACCGTGAGAGCAGTGGCAATCAGGCTAAGGAAGCGAGCACAGGATTGAACAGGCAATCACATTAACAGAAGGACGGTGGAATGTGTGAGTCAGGATGAGGAGAGGGCAAAGGAAGGGAAAGCTTAGTTTAGTTTATTAATAATTGTTATACACTGACATCGGCAAGGTCCACAAAGTGAGTTACAAGTAATGGTTAAAGCAAATAATAAAACATGCTTCGGAGCATGTTTACTAAGCCCCAGGTATATCTGTCCCTCTGCCATTAGTGCACTTCCACGCAGCAAAATGGCCACAGGTGCAACTAATGCCACCCATTGAGGTGGCATTAGTGACTCTCATGCTACTTACACCAAATACAGGTAGCATGGGCTAGAAACATCTGTTCTAGTTATGCTGCCACGGGAGCGCCCCTCCCCAACCCAGTAGATACCTCAACATGCACTGCCAAGATAACACGGGGTTTCTGGCGTGTGGTCCTGTGCTATTATTTAGTGCTGTACCCAAATTACACACTAAACCCCGTGCTACTACTGGGCAGTGCACTTTAGTAAACATGCCTCTTAAAGTAAAATCTATGTTAAAATTGAAAAATAAAAGACAGGCTCAATTCACTCAGTCCTCAGATGACACCAAGGGGTATGTTTACTAAACTGCGCTAACGGTACATAACACACGTTATGTAATGTTAACGATCGTTAACGCATCATAATGCGCGTTATGATGCGTTAATGATCGTTAACGTTACATAACGCGCGTTAACCTAAATTAACGATCGTAAAGTTCCGCAGCGCGGTAAAACACCGCAGAAGGTGGAGAGAGGGCGGAGAGAAGGGGTCAGTGGGCGGAGAGTGGGCGGGGAGAGGCTCCCCTCACACTAACGCGCTGATCTGAAGAGCTGAATCCTAACGCGATTGAAAACCTGCCGTTAGATGCACATTTGCAGGGGAGAGAAACCATTTCAGTGTCAGCAATGTACAGCATAGGCAGGGAAACCTACAAAAAGTGATAAGTGTCATACATGTGCCCAGAACAAAAGGGCACAGAAACATTGAAAATGACCCCAACAAATTGGAAAAAAAACATAACCAAGCTGGCCAATAGTGATATTAATGGGAAACATCAACCCCCCCCACCCCGATAAAGATCCACAAAAAATATATTACTCGTGTAAGGGTCTATGCTCCGTCCCCATACAAGGTGAATGAGTCCACAATGAAATAGAACTGTTCAGGGTTTTCCACTCCATCGGACAGGGTTCCTATGGCGTGCACATGTCCCGCAACATCAGGGCGAGCATATCGGAACGGCAACTGGACAGATGCCGGAAAAGGGGATACAGAGGGACGCAGGCGGCACATGCTGTGGTGCAGCTGGGCCACAATGCAGACTAGGGTGATGCCTAGGTGGCCCATACGAATGTTTAAACAGCAGAGCAGCCAGGCAGCAACTGCTGAAGGCCCAACATGGGCACGAGTGTGTTTCCCACAGTGTCACAGGGGATAGTACACAACAGAAACCCCCAAGGGCACGGAACATTAGCAGGCGGGGCTGAGGGGGGAGTGTGGACATCTATGCAGGCACCCCTACCCCAGAACCCGCACCATAGGCAGCCGCCTACCTGCACACTGGATGGCCTGAAACTGCGCACCACCAGCACCACCAGCAGAAGGGCATGTCAGCATGGTGGCAGAGGGATACTGGTGGTGGAGGGGGCAGTGGCAGCTGCCCAGAGCAGACCGTGGCCTAGCCCTGTGTAGGTGGGTGCCCTGTACTGCAACAGACAGGCCCTGTCTGAAGAAACAGTCATGGTATCACCAGGGAATGTACTGACTCTGTGACAACAAGGTGGTGCAGTGCACAAAACCAGTGTATTCAGCAGAAAAAGGTCACAGGTTCAAGTCTCAGCTGTGGTTCCTGCCAACCCACTCTCCATATTTTACCCACTACTACAACGTGCTAATACAGACAGCACCTTTATTGCAGATGACTTAAACATGCCCAAGACATCTACATTTTACCCTACAGAGCACAGACCCCATAAACATGTGCATTACCTAGAGCAGAGTCTCCCAAATGCAGTCCTAGAGGGCCAAACACCATTCCGGTTCCATGCTGCCTCTAATAAAGATGCCTGTGCTGCATTTCTATGTGCCACCCCCATGGTATGCAGATGTATCTCATGCATATTCATGAGGGACAGCATGAAAACCCGAACAGTGTTTGCAGATAGCAATTCCTAAGTAAAGCTCAATTCGCTGATTGAGCTGCATCATAGCAACCTTTCTGATGTCTGTGGAGTGTGCCTCAGGTCTTGAGTCTGACAGAGTGACCCCAACAGTATTGCATACCATAGCCATGCCTGCACGGTGCCCAGGACTGGTGTGGTGGCCTGGGCTGCCAAACACTCTATAGTTGCACAATGCTGGCATAGGTGTGGGAAGTGTGTGTCTGTCTATCCAGTGTGAGGTGGCTGCCAACGCCCTCCACAGCCCACACTGCTAGCACTGTTGCCAGTATTGGCCTGCCAATGTGCATAATGAGGAGCGTAGTACTGTGAGAATAGCCTGGATAGGGTGGCCTGGCCTGGATGCATCTGCACAGGGTATAGGGCAATGGCTCGGACATTGTAGTGCCCGGCCACCACCTGCACAGACAGGGTGGCCACAGCATGTCCTGCTGGGAGGTCACTCTCACCCTGACTGAGCAGTGACCATGGCATGGCTAGGTTCCCCATAGTGCTATATAGTATTTTTCTCATGTGATATTTATGGGTTTTCTTTTGGGGCCCAATCACTGACTTATCTGCTTGGTGTGTATGCCGACATCCCCGTTCTGGGTACATGCATCTCCTCCAGGACCACACACTATGGACTAGCTGGCAGACTGTCTGTAGCTAGTATGTGTCTTGCTGGAACACCTTACAGGGTGCAGTGCCTGGAGGCTTGCTGCTGGAGAATGTCAGATAATGGTGGGGGGCAGCTGAGCATTTCCAGGCCTACTGTCTGTCTGCTAGTGCGTTATGGATGTGTACTGCTCTGTCTCTTCCCCAGTAGGACTGGGGTTGATGGTCCTCTCTACTGCTACCATTGCAGGGAGGTAGAATGTGGATCTATTGGTGGGTGATCCTGTTTCCCACCTTGAGCCCCAGAGGGTGGGTTGTGTGGTGGTACATAATCTGCCTATGCGTCCTGTCAATCGCAAAGTCTTTTGTTAAACATGTAGAAGTATGCCAGCAAATATACTTGGAATCGCTTGGCAGTTTCCACATATAGGTGTTGGCATTTATACATGGAAGTGGGAATTTTGCAAAATTCTATTTATAAATGCTACTACTTATATGTATATGACACTCTCCCCCCAAAGGTGGGTGTTTGAGAATGTGTTGAATAATGTATAATCAAAGGAAAATGGTCACTTTACACTACTAAAGAGGTTAGAAGAGGGACAAGACTAAGGGAACAGCCTGCTGTGCTAACAGAGCTGGAAAGTAAACATTAGAGGTGATATGCAAATTACTGCTTGTGCAGAAGAAACAAGGGTATCCCTCTGAGGATAATAAAAGTGATTTCATGGCTCTGGGACAGAGGGTGAAGTAGATAGGTGCATTGGTGGTGTTTTCTTCAATCCTCCCTGTTAAGGGTAAAGGCCAAGACAGAGAAGCTCACAACCTGGAGATGAAAACATGGCTGCGTGGATGGTGTCATCGAGAGCGATTTGGTTTACTGGACCATGGGATGCTGTTCCAAGTGTTGCAGAGCAGAGATGGTGTCCATTTGTTTAAGAAAGGTTGACGTGTCTTCAGTAGCAGACTGGCTTATCTACTGAAGTGGGCTTTAAACTAGATTCATTAGAGATGAACCACCTGGGACTGCGATCGCAATCGCAGGCCCTCGAGGGCAGCACCATCATCCACCCAGCCTGCCAGCAGCCTCCATCCCAGCAGAAGCTCCAGATCGGCAGCTGAGAGAGGTGAGCTGCTATCCAGCACCAGTTATCTGGCTCTTTCCTGATCCTCTCTACTCCACGCGGCCGGCTAAGCTCCGCTCCCTGCAGCATCATTGCAGACTGGCACAGAACTGCATAAAAGGCAGCGCGGCTGAGGATCCCCCTCTCTCTCACTCTCTACCTGGGACTTTGATCACAATCGCAGATCCCCGAGGGCAGCACCATCATCCACCCAGCCTGCCAGCAGCCTCCATCCCAGCAGAAGCTCCAGTTCGGTAGCTGAGAGAGGTGAGCCGCTATCCAGCACCAGTTACCTTGCTCTTTCCTGATCCTCTGTACTCCACGCAGCCGGTTAAGCTCCGCCCCCTGCAGCATCATCACAGACTGGCACAGAACTGCATAAAAGGCAGCACGGCTGAGGATCCCCCTCTCTCTCACTCTCCACCTGGGACTGCAATCACAATCGCAGACCCCCGAGGGCAGCACCATCATCCACCCAGCCTGCCAGCAGCCTCCATCCCAGCAGAAGCTCCAGATCGGCAGCTGAGAGAGGTGAGCCACTATCCAGCACCAGTTACCTGGCTCTTTCCTGATCCTCTCTACTCCACGCGGCCAGCTAAGCTCCGCCCCCTGCAGCATCATCACAGACCGGCACAGAACTGCATAAAAGGCAGCATGACTTCGGCACACCCGTACCTGGTGGGCCCGTGCCTGGGGCCTCGCCAGATTGGTGTGGCCCTTAGGCAGGGTCCAGTGCAGGGGAAACACATTCCATCAACGAGAGCCAACGGGATAACAGAACACAAGCGACTGACACATAAGAGAACTCGCCGGAATCACGGTAACGTGTATCACCGCCAGCAAAACATATGTAGGCAAAAACTCCACTATTGATTTAAAAGGGACTGATGACGTAAAAACTACCGACTGTTTAAATGTATCCCACCGCTGAGTATTCTGCAAGTATCTTATTGCTAATTTCACTATTGATTTAAAAGGGACCGATTACTTAAAAATGACTGACTATTTACACGTACCCCACCGCTGATTGTTATGTGAGTATTTCACTGCTGAGTGTTCTGCAAGTATTCTCACTGCTGTACTAGTTAGTTGCTAGTGAACAAGCTAGACACTGCTGGGCTGTGCAGTATATACATACTCTGTGTAGAAAGCATACACGCCCTGCCAGTACATACCCCCTCAGCAAAGATAGTCTCGCCACACACAGGACACATTGAACCCTAGCTCAATATGGCCATATCCATTCTAATCCTAACGAGCCTATACCTCCTCAGCAATGTCCTCAAAAGATCCCTCTCCTCTGCCGCCAACCACACCTGGATTCCGATCATGCAAGACCAAGGAAGGAAATATTTCAGTAATACACACCACACACCAATAGTACCCCACCAGAACCCTCACCCATACTTAATCCACATACTGCTGCAATACACCACAAAATCCAAAGGGGTGCACCTCAAAACGCACACAACCTGAAGTGTGCCCTCATAAATGCAAGGTCAGTCCGCAAAAAGTGGCCGGTCATCATCGACCTCATATTACACCTCGAGCTAGACATCCTGCTAGTGACGGAATCGTGGCTCACTGATTCAGACTCAGTCCTCATCAACCAACTCATCCCCCACGGCTTCTCAATCCACACCTGCCACAGGGCAGACTGCAGAGGAGGTGGTGCATTCATCCTAGTAAAAACGGATCTTCAGTATCAGATGATCAGCTCCAACAGCTCAACACACCTTGATATGATCACAATATCCAACAACTACAGCACTATCAACCTTATCTACAGATCTCCAGCTTCATCCCCTGAAGACCTCGCAACCATAATTGACCTAGCCTCCAACCCCAAGAACACACGCAGGCCGAACTGGGTACTGGGAGACTTTAACCTACCAGCCCTACAGGATACTCACTCCAAAGCCTTTCTTGAAGCACTTAACAACCTAGGCTATGAACAAATAGTGGATGCCCCCACCCATCGGAAAGGAAACCTACTAGACCTCATCTTCGTCCCTTGACCAGATGTGAGCACGACCTACAATGTCGATGTAGTTATCTCCCCAGTTCCATGGTCGGACCACAATCTAATCAAATTCTGGATACCGATGCATCAGGATAGCGAACGGACAAAGAAAGTAACTGAAAACTCAGCAGCACCCACAGGATGTTTCAGACTCTTTGACAAAGAGGCAATCATCAAAGAAGTCCTTCCTAACATCAAGACGACATCACCGAACCTCGAGGAAGTGATGGCCTCATGGAACAACAGTCTGAGCTCCTTTGCATTCATACCTGCCCCAATTAAGCCACATGACCCAGATAAGTGACCAAGAACTAAAAAAACTGCATGCTGGTACACCGCTGAGCTACGAATCTCACTACATCTCCTGATGAAATTGGAAAGACGATGGCGACGTACATGGTCCCCAGCAGACCAGACAGCCTACATCTCCCACCTGAAGATACACCGGAACTTAATATCAGCAAAAATGAAAGAACATCACTCCGAACTCCTGAGCCACTCTATGAACAAACCCCACGAGCTCTTCAAAATAGTGAAGACCCTAACGAAGGAACCCTCACCCCTTCAACCAACCATGATACACCCTCAGAAATACATGGACTACCTGCTGGCCAAGACTAATAAAGTCAGCGAAGCCACATTGTCCAGCCCTGGTAACAACCCAGCCCAAATTAAGTCACTTACCTCCCTCATAACACCATTGGCTGCAGGTATTGAGGACATCATTGCAGTCATCAATGCCACCACTGCCCCGAACGACCCTTGTCCCACATTCTGGATAACATCACTACGTAAAGAACTCAAGCCCTATACTAGCCAAAATCATGGATCTGTCCTTCTCCACAGGACTATTACCATCATGTCTCAAACAGACGTCAATCCGGCCCCTTATGAAGAACACTAAACTGAGTCCCCAGAACGTAGAATCATACTGACCAATATCAAGCGTCTCGCTGCTAGCAAAGATAATTGAGAAGGTCGTCCAATGTCAAATACAGGACCACATCGACTCAACGGCTCCCCTCGACCCATGCCAACATGGCTTTAGGGAATCACATGGCGTCAAAACTCTCCTTGCCATGCTCATCAACACATTGATCACAGGAATCGACAACATCAAACGAGGATATGCTCTAATTTTCCTGGACATTGCTGCTGTGTTTGATTCTGTAAACCATGAGCAACTCCTGATATGGCTTCAGGAAAGGGGAATTAATAACTCAGCATGGAGATGGTGCAAATCCTATTTAACGGACAGATGGCAGCAGGTACGTGCAGGCTCCACGACTTCTAAGCCATTCCAACAAAAACATGGTGTGCCTCAGGGCTCCTCGCTCTCCGCCCTCTTATTCAATATATACATGCAACCCATATGTGAAATAATCTGCTCCCATAACATCTCATGCTTGATTTATGCGAATGACGTACTACAGTAATCTTCACCCCATTCACGATCGACCATCTGGATTTCTCCCCACTAGTAAAATGCTTTGAGGCCGTAACTGACTGGCTCCACTCACAGAGCCTCAAGATAAACTTCAGCAAGATGGACGTACTGTTCATTACAAGAAATCAATCCTTATCCCCACCAGCAACATTAAAGATGAGAGACGCTGAACTCCCAAGTAGACCTACCATCCGCTACCTAGGCATTACGCTAGACCAGCACCTCAAACTTAAAGGACACATAAGCAACATCATCAAGCAAATTTACCACAAAATACGAACAGTGCAACATCTCTGACCCCTGCTGCAACCAGATGACTTCAGAACAGTTTTTCAGGCACTGGTGACCCCCCATTTTGATTACGCCAATGTGATCCTGCACGGTCTACCCAATAACACACTAAACCCATTACAGCTGGCAATGAACACAGCTGCACGCTTCCTACACGGGGCCTCTAGAAGAGACCACATTACCCCAATCCTAAAGGATTTGCACTGGCTACCAATCTCCTGCCGGCTCTCTTATAAAGTAGTCCTGATGACCTTCAAGGTCATCAACAAAATATCACCCACCTCCCTGACAGACCTTCTCTATCCAACTCCAGCAAACAGAGCAAGGAGGACATTCACCACCAACACGCTACAGACCCCCAAGGAAATAACAAAATGCACCCAGGCAACAAGGAACCAAGCCTGTAAGTTCTATGCTCCCAGCTGCTGGAATGCTCTCCCAACTACCGTCCGAGCGATCACTGACCTTGCTCAATTCAGAAAAGCATTAAAACACCACCTTTTTCTCCTGCACTACTCAGAGCCCAGTAACTCAACCCTATCCGCCATACACCCAGCTAGCCATCTGTAAATAACAAACAACTCATGTATTATTGTAGATAGTGGTAGATAGTTGTAGTCAGCTAGCCATCTGTAAATAACAAGCAACACATGTGTATATTGTAGATAGTGGTAGATAGTTGTAGATAGTTTCCCCAGTTTGAAATCCAAGTTGTATTACCCATTCAATGTAAGTGCATAACAGGCTTCCTGTTCTGTACAAAAGTGTTATCTGTAAACCGCACTGATTTTAATGAGCGCGGTATATAAAAGTGATAAATAAATAAGTAAAATAAATAAATAAGAAAGCCCCCAAGTAAGTGAAACATTAAATAACTTTATGGAAATGGGTAAAAGGTGCAACATATGGAAAGTGGTGTGTATAAATGCCCATCGCATGGGAAATAAGATCCTAGATGTTGAAGCTTTAATGGGAGAGGCTGATTTGGATTTAGTGGCAGTTACAGAAACATGATTCACAGAAAACCATGACTGGGATGTAACTATACCGGGCTATACTTTATTCAGATAGGACAGGGTAGGAAGAAGGGGAGGAGGAGTGGCACACTATGTAAAAAATAATACGAACATCAGAACATAAGATATGCCATACTAGGTCAGACCAAGGTCCATCAAGCCCAGTATCCTGTTTCCAACAGTGGCCAATCTAGGTCAAATGTACCTAGCCATTTCCCCAAAAGACACACGTTCCACAATGCTTGTATTGGGTCAAGCATTGATATCTGGGGTCCCTTTTTAATAATGGTTTATGGAACTTTCCTCCAGGAACTTGTCCAAACCTTTTTTAAACCCAGCTACACTAACGGCCTTTACTACATCCTCCGGTAACAAATTCCAGAGTTTGATTACACGTTGAGTGAAAAAATATTGTTTCTTATTTGTCTTAAATAGTTTACCCTGTAGCTTCATTGCATGTCCCCTAGTCTTTCTATATTCTGATAACGTAAACAATCGATCTACGTTTACCCGTTCCACCCCGTTCATTAATTTGTAGACTTCTATCATATCTCCCTTCAGCCGTCTCTTTTCCAGGTTAAAGAGCCCTAACCTTTTTAGCCTTTCTTCATAGGAGTATCCTTCCATCCCCTTTACCATTTTGGTGGCTTTTCTCTGAACCTTTTCTATTAACGCTATATCCTTTTTAAGATACGGTGAACAGAATTGCACACAATATTCAAGGTGCGGTCGCACCATGGAACGATACAGAGGCATTATAATATCCTTTGTTTTATTTTCCATTCCTTTCCTTATGATACCTAGCATTCTATTTGCTCTCTTGGCTGCTGCTGCACACTGGGTGAAGGGTTTTAACATATTATCCATAATGACGCCTACATCTTTTTCCTGGGTTGTGGTTCCTAATGTGGAACCTTGCATCGTGTAACTATAGTTTGGGTTGTTCTTCCCTAGGTGCATAACTTTGCGCTTGTCCACATTAAATTCCATCTGCCATTTTGATGCCCAGTCTTCCAATTTATCAAGATCCTCTTGCAGTTTTCCACAATCCTCATGGGTTTTAACAACTTTAAATAGTTTTGAGTCATCTGCAAATTTGATAACCTCACTCGTTATTCCCTTTTCCAGGTCACCACTATTTACCTTTCTCCATTGGGAAAATTGACCATTTAGCCCTACCCTCTGCTTTCTATCTTTTAACCAGTTCCTGATCCACAATAGTGTACTGCTTCCTATCCCATGACTCTTTAGTTTTGCCAAAAGTCTCTGATGAGGGACTTTGTCAAAGGCTTTCTGAAAGTCCAAATATACTATATCAACTGACTCACCTTTGTCTACCTGTTTATTCACATCTTCAAAAAAACCATAACAGATTAGTAAGACAAGATCTTCCTTGTCTAAAGCCATGTTGGGTGTCTCCCATTAAGCCGTGACCATCAACATGTTCAGCAATTTTGTTCTTTATGATGGTTTCTACCATTTTTCACAGTACTGACGTCAGGCTCACCGGACTGTAGTTGCCCAGATCACCCCTGGAACCCTTTTTAAAAATTGCCGTTACGTTGGCCATCCTCCAATCTTCAGGTATTACATATGATTTTAATGATAGTTCACGGATTACAAATAACAGGTCTGCGATCTCATATTTCAGTTCTTTAAACACCCTTGGATGTATAACATCCAGCCCAGGTGATTTGCTACTCCAGGTTATCAAATAGTTGTAATACATCTTCCCGATGTATCCATATTTCCTTCAGTTCTTCCGCACCTTTAAATACCACTTCAGTCATGGGTAACATCCCTACATCTTCCTCAGTAATGACTGAAGCAAAGAATTCATTCAGTCTCTCCAATAGCGCCTTGTCGCCTCTTAGTACCCCTTTAACCTTTCTATCATCTAATGGACCAACTGACTCTACCACAAGTTTTTTTTACTAAGAATGTACTTGAAAAAGTCTTTATTAAGTGTTTTTGCTTCCACAGCAAGCTTCTACTCAAATTCTCCCTTTGCCTGCCTTATCAATGCCTTGCATTTAACTTGCCAGTGCCTGTGCTGATTCCAGTTTTCATCATTTGGCTCTTTTTTCCTTTTCCTGAAAGATGCTTTTTGGCAACAGCAGCCTCTCTGACCTCACCTTTAAACCATGTTGGCAGTTTTTTGGACTTCCTTCCACTTGTCTTAAAGCGTGGAATATAGCCGGTTTGGGCTTCCAAGATAGTATTTTTGATCAACACCCAAGACTGATGTAAGTCTTTAACTTTTGCAACTGCTCCTTTTGTTTTTTTTAACTATTTTCCTCATTTTATCATAGTCTTCCTTTTGAAAGTTAAAAGGTAGTACTGTGGATTTCCTTGCCATCCCTCCTCCACTAATTAAATCAAATGTGATCATGCTATGATCACTATTGCCAAGTGGCCCCAACACCCTTATCTCTTGCACCAGATCTGGTGTTCCACTAAGGACTAGGTCCAATATGGCTTCCCTCTGGTTGGTTCATGAACCAGCTGCTCCAAGAAGCAGTCATTTATTTAATCTAGGAACTTTATCTCCCTAGCATATCCTGCCGTAACACTGACCCAGTCGATGCCAGGGTAATTGAAATCACTCATTATTATTACCGTGCTGTAACTTTTGTTAGCTTCCTTGATTTCTTCGAGCATTTCATCATCCATTTGTTCATTCTGGCCAGGGGGTCGATAGTACACCCCCACTGCCATCACCTTCCTTTTTTTACATGGAATTTCAATCCATTGAGATTCTACAGCAAATTTTGTTTACTTGAAATATCACACTATCCTAATCCTTTCTGACTCAATGCCCTCTCTGACATAGAGCGCAACCCCTCCACCAATTTGATCAGCTCTGTCATTACGATATAGTTTGTACCCAGGTATCACAGTGTCTGACTGGTTGTCCTCCTTCCACCATGTCTCTTCCAATCATATCTAACCTCTCATTTAGTGCTATATATTCTAACTCTCCTATCTTATTTTTTAGACTTCTAGCATTTGCATACAAGCATTTTAGAGACCGTATTTTATTCATATTAATCTGGCTATTGGTAGGCATGGGTAATTTGGAATCTTTAAGCGCTGTCTGCTCCATACTCAAGGACATTTGGGCTACTTTACTCTTTTTTGGAACCTTTCTGCTTTTGGTAGTATCCTTCAAGGATACATTCTTCTGAAGCATGCGCTCTTGGGTGACTTTTGGCTTTCCCTATTATCTAGTTTAAAAGCTTCTCTATCTCCTTTTTAAAGGTTAATGCCAGCAGCCTGGCTCCATCCCGGTTAAGGTGAAGCCCATCCCTTCGGAAGAGCCCCTCCTTTCCCCAGAATGTTCCCCAGTTCCTAACAAATCCAAAACCTTCATCCTTGCACCATTGTCTCATCCACGCATTGAGACTCCGGAGCTCTGCCTACCTTTTGGTTCCTGCGCGTGGAATGGGACGCATTTGAGAGAATGCTACCCTGTAAGTTCTGGATTTCAACTTCCTACCTAAAAGCCTAAATTTAGCCTCTAGAACCTCCCTACCACATTTTCCTATGTCATTGGTACCGACATGTACCAAGACAGCAGACTTCTCCCCAGCACTATCTAAGACCTTATCTAGGTGATGCGTGAGGTCCGCTACCTTCGCACCAGGCAGGCATGTTACCAGGTGATCCTCATGTCCACCAGCCACCCAGCTATTTACATGCCTAATGATTGAGTCACCAACCATAATGGCTGTCCTAACCCTTCCCTCATGGGCACATGGCCCTGGAGAAACTTCCTCTGAGCGAGAGGGTTTTACATCACCTGGAGGACAGGCCCTAGTTACAGGATCACTTCCTGCCACACAAGGGTGATGCTCTCCTGTCACGTGACCTCTCTCCTCCATGGCAACAGGGAAGCTGCCAGACTGGAGGTGGGACTTCAGGACTATATCCCTGTAGGTCTCATCTATGTACCTCACTGTCTTTCTTATGTCTTTCAAGTCTGCTACTCTAGCCTCTAGAGAACATACTCATTCCCTGAGAGCAAAGAGCTCCTTGCACCTAGTGCACATGTAAGACCTCTCACCAACTAGGAGAAAATCATACATGTGACACTCAATGCAAAAGACTGGAAAGCCCCCATCTTGCTGCTGGACTGCTGTCTGCATCTTAGTTTTAAGCTTGTGTTTAGATCTGTAAGTTCTTTACTTACTAAGGGTTGCTGTGGATACATATACTAATAAAAGTGTACCTAATATGTTTAATATACCTTGTTTACCTGAAGCTTAATTAATCTCGGGTCCTTAATGTATGAATGATTTGGATAAATAGCTGCACCTGAGAGCAGCTCTTTCCCTTTAAGATGTGTAAGTACCTATAAAGCTACGATTATCCCAGTGGTTGATGGGTGTTGGGGAGGGAGGGTGGGAAATAAGACTTATGAAAAGAGGGCTGCTACACAGTACCCTGTCCTGTGCTACTAAGGTAAGCTGTGATCAACTTCCTAGGTGATTAACAGTCCTTGCTTGGATAGAAGGAGTCTTTCAAAATGGCCTTTTGACTTGCCACCTGGCTTTAATACCTATATAAAAGGTTTCACAGGTCTCTTGCACTCTAGGAAGAAGGCATCTTTGTAAAGGTCTCTAGAAGACTTTATTTTTTGCTCAAAGAATACTGACCCTGTTTTGCCTTTTATGCTAAGTTATATTCTGATTTGATTTAAATTAAAGTTCTTTGCTGCTGCTAGGCTCTGACTTAGTATGAAATTTAAACTAGAAGCTCTCTGCTGGGTTCTAAATTTAACCAGAAAGCTCTCTTCTGTGTTTTAAATTTAAAGTTAAACTTAACCGCTGCTACTAGGCCCTGACTGATTTAACAAATATACTGGGTTCACAGATTAATCAGCTTTAATCCAAAGAATTCCCTTCAGAAAAATTCCCAGAAATATATACTCACTATTGCAGATCTCTCTCCAGAAGTAGCAGTCCCCTTTAGTAGTCATTCAAGACTGAAAGCTTTGAAACTACAGAGCTTAAAAGGGAGAGAGGAGGCAATGTGGGTTAAACTAGAAAGGGGGAAAGAGATATCTATTTACATTGGCATGATATACAGGCCTCCCTCACAGGAGGAAGAGGTGGATGGAGAGTTAATTGAAGACACACGCAGCATTGCCGGAAAAGGTGAAATGCTAATGATAGGGGATTTTAATACGCCAGATGTTGATTGGCACATTCCTGCTGCAGTACCATTTAGAAGTAATGAGATCCTGGATTCTCTACAGGGAGAACTATTCAGGCAACTGGTAACAGAACCCACATGTGAAAGGACCATACTGGACTTGGTGCTTACCAATGATGAAAGTGTTTCTGATGTTATAGTGGAAGATCATTTTGCATCCAGTGATCACCAGATGGTGTGGTTCAGTATTAGGACTAGGGCTGTTAAAATCCCTTCAAAAGTGAGGGTCTTAAACTTTAGGAAAACTAACTTTGTCAAGATGGGCCAGTACCTCAGGGAGTCATTAGCGGGATGGGAACTACTGAGGGATGTAGAAAAACAGTGGGCAAAACTGAAAGGGGATATTTTAAGGGCAACCAACCTTTTTGTTAAAGTGGTAAATAAAGGTAAAAGAAAAGGAGACTGCTATGGTTTTCGAAAGAAGTAGCTGAAAAGATGAAGAAAAAAAGGGAGGCCTTCATGAAATACAAGAGATCACAGAGAGAGGAAGACCGGCATCTATATTTGGAAAAACTTAGAAAAGCTAGCAAAGCAGTCAGGAAAGCAAAGATTCAAAAGGAGGAGGAAATAGCCAATGCAATAAAATGGGGGGGGGGGGGGGGGTTAAGACATTTTTCAGATATGTTAGTAAGAAGAGGAAGGGCAAAAGTGGTATTGTCAGACTCAAGGGTGAAAGAGAGGAATATGAAGAAGCGGTTGAGGATAACGTGGAATTGCTTAACAAATATTTCTGTTCTGTGTTCACAGATGAAGAACTAGGAGCATGACCTCAGCAAACATCCACAAACAGGAACAGAAGTGAGGGGCATCTTGAACAATTTTCAGAAGACTGCATTATTGAGAAACCAGCTAAATTAAAATAGAGAAAGTGATGGGACCCACCCTAGAATACTGAGGGAACTTGGGGATGTTCTAGCAGCTCCACTGACGACCTTTTCAATGTCTTGTTGGAGTTGGGAGTGGTACCAAAGGACTGGAGAGAGGCACATGTGGTGCCTTTACACAAAAGCGGAAGTAACGATGTGGTTGAAAACTACAGGCAAATTAGTTTAACTTCAGTGGTGAGTAAATGATTGGAAACGTTGCGTAAAGAGAAAATAGTGAGGTTTCTGGAGTCCAGCAGCTTACAGGATCCGAGGCAGCATGGATTCACCAGAGGCAGGTCTTGTCAGACAATCTGATTGATTTCTTTGACTGGGTAACCAGGGAGTTGGACTGAGGGAGAGTCCTTGATGTGGTGTATTTAAATTTCAGTAACGTTCCTCACAGGCAACTTATAAACAAACGGAGCATCATAGGGATGGACCCTAAAGTTACTGCTTGGGTTAGAAATTGCTTGAGTGGGAGGTGACAAAGGGTACAGGTAAATGGAGCTCACTCTGAAGAGAAGGAGGTTACCAGTGGTGTGCCCCAGGGATCTGTCCTTGGTCCGATTCTTTTTAACATCTTTGTTAGTGATATAGTGGAAGAGCTGTTGGGTAAGGTTTGCCTCTTTGCATATGATACCAAAATCTGCAATAGAGTAGACACCCAGGAAGGTGTAGATAACATGAAAAGGGATCTAGCTAAGCTTGAAGAACGGTCTAGAATTTTGGCAGCTGAGATTTTATTTTATTTGGCAGCTGAGACCTAGGCATTATTGTGTCTGATGATCTTAAACAGATAGAAAAGGTGATGGCAGAAGCTAGAAGGATGCTTGGGTGCATAGGGAGAGGAATGGCCAGCAGAAGAAAGGAGGTGATAGTGCCTTTGTATAAGTCTTTGCTGCAACCTCATTTGGACTTCTATGTGCAATTCTGGAGACCGCACCTTCAAAAGGATATAACAGGCTAGAGACAGCACAGAGGGTGGCTACTAAAATGGTTAGTGGTCTTCATTATAAAGCATATGAGGACAAACTTAAGGATCTTAATATGTACACCTTAGAGGAAAGGTGGGATAGAGGTGATATGACTGAGATGTTTAAATACCTCTGTGGCATATATGCACAGGAGGAGAGCCTCTTTCGATTGAAAACAAGTTCTGCTACGAGGGGACATGGAATGAGGGTGAAGGGGGATAGATTAGGGAGGTATATGCAGAAATATTTCTTTATGGAAAGTGTTGTAGATCCGTGGAATAGTCTCCCAGTGGAGGTGGTAGAGATAAGGACAGTATCTGAATTCAAAGAAGCATGGGACAAACACAGAGGATCTCTAAAGGTAAAAAGGGTACTGTTGTAGTGGTTGATATGGAAGGGCAGACTAGATAGGCCATGTTGTCTTTTTCTGTTGTCATGTTTCTATGTTTCTATTTGTTCACATTTATCTATTAAGATTGAACTTTAATAGGAAAATGTATAGGAGAATAAAGTGCACACACTATGCAGAGAGTGGGGGTCAATGGAACTTGCTCATTCTAAGAGAAATGGTATCACTTGGCACTGGCACCAGCAGCCCTGTGCAGAAAACAGCTTGGAGAAAAGTTACCTAGGATTTAGAGATGTATGGCCTCTTTATCTAAAAAGAGCTTAACCCGCATCTGAGATGAGAGGAGGGAACTCCCCCTGCTCTGCAGGCCTTCCTCTGGAAGATGGCACTGGAAAATCTCCTGGGAGTCTAGACAGGCTTGGAGAAAAGATTCCAGCAGAGAGCCTCCTACAGACCCAGTTGGAGGTAGGAGTGAAGCTGGGGGTGGATGATCTTCCCCCCGATCCAAGGAGTGGAGATGGTAGCGTGGAGACTCTGGAGTGCCTAATCCAGGCTTGGGAGTCCAATGGCAGATCAACTCATTGGGAAGCTACAGCGGCATATCAACTCCAGGGGGAGAGCTGAGGAAGCAGAATCAGCTCCAGAGAGTGCTGCAATGGCGAAATCAGCTCCATGGGGAGAGCTGCAGCGGCAGAGAGTCCATTCTGGACTAGGAGCCACAAGACCCAGGGGATCCAGTGGCAGATCAGCTCAAGAGAGAGCAGCAACAGTTGTTCCTGATTGGATAGGAGTGCAAACCCTTTCCAGATTAGAGGAGGCCAAGTCAAGGCCACAGACTCAGCAACTGGACAGAACTACAAAGCCTCTCTATTCACAAGCAGTGAATTTTCTTGGCAGTGTGACTGGAAGTAGATTGTCAGGCCTTTCTTCTAAGGCAGTGGAGGGTTAAATGACTTGCCCAAGGCCACAAGGAGTGCTAGTGGGAATTGAACGCTGGTTGCTTTGCTATACAAGCCAGTGTTCTAACCACTAGGTTACTCTTCTTCTCCAATATGGGCTGTCCATACTGCATCATTTTATTGCAATACTTGATGCATATGTTTTTGTAAATGAATTATAAACACTATTTAAGCCAGCCTTGTTTACAGCAGTGTTTTTGAGGGGTTTCCTGGGGTGAAAGGAGGGAAATCCTGCCCACTAACACCTTTCTTCCCCCAGGTGGAGGCACCAGGTGCCAAACTGAAAAGGACTGATGGAGCCCATCCTCGAAGGGACTCCAGCCAGGCTGGTCCCAAACCCAGAAGCGCACCCAAGGTAATGCTACATATAGTAGCCCCATTTCAGAAAACTACACACATAATTGGCACCAATTAAGCAATAAAGCTGCTAAAGTTTTAGATAATAAAAACAAAACAGAAGGGGCATGTTTACTAAAAGGGTGTTAATGACTACTGCATACTAAAGTATGTGCTAGGCAGTTAGTCTAGGACTTTGGTGACCATTACTGAATGCTTAAAGCAGCCAGCACAGTAAAAATCCTATGTTAATTGCTTAGCGCCCAGTGGGGCACAGACTGGATGGGTTGGGGTAGAAAGTGAACTGCACATTGATGTTAGCACCGAGATCAGTAGTGCGCACAATTGTCATTGTTGCAGTTAGCGTGGATGCATATAGTATTACCTCACTAGAGTGATGTTAAGTACACCCATGTTAATTGCAATCGATGGTTTAGCTCGGTAAGGTACTTCTCACCACACTCCCTTCATAGGGCACGCCAGGCACGCCCTCAGTAATTAGCATTTGTCATTTACACCCCTGTGCTAATTTTCAGCACTTAATATATGCTAAGGTGCCAAACTTTAGTGCACTTTAGTAAACATGCTCCAAGGAATTATGGTTGTTGTAGCTATTCATATCATTTGTTCAGCTGAACCAAACACACCTATGACATATCTCTGCCTAATGTCGGTATCCTGGTCTTCTTTATGGGTGGAGAGTAACTATCTAAAATTGCTCTTTATACATATAGCTGATCTACACATGTAAATGCTGCTATTTATGTGTGTAGATGCTTTTAAAAAGACCTCTACGGTACTTGGAAGTGTCCTTTATTTCAGCTATCCAGTAAGATTCAGGTCAAGTTTCATTGAAACAACTTTAATTTGCTGGTAGTCAATGCCTAGACAGCGATTAACGACAAATCATGAGACCAAGCAGATGACTGCAATGGCATTAAAATGTGATCTGTATCTAGTCCAGCTATATCCAGTCTAACTACAGACATAAACCTTATAATACTTTCGAGAGTTAGGACCTGCATCAATGATCACTGTTGTTGTTAAACGCCGAGTGGGTGTCAACTCATGGTGACCCTCTAGATAGTTTTCCTAAACTGTGCTCAGTCTTCAGTTAGGCAGCTCATTATTGATAGAATGGCATCCATTGTGGCTGTTATTGAATTGATCCATCTCATTGCCAGCCTTCCTCTTTTGCGTTTACATTCAACCTTGCCAAGCATGATTCTCTAATGATCTCTCCCTTCGCATGATGTCTCAAAAATATGAAAATCAAAGTCTTGTCATCTGAGCTAAAGAAAGCTTAGGTTTGATCTCCTCTAGTACTGACTGGTTTGTTATTCTGGCAGTCCATGGTATACACAGCACCATAATTCAAAGGCATCGATTTTCTTCCTATCTTTTTCACTGTCCAACTTTTGCGTCCATCTGATGATATTGAAAATACCATGGCTTTGACAAGTCAAATTGTTGTATGGGGAGAGACATCTCTGCTCTTGTGAATCGTGTCTAAGTCCTTCATAGTCATTCTGCCAACAGCAATGCATCATCGGATTGCTTGACTGCTTGTCGTTTCTTTATTGATATTGATCCAAGCAGCTTAAAGTTGACCACTATTTCAATTTCTTCTCCATCAACGATGAATTTATTGATTTTGCCAGTTGTCAGGGTCTTTGTCATTTTTACATTAAAGTGCAGGCCCATTTTAAGACTATGGGGTATGGTTACTAAACGGTGCTAATGTTCCTGGCGCTAGTTGCAGCGATAACGTGAGGAATGCCATATAAGATGGTGGGCGTTCTGGCATAAAGGACGGAATTGCAGGGTATCGTGCAATAGAGGCCGCCCTGGCCAACATCTCGTGATAGACGTGCGCATGTCACGGATGCCACATGGAAAAGTATCTCTGGGGCTGCATAACTACATGTCGGATACTGAGATTGCCGGCTACGGTGGCTGGCTTTGGTTTACAGCATCGCATTACTTATGCTGTTTGGCTTGGACCGCATCTGCTGCGCCTCAGCTGTGGGCACCTTCTGACACGCTTTCGGAGATGCAACACCACACCAAGCCTCTCCTTTGAGGCACGGGACAAAGGTTATAGTGTATTCGGCTTGTGTCACTGTTTGTGGGATGTGTCTGACTGTTACTAACACTCATCTTACTGTTGGTACAGTGGGTATTCGAATCCATGAGCAGTGACTCTGAGGGCATCATATTAACCAGTGTGCTATGCCTCTTCTCATAGCACAGGCTGACTACACAGCAACTGCAGGTCAACCCAGTAAATGTCAGCTGTGCTTACCGGGATGGGGTAGACCCACAGCTATGGCACTTTACAGGGTACCTTAGGTTTCCAAGCTGAGGTGATTTTTTTTTTGGGGGGGGGGGGGACACTGATATTTGCTATGGGGTATGTGTGCACCATCCTAATGCTGGTGGCAAAACCCCCAGCCATAACATGAGCAATGCCATATAGGGAGGTTGGCGTGCCGGCATCCACTTAGCATGCACAATAGGAGGTGTGTTGGCTGTTTACAGGCGGTAACCTTAACTTCATGGCAGTGCTATGAGAAGGTGTATAGAGCTGTAGCCTACTGGTTAATACAATGACCAACAAGCCAGAGCTCGGTTTGATCCATCAGTGGTCTCATCTGCTATGGCTGTCTGAGGCAATCTCTTTTGATGTCTGTAACAGTCAGACACATCTCTGCAATCTGTGCTGCCAGCAGAAACACCCTCACCTCATTGCTATAACCTACTGCACCCTATAGGGCAGGGTGGTCTGGACCCACATGTGGATTAGGGGGCAGCGCCTACAGACCCACCCTCTCGGGGCCAGGGTGGGGGGACAGGATCTGCCTCCAACAGCCCCACACTCTACATCTTTGCAATGACAGCAGTGGAGTGACATGATGAAGGGCTGTGGGACCAGCTATCCCGGTCCTGCAGGGGAGAGGGCACCCTCCAAAGCACTGGATGCAGATCTGTTTGTATCACACAGGGCACTGGCAGACAAACAGTAGGCCTGTATACACTCAGATGCCCCCCACCACCATCTGACATTGACCAGCAGTGGGCACTATCAGTCTTCACCCTACAAGGTGCTCCAGCCATACACACACGAACTACAGACGGTCTGCTAGCTAGTACATAGTGCATGCTCCTGGAAAAACTGTGTGCACCCAAAATGGGATGCGAGCACGCACACCAAGCAAGTATGTCAGTGATTGTACCCCAGAACAGGGAACCCATATATATCACCTAAAAGACATACTGTACAGCACTATGGGGTAACCTAGCCATGCTATGGTCACTGCTCAGTCAGGGTGAGAGTGACCCTCCCAGCATGACATGCTGTGGCCACCCTGTCCATGCAGGTGGTGGTCGGGCACTACAATGTCCCAGCCATTGCCCTATGCCCTGTGCAGATGCATCCTGCCCAGGCCACCTTGTCCGGGCCATACCCACGGTACCTTGCTCCTCATTATGCACATTGGCAGGCTAACACTGGAAACAGTGCAAGCATTGTGGGCTCAGTAAGTTGTAGGCAGCCACAACACACTGGGTAGACATACACACACTCCCACACCTATTTCAGCATTGTGCAAGGATAGAGGTGGTTTGCAGCCCTGGCCGCCACACCAGTCCTGGGCACAGTGCAGGCATTGCTATGGTGCTCAATACTGTTGGGGTCACTCCCCGGGGTGGTAAACACTGTCTGGGAACATACACTGAACCACACTCCACACATATCAGAAAGGTTGCTATGATGAAACTCTGTCAACAAATTGTGTTTAACATAGAATGAGTTATCTGACATTGATCATAGCGACCTTTTGATATATATGTGGAACGTTTTCCCAAGTTTAGAACGGTATTGCTAAAGTATGCAGGTGCTAGTATTGGGAGATTCTATTTTGCGCAGGACCCAATGGCCTGACTCTCCATGAGGCGTTGGATAGTGAAGCCTGTGGGTGTGGGTGTATGTGCTGCTGCTCTAGAGCAGAGGTTCCCAACTCCGGTCTGGGTGGGTCAAACACGGTTCAGGTCTTCATGCTGTTCCTAATGAATATGCATGGATACATGTGCATTCAATGGGGGCGGTGCATGTAAATACATCTCATACATATTTATTAGGGACATCCTGACAACCTGAATGGTGTTTGGCCCTCCAGGACTGCAGATGGGACACTCTGCTCTAGGGATTGCACATGTTTATGGTGTCTGTGCTCTGTATAGTGACATATAGGCATTTATGGCATGTTTTATTTCTCTGAAAGAAAGGTTCTGTCTTTATTACCATGGTTTACAACTGCATAAAATATAGGGACATGGTTTGCAGGGGACTTGAACCTGTGACCCACTGCCCCTGAACACACTGCCTGTGTGTACTGAACCACACTGTTGCCACACAGGCAGATCATTCCCTGGGGATACCATGACTGTACGTCAGACAGATCTTGTCTGTTGCAGGGCACGGCACACACTTAAATGGGGCTTGGCTGTGGTCTGCTGTGGGTAGCTGCCACTGCCCCCTCCACCACCAGCACCCCTCCGCCACCATGCTGACATGCCCTTATGCCGGTGGTGCTGGTGGTGTGCAGTCCCAGGCCAGCCAGTGTGCTGGTAGGCAGCTGCCTATGTTGTGGGTTCTCGGGTGGGGGTGTCTACATGGACATGCGCGCTTCCCCCCCCCGGCATCGCCTGCCAATGTTCTGTGCCCTTGGGGGTACCTGCTGGGTAATATCCCCTGGGACACTGTGGGGAACACACTCGTGCCCATGTTGAACCCTCGTCAGTTGCTATCTTGCTGCTTTACAGTTTCGGCATTCCTATGTGCCACCTAGGCATCTGCCTAGTCCGCAATGTGCCCCAGCTGGACCACAGCATGTGCCGCCTGCAGCCCTCTGTATCCCATTTCCAGCATCAGTACAGTTGCCCTGTCCTATGTGCCCACTCTACTGTTGCTGCACATTTGCATGCCATAACAAACCTGCCCAATATAAATGACAAAAACCCTGATCACCGCTATTTCAATGAGGGATCATTCACTTTGTAGGGGGACAGAGAATAGACCCTTCCAAACATGAAGGGAGGAGTGGTCTAGTGGTTAGGACAAGGTACTTCAGGCCGGAGGGCCGGGGGTTCAAGTCCCACCTGGGGACAGCAATCTCAGGCCGGAGGGACTGGGATTTCTAGTCATATAGGCACTCCTTGTGGTCTTGGGCAAGCCACTTAACCCTCCATTGCCCATGTTCCCTGTAAGTATTAGCGTATGTGTCTCATATCCCCTTGTGTTAAATGTATCCCCCAATTGACCGCTTTGACCCGGTGAAAAGTGGGATATAAATACAGCTAAATAAATAAAATGATATCTTCTTTTTTATGCTTTCTCAGTAGTGTTGCTTTATGTTTCTCATTAATATCACTATTGGCCAACTTGGTTATTGGGATTTCAAATGTGGTTCTGGTCATTTTATCTGTTTCTTTGCATTTTTGGCTCCTGCACATGTATCACTAGTATCACTTTTCTGGGTTTCCCTGCCTTTGCTGTACATTGCTGACTTAAATGATTTCTCTGACCTGAAAATGTGCCTAGCACAGGTTTTCACTGGCGCTAATTTTCTGAGCTTCATTTCACGGCATTAGTGTGCAAGGAGCCACTCCACGCCCACTCTCCACCCATTGACCCCTTCTCTCTGCCCCTGGGGAGCCTTCCTCCACCCTCTGGGGGGCCTTGCTCCACCCTCGGCACACCTTACCACCGCAGCAGACGTTATCGCGCGATACGCTCAAATGTTTCAGATCATCTTCACTTTCAGCCAGTATTGTGGTATCATCAGCATAATGAAGATTGTTGATGAGTGGTCCCCCATTCTTCACACCTTGGTTGTCTTCATGCAGTCCTGCTTCTGTGATGATTTGTTCTGCATATAAATTAAACAGGTAGGGGCAAAGTATGCAGCTGTGTCAAACAACTTTGCTTATTTTAAACCATTCTGTTTCTCATTGTTCCTTTTGAACTCTTGCTTCTAGATCAATGTAAAGGTTATGCAAGAGAACTATCAGGTGTTCTGGTATAGCCAGTTTCTTAATGTGACCCAAAGTTTCTCATGGTTTATGAAAGGAGGCCTATCTGTACAGTCAGGGCCGGCCCGTCCATTGAGCAAGAATGTTTTTTGCACAGGGCCCCGCGTTTCAGGGGGCCCCGCTCAAAAAACATTCTTCATCCCAAGTTTAAAAAAAAAACAACCCAGCTGTTTCTGCCGCGGCAGTATCAAGAGTGCCGCCGCCGCCGCGGGGACCCCCCCCCCCGGCAGAGCCTCCCTGGATCGCCTCCCTGCATCGCAGCCTATCCCCGAACGCGGGCTTCTTTCAGAGCCGCGAGAGTTTCCTTTCTTGCGGCTCTGTTAATCCCGCCGGGGGCTCTGTTAATCCCGCCGGGGCTGATGGGAAATCTGAAAGAAGCCCGCGTTCGGGGATAGGCTGCGATGCAGGGAGGCTCTGCCGGGGGGGGCCCCGCAGCGGTGGCGGCACTCTTGATACTGCCGCGGCACTCTTGATGCTGCCGCGGCAGAAGCAGCTGGGTTGTTTTTTTTTAAATTTGGGTTGATAGGGGGGAAGGGGGTTTAGGACTGGTAATGGGGGGGGAGGCCAAGACTGGAAGGGGGCTGATAGGGGAGGGGATGCCAAGACTGGAAGGGGGCTGATAGGGGAGGGTTAGGACTAGTAATGGGCCATGGGGGGGTGCTAAGACTGGAAGTGGGCTGATGGGGGGGTTAGGACTGGTAATGGGCTATGGGGGGGGCTGACTGGAAGTAGGCTTATGGGGGGGTTAGGACTGGTAATGGGCTATGGGGGGGGGGGCTGACTGGAAGTAGGCTGATGGGGGGGTTAGGACTGGTAATGGACTATGGGGGGGCTGACTGGAAATGGGCTGATGGGGGGGTTAGGACTGGTAATGGGGGGGGGGAGGCCAAGACTGGAAGTGGGCTGATGGGGAGGTTTAGGACTGGTAATGTGCTATGGGGGGGGGGGGCTAAGAATGGAAGTGGGCTGATGGGGAGTTTTAGGACTGGTAATGGGTTATTGGGGGGGGCTAAGACTGGAAATGGGCTGATGGGGGGTTAGGACAGGTAATTAGCTATGGGAGGGGTTAGGACTGGTAATGGGATGATGGGGGATTAGGACTGGTAATGGGCTATGGGGGGCTAAGACTGGAAATAGGCTGATGGGGGGGCTAGGCCTGGAAATAGGGTGATGGGGGGGTTGGACATAATGGGCTGATGGGGGGGTTAGGACTAGTAATGGGCTATGGGGGGGCTAGGACTGGAAATGGGCTGATGGGGGGTTAGGACTGGTAATGGGCTGGGGGGCTAAGACTGTTAATGGGCTGGGCGGGATGCAAGGACTGGAAATGGGCTGAGAGGAAGGAGGGCTTGAACTGCAAATAGCTGATGGGGACGGGGGCTTGGAATGGAAATGGGTTGTGAGGGGGAGGGAGCTAGGACTGAAAATGGGTGAGTGGGGGGGGCTAGGACAGGAAATGGGCTGATGGAGGGGCTAGAATAGGACTGGAAATTGGCTGTTGGGGGGTGCTAAGATTGGAAATGGGCTGTGGTAGGGGTTTGGATTGAAATGGACTCATGAAGGGGCTAGAACTGGAAGTAGGCTCATGGGGGGCTTGGATTGGAAATGGGCTGAGTGGAGGGGAGCTAGGATTTGACATGGGCTCATGGGGGGCTGGGATTGGAAATGAGCTGATGGAGGGACTCAGATTGGACTGGAAATAGATGGGGGAGCTAGGACTGGAAATAGGCTGATGGTGGGTCTAGGATAGGACTGGAAATGGGCTTATGAGGGGCTAGGACTGGAAATGGGCTGATGCGGGGACTAGAAGGGAGCGGATGCTGGGTGGGACTGGAATTAGAATGGAGCTGATGTTGGGGGAGGATTAGAATGGGATGGAGCTGGGAGAGTGAAATGGAGAAGGGAAAAATATTTTGTGTGGGAGGGAAGACAAATCTACAATTGGCCGGATATTGGGAGAGTAAGTGGGGATTGAGAATGGAGGGGTAAAATTTGAGTAGATGAAATAGGAATGAGGAAAGAGCAAAAGGAGAAAGATTAGTATGTTAAAGCAGATGTAGAGAGAGAATGGAAAAAAAACTAGAAGAGAGAAGAAAAGACAAATTGACAGCAGACGATGGAGAGTTAGCGGAAGACACAAAGAAACCAGAAGAAAGTGACTGGAGCAATTGCAGCTGAAAAAAAATGCACAAAAGGTAGAAAAATCTCTCTTTATTTTGAATTTATTTATTTATTTAACATTTCTTCTATACCGCGCAATTAAAATCAGCGCGGTGTGCATCGAACAAAAATACTGCAATGTACAGAAACAACATTGAGTTTACAAAGAACAGGGAATTGAACATGGGATCGAAACCGGGGAAACTAAATACATGTTAACTCGAAACTATGTACAATACTCTAATATAAATGGGTGTTGCATTGATTTTGTGAAGATGAAGATTAGTGGTTGGTTGGGCTTGAGTGGGGACTACCTATTATCTGTGGTATTGACGTGCAGGGGCGGCTGGGGTATGAGGGAAGCTTGCTGGTTGTGCTTCTATCACTGGAAGTTTCTGGGTAACATTTTGTGAACAGGTGGAGTTTTAAGGCTTTTCTGAATAGGATGAGGCTTTTAATACCACGGATTTCATGGGGGAGTGCATTCCAGTTTAAAGGGGCGAATATGGAGAAGGCTCTGTTGGAGGTAGCCTTTGTGCATGCAGTTATTAGCTTGGGGACTACTAATGTGTTCAGTGCAGTAGACCTTCTCTTTCTATTTTCCAGGGTACCATGGACTAGCTTGCTGATTGGCGTAGGGGGGTAGTTATTTAGGGCTTTGAAGGTGAGGACCAATGACTTGTATTGGAGCCTGGCATGTAAAGGTAGCCAATGCAAATCCTTCATGATGGGCGTTATGTGGTCGGATCTTGATGATCCAGAGAGGACTCTTGCGGCTGCATTCAAAGCTAGGCGGAGCGGGTTTAAGGTCGATTGTGGGAGGCGATGGAGGATGATGTTGGCGAAATCAAAATGTGGAAGGACTAATGCCTGGAAGGTTGTTCGGTAGTCTGTGAAGTCCAGTAGGTGTCGGAGGTGACGTAGAGTTCTGATCTTATGGTATATTGCCTTTGTGTAATTGGAATATGTCAGCTCTGGGAAATGTGCATCATTAACGTCTGCGCTTTGTTTAGTACAAGAGCAAATTAATGTATAGTTTTATTTCTACAGTGTTGTACATTCCAAGTTTGGCTTTTGGGATTCCCAGTTTAATTATTGTCTTCCTGTTTCTAAATTGTGATTCCTTGTTTGGTGATGGTATATGTTCTGCATGTGTAACTGAGCTGAGGTATTCTGTTTATGTAATTCCTATTTGACATTGCCACTTGTTCTCTTTCCCCAGTAGGTCATGTATTGTTGTTCTCTGAAATGTATTGGTTTAATATTTGCAGCGTTTCCTTTTGATAGTTAGGGTATGGTGCTTTATGAGTCCTGGTAGTGCTGTTAGGATACGGTGGGTTTGCTATGGGTTCTAAATGGGCAGTGTTTGTAGTAGTTCCTAATGTGTCTGGCGGTTGGCACTGGATTATAGTAATGTAGAAGTCTTTTAGTCTTTCTTTATTCATACACTCATTAAGAGGCATGTTTACTAAAAGTTAGTGTATGGTAACATTATGCAAATATTTATGCAAATGAGGCCCCGCACCGAGTCTCCGCACATGGCCCCGCACCACCCTTAGGCCACCCCTGTGTACAGTGCTGTGTGCACCATGAAGCACTGGATAGGTGTTCCATAATAGTAATACTTGAGAGCCCTCAGAAAGGGTTAACAGCACAAGATTCAGTAGCTCAGACATTCCAGAGCTTATTGTTAGGGAGATGTCCTTGAAGAAACTTTGTTCAAAGTATCAGGAGTTGCAGGAAAGTACTGTGTCTGCTATACAGAAAAACATTGAGTCAGAAATGCTTGCTGGTAGATTATTTCTTAAAAAGTTATGTCTGAAAATAAATGAGTGTCTCTGTGTCCAGATGACCTATACTAATAAGGCCTGTACTATGACATGGAGATGCAAATTACACAGGTACACTAAAAAAAAATTTTTTTAAACTGCCTCTAATGTTTCGATTGATTTTTACGTTTTTTGGTGCGCTGAATCCAAATCTGCTAACCAATTTGCTCCATCACGTACAGATTTTTTGCTACATTGGGTTAGCAGTTTGAGGTGAACGTTTCAGATTGAGTGCGATCGAGATAAAAGTTTCTTGGATGAATTCTTTATACTAATTGTTTAGTAGTTATTCAAATAAGAATAAAGAAAATTGTAACAAGGCAGCACATAAGAATAGAGTAATGTCAACAAAACACACTGTGATGGTAGCAAAATTGTCTGCACTTAAAACAGCCACATACATGTGCACAAACATTGAGCATATAAGAGCGAGGTTAGACACAAAGCAAAGCAAAGAAATGTGCAAAAAATGTTGTACAGGTATGTATGTAAGAATAGAAAACGCAAACTGCACCATTGCAATACATGAAGACAAACACCCGATGGTGTGAAAATAAAATTCTAATAAATGAGATCCGACACTGTGGTAATAACTAGCAAATTTTTATTTCAAAGTTTAGTAAAAACACGATATTTGTCAACACAGTTTAGATTTTAAAGTCATTCTTGGGTCAATCAATCTCCTGGTGGGCCCGTTTCTTCGTCCCCGAATGATTCTCTTGGTGCGCTGCTTGGCGTATTTTTCATCTGGGGTTTCCCGCAGCAGCAACCAGCAGAAATCAGCCATCATAGTGGTGTTCCATCTTCCTTGGTACCTTCTCTCTGCATCCTTGATGTCCTGGTGAAACCTTTCACCTTGTTCTTCACTGTACGCCCCCAAGTTTTCGGGAAAGTAGTTCACATGGGAGTGCAAGAAATGGACTTTCAGGCTCATGTTACAGCCTTGTTCTTTGAAGGCATTGAGCATCCTGGCAACAATATCCTTATAGTTCTCATCCCGCCTGTTCCCCAAGAATTTGAGAACAACATCCTTGAAGGAATCCCAGGCTTCTTTTCCCTTCTCAGACATCGTTTCAGCGAATGCTCCATCTGAAATGAGTTTCCTTATATCAGGGCCAACAAACACTCCTTCCTTTAGCTTTGCTTCAGAAAGTCGGGGGAACTTTGAGCAAAGGTACCGAAAGCACTCACCATCTTTTGGAAGGGACTTGATGAATTGCTTAATGAGACCCAACTTAATGTGGAGAGGTGGTAATAGAATTTTATCACGAGGTACCAAGCTCTCATGAAGAACATTTTTCTCACCGGCTCTCAAATACTCCCGAATTGGCCAGTCTTTTTTCCCCCAGTGTAGGTCGCGGGCCCGGCTATCCCACAAGCAAAGGAAGCAGGGATATTTGGTGAAACCGGATTGCTGCCCTAATAGCATGGATAGAATTTTAAAGTCTCCACAAATCAGTGGAGTGGAGGAGTGGCCTAGTGGTTGGGGCAAGGTACTTCAGGCCAGAAGGTCAGGGGTTCAAATCCCAATAGAGGACAGCAACCTTGGGCCGGAAGGACTGGGGTTTCTAGTCCCACAGGTGCTCCTTGTGGTCTTGGGCAAGCCACTTAACCCTCCATAGCCCATGTTCCCTGTAAAATAGTTATCTCCAAGTTATAATGCCCTGTTCAATGTAATTTCAGTTTGTTCAATGTAAACCGCACTGATGCAGAATAGTGCGGTATGTACGAGAATGTAAATAAATAAAATCATCCACTTATGCTCATCATAACGAATCTTCTGAAGAATCAGGGCCAAATTCTCGTATTTTTCTTGGAGAATAACAGAGTGAGCAATAGGAACTGAAGCGAATGTGTTGCCATTATGAAGAAGAACACCTTTTATGCTGTCTTTTGACGAATCAATGAACAGCCGCCATTCAGCAGGATCATACTTGAGTTTAAACTTTTCCATCACTCCATATATATCGTTGCAAAATACCAAATCTTCCTCTTTGCTGAAATACTTCAAAAATTGTGTCTCGCGGTTGCGGTACCAATAAAAAGTTGTTCCTGGTGACAATAGATTTTTCTGTTTAAGCCGAGAACCTAGCAGTTGGGCAGCATCTTTTGGGAGTCCTAAATCCCGGACTAAATCATTCAATTCAGCTTGAGAGAAAAGTTCAGGTTTCGGATCTGGTTCAGTTTCAAACTCGGAAGTACTGGACTCATCGGGAAAAGCCATCTGATGAGTCTCATCATGATCAGAACCGTCCACACAAATATGATCCAAAGATTTTGGTGGTTCAGGCACAGGTACTTCGTTGCTATGAGGCATAGGCCTAATTGCTGAGGGAAGGTTGGGGTAACTTATTACGTTCTTATTTTTTAAGTTGTATCCCTTCACAATGCAAGAGCAAAAATAGCAGTCACTGCTGTTCTCTTTGTTAACGCCACATCATAGGTATTCCGAAACGAAATGCTTGTTTTTTACCTTTCATCCATAAGCGTAGATCTTCCTCACATGTCTTGCACACTTTGTGAGGAGCCCACGGTTTGTCTTGATCGCCTAACTTCAAACCGAAATAGGCGAAATATACTTTTTTAATAAATGCAGAAATGTTCCTCTGCCGCTTTTTCACGGTATATTCCCCACAAATAAAACAAAAACTGTCCGGAGAGTTGACGCAACCTCTGGCTCTGTGAGCCATCACAAATACACAGCACTGCAAACTACAACTGTAGTGAACCACTTCGGAATAAAGCTGGATTACGACTGATTAAACAAAAGGTAATAATGAACTTGCAAGAAACTGAAATTTGACAGGAACGTTCATGTCGCAACCACCGTGTTTGAGCGAGCGAGCGAACGAGGCGAAGCGAACAGGAAAGAACATGCGCCAGCGCGAGTACTGGATTTAGCCCCCCGCCTCCCAATTGTCCTGTTAATGTATAAAATGAATACAAAACACTCTAAAATATCATGAGGGAGTGTTTCTAGTTAGTTAACCATTACAACCTCTATTTTGGGCCAAGAAAATAAACTGCAGTCGGCTAAAAAGAAATTATGTGAACATTCCTTATATGGGTAAGAAATCTAATTTTGCAAGAAAACATGACGTGATGGAACATTTTGGCTATTTTTCCTGGATTCAGCACCCCAAAATCTATAGGAATCAGTTGCAAAACTGGAGGCAGTTTTTTGGTAGTGTACCTGTGTTATGAATATGCATTAGTAAAATGTAACGCAACGTTTGACATAGAAAAATAACTATGAAATTATACTGTGTAATGGCTTTTAATCCAATAAAAGATTACTGAAGTGGGTGGGGGTTAGAGAGAAATTTCAGACTCTGCAGTTCTCTCTCCCGAAGCTTTGGTCACTGTTTTGAACACAATTTTGCATGTGTGAATTGTTTTTTTAATTATTATTGCTTCTCTCTCATTGTTTTGAGTGAAAGGATTGAATCCCAAGGACCCAGGTTCTGTTGCCGGAAAGGGAGAACGCAGATCCCACAGTTTACACAATCAAAAGCCTTGCTGTAGTCAATAAGACACACACAGATATCCTTTTGGTAATCTTTTGTCTTTTCAAGGATCCATCTCACATTTGCAATGATGTCCAATGATTTTACAGTTGCTCAACAATTCTTTTTTTCTGGTAACGTTTCCATTTCCCCTTAACTGCATCTATGTGGGTCAATGTATTCCCCACGTTACTTGGAAGCGTCCTCTATTTCAGCTAACCAGTAAGATTCAGGTCAAGCTTCATTGCAACAACTTTAATTTACTAGTAGTTCATGCTTTAGACAGGGATTAAAGGCAAATCATGAGACAATGAACTTATTGATTTTGCCAGTAATCAGGGTCTTTGTCTTCTTTACGTTAAAGTGCAGGCCCATTTTAAGACTATATTCCAGTGGCTGTTCCCTCCCGGGTCAAAGTCGCAGCTTATGAGACTTCAACTGGGAGGGAACAGCTGCCAGGCCTGGAATAGAGGCACCACGGCAATCCACACACCACACTAAGGTAGGTTTGTGTGGGCTCAGCCTGGTTTGGGGAGGAGGCGGGGGGGGGTTCTCTTTCTCTGGGTACAGAAGAGCCTAGGAATAGCACTGTATGCTGATACATTCTTGGTTTTACTCAATTGCCTGCAGGGGCTTGTAGTTCAGTACGTATTTCCTGTTGTTATTCCTTAGAAAGCAATATAATAAGTTTCTGCAGTCAGCGGGGTCAAATAGGACTGCATTGACCTAGTCAGAAAACTCAAAGCTAGGTAGTGATCCTATCTCTGATTTTGACAAGGTTACTTACAGGGCTGGCCCAACCACTAGACAAACAAGACAGTACCTAGGATGGCAGCTTCCAGGGAGTGGCAAGGAACAAGGCATTCAAACTCCATCTTCTCCATCTTCTCCATTTTCTCTATGCTCTCTGGATGTTTTAAGGCCAAAACAGGCACTTTCCTAATGCCTATTTGTGCCTGGAGCAGGTCTAAAAGTGAAGATGCCTGAAAACATCTCTGACGTTTCTGAGGTCAAACGGGGATGTCTAAGTCCATTGCACCTCCCCAGACATGCCTTCACCACACACCCCTGCCTACTTGGATGTCCCAATGGCTCCACAAACATCTCTGTGATTTGGATGTGCATGTTCACATCTTCAGAAATCCATATCATGACTAAGGGGTATGTTTACTAAACCGTCTTAACGTGCGCTCTTCCACGTTATCACGTGATAAGGTAGATATATAAGTACCTTATCGTGCGATAATGCACGCAGCGGCACAAGTGAGCACTGAGGGCGGAGGAAGGCTCCCCAGGGGTGGAGAGAGAGGGTAAATGGGCAGAGAGTGGGAGGGGAGAGGCTCCCTGCACACTAAAGCTGTGAAATTCAAGGCTGAAAACTAATGCCAGTGAAACTCTGATTTAAAGGGAAAAGAAACCATTCTGTCAGCAATGTACAGCAAAATCAGGGAAACCCAAACAAAGTGAGAAGTGTGATACATGTGCACGGAACAAAAGCGCAAATAAACATTGAAAATGAACAGAAGAAAATGTACTAAAAATATAACCAAGCTGGCCAATAGTGATAGTAATGGGAAACATAAAAAAAACCCTGAGAAAGCTCCAAAAAAAAAGATATGAATTTTGGAAGGGTCTATGCTTCGTCCCCATACAAGGTGAATGAGCCCACAGTGAAATTGCGCTGAGCAGGGTTTTCCCTTTCCATTGGGCAGGTTTCCTATGGTGTGCACATGTTCCACAACAGCAAGGGCGGGCATGTCGGAATGGGCGACTGGACAGATGCTTGAAAAGGGGACACAGAGTGCTGCAGGCGGCACATGCTGTGGTGCAGCTGGGCCACAGTGCGGACTAGGGTGATGCCTAGGTGGCCCATAGGAATGCTGAAACAGTAGAGCAGCCAGTCAGCAACTGATGAGGGCCCAACATGGGCACGAGTGTGTTTCCCACAGTGTCAAAGGGGATGGTACCCAGCAGGTACCCCCAAGGGCAAAGAACATTGCCAGGCGGTGCTGGGGGAAGCGTGGACAGCTATGCAGGCACCCCTACACCAGAACCCGCACCATAGGCAGCCACATACCCACACACTGGATGGCCTGAGACTGCGCTCCACTAGCACCACCAGCAGAAGGGCATGTCAGCAGGGTGGCAGAGGGGTACTGGTGGTGGAGGGGTCAGTGGCAGCTGCCCAGAGCAGACCATGGCCTAGTCCTGTGTAGGTGGGTGCCATGCACTGCAACAGACAGGCCCTGTCTGACGAACAGTCATGGTATCACCAGGGAATGCACCATCTCTGCGGCAACACAGTGGTGCAGTGCACACAGCCAGTGTGCTCAGGAACAAAAGGTCATAGGTTCAAGTCCCAGCTGTGGTTCCTGCCAACCCAATCCCCATATTTTACCCACTACTAAAACGTGCTAATACAGACAGAACCTTTATTGCAGATGACGTAAACATGCCCAAAACACCTACATTTTACCCTACAGAGCATAGACACCATAAACATGCGCATTACCTAGAACAGAGTCTCCCAAATGCAGTCCTGGAGGGCCAAACACCATTCAGGTTCCATGCTGCCTCTAATAAATATGGCTGTGCTGCATTTCTATGCACCGCCCCCATGGTATGCAGATGTATCTCATGCATATTCATTAGGGACAGCATGAAAACCCGAACAGTGTTTGGCCCTCCAGGACTGGAGTTGGGAACCTCTGCCCTAGAGCAGCGGCCAACAGGGGCAGACACACATGCACCCACAGGCTCCATTAATCAAAGCCTCCTGGAAAGGCAGGATGTTGGGCCCTGCGTGCATCTCCCAATACTAGCACTTGCATACCTTAGCAATGCCACCCTAAACCTGGGAATACGGTACACAGCTATCAAAAGGTTGCTATGATTACTGGCAGATAGCAATTCTGACGTTAAGTACATTTTCTGTATGAGCTGCATCATAGCAACCTTTCTGATGTCTGTGGAGTGTGCTACAGGTCTTGTGTCTGACAGTGTTTACCACCCTGGGAAGTGACCCCCAACAGTATTGCGTACCATAGCCATGCCTGCACTGTGCCCAGGACTGGTGCGGTGGCCAGGGCTGCCAGACACCTCTATAGTTGCACAATGCTGGCATAGGTGTGTGGAGTATGTGTCTGTCTATCCAGTGTGTGGTGGCTGCAAACACCCTCCACAGCCCACACTGCTAGCACTGTTGCCAGTATTGGCCTGCCAATGTACATAATGAGGAGCAAGGTATTGTGGGAATAGCCTGGATGGGGTGGCCTGGCCTGGATTCATCTGTACAGAGCATAGGGCAATGGCTCGGACATTGTAGTGCCCGGCCACCACCTGCACATACAGGGTGGCCACAGCATGTCCTGCTGGGAGGTCACTCTCACCCTGACTGAACAGTGACCACGGCATGGCTAGGTTCCCCCATAGTACTATATAGTATTTCCCTCATGTGATATATATCTAGGTTCTCTTTTGGGGCCCAATCACTGACTTATCTGCTTGGTGTGTATGCTGACATCCCAGTTTTGGGTACATGCATTTCCTCCAGGAACATGCACTATGGACTAGCTAGCAGACTGTCTGCAGTTAGTATGTGTCTGGCTGGAACACCTTGCAGGGTGCAGCGGCTGGAGGCTTGCTGCTGGAGAATGTCTGATGGTGGTGGGGGGAAGCTGAGTATTTCCAGGCCTACTGTCTGTCTGCCTTGCCTTATGGATGTGTACAGATTGGCATTGACTGCCCTGTAGCGTGTCTGTTTCCCAGCAGGACTGGGGTTGATGGTCCCCTCTACTGCCACCATTGCAGGGAGGTAGGATGTGGATCTGTTGGTGGGAGATCCTGTTTCCCCCCCTGAGCCCCAGAGGGTGGGTGGTGGTACATAATCCACCTATGGGTCCAAACACCCTCCCTCCCTCACCTACATCATGTGACCATGGCACCAACACAGGATATGCACTATCCTGGGTGCATCATAGCTCATAAGGGCTAGACATGACTGAGAAATACAGAAGGACACAGATGTAACCTACGTGTGTCTGCAGGAACTACCGATCACACACAGTAGCACTGATGGGGACCTGCAGCATGGCGTATTGCAGCCATGAAAGGTGCTGTGGACCTGTTGCTGGGAGCCCCACCTTACCCTCACAGGTGAGCACAGTACCCGCACAATGTGACGGTCTGTGGCTACTCTGTGCCAGTACCACACACGGTCAGTTCCCCCTACCAGGCCGAGGTGCTGTGGGGGTGCATACCCCATCTTGTGCCCATCTGTCGACTGCTGCTTTGCATGTGCAGTGCATCATGGGTATGGGTGGGTTACCCCTATCCTGGTAACCACAGCAGATAGTTTGTGTGGTGACGTGCAGTCCTTCTGCAGCCAGCCAGGGATTTGTTAGCAGCTGTAGCCCACTGGTTACTTCACTGCCTATGAAGCCATAGATCATGGGTTCAAACCCATCATGGGGTTATTTGATAGGGCTGTCTGAGGCATTGTCTATTCTTAATGTACATTAGTGCTGCTAGCAAAAACACCCTCAGAGTACTGTAACCTTAAGGTTCCTCATAAGGCGCCCCATAAGGCACCTTATAGGGCGCCCTATAAGGAGCCTTATAAGGCGCCCTATCAAGCGCCTTATAAGGTGCCTTATAGGGTGTCCTATAAGGGACATTATAGGGTGCCTTGGCGGACAGTGCACTTTATAATGTACCCTATGGAGTGCGTTATGGGGTGCCTTATGCGGCACCTTAGGTTACACCACCGTGACAGTGTGTTTGCTGGCAGCACTAATTAAAATAAAAGTAAACCTCCTCAAAAAGCACTACTTAAACATAAAGGGTGATGCCTCAGCCAGCCTTATGCATTAGGCACACTTGGGGATGGAACTCATGACCCCTGTACCATCAGTCAGTGTATTAACCATTGTGCTACACCTCTGCTTTTATGTGCGCATTTCTGCGCACCTACTTAAGATTATCGCGTGTTAACGTGCTTAGCGGTGTTTCGCCCGATAATGTGCGCAGCGTGCATTATCGCGCGATAATCCTGTTTTGCTACGTTAAGACCGAAACGCCCACTCCTTTTATGGCATCCGTTAAGACTGCTTAGTAAACATACCCCTAAAACTTTTAAAATGATCCCCATACTGAAAGGCACATCCGATCTATAACTCCTGAATTGACTTTTAAACATTCTGCAAGTGTGTTGGATGACAGAGTGTGTATATACGTGTTCTCATTCTACCTCCTTTTTCAACACATCGTAACAATTATTTTATATATTTATAAAATTTGATTAATTACATTCCATTAAAAGTCCAAAGAAGTTTATTAATAGAATATGACACATTAAAACATAGCAAACGGGGATTAGAGCTGGCCACGAACTGAGATGGCAGCCTAGGAGAATAGCTCTCGAGGTCTCTGAGCAAATCCTGTCTTCTTCTCCCCCTGTGGCCTTTCCCAGATAACTCTCTGCTTGTGGTAATACCCCGAGTATGACCACTATTAAACCAGCACATCTGGAGTATCCACCCAAACAGAACCAAAGGGTAAAGCGATCAAAATAAGAACCTTCATCTCTACACAAAATGGCCACAGCGCTGGACTCTGATGAAGTCCTAAAAGAATTCTCGGTTGAGATCTGGTTGGTTAAAGATCTGGTCATTGCAAATGGAGAATCTTTAGAATCTATGATATCAGAACTTACCAATGTAAAAACTCAACTGAACTCTTTAACCATGCACCTGGATAAAGTGGATGCCACAATCTTAAAACATGAAGAGCATTTGCAACATGCCTATAAGAACACCAAGAGAGTAACTTTATTGGAACGGCACTCAATAACCTTAACAACCGTACTAGGTGCCACAGCATTCGTATATGAGGAATATCCAAGAGAACGGAGGGAAATGACCTGATCACATTTCCTGGAACATTCCTTGCTTTGGTACAAACCCTGTTATTTTATTGGTCACTTTTGTACCTATCCTGGTGGGGTCACCTTGAAACAATAAAGATGGTGATTGTCCCAGAGGTTAACTGTATCTTAGAAATGATGCCTATTATGTTCTCACCCTACTTTTATCAAAAAGCCAAAGCAGATGGTGACAGCCTCCTTTCTATGGAAGCATAAAACTGCAAATTGCTACACAGAACTTAAAACTCAGTAGAAATGCAGAGAGTACAATTTCCTGGCTTTAAATGGTATCATTGCTCTTTTTTTACTCAAACAAGGATCAAAATGGGTGAGTGAATCCCTGGAGCAACAATGTCCCATTTGGATACAGTGAGAGGAGCAGCTAGTATACTCCTCCCCATTGCATCTCCTTTTGGGTATGTGTCATTCAGGTATATCAGGAGTATCCCCGGTTTTCTCATCTACACAAGACTCCTTTCTTATGTTCTTTCAGCTACTCAAATCCGACAACCTCCCTCATCTCAAATTCCAATATGGCTTAACTCCATGTTCTAGATAAAAAAATAATCAACTGACATCCTGGCAAGATAATCGTATTTGGAGGATAGGACGACTACTCGCTTCGACATCATTCAAATCATTTTCAGATCTCCCGGATAAATGGTAGTTTCAATGGCTTCAGCTGCAGCACTGTGTACAGAAGGCCGGCCTAGATTTTCAGAGTCTCACTGATAATTGGGGATTTCTCAAGATAGTCCAAGCTGTGGCAGGCTCTTCCAAGGTGATCTCTCAATATTATAATACTATCCAGGATCGAAGCAGGATCTGCTGTATAGGGGTAGAGAAAATCTGGGAGGCAGACCTCAGGAAGCTCCCCTCATGTAAGCGCTACTACTACTATTAATCATTTATATAGTGCTACAAGGCATACACAGCGCTATACAGACACATATAAAGATGGTCCCTGCTCATGAGAGCTTGCAATCTAGTAAAGACAGACACGACAAAGGATAAGAATAAGTGAAAATAGGGATCAGGAACCAAAAGCAACCTCAAAGAGGGGAGCCTTTAGCATAGACTTGAAAAGGGACAGAGATGAAGATTGACATAAGTTTTGGGGCTCCCTGACATGTCTCTCCCAATCAGCCTTCTCAACCCAAACAATGTATTTCCTAGCCCACCGGGCGTTTATTACTCCAGTGTTACTCTCAAAATGGCACAAGGGATGGGGGAACTGCTGACGGTCCTGTCATACATGTATAGGTACTGTGATGGGAAAAGTGTATCTGAGCCTATGCAACTGGAAGAAAAACAGGCTTTTACCTTTAAGGAAAGAGACAGGCCAGAAAGCAGTGGTTTTCAGACTGCAGGCAAAGAGAAAAAAACACACGTAGTTGCTGGGTACAGACCACGCCCAAGCTCTGAGGCAAGTTCTGAAGTTAATGAGAGGCACCTGGGGGTGGAGCATGGCCCGATAGTTCAGGCACACTCATATAAGCCCAGGGGATTAGAAGAGTGGGAGAAGACCACCAGGAAAACGGAAGGAGAGAGGACCACCAGGGGTGCAGAAGGAGAAAGAAACTTCTGGGGAGCTGAAGGACAAAGAGTTACCAGGGTCAGAACCAGAGAGGATTCCAAAGGAAACCAACACACAGGGAGTCACGTTCCAGAAGGAAGTCAGTACTGCAGGGGAACTGCAGCTGATTCTGGAGGCAGGAGGGTTTTGCCTGGGAGAGCTACTGACAAGGAGCAAGATACGATAGCAGCAGCTCATGAACCGGCTGGAAAACTGCCAACTCCCAAAAAGTGTGTGAATAGAACTGTAAATAAAAGTAATGTGAGCCAGTTAGAGGCTCTGGGCCGGTTGATGAAAGAAAAGAATTTCCATGCGCCTGCCAAGAACCCTGAGCATAAAGAGAAGTCTCATTGGAGAAAGGTCCTAGAGCTGTTAGAAGAGATTAAGCCTGAGATTGTGCAAGCTGATTTAAACCCAGATATAACAGACACAGGTTATGAACAAATGCAAACAGAATGTTATGATTCTGATAAGGAGTCTGTAGAATCATTAATGGACTGCTCGCTTTGCAAGAAAACAGCATAAAAGTTCTAGGTTTTGAAAGGAGAAAAACCTAGAAACAAATTGTCTGAGTAAAACTGACAGAAGCAGTTAAAGTTTTATTTTGAATACTGGAAGCTTTGAAAGAAACAGCTACATATGCTTAAAGCTGACAGAAGCACTTAAAGCTTTATTTTTGAAGACTGAAAGTTTAAAAGGAAACAGCTATTTGTGCTTAAAGCTGATAGAAGCAGTTGCAGTGTTCTGTTCTGGTAAAGAGGGTCTTTTAGTTAGAATTTTGTGTGGAGAAGAATCCCATTTATTTTGCCATGCGTTGAGCTTTTAAATGCTCTTTTGGAAAGGAGAAAAATAAAATTCCTGTGTTTGCCTAAAACCCTCGAGTCACAACTTTATTGTTTGAGACCTCACAACTACAACTCCCAGAAGCCTCGGCTCTGGATTTCCTTATTTAAGGACAATACAAAGGCACGTCCCGGCCTATAGGCAACCGCCTGGGCACGGGGCGCAACAGTACACTTCCTCATTTACTCTTTGACTGCCCTCAAATTCGGGATTCTGGCAACAAGTGGGGAGCAGGATACAGAATGTCCTTCAGATAGAAGAGATCCTAACTTTCCATATTGTCATCTTTCATTCTCTTGCAGGTATCCCATCCCTTAAGAAAGCATACCGGTTTCTCCGACTTCATGATCACAGTAGCCTTAAAGCTAATAATTAACAATTGAAGAATACTACTGAAATAGGATAGCACCATTGGTGGAACATGATCTGTGTATATCACAAATATGAAATAGCCTATGATATTTCTTGTAGTCATCTTACCTCGAATAAGAAGAAGTGGAAATTTTTAACTGCATATGTCTCAGCATCCTTGCGGTAAAAGACTACAGTATGCTAGCAATGACTATATAGGCATGTGGGAGCCAGGGAAGGGGAGGGGGGTAGTTTGCTCTGCTTTGAGATTGTGTTATATAGTGTGATACATGTTGTATTGTTTAAAAAGCTATAAATAAATATTCCCTCAAAAAAAGAAAAAAATAAACATAATGGAGTCTAGTTACTAAGTTACACTGATGTTAATGTGTGTTAATACATCATTAATAACCAGGTCCGATAACCTTACTAATAATGTGCATTAATGGTGAATTAACATGTGTTAATGTCATCACACCTTAATAACTAGACCTCAAAATAACACAAAGCATATCACAATTAAACTCTCAACAGCAGTTTAAAAGAGTCTCTTCGATTTCTCACATTTTTAAAATGCAGAAACATCATCAGTCGAGTCCTTTATAAAAAATAGTGTTTGCAATCAGTCAGGGGAACCTAAGAAATTCCCTACAATAATAGTTATATTCCCCACTAGTTAAAAGCCTGGCTAAGTAGGTAATTGGATTTCAATTGCAAATCCAAAGGGACAGAAGTCCAGAAGGGGGGCAGCATTAAAATCAAAAGTCCTCTGCCTCATATGAGTTTGCTTATTAGCCTGTAAATGGGAACAGATAACCAGTCTGGTTTACAATTGATCTTTGCTGATTACACAATAAAGTTATCAGTAGAACTGATGAAAACCTGTATCTTCCCTAGGTACTGAGAGTAAAGTTCATACCTCGAGTCTGGCTGTGTACTTTCTATGGTGACCCCATTGCACAAGACTTATATCCTAGGAAGCATAATAAGGCAACTACTATACTTGAAGTATGACAGGAAGGCAAAGTAGAAGCACATAGTGGTCACTCATCGCCCATGATGAAAAGGAACCCACTCATAACTTAACCACTAGGGCTAAAAATGAAAGGAAAGTAATATCCTGGCTGTAGCTACATTTCAAGGTGAATTTGTTTGAGGACCTATTGCAGCAAGACACAGATCATAGAACCTAATGAAAAGGTTAAGAGGACTAACTACTGTTAAATGGACTCCTGAATACAAAAAGGAATTGCTATTATGCTACAAACCCTGCATTTCTAAAGACAGGGTATATAAAGAGGACTTTCAAAAAACTAGAAAAAAGAACAAAGATACCATTGGAAAACTGACAGAAATTCAAGATCTTTGATGCAACAAATTAAAGGAAAAAAGTACTTGATTGATGATACCTTAAAACAACTGGAAAAGGAATCAAAAATAAAATTATTTATTGATCATGGGTAAGTCACTTATTTCTCCGTTGCCTCGGGTGTTTGCTTAGATTGTAAGCCCTCCAGGAACATGGGAAAAAGCACCTACTTTACTGGAATGTAACTTCAGAGAAAAGGCATGGTCTAAATCTACTTCTCTTATAAAATTAGAGGAATATTTTAGAAGCCCTATTAGCAATTTCCCTATGTAAAATTGTGTATTACACATGGAAATGGCATCCATGTGTGAATGGTGACATTAGAAAGGGCTGAAATTGCAAGTAGACGTCCTTACTACATAGAAACTGCAAACGAGCAAGTTGGGATGGGGGAAGGTGGGTGATTAGGAAGTTGCCTAGGTGATCAAAAATCTACCTGTGTATTCCCCGTTATATATAGGGAATACATATGCATATTTATTTATTTGTACATGTTTTTAACCATTTTTATGGAGAAGATACCATTCAAAATGGTTTATAATATAAACATATTGGATAAGAAAAGAATAAATTCAAAGGGTCCTCTTTACTAAAGGTTTTAATGCGTGTTAATGAAGTTAACATTCTTTAAGTGCCCACATTCCTTTTATTTCTATGGGCACAATGGCACTTAATGTGTGTCAGTTTCATTAACGTGCATTAGCCTTTAGTGAAAAGGGCCCATGATTATAAAAATTCATTTCAGAATTAAATAAAAATTCCAATTATTCCAGCACTCTGGGCCAATCACTCTAAGGGGTATATTTACTAAACTGCGCTAAGGTAGCATACATTAGCACGTGCTAACAGCAGCGATAAGGTGTCTTCGTGCAGAAAGTGCCCTGGACACGTAGGGGGTGTGGCAGCGTAAGGCATCTCATGTGTCCTTTAGCACGTGCTAACGGAACCTGGTGCGGTAAGGTGACAAGCATGCACCGTAATGTACAAAAAAGGCTGTAACCTCAACGCAGGATTAAAGGAGCAGCAATGGAAGACAATCAGAAGGTGATGGATGGATGGAGAGCTCATGGATCAGACAAAACTTTGTGGAATGGCTATATCGGTAAAGGCACAGTTTGGCCTGCAGCTGACAGTATTTTCAGATAAGGGTAACAAAACCCTGATGGAAACGTGGTATCTGAAATATGGTCTACTCTCCACAAAGACAGTATGGGCTATGCACATATATATTTTTATATGGGTTATGTACATGTCTCTTTATATATATGTGTGTGCATGAACATGTCTACACATACATATATAGATATATGTCACACACACACACACACACATATATATATATATGCATGTATCTCTATTTATATATATGTGCAACTGTATATGTGTTTGCATGTATATGTATATTTATTTACATTCTCTTATATACTGTGCTATTCTGCATCAGTGCAGTTTATATTGAACAAACTGAAATTACATTGAACAGGGCATTATAACTTGGAGATAACTATTTTACAGGGAACATGGGCTATGAATGGTTAAGTGGTTTGCCCAAGACCACAAGGAGCACCTGTGGGACCTGAAACCCCAGTCCTTCCGGCCCAAGGTTGCTATCCTCTAGTGGGATTTGAACCCCCGACCTTCCAGTCTCAAATACCTTGCCCAAAACCACTAGGACACTCCTCCACTCCAAGCAATTGCTCTGATCACTGGGCTACCCCTCCACACTATATGCAACTGTGTCTGTGTATGTGTGTGTGTATGTGTGTATGTGTGTGTGTGTGTATGTGTGTGTATGCAACTGTATGTGTGTGTATATGTGTATACACACACATACAGTTACATATAGTGTGGAGGGGTAGCCCAGTGATCAGAGCAATTACTTAGCACACAGAAGAATATGATCAAAGATTCAATTCACACTGATGACCCTCACCAAGTCACATTACTCTCCATTGCCTCTTAAGAAAGGCCTGTGTATGTGTGTGTTTGTGTGTGTATATATATATATATATATATATATATTTATGTGTATGTATGTCTTTATATGTGTATATCTCAACATATCCATATGTGCCAAGTAGTACCTCAGTGCCTTGCCACATCAGTCTTAGGTGTTTGCCCTGTGAGATTGCCTCTAAAACCTAGTTTCCAGAGGGCCATTCCAAGGCTTTTTTCCTCTCCATCAGGTGACACCAGGGGGGTCTGTGTGTTTTTCGGTTCCACAGGGTATGCAACTGTGCTTTGCCTGCCCAGATGTCCTGTATATTGGTTGTAAGTGTCAATGTGAGCCATATGACAGAACATGCAGGTGGCTGCATGTTCATCAGAAATGGGATAGGGGCAGAGCTGCATATTCTGCATGCTTGGGTGTGGTATCAATCTGGTACATGCCTTGTGTCCTACATCTGCTGTATTCACATGGACATACTCTGGCTATGGCCTACAGCAGAGGCCAGGCACACATCATGTCAAATGTGCCTGGGCACACTGTGTCAACAGTGCAAGTAGAAACATGTAAGCCTGATGTGAGCTCCAGAGTCAGTTCAGTGCCTGGCCTGTTCCACGGATAATTCTTCATGCATATTAACCCTACATATTGATAAAAAAGAGGATATGTGGTCCACAGAGTGCACTTGGGAGGGATTCAACTTAGACAGCATGTTAACAATGCACATGACCCAACCATTAGGCTACATCTGCAATCACGTATTGCACATTTGAGACATTGACAGGTCTCATCCCCTGCAATGCCCTTGAGCCAAGCAAATAGGGTCAGGCCCTCAGCAGGACATGTTCAAATATAGCATGTGGAGCTCCCCAAGGTGCACTTGATTGACAAAGCAGCATACTGCTGTATGTCCATCCATCAATGCAGACTGTCATCATTTTGCAACCATCAACCTACATGGGTATTCATCAGCCAATGAACATGCTGTTGAGCCATCAGGTCTCTGATCCCTTGACTACATCTCAACACAATCAAGCACAGTGCTGGCAGTCATTGGAGATAATGCAGGTCCCTGCAAACAATGTGCTACACCCAGGACAAGATTTAGCTTTATAGACACATTTAGAGCCCATAGTACAGCACACCTCAGGCCTGGCTACGGCAAAGCACATGCATTATGTGATGCACAAAACACACGGTACTGCGGCTGATCATGCTGCACTGGTGCAGGCTACATCTCATGTGCAATCATAGTGGCTGTCCCTTCACTATCATTCACAGACCATACTAACAACACACTCACATTTGTCTGTGGTTGCAGTGTTCAATAATGAGCAGTGTCACAGCACATGTGCAGCCTATGTTATCCCCTGTGACCTGCTATACAGGACAATCTAGGCACAGCTGGTAGTCGCATGCACAGGGGCTGTGCATGATCTGTACATTTGGTGATGGGAGGTCCAATAGCACATTGTACATACAAACATAATGCTAGACCATCACATGCATGCACACTACATAGATGCACCTCATAATCCACAAGGTGCCCCTCCTCTTGGAAGGTTGGTCAACATACCATTGTTACCTAGCCCTAGATTGGGTGTGCTTGCAAATATGCATGCATTATTAGAACTCACTTCACAGTACATGCACTTGCCACAACCGTCCCACGGTAAATGCTATACTTGTGTAATTTGCCATCATGCCTTGCATTGCACATTTTTTCCTCTTCAACTCTGCATGTGAGGATCCCTGTTTTCTGTAATGAGGGAGGTTGCATCTACTGCTTCTGATCTCAGATGCTCTGGTACAGTCATATTTGTGTCTATCATTGATAATCCACATATTGGCATTGATCCTGCATTTCCTGACTCATTCACACAATGGCCTTGTGTTTGGAAACACTGAGCAACTTTACTATTCTTTGGAGTCATATTTGGATGTCCATTGTCAGGGTTCATGAGGGCCTGGCTTGGAGTGTGCCTATGTGCGCCTAGCTGTCTGTAGGCTCTGTGATATACTATGCATCTGCATCTACAGTTTCATTGTGAAGCTATAGTTTAGAAACATGAGGGTTAGCATGGACAACAGTGTGGGTGATAGATCCCAGTCAAGGTCTGTAACTAGGTTGAGAGGCACAGGTGGCAAGTTGATTGGAGTACAGAGTGAACAGACAGTGTGTGCTTCTTTCCTCAATGATTGTAGCAGAGGATCAGAGGCTAACTAAGGTGAGGAGTGGGTTGAAATAAAGGGGGAAAGGTGAGGGCATGGCAGACCTCACAGTGACTGAGGAGGGCCTTGTGAATGTGGTGAGTCATGCTTGCCATGGAGAGGGGAGGGGGGATTGCACCCACTGTTCGTGACTCTGGATGGTATGTTGACATAAAGGAATTCAGTCTAGCAATGGTAATGCACAGGCTGGCCTTGAACCTGCCACCCTGTACTCAATGACCTTAGGTTTTCTGCCACAGAGCTGATATATACATTGGGCTATGTAGGTATACTTAGGTGTTCAGTACAAGGGGCATGATTCTGTATTTGGGTGTCTGCGCGCTGTCCTAAGCTTGCGTACAGTAGCGCGCATGCTGTAGCAATCGTTGCTGCGCGGCGTGCAATACCGCGCGCAACTGCGCGTTAGCGGTTACGATGTACCGCCCATGTCCTTTTATGGCTTTCCTTCCACTAACGCGGCTCCTAACGCAAATTGCACTAACGCAGTTTAGTAAACATACCCCTATGTTTCCTCTTCAATGGTCTTGTCAGGGGGTGAGATGGTAACAGCGGAGGGGAGTTGGTTGGACATGTGGAGGGTAAGGTGGGGAGGTGGCAGACCTCTTAGGGACTGATGTATGCTCTCGTTGGTCTTGTGAGGAATTCTGACAGCCAGGGCCAGCCCATCATGACCAAAGTGGGTTGGGTTCAGTCTATGAACCACCTGGCAGAGAGAGGGGATAGATGTGAATGGACATGCCATCCCACTGTCAGTGTGAGTTGCAGGTTGGCACCTGTCACACCCCACCATAGTCCAACTGTTTCTGGCTGTAGCACACCCACACAATCACACTGCACTGACATTGGCAGCATGGTGTCAGTGACGCCAGAAGCATTCACATCCCCCTGCAGCAGCATGTCTGTGTGCTCCCACAATCTCAGCAGTGTCATATCACACATCTTAGATGTGCACCCTAGGCAACTGCTCTGTCACCCTTCTGACCATGCTGCCCCCATGGGGCCACACACCTGGCATCTCCTTTTTTACACAGCAGCACCCATATGTCACCCCCTTTGCCACATTAGCAACATCAACTTTGTGCCCTGTCAAAGTTGGGCACTTTGCTGTTGCTGCTAAGGAAGCACTACTATCACTAACTTGAGCTCCCCTATCTATTTGCTATATTACATACTTGAAATGGCCTCTCTCACCTTTGAAAGGTGCCTTTTCTGTGAAGTTTTGATATGCATTATGGTTCTCAGCATTAAGGTGCCTTTCGGCTGGTTGTGCAATTGGCGTTAAGGGAGCATGCCTTGTTCATGCCCACTCCCCACCCATTGACCCCCCCACTTTGCCCCATGCCTTATCTCTGCCCACAGGGCACTTTATGCTGCTGGTACCATTAGCGTGCACTAAAGCAGCTTTTCAGATGTGCTAAGGGTGTAGTGTGCCAATAGCGTGCACAATTGGCAAACTTGATCCTTTACCACAGTTTAGTAAACATACCCCTAAGCTGATGCTTAGCTTGAGCTATCTACCACACAGTGGCATTCCTAGCCCCAATGGTCCCTGGGGCAGGAGCCTCCCCTTGCAGCTGGCACCTCCCTGCAATGTGATTCATCCTCCTCCCCCCCCCTCCACCGGGGCCACACCTCTGCAGCAGTACATCAAGCTTACCTATAAGCCTGGTGGCTTGCTGCACTCCTTGCAATCTAGGCCCATTGGCTCTCTCTACCGACTGAAGTCTCACAATATATTGATCTGGTTACATTGGCTATCTGTCCATATCCTATCCTCTCTTTTTCAGTAATCACTCCCAAGGGGCAAATTGCTTACATCCAAGGAATCTGGACCTTCTCAATTATAAAATGTTTAAACAAGCCATCTCTAGCCCAACCATGCCCAAACTCTGCTTGCAGTATTTGAAACTAGACTGCTCTGATTTAACCAAGCTCTTATCTCTTCCAAATATTTATTAAATTGTTCAAGACCTTGTTTGCTATGAACATCCAGTGGGATTAACAAATGGATATCATGCACATACATAAAAATCTTGAATTCATGGCTATGCACCAGTCCACCTAATGGCTGGAGATACATATTACATAAGAGGATTTACAACAGCTCTCTGCCAAGTTCAGGTTCACTAAATGTACTCATTTTGGCCAATCTCTTATTGAAGGGATTAAGGGGATTATCCCTTTAATCCTTTGTTGCTTATTTTCCCCTTTAGACCAAAATTAGATAAAGATAGCAGCATCTGTATTTAACTGGTAGCATTTAGTCATGCAGGTTTGTGGAGTAGCTGACATAAATGTGTAAGTATCATACTAGAAACAAAGCTCAAATCAGGAGATCCACATTCAAACCATGTAGCAAACGAAAACCCTTAATAAAGATACATTTTTGTCAGACTAATAATCTAAGACCAACCAGAAGAGGTTTGACCTGCAGAAAATCAGTCCATTTAATTTACTTGAGAAATCTGAAGAAGCTGAATTCAGCACGTCACTTAGAATCCTTTGGTGAAAAATCAGGAGCATCCATGTAATTCACAATTCTGCTTCAGGGCAAAAGTACTTATCTGAATCATAACCGCAGCTAAAAACGCTGCTCATTTCTTGATCATCTGACAATAATTTCACAAAGCACACCAGAGGGACCTCTGATTCAAGCCAGAGGACCCTTTAACATTTTCATGCCACTGACCGAAGGAGCATTTTTTTTTTCATGGCTTGCCACAACTTAGAATGTGTGAAATTCCTGGGTATGGCAACATGTGAAAATTTCCCTATGAAGTTTAGTTAAAAATGTAAGTGAGCTAAGAGTTCATTTGCAACTTGTAGCTACATTTTGCAGAAATAGGGACTAAGGGGCAGGTTTACCAAACCATGTTAGCAGTCATCGTGGGGCTAACAAGGAAATACCACCCAATGATACCAACTAATGCAGTGGAAATGAAGATATTGCAGCACTTTTCTGCTGTTGGTGTGGTGGACCTAGTGGGGTAGGACTGGGGTGGGAAACAGGCATGCCGATCATTGGCAACCACCACGCAAAACTTTGTCACACAATAGCTGTTGAATCGGGTCCCATCATAGCTGCAGGTAATGCCAGCTCTTAGCTGCAGCTGACTCTGACGTGGGACTGATCATGGCTGTGATTGCCTCCCCAGCACCAATCAGTTCCCTAATCCGGCAATAATAATAAAAATGCCTGCCCCCCCCCCCCAGACAGCTCCCAATCCTCATTGGTAACTCTCCGGGGGTGATCGATGCACCCCCTAGCCAAGGCAATCATCCTGGTTAGCTAGTTGGGTAGCCAGGGGCACCCTTTCCCATCCTTACCAAAATCTCAGCTAGCCAATTGGGGTTCCTCCCTCCTCCCACTTCTAAATATTCAAAACTGGCTATCTAGCTGACCTCCTCCCATCTCTACCATACTCCCTGGTGGTCCAGTGGCCAATGGGGCAGAAGCGGTTGCCCCCACTCTGACCCCATCATCAGGCCTTGCCAAAATGGCCACAATCACGCGGTGTAGAACCTCTAGCTTCGAGGAAGGCAGGAGGCTATCGCAGTTTAGTAAACATGCCCCTAAATCAGGAACATTTCCTCAGCTTAGTGTGTAGACCACTTCATGTGAAAATTTACGGTTTTAAAATATATTTTTGCAAATATGCAATTCATATAAAAAAAACCTGACATTTGGCATCTCTGCATATTTCCGGAGACTTTTCACTATTTTTCACACATGTGCAATTTTTGGAAAGTCTCTTCATGCTTTTAATACTGAATATTCATCCGAAGCATGTGAGGCTTCTAAGTTTTTTCTCCATGGATGAGGAATGGGTGAAAAGATTTAGTAACTCTGATTCATTGTGTCTTAAGGGGTTATTGGTCCTCTGCAATAAGTTGCAGCCTTCTGGGCACTTTCGAATAATATAAACAATGAACATGCAAGAAAGTATCCACGTAATATATACTTTCTTGCATGTGATTTAGTGTACCTCTAACAAATTATGCAATCTTCCAAAAGCAGTGTTTCTGCCCCATCTTATATTTATTCTGAAAGCATTTTGTGACAAGCACATCACAACGCCATGAATGATCTTAGACGGTACTGTGTACCCTAATGGATCTCCATAAATAATATAACCATCACATGTTTAATTCATTTTGTGTTGTGCCAATGCATTTCATTTAGCTACTGAGAGTTGTATTTTTTTTTAACAATGCTTAAATTAAACTATCTCCAGAAGGGTTGGTACAAACAATAAATGAAACATACTATTGGGAAGGCATCTCATGAAATGTTCCAATTTATTTATTTGTGGCTTAGCTCTGGAAGCACAGTTTAAAACTTAAAGGTTTTAATAGAAAACTTGAGAACTGATAGTGTCAAGATGGTAAGCTACGACTGCATGCAGTGCTAAACATGTGGAGGCCAGTTCCAAAACATGCACGTCCATCCTGCGGGCACATCCAAATTGAAAACGTGCCCAAATGAAACATGATTCCGGAGCCACATGGATAGATGCAGCCACAGCTGCAGAATCAGGACCGTACATAGCACTATAGTGTATGAGAGAAGGGTATGCACAACCAATGGCTATGTATGTCCCCACGCACACCGTATTCAGAAAAGATGGACATATGCGATCTTGCCCGTCTCCACAACATAGCAGGGAATGACCACGCCTCCCTTATAAAACGTGCAGCTCCTAAGCTGCTGTGCTCACGGACAGTGATGTTTTGATGCAAACTTAACAATGAAAGTTGATGATACATATAAGTGGATGCAAGGTACTGTAGACAATATCAGCTAAGCTGTGGCATGACCAGAACCCTACAAAGCAATCTCAGTGCACTGTAATGTAGTGGAAAAACAAGTAGAGCGTGATCTGTTTGGCACAAGATGCATTGCAGCACAACATACATGGCAGTAGAAGACCTACCTAGGTTTGCATGTTGTGGACATCCCTGGAACATGTATGTACAATGCTAAGTGCGGATATGAACAAAGCAGAACAGGTCCCCCATAGCGAACTGTCCAAACATACTGTATCCCTGTCACTAATAAGGAGCCTTCAGAATGACAGCAGTCAGCAGTGCAAGCACCACACAGACATGCCCAGAGACACCATCATCTCTCTCTACAACTGTGCGCAGTTGTAGAGACCAAAGATGGTGCCATGTCTTACTGTTGTTTGCACTTTTGCTTGCCCTCCTTCTGAGGGTCCTTTATTAGTAACAGGGATATGTTTGGACAGGTAAGCTATTGAGGACCTGTTCTGCTTACTCCTGCCTGATCTCACTGGCATATGGTGATGCTGCAGTCGTCCCTATGGTCCGGGTACCTGATGGCCATTCCTGCCCCCTCCCCAGATATGTGGATGAGCAATCTAGATCCTCCCGTGCAGCACTGCAACCATACACACACATTCTCAATTGCCGACCCACAGAAACATACATCTGCCAAAAAGATGCCCTGCACCTATCAACTTAAAAAACATAAAGACAAACATAGACATCAGTGCAAAATACATGAGTTCTACCTTTTAAAATGTATAAATAAAAAGATGATAAATAATATAGTGGACCTCAAACAGATTTAGAGCAGCCCTCCTGCACCCCGGCTCAGCAACAGCTCTCCCGGCCGGGATCGAGCCGCCGGGGATACAGGGCCCACCCCCTGCTGCAGCTGCCCAATCGGGGCAGCCAACAAGCTGAAATTTAAAGAAGCGCTGTCGGGCGCGAAGGCCTCTGCCCTCCTGCACCCTGGCTCAGCAACAGCTCTCCCTGCCGGGATCGAGCCGCCGGGGATACAGGGCCCACCCCCTGCTGCAGCTGCCCAATCGGGGCAGCCAACAAGCTGAAATTTAAAGAAGCGCCATCGGGCGTGAAGGCCTCTGCCCTCCTGCACCCCGGCTCAGCAACAGCTCTCCCGGCCGGGATCGAGCCGCCGGGGATACAGGGCCCACCCCCTGCTGCAGCTGCCCAATTGGGGCAGCCAACAAGCTGAAATTTAAAGAAGCGCCGTCGGGCGCGAAGGCCTCTGCCCTCCTGCACCCCGGCTCAGAAACAGCTCTCCCGGCCGGGATCGAGCCGCCGGGGATACAGGGCCCACCCCCTGCTGCAGCTGCCCAATCGGGGCAGCCAACAAGCTGAAATTTAAAGAAGCGTCGTCGGGCACGAAGGCCTCTGCCCTCCTGCACCCCGGCTCAGCAACAGCTCTCCCGGCCGGGATCGAGCCGCCGGGGATACAGGGCCCACCCCCTGCTGCAGCTGCCCAATCGGGGCAGCCAACAAGCTGAAATTTAAAGAAGCGCCGTTGGGCGCGAAGGCCTCTGCCCTCCTGCACCCCGGCTCAGCAACAGCTCTCCCGGCCGGAATCGAGCCGCTGGGGATACAGGGCCCACCCCCTGCTGCAGCTGCCCAATCGGGGCAGCCAACAAGCTGAAATTTAAAAAAGCGCCGTCGGGCGCGCCCGCACCTGTGGGCCTCGCCAGAGGGCCCTTTGGCATGGCCGTTAGGCAGCTGGCCCACACAGATCAACAGCCACCACATACAGAACCAGCACACGACTTTCCAGCAGCCAGAACTCCCCCGAGGCTGAGCTCGTTTACTGAAGCCACAGCCCACAGCACTATACTTCCTCGCATCGCCCATAGCCAGCAAAGCAGACACCACACGACAGAACCTGGATTAATCTCAAGCCTCAGACTCTCCTCTCCCATGCTGTCAATTGCAAGTATAGTCTCACTAGTATAGTCACCACATATCATTACTATTGTACTTTATTTATCATACTGTTGTCAGTAACCGTTAGTAATACCAGTCACTACTGTACTGTTGCCAGTACCCATTGCTTATCATTACTATTTAATTACTATACTGTTGTCTGTAACCTTTAATAGTATCAGTCACCATTTTACTGTTGCCAGTAGTCTTCCATGGACAATCAACCAATATTATGTCCTCAGTAGCCTTATTAGTACCAGTCACCATTGCACCACTTCCAGTAATCTACCATTGCAAACAATCTACTTTACTGTTGTCAGTAGTCTCATAAGTGTAACGTTGCTAGTAATCTAACATTAACCACTGTCTATGATCATACTGTCTGTTGTGACCCAACCTACTGCACTAAATATTAAGAGTTTGTTAATACCTTTCTGGTAGTCTACCCTAATTGACCACAATCGCACAGTGCTCTGCCAAGATGGGTTCCCCCATTACCACCATAGTAGGATGTTATATCATCCTCTCAAGTTGGTTCTCCAACTCTCTCGCCTTAACCCCAGCATCCAATCAGATTCCTATATTATGGAGCCATGGGAGGAGGTGGACCAGTGCATCCCACAATAACATAAATTGGGACACCCGCCCACACCACCCCCATCTGTTACACATTGCACTTCAACACAATATGAAACCCAAACAAGTTGAAAACCCCTATCCTCATAGCCTAAAATGTGCCCTAATCAACGCACGTTCTATCCGGAAGAAATGGCCAGCCGTCACTGACATCATTGCCAGCCATGACCTTGACATACTCATGATCACTGAGACGTGGCTATCCGCCAAAGATAACGTCATACTCAATCAGCTCCTCCCCAAGAATTTCACCGCACATTCAAGCCATAGACAAGACAAAAGAGGAGGTGGCGTGCTCATCCTCACCAGGACAGACCTCCATTTTCGAACGATAGACTCCACCAGTACAAATCACATGGAGATCATTACCATTTCCAACAAACGCTGCTCAATCAACCTGCTTTACAGAGCACCTTCAGCTTCCCCTGATGATCTTGCTGCTATCATCGATCTTGCATCCAACACCCATAACCCAAGCATCCCAAATTGGATCCTAGGCGACTTTAACCTGCCTACACTACAAGATAATCAAGCATCAGCCTTCCTTGATGCCCTTGAAAATCTTGGTTTCAAGCAATTGGTTAAAGACCCTACTCATATTAAGGGAAATATCCTGGACCTAGTATTCGCCCCGCAAACATCTCTTAACCCGGCCCAGGACCCCATAACTTCCATAACTTCTGTTCCCTGGTCAGATCACAAACTGATCATTATCCAGATTCCTTCTCACAAAGCCTATACAAAAATCAACAAAATACAAACCAACTCAGCAAGACCACCCTCTCGATGTTTCAAGCCTTACAACAGAGAGCTTATCCTTGCTGAAACAGAACAACTCATCTGTGAAGCCACCCAGAACCTTGACGACCTAATTTCCCACTGGAACAATTGCCTTAGCTCAATCGCACTATGCACACCAGCCAACAAGCCTCCAGGGAAGAGAGCAAGTGCCCCATGGTACTCAGCTGATCTCAGAGCATCGCTTAGCCAACTTCGGAAACTAGAGAAACGCTGGCGCCGATCTCATTCTTTAAATGACCAGACAACATACAACCTTCATCTTGCTGCACACCGCAACGCAATCACCGATACGATGAAACAGTACTACGCTGATACCTTAAAGAGATCGCTTAACAAACCACACGACCTCTTCGACCTAGTAAAAACTTTATCGAAGGAACTATCTTCTGGACCCCCATTCGAGATACACCCACAAGATTATGCAACCTACATCCAATCCAAGATATGCCAGACCAACAAAACCTCTATTACAACTAACGCCACAGAGCAGGTCTACCAAACAGCCTTAACCATGTTCTCTACCCCCACCAAGAGAGGGATTGAAGACACTATTGTGGCCCTTAATATCACCACTGCCCAGTCGGATCCATGCCCAGCCTTCTGGATCAAGGAGCTTCGCAGTCACTTCAGCCCAGTACTATCCAAAATAATGAACCTCTCCTTCTCAACTGGCTCTTTCCCTTCAGCCCTTAAACATACTTCTATCAGACCTCTGCTAAAGAACTGCAAGCTCGATCCCCAACAGGTAGAATCCTACAGACCTATATCCAGCATCCCACTACTCGCGAAAATCATAGAAAAGGAGGCTCAACGTCAATTGCAAGATCATATCGACTCCGCCGCACCGTTAGATCCTTGCCAACATGGCTTTAGGGAATTCCATGGAGTGGAGACCCTTCTTACCACTCTCTTCTGCAAGATAATCACCAGCATTGACGACATTCGTCAAGGATTTGCACTCATCTTTCTAGACATCGCTGCAGCGTTTGATTCAGTAAACCATGAGCTTCTATTACGATGACTGATTGACAAAGGCATAAATGGAAGAGCGCTTGAATGGTGCAGATCCTACCTGACCGAAAGATGGCAGCATGTTCGTTCCGGAGGGAAAAATTCTGAACCATTCCACCAAAGCCAGGGAGTCCCACAGGGTTCTTCCCTTTCTGCTGCGCTCTTGTTCAATATTTACATGCAACCAATTTGTAATATCATCCGGTCCTTCAATGTCGATTGCATGTTATACGCAGACGACGTCCTGCTTTACATTCCCTTCTCTACTGAGCATATGGACCTCTCTCCACTGACGAACTGTTTCAACGCAATATCTGAATGGCTTCTTTCTCAAAACCTCAGAATACAACATAAGAAAATGGAAGTACTCTTCATTACGAGGAACCCCAACTTTACCCCACCACAATATCTTAAGGTAAAAGAAGCTGAGCTGCAATCTAAATCCTCAATACATTACCTGGGAGTCACTTTAGATCAGCATTTGGATTTGAAGGCCCATATAGGAAACATAGTCAAATCAGTATACTACAAGATCCGCACACTTAGGCATCTACGTTCCATGCTTGAGCCAACTGATTTCCGGACAATTTTCCAGGCACTGATCATACCCCATTTTGACTATGCCAATGCCATCCTACAAGGTCTTCCCCAATCTACATTGAACCCGCTGCAGCTAGCCATGAACGCTGCAGCAAGAGTCCTCCATGGAGCCTCCAGGAGCAACCACATAACGCCTCTGCTGATTCAGTTGCATTGGCTACCCATCCAGGCCAGAATAGTTTTCAAGACCTTGATAATCACCTTTAAAGCTATTAACAATCTCTCACCTGCATCCTTAACCTCACTCATCCATATCACTTCCCCAAATAGAGCAAGAAGATCCACGGCCATAAACTCCCTAAAAGTCCCGAAGGCAGTAACTGTTTGCACCAATTCGACAGCCAACAGAGTCTTTAGTCTCAGTGCCCCAAGATGCTGGAATGCATTACCTCCTGAGATCCAGGCTATTAAGAACCTACCACAGTTTAGGAAAGCCCTCAAATGCCACCTCTTCAACAAATACCTTATAGAGCCTAACGACAACCCCTAGAGCCCAAAGTCTCCTGGCGATACCATTTCCATACAAATTATGGTATCTCAACAACACACCAAGTATGATACTCAAACCCTTAGTGGTGGTTATGTTTCCGTGAAACTACTGTTATTATGACTCCATGTAATAAATTTTGTAAATAGTTTTCCCCTGTTATCCAAGTTTTTGTGCCCTGTTACCTGTAAAACTCATACGCGTTCAACTGTACTGAGCATTTTTGTTACATGTAAACCGCGCTGATGCTGAATAGTGCGGTATATAAGAGACTATAAATAAATAAATAAATAAAAATAAATAAATAAATTAGGCCCAAACAGAACCTCCAGTATATCAGTCTCAAGGGCCAAAACTAGTATGCTCATTGTACATCATAGTTCCACATTTATATCCAAGCTAAACAGTGAACTGTGCACAAAATATATGACATATAGCCACTGGCTTAATACATCACCTACTATTGTGTTTCCATATGACACATAACTGAACTTATCTGGGGAATGAACACATTGAATAGAGCAAATTGTAAAGATCCACTGTGTGGAGTGCAACACACCAGCCGGCTGAGTGCTGCACATAGCACCAAGAGCTAGGATTGTTGCAAGAAGTCCTGGGACTCCATCACCAGTCTCATTTTCAGGACTGGGGCATTGTTAGGGAACGCAAGCTTTGCCCTTTTAGCACACACAGAAAATGGCAGAATTGCTGGAATACACATCAGTGACAGAAGTGATGAGAGGTAGGGGGGAGCTGTAGGTGAGTGAGTAAAAGGAGATTGAACGCTCTGCAAAAGTGGAATGGGAGAGGAATTATATTGGTGCAGTAACATTGGTTCTCAGGGACACCTATGAGAATCAAGTTGTGTATTGAAGTTTATTTAATGTACAACCTCTTTCTCCTCTGCTTTCAGCTCAGTATAACTTCATTATGCGGTTTTGCAGACTGCAGACATAACAGTGCATAGCATAGGTGTCAAATCCATTCACCAATATGGGGGCATTGCAGAGCAGTGCAGGAAAGTTTCTAAGTCCTGTCCTTATTATAAGTTTCCACAGGTATAATGTGGATGTACACAGGGAATACTGAGGATGTACAAGGACCTCTCCTGAATATGCTTTCTATTGCTCTGTGGCTAGCCACGCCTCCATTCTGCCAACTCCCGCCCACATTCTAAGAGCCCCATTTTAGTGTCGTTTACATGCAGGGCCGTGTGGATTCAGAATACAGTTCTAGATGTTTTTGCGAGGAAAACGTCTATCCCGCACATCGAGGTGGCCTATTCGTATTTCAGAACGACCCCCATAGAAATCCCTTCTCTGTGGCACTTACAATCTAGTCAAGGCAAACATATAAGTCAAAAGACACCCGGGGAATTGTATTTATTATGAAAATTGTTAAAAGCAACAAGTGCTTAAGAGTTAAAAGTGACCTCAAAGATGTGAGCATTTAGGCTGGAATGACATAAGCTCAATATAAAGAGGGAAAACTAGCTATTTTGTATGGAAGTTAGTTTTTCCTCTTTATGTTGAGCTGTTCTGCTAGCTTTTTGAGGTTTATTGATTATACAGGGATATCATCCATGGAATGACATAAGGCCAGAAAAGTAATTTCTTCTTTCTACTGAAAGTTTACAAAGCAACAAGGTGGAAAGTGTACAGTCGAAAGTTGGTCATAGAGGAGAATGATGTAGATAAGTGATCTATCCACTGAAAAGAGATCATGAGAAAGGGTTTAGGGAGATAGAAGTGATTAGAGGTAGGGAGGAGCTGTAGGTGAGTAAAAGGAGATTGAACTCTCTGCAACAGTGGAATGGGAGAGGAATTATATCGGGTGCAGTAACACTGTGACAGATACATTGGCAGATGAATTTTTGAATAAATTGAAGTGGAAATGATGGTGCTCAGGGACACCCATGAGAATCAAGTTGTAGGAGTTTAAGAGGAAAGTAGTAAGGGCTTTGATAGTGTGCTCAGAAAGAAAGAGGAAGAAATTGTTATCCAAAGAAGGGGAAAAAAATAAAAGTAGAGGGCAAGTGGGTATGGGGAAAGATAAGAAATTTTGAAATTGGCCATGTTAAGTTTAACATGGCAGTGGGACATTCAAGAGGCATGATCAGACACGCAGGCTGATATCTATGACATTCTTATTCACTGAGTATTTTGGATCTACCACTGTAGAAACTAATACCAACCCAACATAATATGGAAGCCATGATACTACCATTTAAAACCGCAGCAGTATTGTAAATAGTTACTTTCCTAAACCTATGCTGTAATAACATATTGTATATAGTTATTTACTAAAGTTGATGTAGCATCTTATCTAACTTGAGTTCAATGTTCAGGATTAATGTTATAATTCCACCTAATGTATACTGAAATGGGATCAGAAGAACAAGTAGTGAGGCTGAAGTAGCAGAGAAAATAGGCAGTTTCCTATTCTGTGATTTCATAAAAGAAAATAAAAAGAAGAGTTTAAAGGAAGGGAAGAAGAATGAAGTGGGAGAGAGGAAGTTAGAGATGACCTGGAGAAGAAAAGAGTAATCTAATGAATTTTATCATGGAAGCAATTAGTCATCTTCTGAGCAGAGAATGAAAGAGGACAGCAGGCAAAAACAGTTTGAAATGGAAGGGAAGTGTAGAAAAACATTGGAGGCAAAAGAGTTTATCAATAGACACATGGAGGGCACTTTTATAACAGGTTGCCTATATAGAAAGCCACATAGGTACCTATTTTTAGTCTATTTTATAAAGGCCCATAAAAATGTATGTGTCTTTGTAAAATACTAGAGATAAGCCAGCAGAAATCATGCCCAGATTGAAGCCTCTCAGGAGCAGGCATCAATGCTAGTGCACAAAGTATGCATGTGTGCACATATTTTAGAAAATATACACATACATTGCAACTCTGCCTATGCTCTACCGAAATTCTTCCCCTGAACCTAACTAAGGTCATGTGCAAGTATGCACTTAATTGAACTATGCATATTTTTACTTATGCAGTAATTTTATAAGAGGACTTTCACACATGTATGCTGACATATATGTACAAATTACCTCTATAAATCTTGCTTGATGAGAAAAATAGCAAACTGGATTATCACCTTGAATTTGAAATGTATGAAGTCAGCATGGTCAAAAAAAAATATTCACTTATGCTCTATTGAGTAGTCACATGAATATAGGAAGTAAATTCTGGAGGTAAACCTAGGCTTGGGTTTGGTACATGTTACAGGATGGAGAAGAGTCAAGAGATTCCAAAGCAGAGGAGAGTATATTCTGACATTGTATTTGAAGAGAGAGGAGATGAACACAGAGATTCTGCAAAGATCAATAACTTGGAGATTTCCAGTGGTTAGTCTCTATGAATTAGACTACTTGTAAGTCAGATCCTTGTCTAGCACTGTTTCTATACTGGATAAAGGTGAGCCGGTTGATATAGTGTATCTTGATTTTCAGAAAGCCTTTGACAAGGTGCCGCATGAGAGACTCTTGCGGAAATTAAAAGTCATAGGATAGGAGGCAGTGTACTATTGTGGATTAGGAACTGGTTAAAAGATAGAAAACAAAGAGTAGGGCTAAATGGACAACTGTCTTAATGGAGAAATATGAATAGTGGAGATATATGCAGGGCTCACTGCTTTTTAAAATACTTATAAATCCGGGTACATACGAACTGCTAAACCCCGAAAGGGAAGCTTTCTTTTCTGAAAAAACAGTTTTAACACCCATTCCTTATCAGACAACAAGGCGAACGTTATTAACAAAGTAGAAGGCTCCTGTGATTCTAGGCCCGAATTTTCCAATAAATCAGTAACATTCAGAGCCTCCCCATGAACTAACCCACCACCTATATTCCCAGCTGGAACACATTTGGATTTAGGTAAATAATAAACTTTAACCAAGGGCGGCATTAATTCAGGAGAGACCCCCAAAATCTCTTTAAGATATTCTTTAAACATATCTCTAGCAGAAATAGCAGTTACCCTAGGAAAATTAACAATTCTTAAATTATGCTGCCGAGACTGATTTTCTAACTGCTCTAATTTAACCTGTATAGATGAAAAGTTTTTCATAAAGGCATCCGATTGATCTTCTAAGGACGAAATTCTCTTCCGTTCAGTTCCAAGTTCACTAGAAATACTAGATACCCTCTTCTCAAGCTCATCTACATTTTCCGTAACAAGCTTCACCTTGGATGATAAAGATGTAACTTGGGGAAGAAGAACACCTCCAAGTGAAACAATTGCATCCCAAATTGTCTCCAAAGTAAAGTTCGTTGGACGTTGAAGAAAGAAAGCACCGTTCGGAGAAAGCACCGTTGCACTCTCCATTACCACAGGCCGCGTTGCAGCTTCTTGACGCTCAGGAGGATTTGGCAAGAGATACCCAGAAACGACGCAGAGAGTTTTTGCTGCTTCGTCCTGGGATCTTGCAATTGGGAGGATTATTCTTTTTAAAACATCCCTGTAAATGCCTGATTAAGTATCAGTCTATTTCTTATGTTTTTTTTGATCCCTCTCAATTGGTTACATTTATTAATGCCAGGCGCTTAGAAGCTTCTATTAACTCCAGTTAGTGGCTCATGTTTGTTGTAACCCAGATTGTGACTTCAACCACATTTCTTCTCAGGTTTCGTATAATTTTGTGTGATGTTCTCCCCCTTTAAGTTGTGGACTAGAGAGGATAGACACTTTAATTGATATTTTGCTTTTTGAATTATTATTTGTATTTGTATCTTGTTAAGATATTTTCTTGTGTCTGCCTGTTTCTTAAGAAGGGTTTTGTTTGGAACCTTCTTGAATTTATTGTAAAATCCTATAAATTAAAAAAAAAAATACTTATAAATGATCTGGAAATGGGAACAAGGAGTGAGGTGATTAAATTTGCAAAGGATATAAAATTATTCAACGTTGTTAAAATACAAGAGGATTGTGAAAAACTGCAAGAGGATCTTGAAAAATGGGGAGACTGGGAGTCCACATGGCAGATGAAATTTAATATGGACAAGTGCAAAGTTATGCACTTAGAGGGTCATTCTGAGCAATGAATAGTGGGAATGGGACGTCCCTTTGGGACGTCCATCCCCACTATTCATGCCCTTTCCCAGCCCTGTCCTCCTTCCCTGTGCATTGTACAGGGAAGTTAGATGGGGCGGGAAAGGAGAGGATCGGGGACAGTGTTAGGGAGGGCAGTGAGAGGCCATCGGCCCCAGACATACAGGGCCAATTCAAATGTCAGCCCTGTACTTCCAGGGCCGGTTACTTGAATGGGGAAGTTATTCCACCTCTGAGGTGGAATAACTTCCCCGATGAGACTGGATCGGCAGCCTGGGGCTCAGAAGGGGTGGCAGGGGGCAGAGGGCATTCCCTGCAGCCCGACCCTGGCCCTGGGAGGCCAAATCAGGGGTCGGACTGCAGGGAAAGCAATTTGGAGGCCGCCGGCCAGGGATCACGACTTTTAAATGGAACCGCGTGCCATGCAACCGGACGCCATGGTGCCGTGTCTCCATTTAAAAGCCCTGGCTAAGTTAGTTGAGCAAGGCCTGTATGTGCAGGCTGGGCTGAATCGCGGTCCCGGCCTGCATGTACAGGCCTGTTCGTGATTCTGATCCCGTGAGGCTAGACGTTCTCCATGGGATCAGAATCACGACTACCTCTGTGCGTCTGGTTCCGGCCAGGTGCACAGAGGGCTTCTACGTCTGGGATGGAATTGGGCCTTTAGGCAAGAACAACTCAAACCACGGTTACACGATGCAAGGTTCCACATTAGGAATCATCACTCATGAAAAGGTGCTGGGTGTCATCAGGGATAGTACGTTGAAACCTTCTGCCCAGTATGCAACTGTGGCCAAGAAAGCAAATAGAATGCTAGGAATCATAAGGAAAGGAATGGAATATAAAACAAAGGATATTATAATGCCTCCATATCACTCCATGGTGTGACTGCACCTTGAATATTGTGTGCAATTCTAGTCACCATATTCTAAAAAGAATATAGCAGAATTGGAAAAGTTACAGAGAAGAGCGACAAAAATGCTAAAGGGGATGGAGGGATATCCCTACGAGGAAAGGTTTAAAAGGTTAGGGTTCTTCAACTTGGAAAAGTGATAGCTGAGGGGAGATATGATAGTCTATAAAATAATAAATGGAGTGGAATGGGTAAACGTAGATTGGTTATTTACTCTTTCAAAAAGTAGAAAGACTAGTGGACATGCAATGAAGCTACAAAGTGTGTAATCAAACTCTGCAATTTGTTACCAGAGGATGTAGTAAAAGCTGTTAGTGTAACTGGATTCAAAAGAGGTTTGGACGAGTTCCTGGAGCAAAAGTCCGGAAACAATTATTAAAGAGGACTGGGGAAATCTTCTGTGTACCCCTGGAATGAGCAGCATGGAATTTGTATACCTTTGGGAACCCAACAGGTACTTGAGACCTAGAATGCCCACAGTTGGAAATAGGATATTGGGCTTGATGGAGCCTTGGTCTGTCCCATTATAGCATATCTTATGTTCTTATGTTCTAAGTTATGAAAGTTTTTATGTGACTCACTTAGGAATCTATGATAGGCAAGATATAAATCACTTTTGAATTGAACTGAATTATGTATCACACATAACAATTTAAATTGATTTCTTGTTTGTACCAGCAGCCAATAAAGGTCCCAAAATACAAGCATGATGTGATCCTGTTTCTTTACATTCCTCAAAATCTGTGAGACCACATTCAGAAGTAACTGCAACCATCTTACTTTATTTTGGGATAAACCTTAATAGAAAGAGTTGGAGTAATCCAACTAACTACAAATTAACTGATGAGCATTACCAGGCTCTAATCACCTTAATAGCCTCTGAAAAATAGTTCATGAAAATATCAGTTCATCATCTTATAATGCAATACTATTATTATCTGGAAATCAATACTAACCCCAAAACCAATGATTTATTTTCTTAGCTTTATCTCAAAGCCATCAGTCACTGCTAAAACAGCTAGGGGGTAGTATACTACTGTAAAAGACTGTTCTAATGGTGTTAGTATGCATAGGGGCATGTTTACTAAACCACACTTACTGTTAGCACAGGGTTTAGCATGTGATAAGTGTGCAGTGCTAAAAGTAAGCATCGGGCCCCATGTTAAAAAAAACAACACTAACTAGGTAGCACATGATTGGGCATAAAATGGGCTGGTGAGGGGTGGAACATGGGCATTGATGGAGCATCATGGTTAGCACAGGAATTTGGGTGTGCACTAAACATGAGTGTTGCCATTATTTATTTATTTGCTTTTATATACCACTGCTCTCCTGTATGCTGTATGCTGCCTTTTGATATTCTGTCTTCCCTGCAGATTACCCGGTACCTGCCTGCTTCTCACTGTATTGCACCCAGCTGCTGCTTGAGGTCCCGCCTCCCGGACGTGACGTGGACGTGTGCAACGCGTCCACGTCATCCTCCAGATTACCCGGTACCTGCCTGCTTCTCACTGTATTGCACCCAGCTGCTGCTTGAGGTCCCGCCTCCAGGACGTGACGTGGACGCGTGCAATGTGTCCACGTCATCCTCCAGGTATTCTCCGGCATTTAAAGATTCCTGGTGCGGCGTTCCGTGCTGCTGCCTCCCTCTACAGTTGTTGCTGCTCTCCTGTATGCTGTATGCTGCCTTTTGATATTCTGTCTCCCCTGCAGATTACCCGGTACCTGCCTGCTTCTCACTGTATTGCACCCAGCTGCTGCTTGAGGTCCCGCCTCCCGGACGTGACGTGGACGCGTGCAACGCGTCCATGTCATCCTCCAGGTATTCTCCGGCATTTAAAGATTCCTGGTGCGGTGTTCCACGCCGCGGTGGCGCGCGCCACGGGCGCGCCGAAGGAGCGCACCCAAGGAGCAGGACGTGCTCTTTGGGCGAGCTCCTTGGGGCGACGACCGGGGCGACCAGCACCATTGGTCTCCATGCACCTTCTCCCTTTGGACGCGTTCCCTCCTTGTGACCGTGGTCTTGCTCCTGCTGTCCACCCTGTGCACCTCTTCACGTGTGGATCTTTGTCCTGTTCCTGCTCTTGCCAGTCTCTGCCCCGCCTTGGTGAGTATGGCCGCCATTCCTGTTATTTGGAGTCACCGGCCGCTGCCGGCCGTTCATCCCCCCCCCCCCCCCGGTTTCTCAACACATAATCCCTCCAATCTCCTTCCCTTCTGCTCCCATTTCCCTCCCCTGATCCCTGCTCCCCCTCCTTCCTCACCTCCCCCTGCCTCTTCCTTCCTTACGTTCTCCTTGGCCCTCCTGAACTGTCGGTCTATTCGCTCGAAGACTCATCTTGTCCATGACCTTCTGGTCCAACATTCCTTGGACGCCCTCTTTCTCACGGAGATGGCTTCGTGAGGGGGAGGACTTCCTCCTTCATCAATGCCTCCCCCCTGGCTACTCAGCGTTTCATACCCCCCACCTCCGCCGCTCAGGGGGTGGGGTGGCATTAATCTTTAGGTCCACCCTCTCACTTTCCCTAGTGTCACCCCCCCCCCGGCCTACCCCGAATCCCTACTAGTCCGCACTGATTCCCCCTCCCCCATCTATTTTCTTCTTCTATATGTCCCCCCTTCCCTACGCCCAGATCTCTGGGATTCCCTTCAACTTAACCTATCCGACTCCATTCTGCTGTCTCCACATCTAGTCATTTTAGGTGATTTCAATGTCCACCTGGTCCCTCCGTTACGTTCTCATGATAAGGGTCTCATCTCTTTGTTTTCCGACCTGTCTCTCATACAGCATGTTGCCTGTCCTACCCATGCCTCCGGTCGGACATTGGACCTCATTCTTACCCTCGACCCATCCACACACATACCATCCACTGTTCTTACTGTCCCGGTTCCTTGGTCAGATCATCATTGTCTACTTTTTTCTTTTCCCTTCCCATCTGCTAACCCACTGGCTCCCCCTTCTGGTTCCACTATCTCAACTGTTAGACGGCGCCTGACTCCCCATACCTTATGCTCTTTCCCTCCAGCCAGTTCACTCTTTTCCTCAGACTTTTCCACTTTGTCTGTCGACCAACAAGCTCACACCTGGTCCTCTACCCTTTCTGCTGTCCTTGATGATCTTGCTCCCCTTCATGCTGTGTCTCTTCGCCCTTCCACTTGGCACCCCTGGTATCATTCCGGACTCTTCCTTCACCGTTCCCACCTCCGTCGGGCAGAACGCTTGTGGCGGAAACGTCGCACCCCCGACTCCCTTTTAGTTTTCCGGCAAGCTCATCTTTCCTACCGTTCTCAGATAACTTCCGCTAAGCAGTCTTATTACTCCCAGCTCATTTCCACCTCCTCTAACTCCTCTCGCCGTCTCTTTCTCATCCTCAAATCCCTCTCCTCCACCTCTTCTCTCCCTCCTCACTACCCCCCATCAGCCCCTAGCCCGTCTACCCTTGCCTCCTTCTTCACCAACAAGGTTCTCTCCCTCCGCTCCTCCTTCCCTGCCTGCCCCCTCCTCTTTCCCCTCCTCCTGCTTCCCCTTCTGCGCTCCCTGTTGTCAGCTCCCCACCCCCTTCCCTTGCCTTTCCCCACACCTGGTGTGCCTTTTCGCCCGTCTCTGCACCGGAAGTCCTCAAACTTGTCTCCTCCGCCCACCAGACTACCTGCCCCCTCGACCCCTTGCCCTCCTCTTGGCTGCTTAACCCGGATCTCGCTCTCATGCCTTATATACTCTCCATCTTTAATACTAGCCTTTCCTCCGTCTTTTCCCCTCTAGTTGGAAACACGCCATTGTCCGCCCCCTACTGAAGAAGCCCACTCTCGATCCCGCCACTCCCGCAAATTGGCGACCTGTCACTAATCTTCCTTTCCTCTCAAAGATCCTCGAAAAACTGGTGTTCTCTCAACTTGCTTCTCACTTAGATTCTACTTTCGCCCTTCACCCCCGTCAATCCGGATTTCGTGTAGGCCACAGCACCGAGACCATCCTCGCAGCCCTCCTTTCTGAACTGCACTGTGCTCACGACCGTGGTGATTTCTCTTTGGTGGTGTCTCTGGACCTTTCTTCTGCTTTTGATATGGTTTATCACCGCACTCTCCTGGCTCGTTTGTCTGACTGTGGTATTGGTGGGACCATTCTGCAATGGTTCCGTTCCTTTTTGTCTGCACGCTCCTTCTCTGTACATTCCTCCCACTCCACCTCCTCTCCATCCCTCTCCATCTGCGGCGTCCCTCAGGGTTCTATTCTCGCACCCGTTCCTTTTAACGTCTTTCTCGCCCCATTAGCTTTACTAATCCAACAATCTGGCATTTCTTTTTACATTTACACTGATGACATTTTGCTGGTTCACCATACCTCTTCTTCTGTCCCCAACCTTGCCCCTCTCAACCATTGTCTTTCCACAGTCTCATCATGGTTTGCTTCTAATTTTCTACACGCTAACCCTGCCAAATCCTACGCAATCTGGTTTTCTTTCGGACTCCCCTCCCCTAGCCTGTCACCTGTTATGTCTTCCTGTCCCATTTCTCTGGTCTCAACTCTGCGGTATTTGGGCGTCACCTTGGATTCATCCCTCTCCTTTCACCAGCATATCTCGGCTGTCATTCGCACTTCCTTTTTTCACCTACGTAGGATTCGGGCTGTCCAATCATCACTTCCCCCTTCCTCAGTTGTTACCCTCGTCCTATCCCTAGTCATGACCCGGTTAGACTACTGTAACGTTATATACGCAGGTCTCCCCTCCTTCCAGCTTCGCCGCCTTCAAGCCGTACATAACGCCGCCGCTCGTCTCGTCACCGGTTCCACAGCTCGCTCCCATGTGTCTCCCTGTCTTCTCGCTTTGCACTGGCTCCCAGTCAAATTTCGTTTCATCTTTAAGGTTCTTATCCTCACGCACAAAGCCCTCCATTCCGGCATCCCTCAATACTTATCAGATGCTATCCATCTCCAGCCCTCTCCACGTCTTCTCCGTTCTGCCTTTGGTAACCGCCTCTTCCTCCCTTCCCCCTCTCAGGCCCACTTAGAATCGACCCGCCACTCCGCCTTCTTTTTCCTGAGCCCTGCCCTTTGGAATTCACTCCCTTTGCCTCTACGTTTAGAAATCGGCTACCCCCGCTTTAAGAACCTCCTCAAGACAAATCTCTTCTGCCAAGCTTTCGACCTTCCCCTTTCTGCTGACGGTGCTCTGTCCTCTGGTCATGCCCTCCCCCCATGATCATCCCCCTGATAGTCCGCTCCCCTTCCCTTTCCTTTCTACCCTCCCCTTTCTCTGCCACTCTTGCCCTTACTGGGCTTTTCTCTCTCTCTGTCTTTAATCTATCCCCTTCTCTCCTATCCGTTTTTGGCGTTCTTTTCTGACTTTGTTTCCGGTAGCCTGTGATTGTATTGTACACCGCCCTGACGCTTCGGCCTGGGCGGTCAATCAAATTCTGTGAATAAAGATAAAGATAAAGAACATGAACAATCAAACTATTTTACATAGAACAGGTATTAAACAGGAACAAGTGATTAGCAGTGAACCGGAACATCAACTTGGGTGGGTCAGGAGGAATTTGCGCTTGAAACAGAGGGAACTAAATTACATGTTGGTAGGTAGATCTTAACAGTTACATAGGGAGGTTGAGCTGTGGGTTGACAGGCATTGGACATGTCCTATCTATGGAATGTAGTCATAGAATAGCTGGAACAAGTAAGTCTTTATGGTTTTTCTGAAGGTTGAATGGTCGGAGATGGCTCGGATTGAAGCAGGGAGAGCGTTCCACAGAGTTGGTGCATATAAAGAAACGGGAAGTTTCTTGGTGGCTTGGGCGCACATCAATATTGACGAAGGGGTCATCAGTGTGTTTGCCATGTTTGATCTCCTCATTCTGTTGTTTGGGGTGTGTTGTATAATTGTAGCAAGTGAGTCCATAGACATGTCATGTAGGATTTTGAATGTCATCAATAGGGCTTTGTAAATCAGATGCCTTGCTATTGGGAGCCAGTGTAACTGCTTTAAGATGGGTGTGACGTGTTTGAATCTGGACCCTCCATGCAGTGTTCGGGCAGATGTGTTTATGGTCAATTGTAGTGGTTTGGTGTGTGTGTTTTGGCAGGCCTTGGAGAATCATATTTGAATAGTCCAGGTGAGAGAGGATGAGCACCTGGAATATTGTGTGAAAGTCTGAGGCATCCAGGAGCGGGCGTAGATGACGGAGGGTCCTTATCTTATGGTAAACCATCTTGATGACATTTCATATGTGCGCTTCCATGCTCAGTCGTTGGTCCAAGATGACTCCCAGGTAGCGCACCTCATGCTTCGTCATCAGATCTATGTTATTTACCCACAGGGAAGTTGGGTGGGGGGTAAATGTTTGATCTCTGGTTATAAATAAGACTTCCGTCTTCTTGCAGTTGGTTTTAAAGTTGTGTGTGGAGAGCCAGTCTGAGACAGCGGTGAAACATTCTGTAATGATGGAGAAGTTAGGACTGTCTGTAGAGAATGGGGTGTATAGCAAGATGTCTATATATATGGTATAGAATGCTGTATGATTGAATAATTGCACAGATTGAATGGATATAGATGTTGAAGAGCAGAGTCAAAAGAGAGGAGCCCTGGCTCCCTGCATTTGCTGGAACATGTCTGATGTCTGTGCTCCTATGCATACCTGTTGCTAGAAACCAGACAAGTAAGATCTATACCAGTCGAGGGCAGCTTTCTGTATCCCTTTTTGCTGTAATCGGACAAGTAGAAGATTATCAAAGGTTGAGGCAATGTCTAGGAATATTAGGATGAATCCCTGCTTCTTTTTATCTATTCCTGTGAGGAGTCTGTCAAGGAGGGTAGCCAGAAGGTTTTCCACCCCATGCTGCTGTAGGTCAAGAGGAGCGTGTGAGTTGGCATGATCCTGGATTTCTTGATGGACAATCTTTTCGGTTATCTTAGCTAGGAAGGGGAAGCTGGATATAGGTCTGTAGGAGCTGACATCTGAAGGATCTAGCTTATTGTTTTTTAGCAATGGTCCTAAGGAGGCAGTTTTCAGGGATGCTGGCAGCACACCTGTGGCCAGGGAAATGTGTATGATTCTGGCAATGGCAGTGCATAGGTCGGATCGTGCTAACTTGATCCAGTATGCAGGGCATGGATTGGTTGGAGCAGTGGTGATATTCATCCCACATATGATGTTCTCGATCTGCTCTGTGGAGTATGGGTAAAAAACCTCCAGCTTGGGGAGAACAGTGTCTTCTGTTGGGGGCTGGTCGATGTGAGGATCTTCCAAAAGAGAATTTACTGAGTGAAGCTTTGTCATATTTGTTTTGCTGTGGAAGTGTGCAGCAAAGCCCTCTGGGCTAGGGGTATTTGCCAGATGGTTTGTAGATGTGTCCTTTGTGGGGGACTTAATGAGACCAAAAAGCTCTCGGAGCTTATTAAGAGAGCGCATCAGGATATTGGTATGGTATTTGTTTTCTTTTTGGTTGATTGCTCTGTGGTGTTCATTTAAGCTGTTTATGTATTCAACATGGTCTTGGGAGAGTCTGGAGTGTCACCAGTATTGCTCAAGCTTCCTGAGAAGTATTAGGGATTCACGTAGCTTGGTGGTGAGCCATAAGCATGTGTGGTTCTTCCTGGTAGGCTTCGTGGAGTGAGGTAGGAGAGATGCTTTACTTAAGGTGTTGTTCCATATATCTGTCAGTTCATCCAGCTCAGTAGCATTGGTATTGAGATCCTGAAGAGTTTCTTGGTGGAAGGCTTCTTTGTTAAAATATCTGAAGCAGCAAGAGGCTGGTGGGGTGATTCCGGAAGGCAACTGATTTGAGTTCATAGGAATTTGTAAAATGATGGCATTGTGGTCCGACCAGGGGACAGGAAGACTACTTAATGATTACAGTCATTCTAATGATGTATTTACAGTCATTAGCATGATTGTACTTATTGTCACCTCAATGGGTAGTGTTAAATATACTCATGTGCCAATTAACATGGTTCCGCATATTTACAACATGCTAACAGCAGGGGGAAAAGTGCACATGTCCCCTAAAGTTGGCATGGGCCTCTGCCCTAGATTCATAGCCCAACACGTGCCACCAGTATGCTCTTTAGTAAACATATCCCATTTTCTACTGCAGGAACCATGAGACTAAAATGGATCTTATGACATTAATGTATGGTAACAGTTTGTAAAATCCCCCTTCAGTTATTTTTCTTTGAAATTCAAAGTATTTAGGATTTTTCGAGGTTTGATTTCAATCAGTGCTAAGACAACCCTCTGCTGCAACATGAAGACCCTGAGTTACCCTTCCCATTGCCTTTACTTGATACATACAGTATGTAAACAGTATAGAATGAAAGTTTTAAAATTACCTCTGAGGGGCAGAAGTGAAGTTCCAAGACTCCAGGCATCCACAAACAGGAAGCAGGAAGAGCCCTGTGCCCTCAGACTACAGGAAGTAACATCAATGGAGCAAGGAACCCTGGAAGAAGAAGGTGTCTGACATCAGAGAAGCAAGAAGATCCCCCTTCAAGAGGGAACTATTTTAGAAGCCTTATTTGCAGTTTCCATGTGTAAAATCAGACATTTGCACATGGAAATGGCCATTTTAGAAAGGGATGAATTCACATATGGTTAGCCTTCTTATGTAGAAACTGCAAGGGAGGAGGTCATGGTTAGCAAGTGGCCTGGGTGGGTCAAAAGGCTACACATGTATTGCCTATTTCATACAGAAAATACATGTGTATGACTGCAATTGTGAACGTCTGGATTTACAACTACTCTATGGCATGTATAGGTTTTCAAAAGTGCTATTTTAGCCAGCCCTTTACAGTGGGATTAAGATAGATATTCTCCTTAATCCCCCTTTATTTAGTTCCCCTTCCAATTAGATTGAAATTAGATAAAGATAGCAGCATTCATAGTTACTTGGCAGCATTGTATGTGTAGGTTTGCAAAATGGCTGACATACAAGGGTAACGGTACCATCCCAACAAAAAGCACTCACACTCACAGGAACCAAGAGTACCAAGTCAAGAGCGAGGTGACACACAAATAGAGATGTAAAGAAACACTATTGTCGTACCCTACACAGCCATATAGGGTATGACAATAGAGTTCCACATGTACTACAATAAAGTTCCTTTACATCTCTATTTGTGTAACACCTTGCACCTGACTTTGTACTTTATGGAAGCGTAAAGGCCAACACTTACAGGTGGAAGTTGCCAAATTTCCCCTGGATGATTTTTCCCATGAGTATATTTGAAAAATGGGTCCTCTGGCTCCACATTTCAATAAATATATTACTCCTGCTGGAATTCTGTAAACCAAATTCAAACTTCTTTGTTAAAAGGTCTGAATTGCCCAAAACTCTGGATGCATTGCCAAAATAACAAAGCATATTGCTTTTAAGTCATGTTTTTTCTATATTGTATTTTAAGTTAAATGCCACAAAAAATGCAAAATTTGGAATTATTGTGTGTAGAATTCCAGCAGGAGTAAATTGTGGATTTCTGAACAATTTTAGAACAGGCTCCATATTTAACAGAGCTTTTCTGAAATACTACCAGAATTGGATGTGTCACAACCTCAACATCTCAATTCCGATCTCGATGTTCTATCTAAAATGCGTCTTCCAAGTCAAATCACTGCTCTTTTACCATGATTGTGGACTAAACGTTCGCTCATGCTAGTGCGTGCAGTGAGGAGCTGACTTTTTAAGGGACACATGGCAAGTTACATGCTATTACATGTGCAAGTCCCCATCTTAAAGAAAGTCTGTGCTTGAATGGGCACTTACATGCATGTTCAGTGTGGATGTGCACAGGGGTGGAGCTTAGTACACCATGGATGAAGCATAAATGTATGTGTGTAAGTTATAAAATATAATGTACACACATTTCTGTACAGGGGCGGCCCAAGGGGGGTGCGGGGCCATGTGCGGAGACTCGGTGCGGGGCCTCATTTGCATAAGTGGCCTTATTTGCATACATATTTGCATAATGTTACCAAACACTAACTTTTAGTAAACATGTCTCTTAATGAGTGTATGGATAAAGAAAGACTAAAAGATTTCTACATTACTATAATCCAGTGCCAACCGCCAGGCACATTAGGAACTACTACAAACGCTGCCCATTTAGAACCCATAGCAAACCCGCTGTATCCTGACAGCATTACCAGGACTCACAAAGCACCAGACCCTACCTATCAAAAGGCAACACTGCAAATATTAAATCAATACATTTCAGAGAATACTGGGGAAAGAGAACAAGTGGCAATGTCAAATAGGAATTACATAAACAGAATACCTCAGCTCAGTTACACATGCAGAACATAGACCATCACCAAACAAGGAATCGCAATTTAGAAACAGGAAGGCAATAATTAAACTGGGAACCCCAAAAGCCAAACTTGGAATGTACAACAACACTGTAGAAATAAAACTATAAATCAATTTCCTCTTGTACCAAACAAAGCGCAGACGTTAATGATGCACATTTCCCAGAGCTTTCATATTCCAGTTAATAAATTCAAAATAAAGAGATATTTCTACCTTTTGTGCATTTTTTTTCAGTTGCAATTGCTCCAGCCACTTTCTTCTGGTTTCTTCATGTTTTCTGCTAACTCTCCATCGTCTGCTGTCCATTTGTCCTTTCTTCTCTCTTCTAGTTTTCTTTCCGTCCTCTCTCTCTACATCTGCTTTAACATACTAATCTTTCTCCTTTTGCTCTTTCCTCATTCTTCTTTCATCCACACAAATTTTACCCCTCCATCCTCAATCCCCACTTACTCTCCCAATACCCGGCCAATTGTAGATTTTTCATCCCTCCCACACAAAATATTTTTCCCCTCTCCATTTTACTCTCCCAGCCCCATCCCATTCTAATCCTCCCCAACATCAGCTCCCTTCTAGTTCCAGTCTCACCCAGCATCCATTCCCTTCTAGTCCCTGCATCAGCCCATTTCCAGTCCTAGCCCCCCATCAACCCATTTCCAGTCCTAGCTCCCCCATCCATTTTCAGTCTGAGTCCCTTCATCAGCTCATTTCCAATCCTAGCCCCCCATCAGCCCATTTCTAGTCATTTCCTAGCCCCACCATCAGCCCATGTCAAATCCTAGCTCCCCTCCACTCAGCCCAATTCCAGTCCAAGCCCCCCCATGAGCCTACTTCCAGTTCTAGCCCCTCCATGAGTCCATTTCAATTCAAGCCCCCACCACAGCCCATTTCCAATCTTAGCTCCCCCCAACAACCCATTTCCAGTCCTATCCTAGCTGCTCCATCAGCCCATTTTCAGTCCTAGCTCCCTTCCCTCACAGCCCATTTCCATTCCAAGCTCCCTCCCCATCAGCTATTTGCAGTTCAAGCCTCCCCGTCCACTCAGTCCATTTCCAGTCATAGCAATCCCCCAACCCATTACCAGTCCTAGCCCCCCATCAACCCATTTTCAGTTTAAGCCCCCCCTATAACCCATTACCAGTCCTAACCCCCCCATCAGCCCACTTCCAGTCTTAACCCCATCAGCCCATTTCCAGTCAGCCCCCCATAGCCCATTGCCAGTCCTAACCCCCCCCCATCAGCCCACAGCCCATTACCAGTCCTAACCACATCAGCCCACCTCAAGTCCTAACCCCTCCCCATCATCCCATTTCCTGTCCTAGCGCCCCCATAGCCCATTAGCAGTCCTAACCCCCCCATAGCCCATTAGCAATCCTAACCCCCCATCACCCTATTTCCAGACAGCCCCCATCAGCCCACAGCCCATTACCAGTCTTAACCACCCCCCAGCCCATTTCCAGTCCTAACCCCCATCACCCCTTTTCCAGTCAGACTCCATCACCCCCCAGCCCATTTCCAGTCCTAACCCCCCCTCACCCCATTTCCAGACAGCCTCCATCAGCCCCCAGCCCATTACCAGTCTTAACCCCCCCAGCCCATTTCCAGTCCTAACCCCCCTCACCCCATTTCCAGACAGCCTCCATCAGCCCCCAGCCCATTACCAGTCTTAACCCCCCCCAGCCCATTTCCAGTACTACCCCCCCCAGACCATTTCCAGTCAGCCTCCATCAGCCCCAGCCCATTAGCAGTCTTAACCCCCCCAGCCCATTTCCAGTCCTAACACCCCCCCCAGCCCATTTCCAGTCCTAACACACACCCCCAGCCCATTTCCAGTCCTAACACCCCCCACCCAGCCCATTTCCAGTCCTAACCCCCCATCACCCCATTTCCAGACAGCCTCCATCATCCCCCCAGCCCATTACCAGTCTTAACCCCCCTCCCCTTCCCTTCCCTTCCCTTCCCTTCTGGCAAATTTAAAAAAAAAAAACCTGGCTCTAGCTGCTGCCGCTGCCGCGTCCGTCGCAGCAGCGGCAGAATGGAGTGTCCCGCGGGGACCCCTCTCCTCGTTGAGCCCTCTGCAAGGGCTTTCAGATTCGCGAAGGGAGAGTGCTCCCTCGCGTCTCTGTAAAGCCCGCAGGGGCTAATGGGAAATTTCCTATCAGCCCCTCGCGTCTAAAGGGGCAGATGGGAAATTTCCCATTAGCCCCTGCGGGCTTAACAGAGACGCGAGGGAGCACTCTCCCTTCGCGAATCTGAAAGCCCTTGCAGAGGGCTCAACGAGGAGAAGGGGCCCGCGGGACACTCCATTCTGCCGCTGCTGCGACGGACGCGGCAGCGGCAGCAGCCAGAGACAGGGGTTTTTTTTAAATGTAATTTTAAAAAAAAAAGCAGAATGTTCTTTGCGCGGGGCCCCCTGAAACGCGGGGCCCTGTGCAAAAAACATTCTTGCTCAATGGACGGGCCGGCCCTGTTTCTGTATAATCTAAGCAGGGATATTTATGTCTGCCCTTGAGCAAGCATAACTGCCATGATTAGATTGAGGCACATCTTTGCATCTTTATTTTATAAAGTACACACATACTTCATTTTATAAAATAGGCCCCAAATATGATGAGGGCAATGTGTTTAACTGCACAGGAGTTTTTAAAAATTACCTTCCATGTGCTTAAGACACTTTAGTAAAAGGAATCCTAATTATTGCATGTGACCTCCACACTAAAAGGCACTTGTGTACCTTCCTATCTGAAATAACGCTACTCACTAAGTAATGGAAGCATAACTTGGCTGCAGCTTTATTCAAACTTCCTTAAACTGAACAAGCAATACTTGTTCCATCATCTCTCATTCGGTCTTTCACCCTCAATTCCCTCTGGCTCATCTTTCCCACTGTACCAATCAAATACCATCACAAAGCCTCTACAACTGCTCTGTGCCACTAAGCCAGTCAGTGATGACCTAACCATAGTGAAGTTCTTTAAGAATCCCGTGGATAGTCTACCAATAATACTCAGCCTGTGGTGATAGTCGGCCATGCCCCATAGTTCATGGTAGTGTTTCTCTCTAGCCTCCAAACCCTTCCCACGTCCCTTCACTCAGTCCTATTCCCCTTCTTCACAGGCAGATTCTGGGAGGAAGGCTAATGGCTGTGACCGCAGACTCTCTCTGTTCTCAAGCAAACCTGAAGCCTATCCATAATGCTTCCAATTATCAAACCCAAAGAAAAAATGGAGAGGTAGGAGAGGAGACACCAACACATCCTCTCCTCTGTCTAGTCCATACCTGCCTGCCCTTCTAACTTCCAGCACACCAAATCCTGTACTTCTTAACCATTTTCCCTCCTTCTCCCTTCCATCCCTGTTCCCACCGGCCATCAAATTAGTAGCCCCTACTAGTCTCTCCTCACTACAGTCCGCTCAAAAGGGGCTCTGCTATGTTAAGAGGCTCTCACTCTAAATGGAAGGTTTTCCTTATTGTTTCAGAAATGACTTCTCTTTCATAATGTTCCAAATGGCCTTCTTCATTTTGTGACCTCCTTCATGCTGTCGATATTCCTATCTTCCAAACTTGCTCGACCCACTGCATCCATCATAAAAGCGCTCATTACATCTCGCTAATGGCTGTTTGATTAGCAGCTAATTGAAATTATCTGCATGAATTGTCAATGGTACCCGATTAGATGTAGTTCATCTCCAACACTGAGGTGAGCCACAAAGGGGATATAACAGATGCAGGTTTTGAGCTTGAAGAATTAGGGGCTGCATAATAACATACGTGTTGCAGCATTTCCAAATCCCTAACAGCTTTATTGCAAAGTGGCAGGAAGCCAGAATAATCAGTTAAAGCACTGTCACATCATTTCTCTTACAGTAGTGCACTAAATTTGACAATAGTCATTAAGAATTAAGCAGCTATGATTTTCCTCTAAGGCTTTTCATAAACTGCTTGGCAAGAAAATGTGAAATTAAAAATGCAAATGCTTGAATTCTTTTAACTCGTGGAATATATTTTTGTGAAAGTAACAGTTTTTCACTTTAAGGAAAACAGGAGCAGGAAAATACACTATGGTTATAAAGGATTTAAGGAGTAAACAAGCCTTATTTGATAATCAAAACTGTACTTACTTTATGGTGAAATGGAATAGGTAAGACAGCAGAACTTCAACTAAGCAAAATATGTTCCTCATTTTTTTTAAATTCTGACTTTTGTGTTATTCTATTTGAACCATAGGATCCTATATATTTCAGTTTACTATGATAGCTAAAGCTGTTTAGTGTGCACAGAATGTAGTATGCTAGACATGGAGGTCTTTGTACTAAAGCTTAACTGGTCTGAAAAGACTTTAGAAAGTGTGTTAAATTTAGCATGTATATAAAGGAAAAGTAAGGATGCAAATGCATCTTTAGTAAGTACATGCTAAGTAGCATGATATTCCCATCTCTATGCACTATCAGCCCAATTCCGTCTGGGGCGTGCAGGCCCTCTGTGAGCCTGGTCGGAACCGGATGCACAGAGGGCGTTGCGACTCTGATCCCGCAGGGTATATCTAGCCCTGCAGGATCAGAATTGTGAACAGGCCTGTATGTGTAGGCCGGGACCGCGATTCCGCCCGACCTGCATGTACAGGCCTTAACCAACTAACTCAGTCAGGGCTTTTTAAATGGAGCTGCGGCACCATGACATCTAGTTGCCATGGCACCACAGCTCCATTTAAAAGCTGTGATCCCCAGTCAGCGGCCACCAAATTGCTTTCCCCTCTGCCCCCTGCCGCCCTTCCCAGACCCGAGCCCACCAATCCAGCCAAATTGGAGAAGTTATTTCACCTTGGAAGTGGAATAACTTCCCCGTTCAAGTTGCCAGGACCAGATGTACAGGGTCAACATTAGAATTGGCCCTGTACATACGGGGCTGGCGACTGCCCACTGCCCACCCTAACACCACCCCTGATCCTCCCCTTTCCCGTCCCTGTCTAACTTCCCTTTACAACCAGTAGGGAAGTTAGATGCCGCCAGGAAAGGGCATGAATAGCGGGACGTCCATCTCTGCTATTTGCGGCTCGGAATGAGCCTGTATTTGTATTTAGTACACACTCTTGATTCACATGCAGTCAGTTATACAGGATTAGCTAACAGGATGCTTCGGAGGATATTAAGGATTAAAACAACACAGGTCTGCGACTAAAAAGCTGTTTGATTATTTTCATCTATTTTCCATGTATTTTGGTGTGCTGAAAACAAATAAAATATTGAAAAAACTCCTAGATGTCATGATTTGCCACAACATGCAAAATTGTCTTCAAATTTATCAATTTTTTTCAAATTACTATTAATTAATTCAAATTTTACTATTAATTCACATAAGTGCATTTAAGATATAAAATGCAAAAAAACCCTTAAAGGGGTTGTCCGAGTTATGTAAAAAAAATATAGCACTGTAAATCTGATGGTCAGCAATATATACATAAGCTAAGCAAGTTTTAAGTCTGTGCTTTTAATGGTAGAAGGGGTTAATCTTTCCTGAAGAATCCAGTGTGAGGGAGACACAGGGCAGATAGCAGCAGCTCCGGTCAGTGCAGGGGGGCGTGGCCAGCACTGTGACGTCTCATGTACAGACACAGAGCTGCTCTTTCCTGCATGCCACACTTGTGCACGAATCATCATCAGGTTCTTGGTTCTAGGCTGTTCACACTTTTTCATCGCAATTCGTGTTAGCTCGTCATTCTTCAACCGTTATGTTATGGCTCCGCGAAAGTGGATTAATTCGCCAGACAGCTTCTCTTTCATCTGTGGTGAATATACAGTGTTGAAGCAACAGCAGAATATTACAGACTTTGTGAAAAAAGTATACTTTGCATACTTTGGACTAAAAATTGGAGTTCAAGATAAAGTCTGGGCGCCTCATAAAGTGTGCAAACGGTGTATTGAGGACCTCCGAAACTGGTTCAAGGGTAAGAACAAATCTTTCCATTATGTGATTCCTATGGTATGGCGAGAGCAAAAGAACCATAGTGACGACTGTAACTTTTGTTCATGCAATGTGAAAGGGTTTAATTCCAAATGGAAGCATTCCATTTCATACCCCAATCTTCACTCGGCAATTCGTCCCATCCCCCATGGCACAGATATACCAGTACCCAAGCCCCCTGCTACCTTGGAAGAGATACCTAGCTCCGATGAAGGTGAAGTCATACCTGAACCAGATGATGAATCAAGTTCTGACTTTGAAGATGATACAAGACCAAAATTGTTTTCTCAGGAGGAGATGGATGATTTGGTAAGAGACTTGAATCTTCCAAAGATGCCGCTGAGTTACTCGGATCAAGGCTGAAAAGCAGGAATTTATTGTTGCCAGGAGTGTCATCTTCATGGTTCAGACATCATGAAAAGGAGTTCGTTCCTTACTTTGCCCAGGAAGACAAGTTGGTTTATTGCATCGATGTCGAAGGTCTGATGGGTCAATTTAAAATCCAATATGATTCAGAGCAATGGCATCTTTTTATAGATTCTTGAAAAAGAAGTCTCAAAGCAATTTTACTCCACAATGGTTTTTACGCTTCCATACCTGTAGGTCATTCCGTACACTTGAAGGAAACCTACGAGAACTTGGAATTGGTTCTTCATAAACTTAAATATGAAGACCATGGTTGGCAAGTGTGTGGGGACTTGAAGGTCTTGTGCATGCTGCTCGGGCAACAAGCTGGATATACCAAATATCCTTGTTTTCTGTGTCTATGGGACAGTCGAGACCGACAAAATCACTGGACCAAGAAAAGTTGGCAGCCGAGGATGCTAACAGTCGGTGAAAAAAATGTCCTCCGAGAAACTTTGGTACCTTCCCATAAAGTTCTTCTACCACCTCTCCACATAAAATTGGGATTGATGAAGCAATTCGTAAAATCACTTCCAAGAGATGGAGAAGCTCCAAATACTTGGTCACCAAGTTTCCAGGCCTATCGGAGGCAAAATTGAAGGAAGGTGTGTTCGTCGGACCAGACATTAGTGAAAGTATGTTTGTTTGTACAGGGTGGTGTACACAACCAGACTGTCTAAGAAAACCTGAGAGAGTTAATTTTGTTCAGAACTTTGCTTAGAAATAAACTTCATATATTTGCTTACTAAGTAGGTGAAGAGGTACATGTCCTGTAAATAAAGAAAGGGCAGGCTGTACTCTAGCCTCTCTGTCTCAGGGTTATTAGATATCAAGCAGTCAGCAGTAAACAGTTATGTCTTGGAATATGTGTATGTCTCCTCATACTGACCTACACTGATTAGAAGTTGACCTATGATATGATAAATACGTAATGTCTGACATGTAATAATAAAGTGAAATTATGCTGTATCATCCAAAAGAGCCTTATAAATAAAGTGAACCATGGCTAACAGTTAGAGTAAACAAAGAGAACTTGGTTCTATTTGTTTCTCTCCACAAAGCTTTGGTGTATATATATATATAAGAGTGTGGTATTTTATTGCTGTCTTTTAGATCACCTTCCCATTGTTTTGAATGTAGTTTTCTGTGGCTCCAAGAGCCCTGCAGGTTGCTGGTGAGGAGGGTGCTAAGAAAGCCCACAATTAGAAGGCTTATAGTTGATCAAGAGTTTGTCAATACCATGACGGATCCTCAAAAAGAAGGGTGGATTGCATTTAAAGAAGTCGTACAGAAATTTTTAGGCAATAACAAAGATCCTCACTACAAAAAGATCGTCGGACGAATGCTGAAAGCATTTCAAGCTTTAGGTTGCCTGATGAGTTTGAAAGTGCATTTCCTCCAGTCCCACCTTGACTACTTTCCTGAAAATTTGGGAGCTGTGAGTGAGGAACAAAGTGAACGATTCCGCCAAGACATTAAAGAGATGGAAAGGAGATACCAGGGAAAATGGAGCATTACAATGATGGCAGACTACTGTTGGATGCTTCAGAGAGACATTCCAGATGCTACTCACAAGCGTAAATACACCAAGAGGAGCCTCATAAGGAAGAAGAATTGAGTTTAGTGTGTGTAGGTGAGTTCATTTCAGTTCAAAAAAGGATTTTCATGAAAATATTGTAATAAAACTTTAATTTTATAAGTCTATTTCCATTTATTTTGAGGTATTGCCTTATTTAACACAGTTACCTAAATTGTCAGGGAACGTGATATCCTATGACAAAACAGAGGTTATTTTCGGATTCAGCACACCAAAAAACATAAAGATTATGTGGAATAACCAAAACAGCTCTCGAAAAAAAAATTTATAATTGAAATAGTTGCATGGGTAACTGTAATGTAAAATTATGTGAACTACATTCCAAAATTGGATGTTGAATTTCCATGCCAGGTACCAACTTAACAAGGGCATACAACTTATTGGTTGTTAACTGTAAGTGATATACATGCACAAGACAACCCCTGTGTCACCTCATCCGTGATCTGAACCTTTCAGGATAGATGTCTTTGTCGAGTAGGTCTCTGCCATCTAATTTTGAGTGAACACTAACAGCTCCAAACCGGTATTGATTGGTATTCTTCAATTATTTGCCCACCAGGCTTTTAGTCTCTGCTAACTAGCCCTAAAGGTATTGAAGTATCTACATTAGAATAGTCCCTCAGTTGGACAAAGGTTTAGAAATGATTGGTCCTGTGCCAAACCTAGCCTGAACAGAAAACAGCTGCCCTGATGAACATCCTTCTGCATCTTCAGGGGCTTTCAGAAGTCCTCTTTAAGAAGTAAAGAGGGTTAGAGAAGAGATTGTGAAAAAGTCTGTATTTGATTTCATTAAAAAAAAGTACTCAGTTTGCTTTAAAGTTGTGGTCAACATTATTGGCACCTTTTCATTTAGGTATGTTGTGTACAACATCTTGAGAAATAATTGGAAATATTCCAGCTGTATGTTAAATAGCATTTTAATAGTATGTTCAAAGGTATACTGGCATTCCTAACAGGGACTCCATTGCAAGCAAGGCAATTCTGTGTGGCTTTTAAATACAAGCTCTCTGTCAGAAAACTCTTAAAGGGGTTTTGGCTTTCATTTCTAAAAGCTAATTATTTTTCAATACTGCAAAAGGAGTATATTTTGTGGTATTGGGCAAAGCCCTGACTGTTAGAGATCATAGTGTTTTGTTCCAGCTACCCATTCACAGCTAGTTCTTTGATCAGCTTGCTAAGCAGCTAGGCAGTGCTGTGTAAGGGTCTTCAGGGTCTTGCAAGTAATGGGATTCCTAACAGAGACTCCATTGCAAACAAGATAATTCTGTGTGACTTTTATATACAAGTTCTCTGCCTGAAAGCTCTTAAAGGGGTTTTGATTTTCATTTTTAAAAGCTAATTCTTTTTCTATACTGCAAAGAGAGAATTTTTTGTGGTGTTGGGCAAAGCTCTGTCAGTTTGAGTTCATTGATTTTTGCTCAAACTATCCATTCACAGCTAGCTCTTTGAAGCCACTTATCTAAACAAGTGTTAGATCCCTACCTACCCACCCCATTCTCCACCCATCCTTTGTGAGCATTCTTGCTTTATAGGGCAACTCCCCCAATTAGCTACACACAGGGACATAGAACAGTGCTGTTAGAACACACTTAAAAGAGGTTAACTTCGTTTTCTCTTAAAGGACAGCTGAGGAACAGTTAGGGATTTTGGTAGGTCTCTCTCTTTTATTTCAACAGGTAACAAAGCTCCACCAACTACACAATGGCTGGGAAAAATCGTATTGCCAAAGTTGTTGCCCCTGTTATAGCTTCTGCCTCTATTTAGACAGAGATCCCAATGTCAGTTGAAGGACCAGTTCTATGTGCAGGATGCCTATATGCTGAAGTTCTCAGGAAACAAGTAGAGTTGCTCAGAGAAGTGGTGGCAAGGCTGAGAAGCATTTGAGACAGTGAGAAGTTCATTTATGAGACACTTCTTGAAACATCCAAGCTCTTTGACAGAGGTTAAGATGGGAGGCTACAGAAAGAAGAAACTTAGACACGAGTCACCATATCCTGCAGAACCAACACTGCAACCCCTCCAGCCCTTGAACTGAAGAACCAGTATGCAGCCCTGGAAATGGAGGAGTGGAAGCATCTTAGGAAAGGGAAGAACCAGAGCACGAACACCTCAAAGTTGTAGAATCAGTGACCACAAGGAAGTGAAGGGTAGTAGTGATTGGTGACGCTCTTCTGAGGTGTACTGAGATGTCCATCTGCCGACCAAACTTGATGTCCAGAGGGATGTGCTGTCTGCCAAGTGCCAAAATCCATGATGCTATGGAGTTTTTGCCTGAGACTTATCAAACCTACTGACTATTATCTGATGTTGTTCATCCATTTTGGCACAAATGATACTGCTAGGCATCGCTCTGAGCATATCAAAAGTGACTTTATGGTTCTAGGACAGAGGATAAAGCATATTGATGTGCAGGTAGTGTTTTCTTCAATCCTCCCTGTTGATGATAAAGGCTGAGGTAGAGAAGCTCACATCCTGGAGATGAATGCATGGCAGCATGGATGGTGTCATTGAGAGTGTTTTGGTTTCCTGGACCATGGGTTGATATTCCAAGGACTGCAGAGCAGAGATGGTGTCCTTCTGTCCAAGAAGGGTCAAAGCCATCTTCAGCAGCAGACTGGTTAACCTACTGAAGAGGGCTTTAAACTAGATTCATTGGGGATGGGTGAAATATTAATACCTCTGTAGAAATGGGTAAAATGGGCAACATCTGGAAAGTGATGTGTTAAATGCTTGTATCATGGAAAATAAGATCCCAGATGTTGAGGCTTTAATGGAAGAGGCTAACTTGGATTTAGTGGTGGTTATGGGTAGATGGTTCACAAACAACCATGATTGGGATGTAATTATACCGGGCTATACTTTATTCAGAAAGGACAGAGGAGGGAGAAGGGGAAGAAGAGTGGTACTATATGTAAAAAATAATATTAAAGCTATAGAATTGCAGGGTTTAAAAGGGAGAGAGGTGGCACTGTGGGTTAAAGTAGAAAGAGGGAAAATGAATTGTGGCATCAGCACAGAATGTTCACATACTAAAAGGGCACAGGTTCAATGGCAGGCCCAATTCTGAAATAGCAATCTGCACTGTGTTGGTTTCCTATGCCATTTTAAAGAGCTAAACTGAAAGGCAACACCAGGATATGTGTTTTCTCCGAAGGAGTGGTTGATGCTTGGAATTCCCTCCCGATGGAAGTGGTGGGATCAAAGACAGTGACAGAATTCAAAATGGCATGGAATTCAAAATGGCAACAGGATAAAATCAAAATAAACGTACCTATCTCATATATCTCAAAGAATAGGGGTGAGCTGTATGGAGGAGTGGGTACATATCTAAACAAAGGCATGGGGAAGGGTGACCTGCTCACAGCGGCAGGTGCACCTACTTTTTTTACCTTGTTGGGCAGACTAGATGGACCATGCTGGTCTTTATCTTCCATCATATGCCATGTTACTATGAATCCAATCACATTGGAGTGATATACAGATCCCTTTCACAGGGAGAAGAAGTGGATGGACATTTAATAAAAGACATACACAGCATTGCCATGAAAGAAGTGCTATTGATAGGTGATTTCAATATACCAGATTCTGAATGGCACATCCCTGCAGTGGAGCCATCTAGAAGTAAGGAGATCTTGGATTCTCTACAGGGAGAACTATTCAGGCAACTGGTAACAGAACCCACACTTGAAGGGGCCATACTGGACTTGGTGCTTACCAGTGGCAAAAGTGTTTCTGATGTAATAGTGAGAGATCGTCTCACATCCACTAAACACTGGATGGGGTGGTTCAGTATTAGGACTTGGACTGATAAAATTCTTTCAAAAGCAAGCATCTTTAGACTTTAGGAAAACTAACTTTGCCAAGATGGGACAATATCTCAATGAGTTTTTTTAACACGATGGGAACATCTGGGGGTTGTAGAAAAACAGTGGGCAAAACTGAAACCTTTTTGTTAGAATGCTAAATAAATGTAAAAGGAAAAGGAAAAGGAGGCCACTATGGTTCTCATAAGAAGTAGCTGAAAAGGTGAAGAAAAAGAGGGAAGCCTTCAGGCAATTCAAGAGATCACACAGAGAAGAAGACAGGCATCTATATTTGGAAAAATTTAGAGAGGCTGGCAAAGTAGTCAGGAAAGCAAAGATACAAAAAGAAGAAGAAATAGCCAATGTAATAAAATGGAGGGGATAAAAATTTTTTCACCAAGACAAAAACAGCACACTGCCTCGTAGACAAGCAGAAACAGTACAAGAACGTAGGCAGGATAAAAGAACGTAGGCAGGATAAAACTCTCACAAATTCTTTATTGATCCATACATGATAAGGGGAGGCCAGACCCGACACAGGCCGTGTTTCGAAAGAATCTTCTTCAGGGGTTAGGCTCACCTTACGCTAAAAAACATTGTAATAAATAATTAACATATAAAAACTTGAATACATGAATAAATAGATAAAAAGAATAAAAATATATAAAACAAAAGAATAAAAGAATAAATAAGGCATATGCTAAAAAAGCATAAATACTCATATTCGTTAACCACATAAAAAGTCATCATATATATGTCATACTAAACGTATAAAAGCATGAATATATCAGAAATAACACCTTCTAGAAGAATTAATAATATATATAAACAAGAAAAGTGATAAAAAATAAGAACCAACAAAACAAGCAAAATATATACCCAAACGTTATGTACAGAAACTGAAGACAATCAATAAAACAATAACATATCATAACCAATAATAACTCTACAATGATAAAAAATGAAATTATTGAATTATTTAAAAAAAGGAGAAAAAACAACAGAGAATGGAGTATTAAACTAAAGGGAGAAAATGTATGTAAAGAGCAGGAATGAAAGGACCATTACCTTAGGACCATAAAGGAAAATCGTCAACGTTGATTGTTTATCACTGAAGTTAACAGTGTACTTCCTTCACTGTAAAGTTAATGTTAATGATTAGATGAATAAATGTGAAAGAGTTTTTTTATTATTAAAAAAATGTAAATGTGTCTTAGCCTGTTATAGCACAACCAATAAAACTCATTAAAACAAGTAAAATAATATAATATTCAGGAGCCAGCACTCCATAACCTCCATTGAGACCCATAGGATCGCCCAGAGGGGAACAATCCTATAGACTCCGGTATCAGAAAATCATTACACACTCAAGATCCTCCCAATAACCTGACAGTGTGATAATAAATATAACAGATGTTATATTCAAAATTGAAATGCAAACACTGAACCACGGGACCTGTGCTCAAGCCCCAGATAGATCATCTTTCCATGATATCTTTTAGCATGCGATGGCAATTTTTTATGTCGGTAATTTTGATTATGTAGCGTACATTTTTAAATTTCATTTATTCTTGTTTTTTGTCCATTTTTAATTAGTACGCGATGGCAAATCTTTTATGTTGGTAAATGTGATTGTGTAGCATACATTTTCAGATCTCATGGATCCTCTCATGATTATATACATGAGATAGAATATTTCTCTATAGCTTTCTAGGTTTTACAATCATAGGTTTTATTGTTTGCCGTGCGTGCTTTGAGTGATTGAAATATTCTCGTTTGAGCACTGTGTATTTCTATAGATTCTCCGATGGGATAAGACATGAAGATTATATTTATTCCCATCCTTATGTTTAAGTAAAACATGATATGATGCTTTTAGGGGCCATTTTTTCATATTTTTGTATTATCTGGGGCTTGAGCACAGGTCCCGTGGTTCAGTGTTTGCATTTCAATTTTGAGGCAGGTCTTGTCAGAAAATCTGATTGAATTGAGAGAGAGCCTTAGATGTGGTGTACTTAGATTTCAGTAAAGTCTTGACAAACTGAGCACCCTAGGGATGGATCCTAAAGTTACTGATTGGGTTAGAAATTGGTCCAATTCTTTTTAACATCTTTGTTAGTGATTGTGGAAGGGCTGTCAGATAAGGTTTGCTTGTTTGTGAATAATACCAAAATCTACAGTAGATACCCAGGAAGTAGTAGATAATATGAGGGATCTAGCTATGTTTCAAGAATGGTCTAGATTAATTTGGTAGCTGAGATTTAATGCAGAAAAATATAGGGCCATGGAGTTGGTGCAGAGGATGGCTACTAAAATGGTTAGCAGTCCTTGTTATAAAGCATATGAGGACAGACTTAAAGATCATAATATGTATACGTTAGAGGAAAAGCAGGAGATATGATAAAGATGTTTAACTACCTCCATGTCATAAATGCACAAGAGGAGAGTCTCTTGATTGAAAGCAAGCTCTGCTACAAGGGGACATAGGATGAGAGTGAAAGTGATAGACTCAGGAGTAATATGTGGAAATATTTCTTTACGGAAAGAGTGGTAGATGCATGAAATAGTCTGCTAACGGAGGTGGTAGAGACAAGGACAGTATCTGAATTCAAAAGAACATGGGACAAACACAGAGGATTTCTATTGTAGTGATATGGAAGGGCAGACTAGATAGGACATATGGTCTTTTTCTGCCATCATGTTTCTATGTTTTTATGTTTCTATGTAAGAAAAAAAAGATGTCTGTGCAACTCAGACATAGTAATTTATTTTTCTTAGTTTAAATTTAATATACTTACTTGGATCAACAATCAATAAAGAAAGGACTAGCAGTCAAGAAACATATGCTCTTGGTAGAATGGCTATGAAGGACCTAGACTAGATTCTCAAGAACAAACATGTCTCTCTCTATACAAAGATTCGACTGGTCTAGGCCATGGTATTTTCAATAACATCATATGGATGCAAAAGTTGAACAGTGAAAAAGATAGGAAGAAAATTGATGCCTTTGAATATTGTGTATATCATGGAATGCCTGAAGAACAAAGCAGTCAGTACTAGAGGAGATCAAACCTAAGCTTTCCTTAGAAGCTCAGATGACAAGACTTTGACTTTCATACTTTGGACACATCATGCGAAGAGAGAGATCATTGGGAAGGTAGAAGGTCACCGTAAAAGAGGAAGGCTGGCAATGAAATGGATTGATACAATATCAGCAGGCTGAAGACCTAATAAAGTTTAGGTCAACTATCCAGAGGGTCACCAGGAGTCGACACCGACTCATCAGCACTTAACAACAACATCAGTTCTGTGGGTGAATGTCCTAGTTCTGTTCTGTACCCATTGTCGAGGAAGGGTTTTCTTTGGATGCAAAATATATGTTCAGAAAGAAAAAGCAAGAACCATAACACAGTTGATATCAACAAAATAAAATGAATTATAGTTTTATAATTTGGTGTTATAAACTGCACTGTGGTTCTCACTTTTTCTTTTAGTTCCTTATTGTGCGAACATCTTGCATTTGCTTTGTTTTTTGCAGCATATATACTTATATATGCTGGTCCAGCATACAGTTTTGAGGAGTTATGTTGGGGTTGCCAAGCCCCTCTCAATGTTTATGTTGAAGTGGGAAGTATTGTGTTGGAGTCACAAAACCCCTCTTGTTTTTGTGAAGGTGGAAAATGCTGTGTTGGAGCTGACAAGTTGATTTTGTGGAAGTGAAAGCTGCTGCATTGTGCTATTGAGCCCCTCTTATTTGGCACATATAGCGGGTTGTTTCCTAAGCTCCATGCTAGTAACACACCTGTGCTGCATTACCTACAGTGTGGGACTGTGAGCTAACTGCAGAAAGGCAGGTGCATCACCCTGCAGTTACTGCTTTTCAATGTGGCAAAACGCCTCAGGTGCAACTGATGCCAGACAATGAAGTGCATTAATAATAATGAAGGAGGAGGGTGCCAATCTATAGGTTGAAGGGGGTGCCAGGAACCCTAACACTGGCATGCTCCTTATCATATAGTGCTACCCCTCCACCAATCTTTTCTGACCTATCTAGTGGCATAACAATGGTGGGCCATGGGTGCAGCCTGCCCTCGGTCTTGTGAATCATAAAAGACTTTGGCTTGGGAGAGAAGAACTGCTGGGCCTGGAGCGGAGGCAGTGTGGCAAGCCACCCATGGCTTTAAGATGAGTTTGCTGCACTGGCTCCACCATGTGGACCTGGTGAAGGGGCTGTGCATTGCACTGCACTGCACCATGCCGGGGCGGGGGGGGGGGCACTGTCACAAGGGGACACCAGCCCCAGGAGCTGAGGTGGCTTGGAACACCACTGGACCTATCATTGTGATATAATTTGTATCCTGTTATCATAGGATCCCATTGGTTATCTTCTTTCCATTAGATCTCTTCGATATTTTATTTTATTTGTATTTATTTAATGGCTCTTATATACCACCACTTCCAGTGATCAGGGGCAGTTTACATTGAACAAAAATTACAGAAACGTGGTTACAGGGAACATTTTAAACTATAATAGAGCAAACGTCTCTGACTCAAATCCTCCAAGTCTGCTACTCTAGCCTCCAGAGATCAAACTCATTCTCTGAGAGCTAGGAGCTTTTTGCACCAAGTGCACAGATGACTTCCCACCAGCTCGAAGATAATCTTGCATGTGGCATACTATGTAAAAGACTGAATAGCCCCCATTTTGATGCTGGGCTGCTGATTGCATCTTTGTCTAATAAAATGTAGTTGTTTAGACTTGCTAAATGAGTAGGGATACTTAAAACGAATACAGTGGCCTTTAGGACTATTTGGTATATTTTATTCTATTTGTGATTTCTTGACAGCAGACTGGTAATAATCTCTTAAGGCTTAGTAATTGTTGATGAACATACACGATCGTGTCAAATTTCATTCTCTCTCCTAACTGGGATAATTAACTATAAATTAAGCAATATTTATTTATTTAACCATTTTTATACTGCTCTGTCCTTCACTCAGAGTGGTTTACATTGAAACTCAACATTATACATAGAACGTACAATGTGCCCAGGGAACATGAAAGTTAGAGAGGGTGGGTGAGAAGAACACTAACTACCTGTCTGCATTCTTATAAGACTATAAGGGCCAACCTACATGTTAAATTAATTTTAAATCTATAAAGCAAGCTGACATTTGACTTCTTTATTTTAAGACTATAATGGCTTACCTAAATCTAACAGAAATATAGTTTGAATGTCTATAGCTGTGGTCAACATTATTGGCACCTTTGCAGTTCAACCCCTTAATGTCCAATATCTCCTAAAAAAAAGTAGCCAGTGAAATGGCTTTGGACTATATATGCACACATATTTGACACATAAAATAATCAAATAAAGCAAGACCAATAAAAAAAGGAAATAGTATAAAAACTGGGACGTTGCTAGGACATGATTATCCCTTTAACTAAGAGATAAACCTACAACCCTCCAGCATCACATTGACAGCTTTAATACATGGCTCCAGACCTGGTGCAAAAAAGAAGGATTCAGATTTATTGGCGACTGGGGTAACAGATGGAGCAACAAGAGACTATACTGTGCTGATGGACAACATCTCTCTGTTGCAGGGAAAAGAATTCTAAGTGAAAAATGCAAGCAATATGTGGATATGCATTTAAACTAGAAAAAGGGGGTGACGGATGTGGAAGGTCAAGCTCTGGATGTCACCCCCTGCAAAAGCAGATTAAAATCAGAAACAGCCACACATTTAAACCACACATCATAAACAAGTGGGAAGATGTAGGCAAAACAAAATCAATGCTAAATACACGCAATCCAGTTAAATGCTGGAAAGCAATGAGCACAAATACTCAAAGCTTAACCAACAAAGTTCCAGACCTAGAAGCCATAATGGTGGAAATGGATTTGGAAATTGGGCCTTTACAGAGACATGGCTAAACGAATTGCATGATTGGGATATAGCCATACCTGGCTATAATCTATTCAGAAGAGACAGAGAAAATGGAAGAGGAGGAGGAGTAGCCTTGTATGTCAAAAGCAATATTAAAGCTACTGAAATGCAGGGGGCATGGGGAAAAGAAGAAGCGCTCTGGATCGTGTTGGAAAGAGGAGATGGCACTGTCATCCATACTGCTGTAGTCTACAGACCTCCAACACAAATTGAAGAGATAGATAACAAATTGATTATAGATACTGCCAAGATAGCCACAAAGGGGGAAGCGATCATATTGGGCGACTTTAATCTACCTGATGTGGATTGGCTTACTCCTTCTGCAAATCTGGAAAGAAGCAAAAAAATCATGGATGCTCTCCAAGATGCGTTACTTAGACAAATGGTGATGGAACCAAGCAGAAAAAGCTCAACGCTGGATTTAGTGCTCACCAACGGCGATAGCGTGTCGAATGTCTGCGTGAGTGCCCCTGTGAGCAGCAGCGATCATCACACGGTGTGGTTTGAGATAAAAGCCATAGTACAGGCCAATCATAGCAAGCTCAAAGTCCTAAACTAAAAAAACACCGATGTCAATAAAATGGCTGAGTACCTAAAGGAGGAGCTGACAGGATGGAAGGAGATAAGGGAAATGGAATTTCAATGGGCTAAACTAAAGGTGGCAATAAAAGGGGCAACGGATAAATATGTAACAAAAGTAAACAAAAACAAGAGGAGAAGAAAGCCTATTTGGTTTTCCAAAGAAGTGGCTGCTCAAATAAAGGCAAAAACCACAGCTTTCACAAAATTCAAAAGCTTGCAAACAGAGAAACACAGAAATGAATACAGGATCAAACTCAGAGAGACAAAGAGAGAAATAAGGATAGCAAAATCAAAGGCAGAGGTAAAGATGGCTAAAGATGTGAAGTGTGGTGACAAAACCTTATTCAGGTATATTCGGGAAAGGAAGAAGATCAGAGGTGGAATTGCAGGACTCAGAAGTTCTGTGAACAGACTCGTGGAAAGTGACATTGAAAAAGCGAAATTGCTAAACAAATACTTCTGCTCTGTTTTTACCATAGAAAGTCCTGGAGAAGGACCACCTGTGACTCCCAAATATAAAAATGGTAATGAAGTAGTTACCACACCATTCACAGAAGAAGAGGTGTTAGAACAACTTGCAAAACTGAAAGTGGACAAGGCAATGGGACCGGATGGGATACATCCCAGGATACTGAAAGAGCTCAGAGAGGTTCTTGCAGGACCATTAAAGGATGTTTTCAACAGATCCTTGGAAACAGGAGAGGTTCCTCAGGACTGGAAAATGGCTGATGTCATATCTCTACACAAAAGTGGTGACAGGGAAGAAGTGTCAAACTACAGGCCTGTGAGCCTTACCTCGGTGGCAGGTGAAAGGGGATAATAAGGTTTAGTTTAAGTGTACATACAGGAGGCCTGCACAAGGGAAATCAGGATCCTATATATGTCTATATATGGTAAGGAATGTGCTGTGCTAAGCTAAATTGATTGTTCTACTCAGAGATGACTTGCATTTGCATATTGCGATGCTTCCGCTTGGGCCCAAGAGCTTACAAGCAGGAAACAGCCTTATGTTGTCCACTTTTGAATAACGCTTCCCTTGTTGTCACCAGAAGTATTCTGGGACTTGTAGTTAGTTTATTCTTTAAGGACAAATTGTAGTTGTGAGTCGGTGATTCAAGGCAGCAAGAAAATTTATTTTGTGGGGTTTTCCAGGGCATTTAAGCTCAATACACAAACAAGGCAAAAAGGATGCTTCTCCAACATAAAGGATAAATCAGGTAACAGAGAATGACATAACAAAAACCTCTTTTCACTGTTCAGCTGTTCTTATTCCCACAAGCTTATACGGAGGACTGCCTCGTGTGGTCATTCAACAGAAATACAGATAAACTTGCAACAGCTGTGATTTTCTTTTCTCAAAGCAAACTTCTTCTAAGCACTGCTTCTTAGCTTCAGAAGGCAATTAAGCTTAGTAAAACACAGTATTAACTTTCCTTAATTCTAAGCAGGTATTGTACTTATTCTCTATATTGTTTCACAGTCTCTCAGCTCAGTTCAATAATGCAGACTCTTCTTTTAAACACAATGAGCAATCCATTGGTACAGGTTCACAGTCAGAGCTTGGCAAACAGGAATCTATTTGCATTCCTTCTATGGTATCAGGATATATGGTATCTCTATCAAAGTTACAAACTCTCCAAGAGTTTCTCTCCTTTAGAAATTCCTGGAACTGATTCCACAGCAATTTAGCTTGTAAAGGCACAGTTGTATTAGAGGAGTGAACTTTTCCCTCAGCAAACAACTCTCTCAGTGCTTCTAGCTTTGAAGACTCAGCTGTTCTGCTTTTATCAGGGCTATGACTTTTCCCATACGTAAAGATTTCCACCCACCTCTTAGCAGTAGACGGTGAGGGCTCTGCTTCCTGGACCTTAGCAATAGCAAACTGTTTCTCTGTTGATTTCTCAGCTCTGAAACTGCTGGCTTTTCCTTAGGAATGGTTCCTCAGACAAGCGCTGATTTCTTTCTTCCTGGGATCCTCCTGGCTCTGAAATTCAGCCTCCCTATGTCCTTCTCCAGTCCCTCTTAGGTAGCTGCTTTCCTGGGAGTTTTCTTCTTTCTTTCTCCTCCAGCTATGCTCAGCCTTGCTCTCTCTGTTGTCCTTTGCCTTCCTCATAAGAACATAAGATATGCCATACTGGGTCAGACCAAGGTCCATCAAGCCCAGTATTCTGTTTCCAACAGTGGCCAATCTAGGTCATATGTACTGTGAAAAGGAAGCTTATCATAGCTCAGGAAGGAGCTATAGAAAAGGTGAAGTGACTCTGAACAAGCAACCTGTCAGTTCTGGTAGAAATAAGAAAACAGAATTTTCCCATAAAAGACTACCAGTCCCAGAATGCACCAGGTTTCCAACAGCCATTAGAGGAGCTGAAGTGGGGAAATGTGTGTTCAATCAGGAGGACTATGAGGTAATCCCTAAGCACTCATCTCAAAGGGCAGGGCCTGATTCAGCACAGCTGCGCTGTGTTAGGGTGGAGCACTCATCTAGGCAGAATAAAGGTAGAGTTTATTCTACAGAGAATTATCATCACCATCATCTTCATGATCAACTTGGATATCCTCATCCTCAGTTTCATCTGGAGGATCATCAGAAGCAGAAGCCAAGCCAGACAGACAGAGAGGGCAAGAAACCCTTTGGAAGAAAGAAGAGAAAAGCCTTTGAGAGGTCTAGAAGAGTCCGGAGCAGTACGTATACTGGGAGGCATTCCAAGGGCCAGCATACACCATTGGACTGGGGAAAGCCAGAGGAATGGTGCTGCAGAGATAGGAATCTCCAGACGGTACCTGTGAGGGAGACGGCTGCACGTGGAAGGGACCCTAAGACCCGTGCCAGAAGGTATGTGAAGAGAGACCCAGTGTCCAGGGATCTGGATTGGAAGGCTGGACATAGGAACTGGACTACATACTGGCCAGGCTATATAGAGAGGAACTCTAACAGCAATGGAAGCTCAGGTATGAACACTGATCTATGCCCTAGCTATAACCTTGAAAGACAGCAGGGAAACAAGTATTCTCCTGAAAGTGCTCCATTGGGAGATTCATCTGTGCCAATCCATGATATTGAACCCATGATTGTTGAAGAAGGGGGAGGGATTGCAGATGAAGGCTGTGTTTACATGGACTGCTCTCTGTCTAAACTCCTTTGGTGATTTTCTGTTATAAAGTACAGCAACCATCACAAAGAAATACAAACGTGTTCTTTAATCTACTCAGAAAAGCTCCTGAGTAGGATTTTTAGCCACAGAGTAGAAAGCAAGCCAGCTAAGGGGTTTCAGCTGGGTAACTGCTAGCAATCGAGCCTTACCTAATTGCTTGTGAGCTCTGAGGGAATCACTTCTGAATCTATGTGGGAAGATATAAGAAGTTAACCTGAAAAGAACAGTTTTTCTCTTCTTTGTGGCTTTTGTTTGTTGTTTGATACACTGCTAAGAAAATATTAGCTAAAGCCTACAGAAAAGACCAGTTTGTTACCAACCAGGTCTTATTTCTTTTGCTTTGATTGCCTGACAAGTTCAAATGTTGCTTTCCTGATTTTGTTTTTCCAAGTTTAACCCTGAAAGCAAGTATCTTGTTTTATGTGCTACCAAGCATATCTGTGTTGGGAGAAATAACCCCATAAATAAATATCTTATTGGCTTTACTCTCAAGCACAACTAATTATTGTGAGCAGCTGTGTCTGGTGTGAATGGACTGCATTGCCCACAATCCCTTGCAAACCATATTGATATATGCACTTGCCAAGACTGTGAACATTCTCACCCAGGCAGCCGTCTGACAGTACCTAGCAGTTTCCCCAAGAGACACAAGTTCCACAATGCTTGTAGTGGGTCAAGCATTGATATCTTCGGTCACTTCTTAATAATGGTTTATGGACCTTTCCTCTAGGAACTTGTCTAAACCTTTTTTAAACCCAGCTACACTAACAGCCTTTACTACATCCTCCGGTAACAAATTCCAGAGTCTGATTACACGTTGAGTGAAAAAATATTTTCTTTTATTAGTCTTAAATAGTTTACCCTGTAGCTTCATTGCATGTCCCCTAGTCTTTCTATATTCTGATAACGTAAACAATCGATCTACGTTTACCCGTTCCACTCCATTCATTAATTTATAGACCTCTATCATATCTCCCCTCAGCCGTCTCTTTTCCAGGTTAAAGAGACCTAACCTTTTTAGCCTTTCTTCATAGGAGTATCCTTCCATCCCCTTTACCATTTTGGTGGCTCTTCTCTGAACCTTTTCTAAAATCGCTTCCCTTCCCTTTCTGCTCTGCTCATGGTTTTAAGAACCATTGGCTGCTAGGCACTCCCTGTTCTCTGCACCTGTGTGACCAATCATCTGGCAAGCTTGTCTCCACCCCTGGGCTAGGGCGTGGCCTGACCTTAGCAGGGAGCTGGGTTTTTTTCTGATCTGGTGTGCAAGTCTTATGCACAAGTGAATTGTCATTCATTTCAAAGGGGAAACTAGGATTTTCTCCCACTTCCATGTCTTCCTGGGAGCTTTCATCACTACAATAGTTACTGATAAGCTGTAGTGGGCCCCAGGAGATGGGTGGATGACATATGAATATGTTTCTGTTAATGTATAAAATATAGACAATCCCTCCACCCTATGGAATAAACTTACACACCTTTCCTTCTGTGTGTGTTGTGTGTTTTATTCCCCTGGATTCCAGCCAGCTGAAGCAGCATACCACAGTTGAGGGTTCGGGACTTCCCTGGCCTGGAATGACCAACAAGAAACAGACCCGTTACATTTGGTGTCAGAAGTGTCGGATACTCCCGTTGGCCAGGGATCCCTGTGCTTTGGTAGCATGGTTTAAATTAGTATTGACATACTCCCGTGGGCCGGGGGTGTCCCTAGTGCTTTGGTAGCATGGTAAAGTGGTAAATAGGACTTTCCTGTTCCCTGGGTGGGAAGCAGTGGGAAAGCTAAATTTCTTTTTCTTCTCACCTGCGGTTGCTGTGAAGGCTGTGTGCTTGTGTGCCTGTGTGAGTTTGGCAAGATGCCCCTGCCGTATTTCGAAGCGATATAGCGCTAGTGACAGATACTGTGCAGAAAGCAAGTGGCCAGACGTGCGTTTGTTGTGAATATTAGAGAATGGGCCAGGATTGCTTTGCTGCAGCCTAAAGTGTTTATTAGGTTTAAATCTGCTGTGAAAAAGAACTTGTATTCCAGCCATACTCCTGTTCCCCCAGGGGCTCCTCCTCTTGATTCAGAATCTCCTAAAGAATATGTTAATCAGGTGGCAGGGGGCTATTATACTAATCCATGGGTGGATAACATGGCTGGGTGGACGGAGAGTCTCCGCAGTTCTAACCCTTTCCCCCGGGAGGGCAGTTTTTCTGCCTGGCATTTGTAGATGATCAGGGGATTGTGTTTAGGGGACAAGAAAGCTTTTCCTTTTTATTCTGGTGATCCCAAATGGCCTAAATCTTATATAAAGGAGTGTGGAAATGTGTGGCTGCAGTTAGCTCCTTGCTATAATGGTCCATCTCGCTCTATGGAGCCATCTAGCCCCCCTTCTGCCCCTACAGAAAAGTCTCAGGGTACTCTGTCTCTAACTCCTGCTTCTTCTGTTTCTGCCTCACCATCTGCCCCCCTTCCCCCTGAGTCTGCCCATTCTCCTCCTCCTTATCTGACTGCTGCATCTGGTTTATATCCTGTTCTCCCCTCTCTGGAGGACGATGAGTCCCTGGAGGATTTGGTTCTGGCAGCTGGGGTGGGGAGGGGGGTTACAGCCTCCGGCTCTGTACTGCCAGGGAAGGGTACACTGCCTGTCCGTTTCCCGAATGCTCAGGACACGGTGCTTCGGTGTCTTCCTCTTACCCTTACCAGGTAGGAATTCAGCGGGAGCGCAGGGAACGCCGGCGCGCCTGTCAGCAAGGGTCAGGTTCACCTGTGTTGGCTGACAGTGCACGCCTGTGAGATGGTGGGTTGTTAAGGACCCCTCCATCTGAGGACGGAGGGGAGGGTGATTCTCACCTGTGTTGGCCACAGGAAGCCCGTCTGTTGCAGGAATCCCTTTCTCATCTTAGAGAAATTATTGTTGGTATGGGGGTAGGCGGTCCGGGTTTTTGTACTTCCTCGCCTACTACTTCTTCTCCTCCACCCCCCATTCTAACGCCTCATAGCCTAGGGAATCCTTTTGTTTCTGTCCCAGCTGCTGCTTCTACTCCCCTGCTGGAGGTGAAGCAGGAGACCCTTCCCTCTTTGTCTGGAGAAGGGACTTTGCAGCTTCTTTTCTTAACTATTGGTGAGCAGGTGGTTATTAAGCCCCTAGATTCTAATGTTTTATTCTCTATTTTGCAATCTGCCCCGAATCCTATGAGGGCTCCAGCAGCTACTGTTCAGTGCTTACAACGTATGACACGGGGTTTGCAGTGTATGGCTCAGGATTATCGGTTGATTATTGAGGTGGTGTTGGGATATGATGAGGAAACCCTATTTGACTTTTCTAAAATGAAAATATTAGAGGATCCTTTTACTTTCCCTGATGTTGCTGCCCGTGCTTTGCAACAGCCTCAGGCTGTTAAGGATATGTGGGGGGAAGTGCAGAAAGAGTTTGAGCGATTGTTTGGAGCAAAGCAGAATTTGGCTGCTTCGATTGCCTGTCAGCAGGAACCAGGAGAGGGTGTTTCACAGTTTGTGCGAAGATTCAGGAAGTGTTGGAAAGAGGAGGCAGGATTAACTATCCCTGCAGATGGTTTGATGGCTTCTATGTATATACAGACATTTTTAGGGGCCATGCGGCCCGAGGTACAGGTTGCAATAAAGCAGATGGTTGATGAGTGGTTTGATATGTCACCAGTAAAGTTAGAGAAAGTGATTTTGTCCAAAGAAGTGGCGGGCTGTTTTGCTGGAGTCGACAGCCAGAGAGAGAGAGGGAAGGTGAAGATGTCGCACACATGGCAGCAGCCCTGCCCTTCAGGTGAGTGGAGTGGGGGTGCCGGTTATGGGGGATGGGGGAATCAGGGACCCTTTCCAGGACGAGGTGGTGGATTTTGGGGGCGAGGGAGAGGCCGGGTGGGGGGTCGATGGAGTGGTGGTATGTCCCGTAATCAGATATGTTTTAATTGTAAGCAGCAGGGACATTGGAAGAATGAGTGTCCATATGCAGCAGCCATGTCTTTTCCTCCTGCTCCCCCTCCGGTGGCTTCGACGCCTGTGGTGCCAGGCTCCAGAGCCCCCATAGCTCCAGCCCCAGTCATTCCAATTACATGGCAGCCTCCCACAGGTCGTGCCTAGGGCTGCCCTGAGGCAATGGTTCCGACCTGGGTACAGTTAACAGAGAAATGGAAGGACCCCCCCTGTTGTTCTTTGTTGATTGGGGGGGGGCGCCCTGTGTCCTTTGTTATAGACACAGGAGCTACTTGTTCTACGTTGCATGCTTCTATTTGGAAAGAGTCTCTGACGCCAGGTCCTGCCTCAATAGGTATTAATGGAACCTCAACCCCCACTTGGATTGCCCCCCCATTACCCATTATGCCCTTAGGGCAAAAGTCCCCGTTGTTTACGCATTGTTTTTCTATAATTCCTTCTTGCCCGGTTAGTTTGCTAGGGAGAGACTTTTTATGCAAGTTAGAGGCTACGACAGTCAGTGCTGCTGACGGCACTTTTTCTCTACTTTCCCCTTATCTTTTGAATTTGTTGCAGGAGAATGTTGATACAGCGTCGGTGCTGGAGCAGGTCCCTCCTTCATTATGGGCCTCCTCTCCTACCGATGCTGGGTTAGTTCCATGTACCCCTTATGTTGCCAAATTAAAGAATCCCACGGCGGTTGTTTGTGTTAGGCAGTATCCTTTGTCTAGTGTAAAAGATGAAGCTTTACGATCTATGATTGCTGAGTTTGTGGCCGCAGGGATAGTTGTTCCCACTGTATCTCCTTTCAATACGCCTGTGAATCCCGTCCCCAAGGGGGAGGGGTTCCGTTTTACCCAGGACCTTTGGGCAGTAAATCAATTGATTGTTCCATTAGCCCCGGTGATGCCAGATATTGCTGGATTGTTAACCCTTATCCCAGTAGATGCTAAGGGGCTTGTTTACAAAGCCGCGGTAGTGGTTCACGATCGCGATCGCAGCCGCGGCCCCATTGAAATCAATGGGGCCGCGGCTCCGATTACGATCGCAAACCGCTACCGCGGCTTTGTAAACAAGCCCCTAAATGTTTCACTGTAATAGATTTGGCCAACGCCTTTTTTAGTGTGCCCGTCGACCCCCAAACGCAGCCCCTGATGGCTTTTACGCATGCAGGCAAACAATATACCTGGACTCGGCTGCCGCAGGGATATATTGACTCCCCAGCAGCCTATTCCCTAGTTCTTAAAGCATCAATTGAAATGTGGCATCCGCCTTGTTCCTCCACTCTTCTCCAGTATATGGATGATTTGTTATTGTGTTCTAAGACATGTCACAAATGTGCTACAGACTCTGTATCTCTGCTCTGCCACCTTGCCTCTCATGCACATAAAGCCTCTCTGAAAAAGCTGCAGTGGTGCTGTGATCGAGTTACTTATTTGGGGTTTGTGCTGTCCCCTGGAAATCGGGCGCTCTCTCCCGCCCGCGTACAAGCAATAATTAATCTGACTCCTCCCTCAACAGTTACCCAAATGTTGGCATTTTTGGGACTGGTCTCCTTCTGTCGTGCCTGGATCCCAGACTGTGCTTATTGGGATTCTGTTTTGAGAAGGGCTACACTGCAATTGCCTGGTTCTGCATCTATTGAATGGACTGAGGAAATGTTCTCTGCCTTTGCCACTTTAAAAAAGTTGCTTATCTCAGCTCCCACTTTGGGACTGCTGGACTATGGAAAAATGTTTTATCTTTATGTAAGAGAAGAAGGGGGAACAATGGCAGCCATTTTGGCTCAAGATCATGGGGGAGGAATGCGCCCGGTCGCTTACCTCTCTAAAAAATTGCCCCTTCAGGTGCAGGGTATGCCTGCATGCCTGCGAGCCTTGGCTGCTTCAGCAATTGTCGTGCAGCTGGTAACTCCCATTACCCTGTCACATGAGACTACTTTGTTATCTGCCCACTCTGTATTGAATGTTTTGAAAAATCTCACTACTCAGCACATGACTGCTCAGCGTTTGAGTGAGTATGAGGTTATTTTGACTACCACTGAAGGGTTAACTGTTAAGCAGCAATCTCCTGCTTTCACCCCTATGCTGGCGCTACAGGCTCTAATGCGCCCAGTAGATGATTCTGAGCAGCCCCCAGAAGAGCATGATTGTTTGAAACTGATTAACTTTGAGACGTCAGTACGTCCTGATCTGTCCTCCTCCCCGTTCCCAGATGCCCCACACATATTTGTAGACGGGAGCTGTGTCCGCCCTGCAGATAATGCTTATATTGCCTCTTATGCTATTGTAGAACTCCCGAATATTTTGCATGAAGCTCAGTTATTACCTTATGGTTCTGCACAAGCTGCTGAATTGGTAGCGCTTACTAGGGCCTGTGAATTATTTGCTGATAAACGTATTAATATCTATACAGATTCCAGATATGCTTATGAAGTAGTGCATGATTTTGGCCTGCTATGGGGGAGACGGGGATGGAAAGCTGCGGACGGTAAACCCATTTCACATGCACAGTTGGTGAACGAATTGTTGCAAGCTCTGTGTAAACCAAAGGAAGTATCTGTTATTAAATGTGCTGCACATAGATATGATACATCTTTTGTTTCACAAGGCAATGCCCTAGCAGACCTAGCTGCAAAACAGTGCTCAGGCTGAGAGTGACCACTTGCATTCTTTCACTGATCCTGGGACTAGGACACCAGCCCCGCCCATTGCTGCAGACCCTTTGTTGTCCGGATTCTATGTTTCTCCTCTTGAACATTCTTTCCCTTTTCATCATTTACAAGCAGCAGCTGATCCTGAGGACTTAGCTTATTGGGAACAACATAATATGTGCTTAAATTCAGCACAAATTTGGCAAGAAAAAGGGGGTAGTCATAGGGGATTGCCAAAGGCCGCTGCCCCACTTTTAATTAGCCAGGTCCATGGGGTTGGCCACAAAAATAGGAAAACAGTGTTAAAGGAACTACAAGAAGTGTTTGTGTGTAGAGATTTGCCCCAGCTGGTAGAAGTACAATTAAGTCAATGTTTAACATGTGCTAGGAACAATATACAGCAGGGAAAAGCAATTGGACAACTGCAGCATCTGCCCCCACCGCAGGGCCCTTTCCAGGCCCTACAGGTGGATTTTACCTGTATGCCTAGGTCTGTTGGGGGCTTCAGATATTTGTTAGTGATTGTAGATCGGTTTTCTAAGTGGCCTGAAGCCTTTCCAACTACCAAGGAGGATGCTAGAATGGTGGCCAAAACTTTATGTAAAGAAGTCATCTCTCGGTTTGGGTGTCCCCTGTCAATAGATTCTGATCAAGGCCCAGCGTTCATCTTAAAGTGTTACAGTATATTACTCAAATGTTTGCTATTGACTGGAAATTCCATGGTTCCTTACCATCCCCAGTCCTCTGGAATAGTGGAGCGAATGAATCGCACTATAAAAGAGAAATTGAAAAAGGCAACTCAACATGCTCCTGGTAAATGGCCTACTTATTTACCAGCAGTATTAGCAGAAATTAGACTCACTCCTGGAGCTTCTGGGTTTTCTCCGTTCAAAATTTTAATGGGACGCCCCTTCCCTTTACCATGGAAATGGCCAGAGGGAGCAGTAATTACGGCTGATGATTTGCTTATTGCACAGGAAGAGTATGCTGTGCAGTTAGCAAAGTATTTATGTGAGGTGTCTGAGCAAGTTTATCAAATGTTGTCTTGTCCCTCTGCAGAAGCAACACATCCTTACCGCCCGGGAGATCGGGTGCTAGTAAAGCTGTACCATAAGAAAGGACAATGAGATCCTCCCTTCGGTGAACCAGAGGAGGTGTTGGCCGTGACCAGAACTGCCGTATTGACAGACCAACACCCTACCTGGGTCCACACATCCCGTGTGAAGGCGGCGCCTGGAGGAAGCAGTGCGGTAGACGGGGATTGAGCCGAGCTGGTCAAGATAATCGCTATCAAGCCTACTCCGTGGGCATCTTTGTGTCCCTTTCTGGGGATCTTTATTGACTTGTGTTTCTGATCAAGTGTTTGCACCCGGATGGACAGCTGGTCTCACTCCTCAGGGAACAGAACCAGACTAACCAGACGGTATCTCGAGAACCACGGGCTTTACCAGAAGGTTCTCTGAACTTGTGGAAGCAGGCAGTATTAGACATTGTTTCTCTGATGAACATTTCAGACTGCATTATTTGTACTCCTTTACCAAAGGGTGTATCATATGCTCCGGTACACGTTTTAAAGGTTCCCTTAAATGAGTATGCAGGACAACTTGCTTGTGTAGATAATAATAATTTTTCTGCCAGCTGCTATGAATCTTTCACTTGTTCCCAGACGTGGTATATGATGAATATGATACATGATCCTTTGCGTGTATATACTGACCCAAATATGATATTTGATTTATGTTTGATAACAAATGCATCCATTGCTTTTTCACATAGGTGTAACCTGTCGTATAATGTGTTTAATGGGTCCTTCCATTTTGATAGTAATTCAGTCATGACAAGGTGGTATTATCAAACTGGTAATATGGACTTTTCTAAGATGAGAAATGATTGGAGAAATATTACAGAGAGCCCGCTAGTGCTTAATGGATCTGACTTCCGCCGGTATGTGGGGGTTGATCCCATTTATCACGATGGTTCAGCTGTGCTGACAATGGGATCTCAGAATGAATCTCCATATACTTCATGCTACCTCCCAATGTCCCGTTTAAGGAGGGATCTTACCTTATCTACCACAGGAAATCCTTCTGTTAATTGGTTTGCTGGTCATAATATGAGTCGTATATGGACCGCTGGCACAACCCTTTCCGCTGTGGTGAGTCATTATTGGTTGTGTGGGGAAATGATTTATCAATGTATTAACGCATCTTTGCTACCCTGTGCATTGGTTAAAATAACTCCCTATTCTGCTTTAATTCCTCTTAATGTATCCCACCATAGGCAGTTTAAGAGGAATGTTAATCCCTGGAAGTCTGAGGACCCAGAGGATGAAGCTATACAGGCTTCCTACCAATATATAAATTCTACTTATCCTTTGACTAAAACCCGATTAGATGCCCTTAGCTGGACCTCTTGGATCCCGATCTTTCAAACTCCTGCTATCACTGCTGAACTAGGTATGGCTATTAGACGCTTGCAATGTCTGTTGCATGTTCAGATGCGTTCTGTTACTGAATCTATTTCCAGGTTAGCTGAATCTTTGGAACAAAATACTCAAATGACATTACAGAATAGAAGGGCTTTGGATTTGCTTTTGGCTGCTGAGGGCGGGGCTTGTACTTTTTTAAATAAAACTAATTGTTATACTGTTATAGCGAACCACACAATTTTTGTCTTAGATGCCATGAAAAGGATTAAGACCTTATCTGATTTGAATATGGCTGATTTCAAGAGTGGTATTGATTTCGGTAATCTATGGGGTGATGTTGTAAAATGGTTTGGCGGGTTGGGGGGGTGGTCTCAAATGGCTGCTTATTGCCCTGTTGAGCGGTTTTATAATTCTTGTTCTTTTTTGTTGTATATTTTCATTTGTTCTTGGCTGTTGTCGAAAGGCCCTACACAGCTCTACCACTTTTATGTATTCTTATACACCCTGTTTCCACCATCGTGGCTGATTTACCTGAGCATGCCTCTACTGACCTCCCGTTAATAATGTCTGCTTAACGGCCCAGTAGACTGTTTGGCTGTTCTTATAGTGGGCCTATGCAGGCCCAAAGGGGGGATTGATAGGGGATAATAAGGTTTAGTTTAAGTGTACATACAGGAGGCCTGCACAAGGGAAATCAGAATCCTATATATGTCTATATATGGTAAGGAATGTGCTGTGCTAAGCTAAATTGATTGTTCTACTCAGAGATGACTCGCATTTGCATAGTTACTGATAAGCTGTAGTGGGCCCCAGGAGATGGGTGGATGACGTATGAATATGTTTCTGTTAATGTATAAAATATAGACAATCCCTCCACCCTATGGAATAAACTTGCACACCTTTCCTTCTGTGTGGGTTGTGTGTTTTATTCCCCTGGATTCCAGCCAGCCGAAGCAGCATACCGCAGATGAGGGTTCGGGACTTCCCTGGCCTGGAGTGACCAACAAGAAGCAGACCCGTTACAGCAGGAAAAGTAATGGAGGCGCTCCTGAAAGAGCGAATAGTGAACTGTCTCAACACCAACAGGTTGCAAGACCCGAGGCAACATGGCTTTTATCGAAGGACGATCTTGCCAAACAAATCTGATTGAGTTATTTGACTGGGTAACCAGGAATCTAGATCAGGGGCATGCGATGGATGTCATCTACCTGGATTTCAGCAAAGCCTTTGATACTGTTCCTCATAGGGGGCTTATCAATAAACTCATTAGCTTGGGGATGGATCCCAAGATGGTAAATTGGATCAGAAATTGCTTGACTGACAGACGACAGAAGGTGATGGTAAATGGAGCTCACTCGGATGAAGGGAAGGTGATTAGCGGGGTGCTCCAGGGGTCGGTCCTAGGCCTGGCACTGTTCAATGTATTTGTGAATGATATTGATGAAGGACTAAATGGAAAAGTCTGTCTTTTTGCAGATGACACAAAAATTTGCAACAGAGTGGACTCCCCCGAGGGAGTGGTTAACATGAGGAAAGATCTACAAAAGCTGGAAGAATTGTCTAATGCTTGGCAATTAAGATTTAATGCAAAGAAGTGCAGAGTCATGCACTTGGGTAGCAGAAATCCAAGGGAAATGAACGCGATAGGGGGTGAGAGGTTGGTGTGCACAGACCAGGAGAAAGACCTTGGTGTGATTATTTCTGAAGATCTCAAGGTGACAAAACAGTGCAACAAGGCGGTGGCAAAAGCCAGGAGGATGTTAGCTGCATACAAAAAGAAATTACCAGCAGAAAGGAAGCGGTTCTTATGTCACTGTACAAGTCACTGGTGAGGCCTCACTTGGAATACTGTGTTCAGTTTTGGAGACCATATCTTACAAAGGATGTAAAAAGACTGGAAACTGTTCAGAGGAAGGCAACCAAAATGATTTGGAGCCTGCATCAGAAGCCTTATTAGAAGAGACTTGAAGACCTAAACATGTACACTTTGGAGGAGAGGAGGGACAGGGGAGATATGATTCAGACCTTTAAATACTTAAAGGGAAAGAATGAACAAACAAACCTCTTCAAAAGACGGGGAAGCTGTAAAACTAGCGGGCATAACAGGAAGCTGCAAGGGGGTAAATTGAAAGGCAATGTCAGGAAATACTTTTTCATAGAAAGGGTGGTGGATGCTTGGAATGCCCTCCTGATGGAAGTGGTGGGGGCAAACATGGTGACGGAATTCAAAATGGCATGGGACAGACACAGTGGATCCCTTTACAGCAACAGGATAAAATCAAAATAAACGGAACCATCTAATTTCTCAACAAATAGGAGTGTCCTACATGGAGTGAAGGGTTCACCCCTAAACAAAGACATGGGGAGGGTGGCCTACTGGGCAGACTAGATGGACCATACTGGTCTTTATCTGCCGTCATTTACTATGTTACTATGTAAAAGCAATACGGTATTTCCTTGCTTGCTATGGAGATCCTTTAGGGATGGCCCTATGAAGACCCTTTATGTCTGTATCTGCTTCCTTTATGCCTTCTTCGGTCATAGCCTCCTCACCGCTCTAGTTTCATGATTCTGTTAAAAACTTAGATGTCATTCTTCACTCTGCCCTTTCTTTCAAAGCCTATTTAGACTCCTTATTCAAATCTGATTGATTGCCCTTCGTCAGCTTCATTCTGCCCAATCTGCTTTCACTCAGACTCACTTCAGTCAGCTAGTTCTGGTTCTTGTTATTCCACATCTAGACTACTGCAATTCCCTGTTCCTCAACTTTCCCCAGTATTCTCTTTGTCGCTTACAACTGATACAGTCCACTGCTACCAGACATATTCATGGGCCCATCAGTTCAATCATGTTTCTCCTCTTCTAATCTCTTTGCACCAGCTTTCTATTTTTTTAATTTATTTTGCACTCGCTATAAAATCCTTGTTCTGACCCACTGAGCTCTATTCTCTGATCACTTTTATTTCCCCTTACCTCCTAGGTCACTCCCTTCATTCGTCCAATGCTGCTCTCCTTTCCCTCCACTCTCTTTCTTTTCTACACCTTGTTGCTTCTCAGAACTCTTCCTTCGGCTATGCGGACCCTTCCTTATGGAACTCTTTTCCTTTCTCTCTTCAGGCTGAGTCCTCTTTTCCCATTTTCAAGAAGAACCTTAAGACCTGGTTGTTTCAACAAGCTTTCCCCCAGGCCATTGCCCCTACTCCCTTTCCTCAGCCAATAACCTGCTTGCTTTCACCTTTTCCCTCCACCCATTCCTGCATTGTAATGCCCTGCTGACCCTATCCTTTTCTTCCTTCTTTCTGTTTGTTTCTCTCCATTTTATATATTTTTTGTAAACCGCTGCAATAGCTTTTTTGCTTGCCGGCAATATATCAAGCACCCAAAATAAATAAATAAATAAAACTAGCATTGTTTCAAGCAATGGCAGTGTGTGAAAAATTTCTAGCAGAATTTAGTTACAGATGCAGATGAACCAGAAGCTCATTTGCAGCTGCGGATAAATTTCATACAAATGTCAGCTCACCCAGGAACAATTCTTCAAGTTAGTATATCGGGCTCTTTGTCTTCTTTCTTAGCAAAGAAAGAATACCTAGCAAGAGAAATTCTGTTTTTCTGTCTTGGCAGCAGAAGAATGCCACAGTGTGATCCAATTCCCAATCAACAAAATTTAAAATGACTTCTACTGTGATTACACTGGAGAACCAGATCAATGATTCAACTTGATGGCAAATTGTAATTACTTTCAGATAGAGAGCTACATTTTTCTCTATGGAAAAGAAAATTATTCAGGTTATTCTTTACTTTTTGAAATTCATTACTGTATCATTGTGTTATCATAAGGTGTGCTGAAGACATACTAAAATTGCAAAAATTGTGTTATATAATTTATTTTAAAAAAAGAAATCATATTCCCAGGACATAAGTCCTGCCCGATGCAGTGTACAGAATCAAAAGTAACCATTGGTAACTTACCAAAAGACCCATCTGCTAAAAACTGTTACATGTTATGCAAAAGGATGATGATATCTGAAACTGTATGTAACATTTTTGCTGCACAGTGTATATCCATCACACTAAACAATGTGATAGCTCTATATCACACAGAGAAATAACAGAGTGATATTTTGACCATTAGGGAATCACGAAATATTACAGAAAATTAATGTCAGCAAAAATATAGAAGTCACCTATTATGGCACATTAATACACATTTTAAGTGTATGCTAAATAATATTATTAGCACCAAAACAAATATTCAGCGGGGGTAACATTGAATAGGTTCTCCGTGTGTCAAAAGCTTGTCAGATACAGAACACTTTATAAAATAGAAGACACATTTTAGAAAATACGTAGATGCTGCTAGTGGAGTACAGAGACTCTAAGCACACTTCCTTTTAATTTGGAGGGGGAAACAAACATTAAGGAGCTTAAGGGAGATATCCTCCTTAAGTTCTCCTATGAAAGGATGGCCAAAAGGAGCACTTCTGCAAAACCTATTCATGTAACGGCGTAGGTATAACATCGGATGTCTTCAATTCTGTTCGTACAGGTGCATCTCCTATAGTACATGAAATGAGAAATAGAGCTGTCAATTTTTGCCCTACCTAGACCATGCTCTGAAACAACTCCTGGCCAAAAATTTAGAAATTTCTGCAGCAAAGAAAGCTTTATTTATTAGCTCATGTCTTTCCACTAGGAACCCAAAGTGAGTTACAGTTGTTATTTCCCCGTACCCAGAAAGCTTAGAATTTAAGTCTGTAGGTAAGAGAGAAGTTGTTTGTGTAAGGTCACAAGGAGCATCAGTGGAATTTGAATACTGAACTTTGCTGATTGAAGGCTGATTCCCTAACCACTAAGCTGTGGCTTGACCGTTTTTCTGCCATAATGTATACATTTAAAATAAAAATAGGGCTTCTAAAATTATCCTCCTATATGTATTTCTGCCCCAGAAAAATGCATAGAAAAAAAGACATCAAAACATATGTGTACAAGTGATGCTGCCACTTATAATCAACACCCAACAACTCTAGAGTAAGGAGAAACTGTTCCCAAAACACATATATAATACCATCACACGTCCACTACACAAAACAATGCACCAGCATTAGAGCCTTCTCATATGTGGCCCCAATATTGTGGAACTCACTCCCCGACCAACTAAGAGCAACAAAAGACCTTCTGCAATTCCATAGGGACCTAAAAACATATTTTTTCATAAAACATTGTTTTAATGTAATAAAGTTGTATTGAGCAGACTCGAATTACAAACATTCCAACACCACAAACCATAACATAACATTGAGGTATACAATCTACCGATTTCAGCAGTCTTATTTACCAGCCAGTAAAAGACAGGTCAAGTTAGAATATCAGAATAACAACAGCAACTGTTATGCAGCCAATACATATACAGTACCCCTCAGTAAGGCCCTGCATCAAAAATCTAAAACTAAAACTAAATCTAAACCCCACCCGTACTGCTGCTCCCCCTTAAAATGGCCCTAATCAGGACAGGCACAAGAATAGAACAGTTATCCTAACATATCATGTAATATAATATAATATTGACAAAATAGCAATATACTAGAAATATAAATGGAAATACTGATACAACTACAACTACAAATTCAGATACAGAGCCCCCCCCCCCCCACACTGAATGCATCAGTATTCCAGAAGTCAAGAGGCTGGGGCAATACTGCTACAATTCTTGATCACTTCCCACTTCTTAAAGCGATTACCCCACACTACAACATAGCAATAAGAAGCAAAAAACCAAAAAGGCACTCGAAATCCCATAAAGGGATTAAGGTTTGTGAAAAGCCCTGCTCAATCCTCCCCTCTCCCACCATCCCTCCCTTCCTCCCATCCGCCCCCCCCCCCAACCCATCTGACCCGTCAAACACAAAGAAGCAAGGGAAAAGAAGAAAAGGAAAAAAAGGAAAGAATTCCCTACCATAGGAGACAAAACCTTTAAAGAGAGTCGAACATCCTCAGGTTACAGCCAGGATTCTCTAGCCCTCAAGTGTCCTCCTGAAAAACTAAACTCCATAGTTCCTCTCCTGGAAAGGGACGTCCACGTACTTGAGCAGTAATTTTTTCCAATCGATAAATTTCCCAACATTTAGAGCGCCACTCTAAAAGAGACGGTGCTCTGCTACGCTTCCAGAAATGAGCTGTCACCGATCTGGCTGCTAGTAGGAGTGACTGCACCAATCTCCGAAGAGAAACCACCCAAACAGATTCAGGAAGAACCCTCAGTAAACAAGACTCCATATCTAATGGCACCGACACCTGTAAACTCCTAGTAATATGTCCTAACACCTTTTTTCCAAAAACTTTGTATGTGAGGACAAAACCACCACATATGGTCAAAAGTACCAGAGCAGCCACATAACTGCCAACACAGTGAATCATCGGCCCTTTTCCATTTAAAAAGATCTAGCGGAGTTATTGATAGGTGATATAGGATCCGAAGTTGAGTATGTATTAGCCCCAGAGAAAGTGAGCATAAGTGTGAATAAGAATAGACTTCCAGCCAAAACTCCTGTTCCTTCCCCGGTAGAGCCGCCTCCCATCTCTGCTGAGGAAGTTTCAACGTGGGCAAAACAGGAGAATCATCCACAGTATGCCTATATAGCCGTGCAATGAAAGCGGTAAGTTTCCCAGATTCAAAGAGGTCATGCTCCCAACGCCTAGGGCACCTATGTATATCAGATTTCGAAGCCTGGGCACCTAAACAGTGGGATAATTGTACATACTGAAACTGAGACAATGGAAAACCCAAACGGTTCTCTAAGCACCCTTTAGACACCGGATTAGCATTCTCATATAAGGAGGAGAGTCTCATCATAGTGAAATCTAAACCCCCTCCTTTACGCATGTTTCAAATAAATCCCAGGGCCCCCAAAATGGTGAAAGGCGTAAAGGAAGCAGATACCCCCATCCGCCTGCATAATGTCCTCCAAGCCTCCCAGCAGGGGCCTAAAAAGACATGTGCCTTCACCAAAGCTACCGCTTGTGAGTCACTAAGAAAGGGTACTTCTACCAGCGGAATCTACCTCAACCAATCCTGTTCTAGTGAAGCCCATTCAGCTTCTGAGTGAATTCTCCACAACAGTAATGATCTCAGGCAAATACAGGAATAGTATAGCTCCGGGTCAGGAAGCCCCATCCCTCTAAACCATTTTGGAAGTGTGAGAATTCGCCAACTGAGTATCGAACACTTCTCCATCTATATAAAGTGAGATACAGCTTGTCTAAGGATCTTAAAAAACGTTCTCGGAAGAGAAATAGGTAATTGCATAAACATAAAAAGCAACTTTGGTAAAACCAACATCTTATAAGTATTAATGTGGCCCAGCCAAGAACGCAAACAATGACCCCAATGTTCCATATCCAGCTTAATTGATTTTAGAAGAGGGAGATAATTCAAACCATACAACCTGGAGATATCACAGTGTATAACAATGCCCAGGTACCTAAATTGGACCAGCACCGGAAATTCTCCCCCGCTATCGAGAGTGTCATCAGAGGATCGGGACAAGCACCTAAGTAAAGTGGACTTCTGTCTGTTTATAGTAAATCTGGATACTTGCAAGAAGCGTTCTAAAATACTTAGCACTATGGGTAAAGATTTGGCAGGATCACTCAAGTAAATCAGTGTGTCGTCCACGTATAGCGAGATAGAATGCCACTCAGAACCTAGGTGGATACCTATTTCCTCTTCACGTAACCTAATATGGACCGCCAATGGTTCCATCGCAAGAGCGAACAATAACGGAGATAGTGGGCATCCTTGTCTTGTGCCTCTGCCCAGACTAAAGGGAGAGGAAGAGGAACCGTTTATAGATACCATCGCCTTCGGGTTGGCATATAACGAGGCAATCCACGTACAAAAGGAGACCCCAAAGCCAAACTCCCGGAGGACCTGAAGAAGGTATGTCCACTCTAACTTATCAAAGGCTTTCTCAGCATCCAATGAGAGGATTCTAAAGGAGCCCACTTTAAGTTTTAGTCCCTGTAACACATTAATTAGCCTTCGCACATTTTCAAACCCATATCTATTTTTTACAAAACCAGTTTGATTTGGATGAACAATATATGGAATTAGGGTAGCTAAATGGTTAGCGAGAATCTTGGTGAATATTTTGTAATCCAAGTTCAACAGAGATATCGGCCTGTAGTTGGAACACCACAATGAGCTTTTGTCAGCCTTAGGAATTACCACAATAGTTGCATGATAAAAAGATTCCAGAAGAGTTTTTTTAGAGAGAATTTTGTTAAAAACTGTTACTAATGTCGGAGCAAATAAATCAGGGAACACCTTATACAATTCCGCCGGCAAAAAATCCGGTCCTGCCGCCTTGGCAGATTTAAGGTTCTTCATCGTGAGTTGAACCTCCGGTAATGTAAATGGGTGATCCAGGTGGTTCCTTCCCTCAATGGAAAGTTGGGGAAGAGAAGCCTCATGCAGCCAATCCTGTATGTCCCCTGTCGAAGCCGACGTTCCACTAGTATACAACTGCTCATAGAATCTCACAAAGGTGGACCAATGTCCCTAGACCTATATAAAAGCTGACCCTGTGGAGATTTTATAGCATCAATTCGATGACACTGTCTCTGACATTTCAAGTGCCACATTAACAGCTTCCCTGCCTTATTTCCTTGTTCATAATAACGTTGTTTTGTACGTAAGAAAAGCGAAGCTACTCATTCAGATTCCAGGGCTGCTAATTCTCCCCTGCGGCTAGACAACAAACTCCACACCTTACCTCCTCCCCCCTGCCTATGTCTCTTTTCCAATGCCATAATCTCTCTCCGCAAATCCTCCTGTTTAGCCAGCAGACGCTTTTTAAACGTGCTCAATAGAGAAATCAGATGCCCCCGCAAAACCGCTTTCCCCGCATCCCATAGGAGGGCTCTAGATATCTCCGAGGAGTCATTAAATTTCAAAAATTCTATCCATCCTTTTTTCACCTCTGAGGCAAACTCTGGATTAAGCAGTAAACCGCGAGGCAAAGACCACCATTGCAATGAGGAATTCACTTCTCCCTGCGAGAGATCCATGGAAATAATTGCATGATCGGACGGGCCCATAGTCCCAATAGTTGCCTGCATTAGCCATGCAATCACCGAACCTGCCAAAACCCACATATCAATACAAGAATGGCAATTGTGTGCTGCAGAGTAAAAAGTGTAATCCCTTTCCAGAGCATGCAAATGTCGCCAGACATCACATAAATCAAAATGCGTGATCCAGTCCTCCAGTAACACCCCTGAATTAATCCCTGAGGTCCTATTCCCTGAACGATCCAACTCAGAGCGAACACAGTTAAAGTCTCCTCCTATAATTAATGCACCTTGGCTAACTTTCTGCAGGGCCTCTGAAAGATCAAGCAAGGAACTCCCCACCGTTGCTGGAGGAAGATATATATTCACCAAAGTCAACTTGGACCCATGAATGGACCCTACCAGAATCAGAAAACAACCCTCTGGGTCAGTCACTTCTTTAATTAGCTGAAATGGGCAAGTAGAAGAAAACAGAATAGCGACCCCCCTCTTCCTCATGGAGTAATTAGCTAGGTGTATTTGGGGAAACCTACTTTTGGCAGAATCAAAGTGGTCCCGCTGGGCCAAATGGGTTTCCTGAAGAAAGATTATCTCAGCCTTCTCCCTACACAAGTGGTCTACTATCCTCCTACGCTTACAGGGATTGTTTAAGCCATGTACATTCCAAGAAATAGCCCTAACCATATCCAATCCTTGAAAAGAGCCACTTGCAAATTTGCATCCTTAGCAACATCTTCTTAACTACAGCCTCCATGCTATGAACCACGGTATTCTCACCCCAAAATCCCCTCTCCTTCCTTCCCTCTCGAAATAACTGAATAGAAAAGAATTATCAGATAATCAATAGTGACTGTCTAGTGCCCAGGTCAGAGAAATCCCCCCAACCCCCACCCTCCTTCCCTCTCCCTCCCATCCCCTCCCCCCAACATTCCTATAATTGCAGGAAGTATACCAAACATATAACAATCTTAATAATGGTGACACCTCTAGTGTCTCCGAATAAGGCAATGTGAGTAAGTGAGTGAAAGAATAGCCCCCAACTTCCCTCTTTGCCTACATCACGGCATTATAGAAATGAATTATCCTTGAAGATGCTTCTCTATAACCTAGTACAGCCCTTAAGCTAAGATCCTTCCCAGCCTCATTCCTCTCTCCCCCCTCCTCTTTACCTGTCCATCTGCTTCCTTACCATTCCCTTTTGATCCAGACCTACAACCCCGCCACTAGCGTAACTTTCACAGTGAATCCCCCCTATCATAATGCAAGTAATGCAAGTACATTAAAAGTGTAAAATGTGAGATGAAAACACAACCCCGTATACCACTCTATCAAACAAATGACAATCACAATAAAGTTATGTAGGAGCGGAGGTGTCCATCTCTTTTGGAAGATTGGAGTCAGGATCTGAGTTGGACGACTTGCGAGATCTGGGCACCTTGCGCCTCTTTGGCAAGGACATCTCCCACTCCTTGTTGGAGCTTCTCTGACGTATGGGACGTTCCCCATGTTGCATCAGGTTCAAGAATTCCATTGCTGCTGACAAATCTGAAATTTTCTTAGCACTATTGTTCCATTCAAACAATAAGGCAAAGGGGAAGCCCCATCAGTATGCGACTGCATGCTTCTGCAGTGCCTGGGTTAAAGGTTTGAAACCAAATTATATCAGAAGCAACACAGACCTCTTATCCTTCAGGAAACAACTTAAAACTGCACTATTCCAAGAATTCCTCGGATCAGAGACAAGCACCCACCACTGACTCCCTCCCAACCACCATATTTCGTCCCCCTGAACATATGTCATATGTAACCATAACACAACGTCTATGTCTACGTCCCAATTAATTGTTAACAATCATTATTGTTGGCCACCAGGTGACGGCCCCAAACCCTTGTAATTGATTATTGTATGTTCCTCCGCTTTGACCCAGTGAAAAGCGGGATATAAATACAGCTAAATAAATAAATAAATAAAATAAATAAATGAAACTTCTTCGACGCTCCAAGGTGTATTGAGAGAGGTCTTGATATATTTGGATCTCTTGACCTTTAAAGGCCACCGACCATTTCCCCCTGAGACTTCTTAACAGGGCCACTTTATCTTCGAAGAAGGTAAAACAAATGATCACTGCACGCGGTTGCACATTAGAAGCCCGTCTGACCCCAAGTGAGTGATGTGCCCTTTCCAACCGCACCGGATTAGGAGCATTTGGTACACAGAAGGCATAAAGCTCTTGAACTAGAGCCACAATATCCTCTGAACCGCTTGATGGCTCTGGGAGACCAAATATTCTGATGTTATTGTGTCTTTGCCTGTTTTCAAGTTCATCTTGTCTTTCCTTTAGATCTTTCGAGAGTTGATCTAATTTTATAATTTTAGACTGGAGGGCTACAGTCAAATCCATTTGTTCCCCTATATTAATCTTGGTTTGTGTTACCCTATCATCCAGCGATTTAAGATCTTCTCGGATATCACTCACCACTTTGGTAAAGTCCTGACGGAAGAGTTTAAGCTCCCTCATGATTTCCAAAAAGTCGGCTTTTGTAACCGGAGACTGTGGACCCAAGGAAGTGGATTTGGAGCCAGACACTCCCTCTGTTGTAGGTGGGGAATTTGAAGTGAGAGAATCCTAAGATCTAGCAAATTTGGATAAAGAAGATGCATAGGATTTATGTGGTGGCCATGTTATGTCAGATGACGCAAAGTACGCGTTCCAACAGTCTCGTACCGTAAGCTCTCTGCCGTGTGTAAGTCAGACTGCCCCATCTTCACAGGAGGTGTAGAGAATCTTCTCCACCACCAAAGAACTGCAACCACCTATGAAATTTCAGCTATCCACTTGACAACAGCAAAGAATGCAGCGGTATCGTTTCACAAAGTCCAAAAGAGCTTCACTGGGATAGGAAGATTGATCTGAAGCCCATTCACCTCCAGGTCAAAAAATAGAAATTATATGAGGGAATGATAACCCAACGCTCCATCCAGCATACCAGAAGAGACTGAAACGTATATTATATTATCAGCTCCCAGTCAGTAAGTAGATATTCCCCTCCATATCACTCCACTGAGACGCTGGAGAAGTTGGAGTGCTGAAGATTTAGTTTTAGCCAGAAAGAGAATCAAAAGAGGAATTTCAATTTCATTACTTGCATTACTCACAATATACACCAGAGGGAGCACCTGAATAAGGGAAGGCACCAAGCAGTCAGGAAATCCTTGATGCTGCTACTTTGCTCTCACCATGTCTACACAAAGACGAACTACAGCAGCCACCTTGACAGAGAAGTGGTCCTGCACTTTGTTAATACTTCCCCTGCTCTTCAAAAAGCAGATCGCTGCCTTTGTGAAGGTCTCTGGTGGAACAATAAAGATTATCTGAGCCCTTTAAAATTCCGGCGGCCATATTGCTTGTCACGTTGTGCGTTTCAACGATGCGTTCCACAGATCGGTAGCCATTTTGGAGGTGGAGACAGCTTACAGCAGCATAGCTTAGCAAGGATCACTACTGTAGTCAGCACCAACTTGCGTTCCAGGGAGTCACAGAAACAGCTTTGCGCCAAAAAAAAAGGAGCCCACTTCTGCGTTCCACAAGGATTATCTCAAGTAAGTGCAATATAATGGTGAAAAATTACATTTCTGGGGGTTGGTAGCTGCTAAAAAACCCAGATGCTCTCATTAGGTTCCCTCAGCAACTTAGCCGCGACTAAGAGACTCCCTTCCCCAATTTAATTCCACCATCAATAAGTGCCGTTGCACTCACTGTGAAGATAATGAAGATAAAATCTTCATTCGGGGCATTCCCTTGCATAGGCATCTGAAAGCAGAGAACATCTGATCGGGCTTCAGTGTGATTAGCCGTCGCTCTTAATCTTACCGGATTCCCAATGGCAAAAACTTACTGCATTTGAGTGGAAGTCTCCGCCGAGTGAGCCACAGGACTAGCCAGGAATTCTAATTCAACCAAGCTGAGGCCAAGAATTTAAAACACAGATTTTTCCTAGGACTAACATATCGCTATGAAAAAAGGCATTTTCAAGTCAGAAAATTTCAGCTATATGCCCGCATGGCCAGTCAATGGAGGAATAAGCTGAGGAGCCTCAAGGGAGCGTGGCCATCTTGGTTGGGCTCACCTTCATAGAACATTTTGGTGACTCAGACAATCTCACCAATTCCCAAGAAAGCTAATGAGCTAACAAATAATTACATAATCTACCTCAATAACCTAAATATGTAGTGCCACTAAATATAACCTTGGCAATGAAATTGTACATAGTTACCTGCATATAGTTCGAACATGTTAAATGCATATAGTTCCAATGTTCAATGTAAAGGTTGTGGGTTCAATGTAAAGGTTGTGGTGATGTTTGATGTAAACTGCCTCTGATCACGGGATGAGATGGTATATAAAACTTTGTTAAATAAATAAATAAATAAATAAAATAAAAATAATCACCGGAGGGCCATTGCATGAACACGTAGGTGGCACTGATGTATCATTTATAGATGTCATCATTGGCAATTTTGATCGAGCTACATGTGTATTCTGGCTTTACATGTACAACTAGCATTTTTGGCATGTGGAACTGAAAATACATGTCCACATGGGTTACAGTAGGCACGTGCTTTTCAGATAAAAGAGAGACCATCAGACAGGGAATATACAAGTATGTATGACATTAAATTACCATTACATGAGGGGGAGTGGCTTGATACCAAGATGGCGGAGTAAATCTTTCAACTTGATTATGCCTAAAAGGAAGGGCAAACAAAAGGTTCCTCCCACAGAGCCGGTACCTGCCGTTCCAGTCGGTCCTATGGATCGTTTTGTACTTTTGATGGAGGAACAGCGAGGGGAGATTCGAGCGGGCACTACGACGGCCGCTGGGGTGGCTTCAGCGTCGCTTGCCCTGGAGGTGTCTCTCTCTCCAGAGGAACGTGTTCCGCCTACACAGGGGTCAGGCCCATTGTCTCTTCTCGCGAGAGGAGAGGCTGCCCCATCCGAAGTTGTCAGTGCGGCGTCTGGTGAGCGGGCCACACTAGGAGAAAGCTTCGGAGACTAGCTTTCTGCTGTGAGGGCTGGAGATACGGCCCCTGTTTCATCTTTGGAGACAGATACTTTGTTTCACCGAGGGGATAGAGCTGACGTGAAGATTCTACCTCCTTCTTCTGCTTCAAAGGGTCTCCTTAAAGGTACTTTTTTGAAGCGCCCCGAAGTGATTTCTATGGAGACAATCTGGGATGCGATATCGCAGCTTTCTTCTGTAGTTAGCCAACAATTGGAAATATCATCTTCACGGCTGGAGAATTTAGAGAGTATTTCCTCTGGAGTTCAGCGAGAACTGGTTGACCTTCGTTCAAAGATTGAAAATGGAGAACAGAAAGTGTCTCAGGTTTCCTTTATAACTGAAGCTGTTATGAAAGATAATATTGCAATGAAAATGAAGCTGGAAAATTTGGAAAATGTTGTGAGAGCATCAAATCTACGTTTGTTAAACTTTCCAGTAGTCTCTGAGTTATCTCCGGTTGAATTGTTTAAAAAATATCTTCAGGAAGCCTTAATGATACCAGCTGATATGATTCCTCCAGTGGTTAAGGCATATTTTTTGCCTAAGGGAAAAAAGGAGGGTAAAATATCTGTGGCTGCTTTAGAGATGGATATCTTAGATGTTTCAGCTTTACTACAGTCACCTAAGAAAGATAGTTTAGCAGTTTCTACGATGTTGGTGACTTTTGCAATTCCTTCGGATAGGGATTGGTTATTAAAAGTATACTTTAAGAAGCTATCTATTTTATTTATGGGGAGGAGGGTTGTGATGTTTCCTGATGTCTCCAGAGAGACTCAGAGGCGGCGGAGAGCCTTTTTGCTATTAAGACCAGGAGTCCTTCAGATAGGGGCTTCATTTATACTCCGTTTTCCTTGTAAATGTGTTATTTTTTTTTAATCTCATAAGTATATGTTTTTTCAACCAGAGGAGTTATCTTTATTTGTCAACTCTCAATTGTTAACATCATCTCCTCAGTGAAATGTTCCTTAAGGATTGTCAATTCTCTGTTCTCCGCCTTTAATTACTTGTAGTTTGAATTATTTCTTGTATGTTGAATATTGGGGAGCCACCTCTCCTTATATTCTTTCTATGCCATTCTCCCTATTATTGTGGGCTACCTATACTCTTGTGAGTTGTATTTCTTGGTATACATTTCTCAGATTTTTATTTCACAAGTAGTTGTTTGCTGTACAAGCATTTGCTTGATTAATTTTTGTAAAATTGCATAAATAATAAATAAAAAATAAATTACCATTACAGCATCCCTCTAAATCATGCATTACTTTCTCTATTCATTTATCTTTACTTTTTTTGATTTGAAATTGAAAGTCACTTATCTTCAAGGATTTGGGCATTGGAGAGAATTTATCCATTATTAAAAATTAAAATCTATAGTATTGGAATACATCGAAACATGAGCATTATAGTTAGGGTATATATTTTTCATTGCAGGAGTTGCACTACAAGTGGACAGAGAACCATTATCACTCAGAGTGATAACTGAATTGGTTAAAAAATACATACTTAATATACCTAAATTTCACAATGCACTTACATAGAAATTTAAGAAAGAACAGTAACGTACACAGTAACATAGCATATGACAGCAGATAAAGACCAGTATGGTCCATTTAGTCTTCTCAGCAAGGCGGCAAGAGTAGGTGCACCTGCCGCTCCCTGAAGGTCACCCCTCCCCATGCCTTTGTTTAGGGGTGCACCCACAGCTCCGTGTAGGTCAGCACTATTTACTGAGATATAAGAGATAGATTATTTTGATTTCATCCTGTTGCTATAAAGGGATCCACTGTGTCTGTCCCATGCCATTTATAATTCTGTCACTGTGTTTGCCCCCACCACGTCCACTGGGAGGGCACCCACCACCCTTTCAGTGGAAAAGTATGTCCTGACATTGCCTTTCAGCTTCATGGTATGCCCTCTAGTTTTACAGCTTCCCCATCTTTGGAAGAGGTTTGTTTGTTCATTAATACTCTAAATATTTAAAGATCTGAATCATATTACCCCTGTCTCTCTTCTCCTCCAGAGTGTACATATTTAGGTCTTCAAGTCTCTTCTCAAAAGTCTTCTGACACAGGCTCCAAATCATTTTGGTCACCTTCCTCTGAACTGTTTCCAGTCTTTTTATGTCCTATGTGAGATACGGTCTCCAAAACTGAACACAACATTCCAAGTGAGACCTCACCAGCAGGGATCTACTACTACTACTACTACTATTCAGCACTTGTAAATCACCACGCACGCAGCGCTTCACAGCTGACATAACAAGAGGTAGCCAACATACAAGAGACAGTCTCTGTACGTCAGGACTGAGGTTGAATCGCGCCCTATGCGACTTGCACAACAGGCGTGCACCCCCATCCCCCATGGCAGGAGAGAAGAGGCGCGCCCGCTGTGTAAGTTGCAGGGGCGCTAAGCAGATCTGTCCTTCCCTTCTCTGATGTCGTGTCAGAGCAGGGAGGGACGGATGTGCTTAGCATGCTGCAAGAAGGCTTAAGGGGCACATTTCAGATGTCTGCCATTGCCTGCCACCACTGAGTGAAGAAAAAGTGGTGGCGGCAGGCAACGGCAGACTGCTAAAATGCGCCCCTTAAGCCTTTGCATCCTGTGCGGCCACACTGTGCACAGGGCTGGTACGGTCCTGCTCACCTGTGACTGTACAGTGGCATTAGTACCTCTTCCTTTCTGCTGGTAATTCCTCTCTGTATGCAACCCAGCATCCTTCTGACTTTTGCCACCGCATTGTCATACTGTTTTGCCACCTTGAGATCCTCAGAAACAATAACTCCAAGGTCCTTCTCCTGCAAACCAACCTCTCACCCCATATTGCATACAATTCCCTTGGATTTCTGCTTCTCAAGTGCATGACACTGCATTTCTTCACATTAAATCTTAACTGCCAAGCATTAGACCATTCTTCCAGCTTTTGTAGATCTTTCCTCATGTTATCCAGTCCCTCAGGGGAATCCACTCTGTTGCAAATTTTCATGTCATCTGCAAAAAGACAGACTTTTCCATTCAGTCATACTGCAATATCACTCACAAATACATTGAACAGTACCAGTCCCAGAACCAAACCCTGGGGCACACCGCTAATCACCTTCCTTTCATCCCAGTGAGTTCTGTTTACCGTCACCTTCTGTCATCTGTCAGTCAACCAATTTCTGATCCAGTTAACCACCTGTTGAGTTTATTGATAAGCCTCCTGTGAGGAACAGTATCAAAGGCTTTGCTGAAATCTAGGTAGATTACATCCATTGCATGCCTTTGTTTGGCAAGATCATCCTTTGGTAAAACCATGTTGCCTCGGATCATGCAACCTGTTGGTTTTGAGGAAGTCCACTATTTGCTCTTTCAAGAGTACTTCCATTACTTTTCCCACCACTGAGGTAAGGCTTACTGGCCTGTAATTTGTCACTTTGTCCCTATTACAACTTTTGTAAAGAGGTACCACATCAGCCCTTCTCCAGTTTCTCCTTTCTCCAAGGATCTATTAAAAACATCCTTTAATGGCACTGCAAGAACCTCTTTGAGCTCTTTCAGTATCCTGGGATGTAACCCATCTGGTCCCATGGTCTTGGCCACTTTCAGTTTTGCAAGCTGTTCTAACACATCATCTTCTGTGAATGGTGTGGTATCTACTCCATTCCCATTTGTATATTTGTCAATCACAGGTGGTCGTTCTCCGGGATTTTCTTTAGTAAAAACAGAGCAGAAATATTTGTTTAGCATTTGCACTTTTTCAATATCACTTTCCACAAATCCGTTCTCAGCACTTTTGAGTCCTGCAATTCCACCGCTGATTTTCCTCCTCTCCCGAATATACCTGAAAAAAAATTGGTCGCCACACTTCAAACCTTTTGCCATCTTTTCTTCTGCCCTTGATTTTGATATCCTTATCTTTTTGTCTCTTTTAGTTTTATCCTGTATTCTTTTCTGTGTTCCTCCATTTGCGAACTTTTGAATTTTGTGAAAGCTGTGTTTTTTGCCTTTATTTGTGCAGTCACTTCTTTATAGAACCAAATATGTTTACTTTTCCTCTTGTTTTTATTTACTTTCCTTACATACCTATCTGTTGCCACTTTTATTGCCTCCTTCAGGGGCGGTTCTACCATTAGGCCAACTGAGGCAATGGCCTCAGGCGGCAGTTTTTAGGGGCGGCACTGATTTGCCGCTCCCTAGAAACTGCCTAGGGTAGAACCGCCACACAGGATCATTAAAAATCAAAGAAAGCAGCAGCAGGAACATTTCTCCGTTCCCGCGGCTCTACTTTCAAACTGCTGTCTGCTGCTGGGTTGCGTGGGGCCGGCGGGGTGGGGGGCTCGAGGTCATCGCTTCCGCCGCCCTTTCACTTCCGGCAGAGAGCAGACAAGGAGGGGGGGCCTGGAAGAGAGCAGACAAGAGACAAGGGGGAGCCTGGAAGGGAGCAGACAAGGGGGGGGGGCAGCTGGAAGGGAGCAGACAAGGGGGGGGAGCTGGAAGGGAGTTGACATGGGAGGGGGCACTGAGACTGGTGGCAGTACTGGGAAGGTAAGGGGGTTGGTACTGGGAGGGGAGGCTGTAAAGGGGGCTGATACTAGGGAGAGTTACTGGGACTTAAAAAAGGCTGATGGAAGAAAATGAAGAAAGCAAAAGGAGAGACAAGAAATGGCAGATGGACTATAGACCATAGAAAGAGCTAAAAGAAGATAGAAGAAAACGGAAACCTCAGATCGGGACCAGCATGATCAAAAATCATCAGACAACAAAAGTAGAAAAAATAATTTTATTTTCAGTTTAGTGATTGGACTTTGTGCTATCTATATTTCACAAAGTATGGGGAACTGTATCTCTTATCTGGTGTGGCATCGCAGGTGGAGTCTGGCTTCTTGGGGTTTCATTTTTTTTTTTTTTTTTTTTAATATCTTTATTTTCATTTTCAAAGAAAACAACAAGCATTAAAACACTTAACAGAGAGAGAACAAACCACAAAACAAACGAAAGGCAAAATGACCCCCCCACCCCCCACCCTCCCACTCCTCTAGGGTACGCAATGGAATGTAGTAGCACTGTGCAACCATGCCATGTCAAACAGAGTCTGCATAAACAGCAATATATTAAGATTGTAAAGACTAAACATGCGATTCTTTACTACATTGAGCCACATTCACAAAGTCATTTAACAATTGCCATTTAGAACACATATCACCAATTCGAGGCAGGGTTTTCCGGGGCATCTGCTCATATTTACTGTATAAACAGACATGATTCCACCATTCAGGCATACTAAGATTGGCCGTATGTTTCCAGTTGCGCATGATCAAATGCAGCGCCAACCCAATCATGAAGTCTAACAAGAAATAACCCTCTTTGCATAAGGAAGGGGGTCTGGCCGCTGAGCGAAGGCCAATAATTCGCCACGTGAGGGGCTCCTGAAATTTTAGGACACGTTGTATCTGTGTCCAAACCTGCCTCCAAAAGGTTTGTACCCCGGAACACTCATACACAAGATGAACTAGAGTACCAGCCTGGCTATTACAAGTCCAACATAGAGCGCTAGCAGCCCGATCCCATTTTGTTATTTTAACAGGGGTATAGTAGCAGCGATGTGCAAAAAAGAAGAGAGTCTGAGTGACCGAAGCCGACTTGGAGACTCTCACTTGCTTGCACCAGAATTTCCGCCACTGCTGCGCGGATAGGACCATCCCACTTTCCTGCTCCCAACGCTTTTGAACACACTGTGTTTGTGAAGCATGCTTCTGTCTCAGCATCTTATAAAAGAGTGCCGCAGCACCCGGTAATTGTACAGTTAGTTGAACAAGCTCCACAACCCCTTTGTCCCCCACCCCCTGTCGGGGGTCGACCTGAGAACTGGAGAGACAATGCCTGAGCTGTAGCCACTGAAAATAGAACTTAGACGGCAGGCCAAACTCCTGCTGCAGCTCCCGGAACTCTTTCCATGCATTATCTTTTAGAAGTTGAGTGACAAGCCAGATTCCTTGTGATTGCCACTGGCGCCATAACACAGGCTTCTTTTGGATTTTGAAGCGGGGGTTATGCCAGATTGGCAGCCGAGTGGTAGGACATAAATCTGGGCCACCTGCTCGAATAAGAGCTCCAAAGGCCTCAAGGGTGTCAACTATCATATATGGGCGTTGTGCACACTGTTGAAACTGCATACCCGGAAGATATCTTAGAGGGATCGGGGCGAGTAGTTTTTCCTCAACGTCCACCCAGACAGGTCTATCTGCGGAACAACTCTCCAGCCACTGTGCCCCTTGCTTCAATAAAAATGCCTCATGATAAGTGTGGAAATCTGGGAACCGAACCCCGCCCTCCTCACGAGTAAGTTTAAGTTTCCATAATGCAATCCTCGGAACTTTATTCAACCACAAAAACTGACTCAAAATACGCTCGACCGTTTGATACGCTCGCAGCGGCAGTAGGGAGGGCAACATTCCGAGAATATAGTTAATCTTTGGGACAATCATCATCTTGATGGTCTCTAGCCGCCCCCACCAGGATAATACTAAAGGGGACCATTTGGTGGTCATCTCCCGGGCTATTGATATTATCGCTTCCGCATTAAAACGAATCGTCTCCTCAAGAGGATAACAATAATGAACTCCCAGATATTTTATCTTATTAGGTTCCCACACAAAAGGGAATTTACTCATGTCCTCTTTGAGCAGCCACCGGTTCAACGGGAAGGCGACCGACTTTGTCCAATTAATTCGATAGCCCGAAAGCACCGAATATCGGTCTATCTGCATTAATACCTGGGGGACAGAATCCGGAGAGACAAATAAAAGGAGATCATCGGCATACGCCGACAGTTTAACTTCTAAGCCGGCGACCACAGCCCCCTGGATCTCTGTACATTGCCGAATAAGAAGGGCCAGCGGCTCTAGCGCTAAAATAAATAGCATAGGAGATAATGGACACCCTTGTCGAGTGCCCCGATGTAGTGCGAGTCGCTGAGACTTTGTTCCATTTACACAAATATATGCGGTGGGCTGCGCATACATTACCTGCAAAAAGCGAAGAAAGCCCGGCCCAAAGCCAAACCACTTAAGAGTGGCAAACAAAAAAGGCCATTCCAGCCGATCAAAGGCCTTCTCAGCATCAAGAGAGAGACCGACAAGGGGTTGCGTGCTCTGATCGGCTCCGGCTAGGACGTGACAAAAGAGCCGCGCGTTGTCAGTCGTGGATCTGCCGGCGGTTAAAAGCCACATTGATCTGGGTGAATCAAAGAAGGTATTTTCCCGGATAGTCGGCCAGACAAGACTGTGGCATAAATTTTGTAGTCGACATTAAGGAGGGATATGGGCCGGTAATTAGCCGCCAACGACGAGTCTCTGCCAGCTTTTTCAAAGACAACCACGTTTGCATCTGCAAAGGCACCAACCTGTGGCGCTACATCCGTTAGCGCCTGAAAATAATGACGGAGAAAAGGAGCCAACTCCTTAATAAACGCCTTAAAAAATTCAGCAGGGAGGCCGTCTGGGCCCGCTGCCTTACCAGCAGCGAGCGACATAGTCGCCTGCTCTATTTCATCTCCCGAGAAGGGCCTATCCAGCTCCTCTCTCATCTCCTCAGTCAAAACCGGTCGCGATATTCCCGTAAGAAGTTGCTCGAAACGGTCCTGTGAAAAATTTTGCTCTGACTCATACAGCTGGGCATAGAATCCTTTAAACACTTCTGCAATCTCAGAATCCCGCATCACCAAACCTTGACCTTGTGGGTCACGAAGAGCGACTACCCTCTTGGCCTCCCTTTGACCTTTCAAGGCGCTGGCCAGCAATCTACCCGCCTTGTTTCCCTCACGATAGTAAGCGCCTTGTTGCACTTTGATACTGCGGGAGGCTTCTGTGGACATGATCATATTGAACTGAAACCTAAGTCGTTGAAGCCTTAACATAATACAAGGATCCCCCCGCTGTGTTAACAGACGCTCTCCGGCTTTAATCTGCTGCTCCAAAACAATCAATTGTTGCCGGCGCTGTCTCACCAGACGGATACCAAAACTGGTTATGACTGCTCGGATCGTTGCCTTAAAACCCTCCCACCAGGCCCATCCGGAGGTGTCCCGTGGGGAATTAAACTGAAAGTATTCTGCTATGGCCGCTTTTATTGCTATACAAAATTCTGAGTTGTCGAGAAGGGCTCTATCAAAGGACCAGCCAGCGGAACTGACCTTCTCTCGCTCATCACGCAACACCAGGGAGATGGCCGCATGATCGGATACATGTGCCGAGTGTATGTCAGCCACCTCTAAGTTCGGGATAAGCTCCTTGGATACTAAGAAAAAATCTATTCTCGATTGGGAGAAATGGCGGTGGCGAAAAAAACGTGAATTCCAGTTCAGATGGGTGGTAAAGCCTCCACACGTCTACCAGTGCCATGTCCCTTATCATGGAGGCAAGCACCTGATGTCCTTTAGAGGGCTTAGAGGTCCGCGGTGGCTGCCTGTCTATGAGCGGGTCTAGAGCCTGGTTAAAGTCCCCCCCAAGAATTAGGGGCTTCCCTTTATTCAAATGGACTTCTTTCGCAAGGGCTACAAAGAATTCTGGAGTGTCTGTATTGGGGGCATAAACACAAATAATTTCCACCTCTAGTCCCCCCAGTTTAGCTAGGGCTTTGGTCCACCTTCCTTCAGTATCAGAACAAGTGTGCACAACGCCAGCCTTCAAAGACTTTCTTACGAGAATAACCACCCCATTCCTTTTCCGAATAGCAGGAGAATATGCCACAACTTCAAACGGCTTTATGCAAAGTTTTAGCGTTTCTCGCTGAGTTAAGTGCGTTTCCTGCAATAGCAGGATATCTACCTTCTCATGCCGCGCATAATCAATAATCTTTTTTCTCTTGATTGGATTATTGATCCCTTTGACATTCAGTGAGAAAATTCTATACTGAGCCATAGATAGTATGATTCATGGGATCAGTTACAAGCCCCTTTACAGTGCAGCCTACGAAGACTCCCCCATTTCAGGTTCTACCACAGTGACACCACAGCCTACACCAATTTAACATTCCCTGTATCTGACCATTTACGTACCCCAGAGGAGAAACTGTACCCCAAACCATCTCTGGTGAGCCCACCCGGAACAAGACAGACTAGCAACACCCGCCCACGGTTAACCACTCCACATAAGCGTCATATCAACATTTCACTGAATTACCCACTCAAAACAATACACCATATCTACAGTTGTTGGTTTTTTTGTTTTTTTTTTTTTCCGTTTACCTACACAGGCTACCTCTTTCAGACGATCTGACAACCCCCCCCCCCCCCTTAGCGGGCCGACTGTATGCGGCAACATGACATGCACAGTGCAATATCCCACCATCACCTTTCTATTACAGAGCCTCATACTTATTGCCCCTCATCCAACACAGTCTCCAAAACGCAACCTGCCGATGAGGCCATGACACTCTCAATGCATCTGTGACGCTTCTTTATCTTCTAAGTAAGCCTCCAATGCAGCAGGATCCTCAAATGTTCTAGTATTATTATGCAATGTCACTCGCATCTTAGCGGGGTAGAGAAGGCCATACCGTGCCTGTAGTTGTTGAAGGCGCGGCCTTAGCGCCAATAATCGCCGCCGCCGCTCCACTGTAACCTTGGCAAAGTCGGGGTAAAAGGAAATTCTGTGACCCTCGAGTTCCAAAGGCGCTCGCGTCCGCGCCGCCGCCATAATTTGTACAACTTGCGAGTACCGAAGCAGCCGAAAAATAATAGGTCTTGGCATTTTAACTTGCGGCGTGGTGTGAGAGGGGACACGGTGGGCCCGGTCTATTTCAAGATCCTTCGTAAAGGTGAGTTTGAGCACCGAGGGAATTAATTCTTCCAGAAAGGATATCATGTCCTTGCCCTCAGCCCCTTCGCGGACTCCCAGCAACCTCACATTGTTGCGGCGGGCGCGATTGTTACCGTCCTCCACATCTCTCTGAAGAGCCCGAATCTGCTTTTCCATCTTGCCCACCGATTCCAAGCGGACACTGTGCACGGCGAGGATCTCTTCCGCCTTCTCTTGCCGAAGGGAGACACCTTCGATTTTGGACTGTAGTGCCGAGATTTCCTCCCGCACTGTGTTCAGTGAGTCTCCGTTTGCTTTGACAAGCTCCCTCACCCCACGTATCTCTGCCAATAACTCCTGGTAGGCATCCGGCCCTTCTCGCACAGCCGCCATTTTCTGTGGCGAGGGGGGTTCTGTTTTGGAGCGCTTTACACTGCAGTTCGGCGCGCCGGAGTAATCGAGCCGCTGCGGCTTAGGTCCAGCCATCTTCCCGGTTCGCCCCCGGCAATCCAGGCAATCTCACCTCACTCTATGTACGCTATTAGTCAGGATTCTCGGCGGGTATCAGCTAAGCCTCCGCACTATGCGACCATCTTGTTCAGCAGCAGGCTCCGCCCCCCCTTGGGGTTTCATTTTAATTTTTTGTCTACATATTTTTATTTTTGCTTTAGGTTATGGTCACTTATTCTGTACTTGGTGAGGGTCTGTGTTCTGAGTGTGTGAACAAGTCCAGGTGTTCTGTTAACATGGAGTTTGTACATAGGGATCTGTACTATAGTAATTTGACTTGTTCAGCTTTTCAGATAGGTGTATGGATGTTTTGCGGCCCATTGCAGTGTTATAGTGCTGCTTTTTTTCTTGGTAGGCCCCTTATTGTATGAGTTTTGGAAGTGCATGCTGGTATGGTGTGGTAGATTTTGGCCTTGCAGATCTTAGTGACTTTAGTAGGGTTTTATATTAGTTCCTAATATGCCTGGTACTGGAGAATGTTTGTTGTTGGTGAGATGACCAGAATCAGATTTTTTTTTATTAATATATTGAGTTCTGTGGGTGAATGTCCTACCTCTGCTCTGCACCCATTGTTGAGGAGGCGGTTCTGTGAATGCAAAATGTATGTTCAAAAAGAAAAAGCAAGCACCATAACGCAGTTTATAACAAAATACAAATGAATTATAATTTGGAGTTATAAACCTCTGTGGTTCTCGCTCTTTCTTTTAGTTCCTTGGTGTGTGAACATCTTCAATTTGCTCCACATTATCTCATTGACTTTTTGATTTGGTTCCGTCCCTGAGTGGAGTTTTGGTTCAATCCCTGACTGGAGTTTTGAGAAAGATCCCCACCCTGGGAGGAGGGCGCCCGCTGGGGGTGGGTGGGTGGGGGGGAGCGCATGCTGGGGGGTGTGTGGGGGGGAGTGCACGCTGGAGGGGGTGGGGGGCGCATGCTGGGGCATGGGGGGGTGCACGCTGGGGGGCGCCATCTGATCCCTCGCCTCAGGCAGCAGATTGCCTTGAACCGCCCCTGGCCTTCTTTAGTTTAGCCCATTGCAATTCCCCTTCCCTTATCCCTTCCCACCCTGCCAACTCCTCCATCAGGTACTTGGCCATTTTACTGAAGTCAGTGTTTTTGAAGTCTAGGACTTTGAACTTGTTGTGATTGGATTCTACCTTGGCTTTTATCTCAAACCACACCGTTTGATGATCACTGCTGCTCACATGGGCACCCACCCAGATATTCGACACACTATCTCTGGTGAGCAACAACTCCAGCACTGAGCTCTTCTGGGTCAGTTCCATCATCATTTGTCTAAGTAATGCATCTTGGAAGGCATCCACAATTTTTTAACTTCTTTACAGATTTGCAGAAGTATTCCACTCCACATTAGGTAGATTAAAGTCACCTAATATGATCACATCCCCATTCTTGGCTATCTTTGCAATATCAGCAATCAATTCACTATCCATTTCTTCAGTTTGAGTTGGAGGCCTGTAGACTACACCAGTATGGATGACAGTGCTATCTCCTCTTTCCAACACAATCCACAGCGCTTCGTCTTTTCCCCATGTCCCCTGCATTTCAGCAGCTTTAATATTGCTTTTGACATACAGATCTACTCCTCCTCCTTTTCTATTCTCTCTGTATCTTCTAACTAGATTATAGCCAGCTATGGCTATATCCCATTCATGCGACTCGTTAAACCATATTTCTGTAATGGCCACAGTGTCCAAGTCCATTTCCACCATTAGGGCTTCCAGGTCAGGAACTTTGTTGGCTAGCATTTGTGCTCATTGCTTTCCAGTATTCGTTGACTGACTTGCCTGTGTTTTGCATGGATTTTGTTCTACATGCCCCTTTCCACTTGCCATTGATGTGTGGTTTAAAATTGCAGCTGTTTCCAATGTCATTTTGCTTTTGCTGGGAATGATGTCCTGAACTTGTCCTTCTCCATCCATAGCCCCCTTTCCCTAGTTTAAATGTCTGTCAATATACTGCCTGCATTTTTCACTTAGGATCCTTTTCCCTGTGATGAGGAGATGTAGTCCATAAGCAGTATAGTCTTTTGTTGATCCATCTGTTTCACCAGTCGCCAATAAGAACAACGTGTAATCAAACTCTGGAATTTGTTGCCGGAGGATGTAGTAAGGGCTGTTAGTGTAGCTGGGTTTAAAAAAGGTTTGGACAAGTTCCTGGAGGAAAGGTACATAAACCATTATTAAAAAGGGACCAAGGATAGCAATGCTTGACCCAATACAAGCATTGTGGAACCTGTGTCTCTTGGGGATACTGCTAGGTACGTATCACCTAGATTTGCCACTGTTGGAAACAGGATACTGGGCTTGATGGACCTTGGTCTGACCCAGTATGGCATATCTTATGTTCTTATGTTCTTAATATATCTAAATCCTTCTTGTTTGCATGTATTAAAGTTGTTTATGAGATGCAGCCTTTCTGCCCCTTTACCATGAACAGGTAGAACTTCTGAGAATGCTATAGTGTTAACAATGGGCTTGAGTTTCTCTCACAGAATCTGGAAGTCCCTTTGAACTGCAGAGGCACTGTTTCTAGCCAGGTCATTTGTGCTCAAGTGGATGACAACATCAGTTTTGGAGTGCTCATTTTCTGCACTAACTACAGTATACCAACAATTTGGTTCATATTCCTCCTGGCTGAAGAGCCTGGAAGGCATTTGACTATCTTCTCTTCTTTGAACTGTGTTCCCAAGTTGGTGCCTCTGAAGATGGAATCTTGAAGTAGTAGTAGTTTTCTGTTTTGTGATTTTTTTTTCTTCCTATTTGGTGCATTATCAGTAGAATTGGCATTGAGTCTTTCATTTAAGAGCACTTCAGTTTCCACCCTCATTATGCAAGGCAGAGAAGACTTTATGCAGGGATATCTCTTGATGTATAGGGTGTCCCTGTGTTACAGGTTGCAACCTATCAGAGCCCACTGTGATCCATTTGTTCCTGGGTTATTTGGTTCCTTGTGGGAGCGGTGGTAGATTTTGCTCAGTTTGTACCCTTGAAGAGGTGTGTTTAATTGCAGCTAATTCTTCCCTTAGTAGAGTCAATGCTTAATGCATAGCAGCTAACTTGAGGCATATAGGGCAAGCTCTTAGGTTCCAAATGATTCTTCTCAGAATAAAAGCACCACAGTTATTGCATTGAATACATGGCATGCTGATTTAGCTGTCCTAGGAGTGGAAAAGGAGAAAAAGTGGTTGTAACACCTAATTAAAGGCAGATGTCAATGTATATGATGACTATATAGACAAAACAACACTGGAGTGGGTGGGGTGAGAGGTAGGGTGGGCAGCAACTTAAGTGTCCCTGGCCAGTAGACCTTATAAGAACTGAGGGCACATTGAGATATCTGGCTATGCAAGGAATGTAGGCAGTCTGAATATTCCTAAAAAACCTATATCCAACAGATTAAAATTTATATTAAAAACAGGCAATTGTAAAGTCTGAAAGCCTTAGCTGAGAGTGTAGTCTCTTGACGCTGTCAATGCACCAATCAAAAGAACTCTAGGCGTCATAAGGAGACATTGCTTACTTCTGTTTTGATTGCATCTGGCCACATCAGGAAAAAAAATAATCAGTATTACAAAGCAATCTTTACCTATGTCTAAAATGCATTCAGTAAGAGCGCGATCTGATTATTTTTGTAAAAATATCTATCATAGAAACCTGAGCAACCTCTTCCCTAAATGACTTGAGAAAATTTGTTGTGTCTGAATTTTCTAAAGAGATTTACGTCCAGCTGAGTATGAGTTTCTTTATTTACCAATGTTACATGATAGGCAACAGTAATTCTGAAGAAATCTTAAAGATCTCTGTCATACAGTATATCTTCTAAGCATTTCTTTAGGAGATAGTAATGGAAATTTTGGGACATTAATAAATTGGAGGTTCCTCATCTTAAGAACATTCTCCATATTTTTTATTTTTCTCTGTCTACTGTGTTTTTTATTTGTGTTATCTTTCACCAAAAATAAATGATCTTGTACGAACCTTTCAGCTTTTAGATCGTAATCCTTCAATTTAACTTTTGTCTTTGCTCAGCTCTCTGCCCATCTGGATTCTACACTCTCTTTTCACCCACGACAATCCGGGTTTCACACAGGCCACAGCACAGAGACCATTCTCACTTCCCTTCTCAGTGAAGTTCATCAGGCTCATGATTGAGGTGATCTTTCCCTTGTGGTGACTTTAGATCTTTCCTCTGCTTTTGATATTGTGGATCATCGTACTCTTCTCACTAAGCTGGCTGACCTTGGGATCTGTGGGTCTGTCCTTGCCTGGTTTCGTTCTTTTCTCTCCTCTCGCACTTTCTCAGTCAAGACTAGCTCATCTACCTCCTCTTCCCTACCCCTCCTTTGTGGTGTTCCCCAGCAATGTTCCCTCTAATTTTCTGTAGGCTGTGTGCGCATAAAATATCAGCTGTGTGCAGCTTTTGAAGGAAGGTTAAATTTTTGTGCGCCACATAATGACACTCAGAGTTATATACCTTAAAATTTTATTACACGTCAGAATACAGTATGTACACCACGTTGATTTTAATCAAATTAAATGAAAATAGACGATTACTAAATGAAGCGGGAGATTTCTAGTAATTACAATCATAACTTTTAAATTTTAAGACGTCTGTATTTTCTATCAGAATCAGAGCTGTAATTTTTGTGCGCTCTGTTGTAAAGTATGTGCGCTCACTCGGCGAGGTGTGTGCGCGCACACACGCGCACAGCTTAGAGGGAACAGTGTTCCCCAGGGTTCTGTTCTAGCACCTCTCTTTTTCAACATTTTTCTGGCGCCCTTAGCACTTATTGTCCAACAGTCAGGGATTTCTGGTTATTTCTACGCTGATGATATCCTTCTTGTTCACCACACTAGTTCTCTCTCACCGGATCTTTCCGCGCTCAACCTCTGTCTCTCTCGTGTCGCTACATGGATAACCACTAACTTTCTTCATATTAACCCCGCTAAATCAGCTGCTCTTTGGCTTTCTTTTCACACGTCTCCACCCACCTGCTCCCCACTCTTTCTCTCTACTCCTATCCCTTTAGTCTCTTCCCTCCGCTATCTCGGTGTCACTCTTGATGTCTCCCTCTCATTTCAACATCACATTTCTTCACTTATTCATTGTTCTTTCTTCTTCCTCCATTAAATTCGAGCTGTTCGCCCTTTTCTCCCTTCCTCCTCTCTCACTTCTTTAGTTATTTTCCTAGTTCTATCAAGGTTAGATTACTGTAACACTGTTCTGGCAGGTCTCCCAAAGTATCAACTTCAACGTCTTCAATTAGTCCAGAATACAGCGGCACGTTTACTCACTTACTCCTTCCCCCGTGACCACATTACTCCCCTCCTTCTCCGTTTACACTGGCTCCCACTTAACTTCTGTTTTCACTACAAAATACTCATACTCACTCACAAAGCATTGCACGTTGGCTCTCCTCAGTACATAGCCGACTCCATCCGTTTACAACCTTCTCCCCATCTCCTTCGCTCAGCACATGGTTACCGTCTCTATCTCCCTTCTCCATCCTCAGCTCACTTGGAAATGACACGTCACTCCGCTTTTTACTTTCTGGCCCCAGCACTCTGGAATTCGCTCCCACCTGCCCTCCGTACCGAGACTTCCTTTCAAAAATGTAAGTCCCTACTTAAGACCCATCTCTTTCAGCAGGCTTTTGATCTACCAGACCCTTAAGAGTGACTGGCTTTCCCACAAGTATCTTCCCTAACCTGTCTCTCTCCCACTTTTGCTTTTCTGTTTCTCGCTATCCTGTCCAAATAATGGCGTTCCTTTTCCCTTTCTTGATTTTACTGATTGATTATATTGTACACTGCCCTGATGCAACTGCCTGGGCGGTATATCAAGCAACAAATAAAGATAAAGATAAAGATTAGAATTTCTTTTGTTTGAATAGAAACTTCATTAGAAAGGTTAGAGGCTCAAGTTCTCAAAGAGTTCACTTGTCCAAACAGGCCATCTTATCATCAACCAGATAGCTGCTAAGGTAATTTCTTTAGGCTTTTCAAATGAAATTCAGATGTTCCAAAGCATCCTAATTCCAGCAGGTGAAAAAAAGTGTCTCCATTTGTAGCTCCAGTTGTCGAGAAACTCAAAGTAGTATTTGCAAAAGGCTTTGTTGATGCTGCAACCACACCTTCGGTGGGAACTCCAGTGGGAAAGGTCAGCTGAAGTTCTGCTTCTTGTACCTATAGCCAAATGACCACATCCATCCTCAACATTTTTAGCAGAGTGCGGAGACTGACTTCATTCCCTGGGAAGATAACATCAGTACCCAAGGAAGAATCCGGTCTTCCTTCAACTCACACTTCTCCCAAATTTCACACTTGGGTCACAGTTTCTTTTTTGTATGTCATTATGACATATAAAGGAGTCCATCAGACATTGTAAAGGAGTAGAACTTGATACTATTGGCTACTTATGGGATTTGTCCTCCCTTTTACCCATAGGTAAATATTTAAAAAGGAAAAATGCTGCAAACTAAGGCACTAGACAGCCTCTCCCAATGTAGCGCTGTTTTTTAATATTAGGAGCAATTTTGCATTTGGCCTTTTCTCATTCTTTCAGTCACAATAGCTACTGCTGAGATGAACTAAATCATTTTTGGGGTACCCAAGGAAGCAACAAAAAGATATTGAAATTTTCTAAAGCAAACAGCTCAGAAGACCAGCCATAAAGCTTTAAACTTACTTCTATTCTCAAGGGGAAACAATTGAAATGTTTTTTTTTTAATTTTATATTTATACAATTTTACATCTTGTTCAGAAAATGAGCAAAGTGAAGAAATAATAAACCATGGGATATGTTTACTAAAGGGTGTTAAGGGAGTAAGTGTCCCATTAACACCAGTTATCGACACCCTTGCACACTTAATGCTGCAAGAATTCTGCTTGATTGAGCATTAAAAGCTCCTGTAGTGTTAAAGAAACAGAAGGCGGAGATTGAGTGTTAACGGGGTGAGAGTTGGCATTGACAGTGGGTGCTCCCATAATGCCTGTTTCACAAGAGTGAGTTAGAGTCCTTTATTGAAGGGAATACTAACGCCAAGCAAAACCTCATTGAAAAGGTATATTTTGAGGCAAGAGAGAGTCCTTTAACGTCTGCAGTGTGATCAACACACAGGGGAGATAGTGACCGCTTTGACCTGGTGAAAAGCAGCATATAAGCACAGCTAAATAAATAAATATGATAGTAGCATAGAAATTAGATTAGACATGTAAATGTAGACTGATTGTATATGCCATCCAAATGTGGAAAGACTAGGGGACATGCAAAGAGACGAATGTAACCCATATAAGACAAACAAGAGAAAATAGTTTTACATGCTAGGCCATTGGGGGTACTGGACCTAATAACAATAACATTTTAAAAAAGGGAGGGATTAAGGTTGGAGCTCTGAGGTGGGAAATTTGGCTGCAGAGGCATGAGAGCCATGCTGGAGATTCCTGAAGGCAGCAAAAGCTTTCTGGCCCAAGGATGACCTTGTGGTGGGAGTGGAATGACAAAAAGAGTTGAAATTTAAAAAATGAAAACTAAAGGTTTAAAAAGTTCAGAAAAGACAGAATAAAGGTTGCAGAGCCCTATGAAGTGTTTTTTAATGAAAATTTGGAGCTGTAGATTTAAAACAGAGAGCATTGAAAGTTCGGAGACGTGGCCTACTCCCATTTTTAATTTTTAAAGGTTTTAAAGTTATTTATAGAGTTCCTTGAGGTCCAGGGGCCTGGGGAAGGTGTTTAGCTTTTGTATGTAAGTGTTTATCAAGTTACGATTTAAGCAAGATCTGTATGGAAGTAAATTGTGATTTAAACATTTTAAAAATTTTAGGGTTCATGTGCTGGCATTGTGGGAACTTAAAGTCTGTGCAAAAAGTGCACTCAGAGTGTTTAAGGATTAATAAAAATTGAGTTTTATATATAACAGTACCAGGATGTAAGGGGAGGGGGGAGGAGGGATATTCAAAGGTTACTTTGTTGCAAGCAGGCTCAGCTGATTTGAAGAGAGACTGATACAGTTAGATGAAAATTTATACAAAGGAGGCAGCACATGTTGGAATAGCCTGATAAATGTCTATGTGGACTGGAAAGCATATATATGGGGTTTACTTTGGGAATTAGGAAAAACTAGGGGTTTTATTTAATTTAGAATATGATTTTTTGTGATGTCAGAGGGTGGAAGAATATGATGGAACCTGGATTGGAATACTGGTTTGTTGATGAAAAACTGTTTTTTTAATGCTTGAAAGAAGAGTGTGGATGCCTGTTGGGTTGTCTGAGTGAAGGGCCCTGAATGAGTGGATTTTTGAGGAATGTATGAAGTTTAATTCAGGGATTGAATGATATTATGTGTGGTCTGAGAGAATTATGTGGTTTAAATGTATTTTTCCTGATTTTGTGGGAGAGTGAAGAGTGAGGGGAAAGTGAATGTAAGAGCAGTGAAGAAAGGTTAGGCAAGAGGGAGAGGTAGGTAGAATAGTTGGGAAGAGAGAGGTTTTGAGGGAAGAAAGAATATAATTTATTGGGAGTTTTATTTTTTTTAGAAATAAAGAGAGCCTAGAGAGAAATATTGATAGAGTTAGAAATATAGTGAGAGGGTCCTGAAATAGGGAAACCAAGGAAGAGAATTATAGGAGAAGTGAAAAAAAAATAAGTTTAGGGGACAGATATTGAGTTTAGGATTTGGAAGAGGATTTAGAATGTAAGGCTCTATAAAAAAGAGGGAAGGAGTGAAGTGTAGTAGTCAAGCATCTGTGAGAAAGAGAGAGGGTAAGAGTGCTGGAAAAATGAATGAGAAGCTGAGAGTAATAGGGAGTGAGACTGAGCCAAAGGAAGAGGTGTGCAAGGAGAAAGAGGTAGGAGAGAGTGAGAAGGGAAGAAAGAGAGAGAGGTGAAGAGAGAATGAGAGAGAGAGGGAGTGTTAAGGGGAAATCCTTGAGCTATAAAACAGGTTTTTTTTTCCTGGCCAGGTCTATTTTAATTAATTTTGTCTAGAACAAATTTTTGGAGGGAGGAGTTTAGGAATAGGGACAGGAGGCTAGGGGCAAAGAAGTTCCTGTTCCAATGCTGCAAAGCTGAATCCAACTCTGAGAGGTTGTGCTCCATATCAAGTGAAATGAAGATTCTTCACTTATTCCATCAAGAGACGTGACAAGAGGAGCTGATGACCTGGGCTCCAACACTGAAGACAGCTATGATAAGTACTTACCTGAACTGTGTGTTGATATTTATTTGAGCTTAAATAAGGGGTACATATTAAACAAAACACTCAGAGACAATATATTTTTACATGCTCAAAATGTTGTAATCAACAGAAAATGTATCCTTTCATACTTACCTTTAATTACATCTGATTATGTTATACTTACCATCTGGAGAAAAATAAATATAATTTTGTAACATCAAATGCTCCAGGCGTATCCTTAGATTCATAGTTTACTCCATTCCTCTGTGTTTATAAGCAGGTATTCCATGGGAATGTAGTATTTCTTAGACCCTTGGGCTCTGTAGGGGTTAAAGGTTGTAATATCTTGTACTCAGTCACTGTAGACATCCTAGCTGGGGAAACCATCCCTTATACTGCCCCAAGAGGTTCCCGGGTGGTTGCATAAACATTAGAACCATCAGTCATTGGTTGATTCAAGTCATGTGAGTACTGGCAATTGATCACAGGTGAGTCTAATTTTACTGCAATGGGAATGTAGTTCTTCTGTTCAAACTGATTTGAATTGTTTATAAGGATGCCAATAATCATGCCCTGCCAATGTCCCCGTTTTTATACTATTTCCTATCATTTCCATTTTAAATTGAACTTGTTTTATTTGATACTTTTATGTGTCAAATATGTGTGCATATTTATTTATTTATTTTATTTAATTAGATTTGTATACCACTTTTTCCTTCAATCAAAGTGGTTGACATCACAATATGGGTCTACATTGAATAGGAGGGAGGGTGACAAGACGTACACAAAGACTTTAGGTGCTTGGCTTTTATCTTCACATTTAAACGTATTAGTAGGAAGGGGTCTTTAGTTTGCTTGATCATAGGATTCCATGAATAGTAGGGTTTTGAGGGATTTGCGGTAATCCTTGAGGTCATTTAGTGCTCGTAGTTCATCCGGGAGGGAATTCCAGAGGGCCGGTGCTGAGTGATATAGCTCTGTTGGAGGTTACTTGTTTTGTCTAATAGTATCCTGTGGGTATGCGGAGTCTATTGCTTCCATTAGCTCATCTGGGCTGGTTGATTGTGTCCCTGTTTAGCAAACTGTGGAGGACATCTGCTGTGCATAGGTGCATAATCTTGAATATGTTTACGGTTGTTTGAATCTTGCCCATGCAGAAATCAGTAGCCAGTGCAGTTGCTGAAGTATAGGCGTGATGTGTTTGTGCTTGGCTGTGCCAGTTATGATGCGAGCTGCAGTGTTCTGCACTAGTTGGAGTGGATGGATAGATTGCTTGGGTAGATCTTGATATAGAGAGTTTCCATAGTCCAGTATTGGGGTGATGACTGCCTGGAATACAGTGTGGAAATGGTCTTGGCTGAGGATCCGTTGGAGTCTCCTGATGAGCTTTAATTGTTGGTATGCCTTTGCAGCGGTTTTGTTTATATGAGATTGTAAGTTTAGAGTCTTGTCCAGGGTGACATCTAAGTATTTCACCTCGTCCTTTATTGGTATTGTTCGGTTTAGGATGCTGATGGCTTGAGGTGGGTTGTAATTAGGATTGCTGGATATGATCATTGCTTCCGTTTTGTCAAAGTTGACAATGAGGTCTTGCTTGGTAGCAGCTCCCTGAACAGTGTTTCTTTCCCCTGGTCTCTTGCCTAGGGAATGAGGTATTCCACAGACCTGGGGAGCTCATCCAGGCCTTCATTTCCCAGAGAACGTTTCTCCATGTAGAGTTTCCATTGGTATCTCCTTGGTGGTCTCCTCTGCTCAAGAAACCTTCTCTTGATCTTAGCTCTCCTTCTAATTATTGTCCCATCTCCCTTCTTCCCTTTGTTTCCAAACTTCTTGAGTGTGCAGTCCTCCACCATTGTCTTGAATTTCTTTCCTCTTAAGCCCTTCTGGATCCTTTTCAGTCTGGCTTTCACTCCTCACATTCTACTGAAACGACACTTGCCAAAGTCTCCAGTGACTTGTTCCTGGCTAAATCTAAGGGCTTCTACTCTATCCTTATCCTTCTTGACCTTTCTGCTGTTTTTGATACTGTTGACCATCACCTTCTCCTTGACACATTATCCTCATTTGGTTTTAAGGACTCTGTGTTGTCCTGGTTCTCTTCTTATCTCTCCCTTCACTCATTGCTTTGGTGGTTCCTCCTCTACTGCTAGCCTGCTCTCAGTTGGTGTATCCCATGGGTCTGTTCTGGGCCCTCTCCTTTTCTTTCTCTACACCCAGTCCCTTGGTGCTGTCATCTCCTCTCATGGATTTCAGTATCATTTTTATGCTGGTGATTTTGAACTCTATCTTTCTACACCTGATATTTCTCCAATACTCCAGGCCATATTTCTGACTGTCTCTCTGACATTGCCACCCAGATGTTTCACCACCATTTGAAACTAAACATGGACAAAACCAAACTTCTTATATTTCCCTCTAAACCTTCTACTCTACTTACTCCTTTTTCTATCTCTGTTTCCTCAGCCCGTAACCTTGGTGTCATCTTTGACTCCTCCCTATCCTTCTCCTCACATATCCAACAGATAGCTAAAACCTGTCATTTCTTTCTCTATAACATTAACAAAATGTGCCCCTTCCTCTCTGAACACACTACTAAAACACTTGTCCACTCTCTAATTACTTCTCATCTCGACTATTGCAACCTCCTTCTTGCTGGTCTCCCTCTGAGTCATCTCTCTCACTTTCAATCTATTAACTCTGCTGAGCGACTAATCTTTCGCCAGCTCAATATACTCATAAAACCCTTCTCAGTTCACTTTTTTTGCTTCCCTCCCATTTCCAAATCCAATTCAAACTCCTCCTTCTGAACTTTAAATGCATTCATTCTTCTGTTCCTCACTACCTTTCCTTTCCCCTCTCCTCCTACACCCCTCCTCGTGAACTCTGCTCTTCGAACCACTTGCTCCTCTCTTTGCCTTTTTCTTCCACTGCTAACTCAAGATTTTGGTCTTTTCATCTTGCTGTTCCTATGCCTCAAACAAACTTCCTGAATCTGTATGTCAGGCTACATCTCTGCCCCTTTTCAAATCTATGCTAAAGGTTCACTTTTTTGAGGCTGCTTTTGGATCCTGATCCCTTGTTTCATTGATTCTCTTTACCTTTTCCTATTCTATCCTTATCTTTTGTCTTGTCTGTCTTGATTAGATTGTAAGCGCTGATGAGTAGAGACTCTATCTATCTGTGTATACAGGGAGTCACAGGAAGGAGAAGAAGACCCAACCCTTTCTCTTACCAGAGGCCTAGTAACCATCAATTGCAGCCTAGGTAATCGGGCACCTTGTGTGAGTCAGGGTGAGAGAGGGTCCATGTGCTCATTTCAAATGGCAGTCACTGCTGACACCCTGCCTGCACCCATATGGGGTCACTTGCTTATTCATATGCTGCATTTGCACCCTATCCCCAACAGACAGGGCTACAGCCCTATGTCAATGCATTTCTTTGCTTTCCTGATTTGCATTCCCCGCCACCTTGTACTTTGATCCATTGCTCTGAGTTGCGCTGAAGGTTTTGTCTATTCCCAAGTCAGCCTTCTCTATCCTTCACTGGCCACTTACTACTTGCCCTGATAGTGGGATAAGTGCTGTCTATTTTTGCTGCAGGTGTTTGGTAGCTTACTGTCAGCCATGATATTGTGTTGGCTGCGAGCAATAGCAGGACGCACATAGCAAGGACCTTTGCAGTGCGCATGCATTCCAGCTGCACATTCTCTACTATGCTGCCAATGATATGTCTCACTTGCAACGCGCGTGCACTCTGGCCATGCATTCCCTACTACAATGCTAGTGACATGCCTAGTGGGACCTTATTTTCTACCATGGCCATGCCCCCTGCAACTACCCCACTATGGCAAATTTGCACATTAACTGTGTGTTTGTCCCGCGCTAGTCAAAACACTTTAGTAAACGTGCCCCCAAGTCACTAAAATTTTCCAGAAAAGTGATGTTCACTTATCCACAGATGCTTCTCCTGCTTTCAGATTCCCTCCAGAGGATTCTCCAGCAGAGGAAGAAACAACCAAGCGAAGCCTTGGGCCACCTGCAGACTTGGAAAATGGTCAGACATGGGCAGGGGGAGAGAGTGAGGAGAGAGACAAAGATAGCAGGAGATCTTTAAAAAGGCAGTAGGTCTGTAAAAGGGATAGAGAAGGAGATCCAGGTATAATGGAGGGCAGGGGGAGGGAGAAAGAGAGAGCGAGTCTGGAAAGGGGGATAGAGAGTGGGAAGTGAGAATGCAAGGAGGGCAGCAGGAGAGGCAAGGGAAGAGTGCAAAAGGTTAGAGGTTGAGGAAATAATTTCACGAGGGCAAGAGGCCAGCAAATTCACCCCACAACACACAAATACACACACACATACATATGCAGTGCACACACATACTCACACAGATACTCTCCCCCCGTACTATGATCACACACACAGACACCTTCCACAACCTCCCGCATCACCCCATACCACACAAACACACACTCATACACACACACAAATGCCCCATCCCTGCACCACACACACACACATTCACACCCACCCAAACCATACCATACATGTACGCCCCAATACCACCTCACACCACCATCATACTACAAATAAATGCACAACCCCCCATCCTTGTCCCATACATTCATACACACACACGCACATACACCCATCCTATACCACACAACAGACCTCACTACTAAATCATACCACCCACACCACAAACACCCCCCTGCTCTTGTACCATACACACACACTCACACACACACACCACCTGTTAACCACACACACACACATACATAAACAGGCTCCTAAATCTTGCAGCATACACTAACATAGACACACCGCCCCATGTCTCAGACATCACTTCTGCACTAAATACAGACACAGAGAACCCCACATCACATACACACAAACCCACATTATACCAGCACAGTATACACACGCACATACAGAGCCATCACCTCCACACACCACATGCATGTGCACGCACGCACACACACACACACACACACACACACACACATAACCACACCCACACAGGACCATGCCAAGCTAGAAATGAACCCTGTGGAACTAATGAATCTGGTGCCCCCTCCGCCTCAGCCACAAGTAATAACTCGCTCTTTTTAGCTTCCTGGAAACACAGTGATGATATCAGCACCCTTTCTGTACTTGCACACTGTGTGGCAGGGTTTAAAAAAGGTTTGGACAAGTTCCTGGAGGAAAATTCCATAAACCATTATTGAAGAGGATCTGGGACTTCCACTGCTTACCCCAGGACAAGCATTGTGGAATCTGTGTATCTTTTTGGGAACCTGCCAGGTACTTGTGACCTGGAATAGCCACTGGTGGAAACAGGATATTGGGCTTGATGGATCTTGGTCTGACCCAATATGGCAATTCTTATGTCCTTGCTACAACCCTGCAAATACACACACACACACACACCCTATCCTATTACTAAATGTGCGCACACACACATTCTCAGAATTCATACAAATATATAGACAACACCACTTATAAAGATGCCTCATACAGACGCTCAGAACCTGCTACCCTTTCCAGATACACTTTATCATGTCTATTTGCACTCTCTCACCATAGGCATGTATGATTTTCACATGAAATAAGGGGAAATGTGCCACCTTGTCACACTATAATTATGCACATTTAACTTGTTGAACACTGCAACCATCCTTTAAAATAACACACTCACTTTCAGGCTGACCCATTTATGTTCTTTCTCAAGGAAGAAAAACAAAAACAAAATCTTGTGGGCGATATTGCAAATTGGCTAAACTTTGGTGAACTCGATATTCAGTGGCACTATCCAGCTTGTGAAAATACAGCATCTCTACTGTAGCTCACGCTATTGTCACACACAGCAGTGCTAAAGCTACCGACAGACATAGATCTTACATTGCCTGTGGAAGAGCTTCTTTTTTTTGAAACTTTTATTTTCATTTTGCAACAAACAAAGAAACAACACACCAAAAGAGACAAAACAAGTATACAATAAGGAAAAGTAAACCCATAACCCCCCACCCCGGTGCTTCTTCTCTACCCGTTTGTATCAGCATGTGAGCGCTTCCAATTAACAGTGATTATATATCAAACGGTCAAAAAAATATCCACAATACAGCATGATCATGAGACAGAGATATATACAAAGTTAGACAGTCAGATGAGAGCATTTAGCAAAATGTACATATTCATTGAACATCTTCCATTAAGACCAATAAGAAGGAGTCTGAACGGAGGAAGCACAGACGAGGTATTTGTTCATATTTACTGTAGAGACAGGCATGATTCCACCATTCATTGAGGCTCAGATGGGAACTAATTTCCCAGTATTACTCAATGAGGGAAACAGCAATGCCAAGCATAAAGTTCAAAAGGAGATAAGCCATTTCTTGGGAGAGAGGGGATCCCCGCAACTGGGCGAAGTCCCACTATCCTCCGAGAAAGGGACTCCTGAGAGTGCAATATAGACTAAATACGACCCCAGACCCGACGCCAGTTATACTGTAGTGCGGGATATTCATGCATAACATGAAATGAAGTAATAAAACCAATGGCCACAGGACGTGTCCAGCAACCATTACCCTGAGTAGTGTTCCATATGTCTAAACTGTGAGGAGTGTAAAAACACCGGTGGGCTAGAAAGAAGAGGGTCTGAGTGAGTGAGGCGGGTCGGGACCCCGTGTCCCTCTGCTCCAGATACGGCTCCATTGCTCCGAGGTTAAAGTCACATGCAATTCTCTCTCCCATACTTTCTGCGCTATAGAGGTATCTCTAGTGATAGCATTACATAAGGTTTAGTAAAATTGGATGCTACACCCGGTAAACTACCGAGAGATCGGAAGTTTCCAATCAACCTTATGCAGAGAGTGCCGATGGCGGGAGTACTCTAGTGCTCCGAATGCAATGCTGAAGTTACACTGACCAGAGTCGAGAGTCGAAAGGTTGCATAGGAATATTAAAGGCACCTAAAGTGTCGAAAAACATTGGTGGATAGTGGGAGTCTAATGGGAGAGTCATACCAGGGAGTAAGGTAAGAGGAATCGGTGAGCAAAGGCCCGCTACTATATCTAGCCACACAGGTCTGCTCGGTACTGGAGCTTCCAACCAACAAGCACCTTGTTTGAGAAGAAAAGATTGAGGGAGCACTTGAGTAAAATCGCCACCAAGTATTAATGGAGCATTAGCGGAGGCCGAGGCCAACTGCGCAAAACTTGCATAGTGAGCAGGGTTGTCCACATTCGGGACATAGTGCAAATACACGTGAATTCACTATCTCCAACCTCAAGGTGTACACGGGCCCATCTACCCCCCATGTCAGCGCTAATATCAGGTACAGTAGCGTGCAAAGACTTCTTAACCAGAATGACTATCCCGTACCATTTGGAAACGGTGGGAGAGTAGGCAGCTACCATGTGAGGCCTAGCATTGAGTTTCAGTGTTTCAGCAGAGTGTAATGCGTTTCCTGAAGAAACACCTAATCAACGTGCTCGTGGCTAAGATAGCTAAGGATTTTCTTTCTGCTGAGTGGACCGCAATGCCTTGTACGATGAATAATAAGATTTTACTTGAGGCCATTCAGAAAAGTTAAAATTCTGAGCATGATAGCACACATAATTTCACTGTGTCCCTCAAACTGACTGTATCTGGCTGTACACATGACATAGGAAAATAAGCTAATATAATACAATGAAGCGCCCCACATTAACAAAGATAACCGCAGTACGGTAGAGGAGAAGCAAAACCCCAAAATTACTGGCGACCATGTGGTCTGCGGGGAGAAACCCTAGAGAAGGCCGAAATTGAAAAAACATATAACCTGTAGGTCTGTGCGTGCTCCGAATCCGACCGAGGCACACATTATGAAGGGATAGGAGACCACAGACAAAAGTCATACAGAGAAAGAAAGAAAGACAGTCCAGGCTATTTCTGTGCTGGGCTATGACCGCCGCATCGGGCCCTTCAAAATGGCGGACAGAGCCGGCAGATAAGAGTCCAAGATTTGGGATTAGCGCATCTGTTCTGCTTCTTTGGAGTCCAAAAATGTTGATCATAGATCAGGATCCCTCGAACGTCCTGGTCTGGTTATGGAGAGTCACTCGGAGCTTCGCTGGATACAACAGGCCAAAGCGAGCCTGTAGCTGTTGAAGTCGAGGGCGAAGAGTAAGGAGTTTCTTTCCGACGGCAACGGTAGGCTTTGCCAAATCAGGAAAGAAGGAGACCTTACGACCTTCATATTCCAAATGATGATTCGCTCGGGCAGCATGTAAAATTTGTTCCACTTGTTGATATCGTAGCAAGCTAAAGATAATAGGCCGGGTCGTGCGGTTGAGCGCCATGCGGGCAGGAACACGGTGTGCTCGATCGATTTCCAGTTCTCTGTGAAAAGTAATCTTCAGCAAGGAGGGAAGAGTTTTGAGCAAGAATTCTCTTATGTCTCCTGCTTCCACCCCCTCCGGCATTCCAAGGAGCCTCACATTGTTGCGACGGGCGCGATTATTGCTATCTTCCAACTCCTTTTGAAGATTCTGTATCTGGCGCTCAGCCTCGTCCAGTTTGCCCAAGCGCACCTCGTGCGAGTCGAGGACCCCCGCCATATTGTCCTGCCGTAATGAAAGACCTTCAAGTCGGTCTTGGAGCACTCCAAAGTCTTCTCGCATGGCTCGAAGCGCTTCTCCATTAGACTGCACCAATTCCTTCACGCCGCGTATTTCCTCCAAAATCTCCAGGTGCATTGCGGGGTTTTCACGAAATGGAACCATCTTCTGCGGGAAGGATACCTCCGTTCTGGAGCGTTTTCCGTGAGAAGAAGAAGGAGACCCGAAGTCCAAGCGCGCTGGTTTGTGGGCCGCCATCCCCCCCGAGGTGCCCCGGTCAGCTCGGAGCAAAATAGTAAATTTATATAGGTATTAAGTCAGGATTCTGAGTAGGCCTCTCGGGAGCTTCAACGCAAAGCGTCCTACCCGCTGGACATCAGGCTCCGCCCCCCCTGTGGAAGAGCTTCTAATCTATTATCTCCAGGAACAAGCAGGAATGAGTCTTCACATATGGGTATCGTCGGTACCGACGGAGCCTGCGCGGGAATGCTCCCCAGCGTCCAAAAGAAAAGCTTTTGGGAGCATCCCACAGCGCCTGCGTGCTGCCTTCCCGCCTTTCCTAACTGCCTCTCTCCAGTTCTTCTTTTCCGCGGAGCCAGCAGGTCGTGTTTCCTGTCACCGCTGAAGAATTTCTTTTTTTTTTTTTTTTTTTTAATTTTATTTTCCATTTATAACACAACCAAAGTAAAAGACATACAGAAATATACAAATACAAAACCATACATACAACAGCCACCCCTTAATCCCCCCCACCCCCATGCTACATCTCTAGCAACCGAAAACAACGTTCGGGTAATCAATGATTAATTATCATTCTTTGTGAACCATTATATAGCAAGTTAAGATAATAATAAATGAGTGTACATGATAAATGGAGTTAAAACAGTTTAGATGAGAGCATTTGGCAGTTTGCACATAATCATTGAGCATATTCCATTTAGAAACATGATGCAAGGTTTGAGCGTGGGGAGCCATTCGGCGTGGTATCTGTTCATATTACTATATAAACATACAAGAGTCCACCACGCATGGGGACTTAGATGGGAGCTATTTTTCCAGTGTTTCGTGATTAAAGATATAGCTATACCCATCAAGAAATTTAGCAAAAAGCGGCCCGACTTTGGAAGAGAGGGGATCCCCGCCGCAGAGCGAAGTCCCACTATCCGCCAAGAGAGAGGCTCGTGAAACTGTAAAATGAGTTGAATACGACCCCAGACCCGACTCCAGAATTGCTGTAGTGTAGAACATTCATACATTATATGAGCTAGTGTGCCTATGGCGGTGTGGCAATTCCAACACCTGTCATTAACATTGGCATTCCATTTGGCAAGCTTCACAGGCGTATAGAAACTTCTATGTGCAAAATAGAAAAGTGTCTGGGTTATCGATGCTGACCGAGAGACCCGAACAACTTTACTCCAGAAGAGGCTCCATTGCTCAGGAGTCAGTGTGATTTGTAGTTCCCGTTCCCATGTTTGTTGGACTGCGGGAATGCTACTGTTCTCATGATTGCTTAACATTTTATAAAAGTTAGAGGCTACGCCAGATTGACTCCCAATAGAGCGAATTATCTCTGCTAGACCTTCATCATTAGTTTCAGTTAGTGGAAGAATCCGAACACTCCTAAGGCAGTGCTGAAGCTGCACCCACTGGAAATAATTTCTTGCTAGTAAACCAAATTCCTCTTGCAATTCTTTAAAAGTTTTCCAGCGCTCACTGGCAATCAATTGGTAAGGCATCCATATCCCTTTGGAATACCAGGGGGTCCATGCTATCGGTTTATTTTGTATTTGAAGGCGCAAGTTATGCCATAGCGGGAGTCTATATGGCGGGCACTGTTGTGGTCCCTGAGACTGAATGAAAGTGTGTTAAAAGGCAAGTAGTGTATCCACAACCGTGGGGGATGGTGGGAATCTAGTTGGAAGGTCATGCCGGGAAGGTAGGTAAGAGGAATGGGCCTACAGAGTTCCTCCTCAATGTCGAGCCAGACTGGCCTACCTTCTACCGGGGGATCTAACCAACGGGCACCCTGTTTAAGAAGGAACGCCTTATGATATTTAAGAAAATCTGGGAACCGGACCCCTCCATTTTCTTTGTCCGCCTGTAACTTACGCTTAGCTATCCTTGGTGGTTTGCCACAAATAACGAATCAGGAGACCTTCTATATCTTTGTATATGTGTGCAGGCAGGAGGCATGGTAGCATTTCTAGGATATAATTTAGTTTGGGAACTATCCTCATTTTGATTGTTTCCAGTCGGCCCCACCATGTGAGTGTTAAAGGAGACCACCGGTTGGTAAGATCGCGCGCTTTGGAGATTAGCTCTTTAGCATTATGGCTAAGAGTATCTTCTAATGGATAACAATAATGAACCCCCAGGTATTTGACCATACGGGGCTGCCATACAAAGGGGAAAGCCTGCATGTCTGTAGCATGGACTCGATGATTCAAAGGGAAGGCAACAGATTTAGTCCAGTTAATCTTGTATCCCGAGAGTAGGGAATAGCTATCAATCTTTTTTAAAACAGCAGGGACGGAGTCCAAGGATACAAAAAGCATGAGATCATCTGCATATGCAGAAATTTTAATATCTCTATGTTGAAAGGGGGCGCCATGGATATCTGTGGCCTGTCGGATGAGGAGGGCTAGGGGTTCAAGTGCTAGATCAAAGAGCAGAGGAGATAAGGGACATCCTTGCCGAGTGCCCCTATGAAGATTGAACGGTTGAGACTTTGTGGCTTTGACAGAAATAGTGGCTGTCGGATGTGCATACAGAGTTTTGAAGGTATCGGAGAAAGCCTTCCCCAAACCCATACCAGTGGAGAACCGCATATAGAAAGGGCCATTCTAAGCGGTCAAATGCCTTTTCGGAATCAAGAGAGAGGCCGAAGATGTGTTGATCATGATGCGCTGCTGCAGATAGTATATGACACAAGGTCCTGGCATTATCAGCATTGGACCTACCAGATATGAAACCACATTGCACTGGGTGAATTAGAGCAGGCATTTTATCGGATAATCTAGTGGCCAGAATGGTTCCAAATATCTTGTAATCAGCATTAAGAAGGGAAATTGGACGGTAAGTTGCAGTCAGCATCGGGTCTCTCCCCTCTTTCCTCAAAGACTACAACATTTGCCGTCGAGAAAGATCCTGTAAAGGAGCTATCTTTGGCCAAAGCAGAGAAATAGAGTTGTAGGAATGGGGCCAAATCAGCGCTGAAAGTTTTGAAAAATTCTGCCGGGAGGCCATCTGGGCCGGCAGCCCGACCCGATGCACATCGCTTGAGTGCGAATTGAATTTCTGAAAGAGTAAATGAATGATCTAGTGACTCCTTGTCCTCTACAGAAAGGGTCGGTCGTTCGTTGTATACCAGCTAATAGCTGGTCAAAAGCCTCTGGGTCAAATTCACATTCTGATTGATAGAGGCGGGTGTAGAAATCCCGAAAAAGCTCTACTATCTCTGTATCATTTGTGACTAAATTCCCCCCCGTTGGACTACGCAGGGCCGCTACGCATTTGGCTTCTTTTTGACCTTTCAGAGCGTTAGCTAAGAGTTTACCGGCACGATTGCTTTCCCGATAGTACGTCCCTTGCTGTAGTTCAATATTTTTGGCCGCTGCAGTCGTTAAGAGCGAGTTATATTGGAAACGCAAGCGTTGCAAGCGAATCAACACACATGGGTCAGTACGAGAGGTAAGAACACGTTCACCGGCCTTGATCTGCTGCTCTAGTGCTAAAAGTTGCCGTTTACGCTGCTTCCCTAAACGGATTTGATAGCTATTGATGGTTGCACGGATAGACGCTTTAAAGCCCTCCCACCATGCCCAGTTCATTGTATCATGGGGTGAATTAAAGTGGAAGTAATCTTTTATGGAAGCCCGTATGTCATCCTGTAAATCCTGCTGTTCAAGCAGGGTCCGATCAAAATACCAATACCGAGGATTATCCCGCTGTGCACTAGTGTTCAAAAGGAAGGAGATAGCAGCATGGTCTGAGATGTGCAGAGAGTGTATCTTAGCTGTATCCGTGCTGGAGATTAATGCTTTGGATACGAGGAAAAAATCTATCCTAGATTGTGACTGATGTGGGGGGAGAAAAACGTGAATTCTAAGTCCGAAGGGTGTAGGAGCCTCCACAGTTCTACTAAAGCTAGATCTTTAATCAAAGACGCTAGCGTGAGGTGACTCTTGGTGGGACCACTCGTTCTGGGTGGTCGCCTATCTACCAATGGATCAACCACCTGGTTAAAGTCGCCTCCTATTACTAACGAAGTATTGGCAGAAGCTTGTGCAACCTGGGCAAGGTTAGCAAAGAAAATAGGATCATCCACATTAGGAGCATATAAACATATACATGTCAGTTCAAGATTACCCACTTTAAGGTGGACTCGGGACCACCGACCCTCAGTATCAGAACTGCTATCGAAACAGTGGCTTGTAAGGATTTCCTAATCAAGATGGCTACCCCACAGCTCTTCGCTATAGCGGGAGAGTAGCGGCCACCATGTAGGGTTTAACATTGAGTTTCAGTGTCTCCTTGGCATTTAGATGCGTTTCTTGGAGAAAACCAAATCAGCATTTTCGTGACTTAAGTAGCCAAGGATTTTCTTCCTTTTTATCGGATTATTAATACCTTTGACGTTCAATGATAAAATCTTACATGGGGCCATAGAAATAGCTGAGTCTATTCAAGACAAAAATATCATAATGCACACAATTTCCATTATCCCCCATCTTGACTGCTTGATTCAGAGAAGACCTAACCAAATCATACAATAAGCACTATATCTGGTATTCCCCCAAACCAAAAGTAAACACCGAAGTGTAGTAGAGAAGAAGCATAACCCCAATGATTAATGGTGACCATATGTCTGCGGGAGGAAGCCCCAACGAGGGCCAAACATTCTACATATTAACTGTAATAGCTACATAGGCTCCGGAGCCCACCGAGGTGCATGCTATGGAAAGGTCCCTCACAGGAGAGTCCGACGGTCAGCAGGCCACGATAAGCTAGGCCGCAGGGCCTCCGATCCAGGCTGCATGTGCAGCGTCGACGACACAAAATGGCGATCAGTTCCAAATCGATGGGCAAATGAAAGGCCCCTGGTTCAGCGCATTTGGTCCGCTTCTTTGGCTTCCAGATAGGCCGCAAGCACGTCCGGATCCTCAAAAGTCCTGGTTTGATTATGAAGAGTAACTCTAAGTTTCGCCGGGTACATTAGGCCATAGCGCGCTTGAAGCTGCTGCAAACGCGGTCGAAATTCAAGGAGTCTTTTCCTGCGGTCCACTGTGGGCTTCGCCAGGTCGGGGAAGAATGAAATCCGATGGCTCTCATAATCCAGCCGGGGTTTTGCACGGGCAGCGTTTAGAATTTGTTCAACTTGCTGGATATCTCCAACAACCGGAAAATGATGGGCCGAGGGGTTTTCCGGTTGAGCGCCAAAGTCGTGGGTACTCGATGGGCCCGATCAATCTCCAAATCCTTGGTGAACGTTGTTTTAAGCAAGGAGGGAAGCAATTTAGAGAGGAACTCTTTCATATCTCCTGATTCTGCTCCCTCCGGATTCCCACGAGCCGTATATTGTTGCGACGGGCTCGGCTGTTACTGTCCTCCAGCTCCTTCTGAAGTGCCTGCATTTGTCGTTCGACCTTGTCCAATTTTGCCAAGCGGACCGCATGCGAGTCAAGAGTACCCTCCATTTTGTCCTGTCTCAGCGATAACCCCTCTAGCCTGTCCTGTAGCTTGCCGAAGTCTTCCCGCATGGATCTGAGTGCTTCACCGTTGGATTGCACAAGTTCTTTCACGCCGCGGATCTCATCTAAGATCTCCTGCTGCATCGCGGGACCCTCCCGGAGTGGAACCATCTTCTGTGGGGACGGCGGCTCAGTTTTAGAGCGTTTGCCATGTGAGTTCGTTGAAGAGCCGAATTCTAGACGCGCTGGCTTGTGCCCCGCCATCTCCCCGAGGCACCCCGGTAGGATCAGAGCCCAATTGAAAAGATAAGTTGTATTAAAGTCAGGAGTCTGAGTAGGCCACTCGGGAGCTTCAGCGTTAAGCGTCCATCCCGCTGGACATCAGGCTCCACCCCCCCACCGCTGAAGAATTTCTTATTTTCTTTTATTTTTCTTTAGTCGCGTGTCTGCCTTCTCGATTCCGGACAGGTACTACCGGTCTTTTTTCTTTCTTTAAAAAAAAAAAAAATCTTTACTCTCTTCAGTGCATTTTTTTTTCTGGGGCCTTAGGCCTACAGATATATTTTTCCTCATGGAAAAACCTGCCTCCGGCTTTAAAAAGTGCACGAAGTACAGTAGCACTATTTCTGTCACCGACACCCATGACTGGTGTCTGAAATGTTTAGGTCCTGACCACTCTATTGTGGATTGTGAGTCCTGTTCCATGATGTCTAAAAGAGGGTTACAGAATCGGGCAGCTAAGCTCAGTGTCCTGTTTCCCTCCGATGCAGCTTCTGTGGCATCAACATCTTCCAGGGCTTCTTCTTCATCCCATGGATCTCAGGTAACCAAACTTAAATCTGGCCGGTCCTCAAAGAGTTCATCTCCTTCCAAGTATCGAGATGCCCCCGGGCTTACTCTTGAGGAACCCATGCCAGCAAAATTACCCCAGCGGGAGGCTCCGGCTTCCAAAGCACTACCTATGGGGTCACAGGTTGACATCGATGGCTCGGCCTCGACCGATCACCTGTTACAATGTTCTGGGGTACCGGTGCTCTCCACCGGTACCGACATCCAGACATTGGTGGCGTCAATGGATCAGAATATTCTGACCATGCAGCGTGCCATCACGGCATTCATACAAGCTGTGACGCCTACGGTACCGCAACAAACCCCGTTGTCGGTACCCGTACCGATTCCGGTACAGGATCCGATTCCGGTACAGGATCCGATTCCGGTTCCGATACCAGTACCGCTTGCATCGACATTAGCATCGACGGCAGCGGTACGCTACCCAGTGATGCCCATCAGTACCGACACGGTACCGATTACTCCCGAGGTCGATACCTCCCGGTATCCGTATCGGGCTCTGCGAGAGCATCCAGACAGTCGATACTTCGATTCCTCTGAAGACTCTGATTCTTCAGAGGCCTCATTTGAAGCATCGGGGATCCTTCCTCAGGAACCCTCTTCTCCAAAAAGGAGAATGTCTCCTCCTGAGGATTTGTCTTTTCAGGACTTCATTAGGGAGGTGGCCAAAGGCCTGTCCATCTCAGTGACCTCTGAAACTGAACCTAGAGCCAAAAAAATAGATATCCTTCAATATCCTAAGGCTCCTAAAGAGGCAGCTACCTTACCAATACATGAGATTCTTTTTGATCACATGTTGGGCATATGGGAGACTCCTCTTTCCACCTCCCCTCATTCCAGAAGGTTGGACACCATGTATCGTGTTCCTCCTTGTCCTGGTTTTCATAAGACTCAGCTTCCTCACCACTCCATTGTGGTAGAGTCTGCTATGAAAAAGATCAAGAGTACAAAAAGGCACTCCTCTGCTCCTCCAGGAAGAGAATGCAGAACCCTAGATGCCTTTGGAAGGAAAATCTTCCAGGCCAGTATGCTTATAGCCAGAATCAACTCCTACAGTCTCTATATGGGGATGTTTCTGAAAGAAGTTACAGATCATCTGCAAACCTTATCCCCTTTTATGTCAGAAGATAAGAGAGAAGAATATATCACCTGGCTTAAACATGCACAGGATGTATCCAAGTTTTCCAACCGTGCAGCCTTTGATTCTTTTGAGGGGGCCAGTAGAGCCTCGGCCATTGCCATAGGTGCACGCAGAGTTGCTTGGTTGCAAGCCTCTTATTTGGAATCCTGGGTACAGGATGGTCTAGGTAACCTTCCCTGTACAGGCGAAAACCTGTTTGGCAAAGATTGGCAAGCAAAGGCCAACCAGATGGATGCTGAAAATTCTGCTTTAGATAGACTTTCAAAGTCTACTACTGCTCCTTTTAAAAAGAGGTTGTTCAAAAAGGGATCTTTCCCAAAGAAAGGGAAACTTTCTACTTATGGTCAGGCCTCTTCTCAAGGTCGTTTTGCTACAAAGAGACAGCAACAACCAAAACAGGCCAAAACCCAGGCTGCGAGGACTGCTACGGCCCAACAGCCTCAGCCTCCTCAGGGCCTTTGACTTTCCACTAGAGAACTTAGCCTTTCTGGCTCTAGAAATTCCAGAGCCTCTCACCATCCCAGGAAGGTTAGCTCACTTTGCTCCCAGATGGGAACAAATCACAGCAGAGCAGTGGACCCTCTCTATCATAAGGGAAGGGTACAAACTTCATTTCTTAAACCTTCCTCCTCACACCATGGTGAAACAATTCAATTCTCCAACATCTCTCCTCAACCTTCTAGGTCAAGAGATTGCTACCCTTCTTTCCCAAGGGGCAATAGAAGAAGTACCCCTTCTTCAACAGGGCTCAGGGTTCTACTCCCCCTATTTTCTCATCCCAAAGAAAACAGGGGGCTACAGACCCATATTAGGTCTCAGAGAATTGAACACGTTTCTATGCAAGGAGAAATTCAAGATGACTTCTCTTGGAACTCTCCTTCCGTACCTCCAGAATCAAGACTGGCTTTGTTCTCTAGATCTCAAGGATGCGTACACCCATGTCCTCATCCATCCAACACACAGAAGGTTCCTTCGGTTCCTTTACCAAGAAAAGCACTACCAATACAAAGTGCTTCCTTTTGGTCTGGCCTCTGCTCCAAGAGTGTTCACAAAATGCATGGCAGTAGTAGCTGCATTCCTATGCACTCTAGGAATATTCGTATTCCCATATCTGGACGACTGGCTCATCCGAGCTCCATCCCAGTCAGAGGCCCAGACTTCACTGACCTGCACAAGGCGTGTTCTTCAGTATCTGGGACTGGTAATCAACATTCCAAAATCCCATCTCACCCCAACTCAGTCTCTAGAGTTCATAGGGGCCTTACTGGATACCACAACTGCAAGGGCCTATCTTCCCCAGGCCCGCTGCCTACGCTTGGTGCAGTTAGCCTCCCAGATTCAGTTAAAATCCCATTTAACTGCTCGAGAGATGTTACAACTCTTAGGCCACATGGCATCCACGGTGCATGTGGTTCCTTACGCTCGCCTTCACATGAGGGCAGCTCAGTGGACCCTATCCACCCAATGGACTCAGGCATCAGGTTGCCTGTCAGACAAAATAGCAACCTCCAGTTGCCTTTTTTGGTCCCTCCACTGGTGGAAGTCTACTCAAAATCTGTTGCTGGGGTCCCCCTTTCAACAGGTGTTACCCCAAGCAACCCTTACAACAGATGCCTCTCCAAAGGGTTGGGGAGCTCGTCTACAAGATCTCTCGACCCAAGGCATCTGGTCTCCACAGGAGACATCTCTACATATCAACCTTTTAGAGCTCAGAGCAATATTTCTGGCTCTCAAAGTCTTCCACACCCTGCTCAGCTACAAGACAGTCTTCATCCACACGGACAACCAGGTAGCCATGTTCTACGTGAACAAGCAGGGAGGAACTGGCTCTCTGTCGCTTTGCAATGAAGCTCTCAGATTGTGGGCCTTCGCCAGAGAGCATCAAATCCATCTCATGGCAGTGTATCTTCCAGGGGTTCAAAACTCTTGGGCAGACAGACTCAGTCGAGTTCTGCTTCCACACGAATGGTCCCTCCATGGGGACCAGATAGCCAGGATTTTTAGGATTTGGGGTACCCCAGACATAGACCTGTTTGCAAGTCCATGGAATGCCAAACTTCCCCGGTTTTGTTCCAGGATTCCATGTCAGGAAGTTCAGGCCAAGGATGCCTTCCTCCTTCATTGGGGGAAAGACTTCCTCTATGCCTTTCCACCTATTCCCCTCATTCCCAAAACTCTGTTCAAGCTTCAGAGAGACAAGGGGTCTATGATCCTCATAGCACCACATTGGCCATGCCAAGTGTGGTACCCTCTACTTCTGCATCTCTCTCAAGCTCCCTCCCTGGACCTGGGGTCTGCTCCAGATCTCCTCTCCCAGGAGGAGGGAACCTTGTGGCACCCAAATCCTCAGTCTCTTCATCTCAGAGCCTGGTTGCTGAAGGCCTAGACCTTCAGGATTTACACCTTTCTCAGCAAGTAAAGGATATCCTTCATGCTTCCAGAAAGCCTTCCACCAGACTTTCCTACGCTTTTAAATGGAAAAGGTTTTCCATTTGGTGTGCAGAGAAGGGTCTCAACCCTCTTGCAATACCTTTGAATTCTTTATTAGACTATTTACTGCATTTATCCCATGCAGGCCTTAAAACAAATTCAATCAGAGTCCATTTGAGTGCTATTGCAGCATCCCTTAAGCCCCTCAATGGACAACCTATTTCCTCTCATCCTCTTATAGCAAGATTCATGAGAGGCCTTCTTTTGACTAAACCTCCCATTAGACCACCTCCAGTGGCATGGGACTTGAATCTGGTTCTTGGCCAACTTATGAAGCCACCCTTTGAACCCTTAGCCCCTACCTCCTTGAAATTCCTTTCATGGAAGGTTATTTTTCTCATTGCAGTCACAGCTCGCCGTATCAGTGAGTTGCAAGCTTTAGTGGCTAATCCTCCTTATACAAGGTTCCATCATGACAAGGTAGTCCTCAGAACTAATCCACACTTTATGCCTAAAGTGGTCTTACCTTTTCATCTGAACCAGGAGGTGTATTTACCTGTCTTTTTTCCAGGACCTCACGCATCAACTGCAGAGAGGAATCTTCATACCCTGGATTGTAAAAGAGCACTTGCTTTCTACTTACAAAGAACACAGCAACATAGAAAGTCCTCTCAACTTTTTGTTGCTTTTGATCCTTCTCATTTAGGACTTCCAGTCTCCAAGAGAACTCTGTCTAATTGGATTGCTCAGTGTATTTCCTTCGCCTACCAGAGCAAGAATCTTTCTCTGGAGGGCCATGTCACAGCTCACAATGTGAGAGCCATGGCAGCCTCTATGGCTCATCTTAACTCTGTGTCCATTGACCAAATCTGTCGAGCAGCCACCTGGGCATCGGTTCATACCTTCACAGCCCATTACTGCTTGGACAAGGACTCCCGCCGGGGTGCCTTGTTTGGTCAGGCTGTTCTCAAACACCTGTTCCATACCTAATCAACTCCTACCCTCCATCCCTGACTGGATGCCTGAGATTCATGGGTGCAGGTGGAGCCCTTTCCAGGGACTCACAATCCGGGTGATCTCCCAGGCATCTCTAGCTGGGGAGTCCCCATATGTGAAGACTCATTCCTGCTTGTTCCTGGAGATAGCACAGTTACTTACCTGTAACAGGTGATCTCTGGGAACAGCAGGAATAAGTCTTCACAACCCATCCACCTCCCCTAGGAGTTGTATCTCTCTATCTATCTTTCCTTTCCTCTCTCTCTCTCTCTTTGTCTCAGCTTTAAAACTCAAACTGGAGAGAGGCAGTTAGGAAAGGCGGGAAGGCAGTGCGCAGGCGCTGTGGGATGCTCCCAAAAGCTTTCCTTTTGGACACTGGGGAGCGTTCCCGCGCAGGCTCCGTCGGTACCAACGATACCCATATGTGAAGACGTATTCCTGTTGTTCCCAGAGATCACCTGTTACAGGTAAGTAACTGTGCTTTCTCTGCCCTCCCTTCCCTTCCCCCAAGGAAAGAGTCAGACAAAGTTGCTTGTGGAGATGCACCCTGCAGACGAAACCTATAAACATGCTTTTGAGGATGCATTCCCCCTCTACCCTCAACAAATTCACTTTAGGTTACAGAAACCTGTACTTTTGACAAAACATCAGCAAAAAAATTGGGTTCAGAGGTCTAGTATTGCACTTAGCTATCCATTACTGTGTCCAGCAAAGGAGAACTGCTTACTGAAACAATGGATGACATGCTGGAATTATCCTTTCCAGATTCAACCTTCCAGTCCAAAATACCTACGTCACATACAGGTGATGCTTGAGGAAGTTTCTAGTGATTACTCTTGTGCACATACTGTCTTAAGCTCAACCCTACTAAAAAAAGTCCTACTTACCTTGCTAAAAAAATCCTACTTACAGCAGCAATATGAAACAGATCACATGACATTAACACTGAAGCAGGAAGTTTTTTATTTTTTAAGTGAGGGCTACCAGACTAGGGATAGTCCTGTCTTCCCATTTTATGGTGCACAAACATATATAAGTTAGTTTAGACCAACTGGATGTACAGCATCTGAACTTAACAAATGAGGGGAAGGTGATAAATGCAAGGTTCTGTGAAACAGATCACATCAGTGCCTGGACTTCCATAAACAGTCACATGTCTTGGCATGCGCTGTTTCCACTAAAGTCCAAAGCAGCATCTGGGCCGTCCTGTCCACTAGGCATGCTAGGCGGCTGCCTAGGATGGCATACCTCTACAGGCAGCAGGCCATGTGCCTTGGCACACATGGCCTGCTGCCCCCCTCACCACACGCCAAGCTGTGTTGCCCCCCCCCCTAAATCTGGTGGTGGGATCGGGGGGGGGGGGTGACTAGGCTTGGTGGCAGTGGCCCACAGCAGGCCATGTGCTTTAGCACATATGACCTGCTGCTTCCGACCCCCCCAAAAAAAATTGTCTCAGAGGGGAGTCAGAAGCAGCAGGCCATGTCTGCCAAAGCACATGGTCTGCCGCTGCTGCTGAGCCATCCCCCCCCCCCCCTCCGACTCCACCGCCAGAATCAGCATGGCGGGGGAGAGTCGTTGGGCTGGCACTTCTGTCTGGAGCCGACCCTCAGCAGCACACCATGACAAATATTTCATCAGAAATAGCTTGGCCACTCAGGAAATATGCAATAAGAGCAATGAGCACTCCCCTACTGATCAAAGGAGATCCTAAACTCTGGTTCATTCAAGTTTGCGTTTTTTTGGGCACACTGCAGCTCTGACCAAACAAGCTTGTAATTTTGACTTTTGTTGCCGTCCTATTATGCCTTCCATCAGACTTATAATACACTGCAAACTCATCTTCTGTGAGACTGTCTTCTCTCTGGAAGGCTAATATTGAAGGGAAAAGTGTCCCTGTCTAAACTTGCTTAGGTGTATTTAACATAATGTCACTTCTAATCTGTAGAAGTTTTCCAGGTGTTAGACAACATCCTTATAGTGACATTCTTCTTGAATGCCAGATTCTTCACGTTGATTGAACCCAGAATGGCCTTGTCTTTTAGTATACAGTTCTCCAGACATGGTCCAATTGAGGGTGGTTTCTGAGTCCAAGACGTCAGCAGAGCGAAGTTCCATAAAAGTTTTCACATTTTACTTTCCTTTATTCTCAGGTGGACTACCTATTGTTCCTTCTTTCTACTTGCAGCAACAAAGATATGCCCGTACCTGCCACAAAGCACTGTATCCTCCTCCCTAAGCAGGGAGAGAAAGAAGGAAGAGCAGATAAAATGGGAAGAAAACTGATCACAATGCATTTTTGGAGGGGGCCTCAATTGGGGCTGATGGTGGGCATTGTTTGGGTGAGGGAGCACTGAGTCATCAGTGGTGCCAGGGAATGGAACCCCCAGACCACTGGATGTCTGCAGCATGGCCCCTTTAAGATCATGACAGGGAGCATTGGGCCATTTCTTAGCAGTAGTCAGTGCCACTTCCACAGTAACATAGTAACATAGTATATGATGGCAGATAAAGACTTGTATGGTACATCTAGTCTGCCCAGCAAGGTAGCAAGAGTAGATGCACCTCCTGCTCCATGCAGGTCACCCCTCCCCATACCTTTGTTTAGAGGTGTACCCACCGCTCCATGTAGGTCATCCCTATTTGTTCAGATATAAGAGTTAGTTATGTTTATTTTTATTTTATCCTGTTACTATAAACCATGTATAAACCATGAGAAACTCTGGGCCACATTAAGAAGCATGGGTATACCAGAACACCTGATCGTACTCATGCACAATCTGTACATTGATCAAGAAGCAACAGTTCGAACGGATCATGGAGAAACAGAATGGTTTAAAATAAGCAAAGGTGTAAGATAAGGCGCATACTTTCCCCCTACCTGTTTAATTTATATGCAGAACAAATCATCAGCGAAGCAGGATTGTATGAAGACAACAGAGGTGTGAAGATTGGTGGAAGACTCATCAACAACCTTCGCTATGCTGATGATACCACATTACTGGCTGAAAGTGAAGATAATCTGAAACATTTGCTTCTCACAATTAAAGGACATAGTCTCAAAATGGGCCTGCACCTTAATGTAAAGAAGACAAAAATCATGACAACTGTCATAATCAACAGGTTCATCGTTGAAGGAGAAGAAATTGAAATCGTGAACAACTTTAACCTACTTGGATCAACTATCAATAAAGAAGCAACAAGCAGTCAAGAAATCAGACAATGCATTGCTCTTGGCAGAATGGCTATGAAAGACCTAGATAAGATTCTCAAGAGCAGAGATGTCTCTCTCCACACAAAGATTTGACTTGTTCAAGCCATGGTATTTTCAATAACATCATATGGATGTGAAAGCTGGACAGTGAAAAAGATAGACAGGAAGAAAATTGATGCCTTTGAATTATGGTGCTGGTGGCGAATATTGTGTATACCATGGACTGCCCGAAGAACAAACCAGTCTGTACTAGAGGAGATCAAACCTAAGCTTTCTTTAGAAGCTCAGATGACAAGACTTCGACTTTCATACTTTGGACACATCATGCGAAGAGAGAGATCATTAGAGAAAGACATCATGCTTGTCAAGATAGAAGGTAAACGCAAAAGAGGAAGGCCAGCAATGAGATGGATCGATACAATAACAGCAGCTACGGGTACCAGTCTGTCAACAATGAGCCGCCTGACTCAAGACCGAACACAATTTAGGATAGCTATCCAGAGGGTCGCCATGAGTCGACTCCGATTCGACGGCACTTAACAACAACAACACTATAAAGGGATCCACTGTGTCTGTCCCATGCCATTTTGAATTCTGTCACTGTATTTGCCCCCACCCCTTCCATCGGGGGGGGGGGAGGGGTGGCATTCCAAGCATCCACCACTCTTTCAGTGAAAAAGTATTTCCTGACATTGCCTTTCAGTTTACCGCCTTGCAGCTTCATGTTATGCCCTCTAGTTTTAAGCTTCCCTATCTCTGGAAGAGGTTTGTTTGTTCATTAATACTTTTTAAGTATTTAAAGGTCTGAATCATATCTCCCCTGTCCCTCCTCTCCTCCAGAGTGTACATATTTAGGTCTTCAAGTTTCTTGTCATACATCTCTGATGCAGGCTCCAAATCATGTTGGTCACCTTCCTCTGAACCGTTTCCAGTCTTTTTATATCCTTGGTGAAATATGGTCTCCAGAACTGAACATAATATTCCAAATAAGGTCTCATCAGTGACTTGTACAATGGCATTAGTACCTCTTCTTTTCTGCTGGTAATTCCTCTCTGTATGAACCCAGCATCCTTCTGGCTTTTGACACTGCCTTGTCACACTGTTTCCCAACCTTGAGATCCTCAGAAACAATCACTCTGAGGTCCTTCTCCTGGTCCATGCACATCAACCTCTCGCCCCCTATCGCATACAATTCCCTTGGATTCCTGCTTCCAAAGTGCATGACACTTCACTTCTTCATATTAAATCTTAACTTCCAAGCATTAGACCATTCTTCCAGCTTTTGTAGATCTTTTATCATGTTATCCAGTCCCTCAGGGGAGTCCACTATGTTGCAAATTTTCATGTCAACTGCAAAAAGACAGACTTTTCCATTCAGTCCTTCAGCAATATCACTCACAAATACATTGAACAGTATCTGTCCCAGAACCAAACCCTGGGGCACACATCTAATCATCTAATTTCTGTCGAGTAAGTTCCGTTTACCATCACCTTCTGTAATCTGTCAGTCAACCAATTTCTGATCCAGTTCTCCACCTTGGGAGCCATCCCCAAGTTGTTTGAGTTTATTGATAAGCCTCCTTTAAGGAACAGTATCAAGGACTTTACTGAAATCTAGGTATATCACATCCATCACATGCCCTTGATCTAGTTCTCTGGTCACCCAGTCAAAGAACTCAATCAGATTTGTTTGGCAAGATCGTTCTTTTGGTAAAACCATGTTGCCTCGGATCATGCAACCTGTTGGTTTTGAGAAAGTCCACTTTTTGCTCTTTCAGAAGCGCCTCCATTACTTTTCCCACCACCGAGGTAAGGCTTACTGGCCTGTAGTTTGTCACTTCTTCTCTATTACCAATTTTGTGAAGAGGTACCACATCAGCCCTTCTCCTATCTCCAAGAATCTATTAAAAACATCCTTTAATGGCCCTGCAAGAACCTCTCTGAGCTCTTTCAGTATGCTGGGATGTATCCCATCCGGTCCATGACTTTGTCCACTTTCAGTTTTGCAAGCTGTTCTAACACATCATCTTCTGTGAATTGTATGGTATCTACTCCATTCCCATTTGTATATTTGTCAATCACAGGTGGTCCTTCCCCAGGATTTTCTTTAGTAAAAACATAGCAGAAATATTTATTTAGCATTTTCGCTTTTTCAATGTCACTTTCCACAAATCCATTCCTGGCACTTTTGAGTCCTGCAATTTCACCTCTGATCTTCCTCCTCTCCTGAATATACCTGATAAAGGTTTTGTCGCCACACTTCACATCTTTAGCCATCTTTTCTTCTGCCCTTGATTTTGCTATCCTTATTTCTCTTTTTGTCTCTTTTAATTTTATCCTGCATTCTTTTCTGTATTCCTCTGTTTGCAAACTTCTGAATTTTGTGAAAGCTGTGTTTTTTTGTCTTTATTTGTGCAACTATTTCTTTGGAAAACCAAATAGGTTTCCTTTTCCTTTTGTCTTTATTTACTTTCCTTACATATGTATCTGTCACCCCTTTTATTGCCTCCTTTAGTTTAGCCCATTGCAATTCCACTTCCCTTATCCTTTCCCATCCTGCCATCTCCTCCTTCAGGCATTTGGCCATTTTACTGAAGTCAGTGTTTTTGAAGTCTAAGACTTTGAACTTGTTGTGATTGGACTCTGCTTTGGCTTTTATCTCAAACCACACCATGTGATGATCACTGTTTCTCACCTGGACACCCACCCGGATATGCAACACGCTATCACCGTTGGTGAGTACTAAATCCAGCATCGAGTTTTCCCTGGTCAGTTCCATCACCATTTCTCTAAGTAATGCATCTTGGAAGGCATCCACAATTTTTTAACTTCTTTTCAGATTTGCAGAGGGAATACTCCAATCCACATCAGGTAGATTAAAGTCACCCAATATGATCACTTCCCCCTTCATGGCTATCTTTTCATCATCAATAATCAATTCTCTATCCATTTCTTTGATTTGAGTTGGAGGCCTGTAAACAACACCAGTATGGATGACAGTGCCATCTCCACTTTCCAACACAATCCACAGCGCCTCTTCTTTTCTCCATGTTCCCTGCACTTCAGCAGCTTTAATATTGCTTTTGACATACAGGGCTACTACTTCTCCTTTTCTACCCTCTCTATCTCTTCTAAATACAGTAGATTATAGCCAGCTATGGTTATATCCCATTCATGTGACTCGTTAAACCATGTTTCTGTAATGGCCACAATGTCCAAGTCCATTTCCACTATTAAGGCTTCCAGGTCAGGAACTTTGTTGGCTAGGCTTCGAGCATTTGTGCTCATTGCTTTCCAGCATATGTTGACTGGCTTGCTTGTATTTTGCATGGATTTTGTTTTACATGCCTTTTCCCACTTTGCATTGATGTGTGGATTAATACTGTGGCTGTTTCCAATGTTATTATATTTTTGCTGGGAGTGATGTCCTGAACTTGTTCTTTTCCATCCGTCACCCCCTTTTCCTAGTTTAAATGCCTGTCCACATAATGCTTGGATTTTTCACTTAGGATCCATTTCCCTGCAACAGAGAGATGTAGTCCATCAACACAGTATAGCCTCTTGTTGTTCCATCTATTTCCCAGGCACCTATATATCTATATCCTTCTTGTTTGCACCAGGTTTGGAGCCTTTATGTGATGCAGCCTTTCTGCCCCCTTACCAAGAACAGGTAGGACTTCTGAGAATACTATAGTGTTAGCAAAGGGTTTGAGTTTCTCGTCCAGAATCTGGAAGTCCCTTTGAACTGTGGAGACACTGTTTTTAGCCAGGTCATTTGTGCCCAAGCAGATGATAACATCAATATTCAAGCACTCACTTTCCGCACTAACTATGCCCAGAAATTTGCTTCACATTCCTTCTGGCTGAAGAGCCTGGGAGGCATTTGATGATCTTGTCCCCTTTGAACTGAGTTCTCAAGTTGGTCCCTCTGATGATGGAATCTCCAAGTAGTAGTAGTTTCTTCTTTTGTGACAGTTTCTTCATATATTGGGCATTATCAGTAGATTGGGCATTAACCTTCTCTTTTAAGGGCATTTCAGTTTCCACTAATTGGGCACTCAAATTTCTCAAGGCAGAGAAGGCAGAGATGGCAAGGGTGTCTCCATGTTACAGGTCACAACCTACGAGAACTCAGTGTGATCCATTTGTTCCTGGGCTGCTTGATTCTTTGTGGGAGTGGTGGTAGATGTTTTTCAATTTGCAGTTAATTCTTCCCTTAATAGAATCTTCTTTATGCATGGCAGATAACTTGAGACATATTGGGCAAGCTCTTAGGCTCCAAATGATTCTTCTTAAAATTTAGGCACCACAATTATTGCATATACACAACATGCTGATTAAGTTGGTTATAAAGCAGTTCTAGGACAAGGAGAAAAGGTGGGTGTTACACCTAATTATAGGACAAATGTCAATCTATATGATGGCTATATAGGCAATGCAAACCTGGGGTGGGTGGGCTAAGGGGTAGGGTAGGTGAGAATTTAAGTGTCCCTGGCCAATAGACCTTCTATGAACTGAGGGTACACTTAGATCTAAGAGAATATAAATAGTTAATAAATAGGCAAGGAAAATTTATATCAAAACCAGCCAAAATAATAAATTTAGAAAATCTTAGCTTTGCAGTAAATATTGGCTCAGAACTCTTGCTCAGGTAGCAGAGATTAATTGAATTAACTCTCAGGCAGCAGGCTGATTGAATTAACTACACCCTGTGAGGTGGGCTTCTAAAAGAGCAGAGGAACTTTAAACTTTCAAATAAAATCCTACTTCTACTTACCATTCTACTATGTAAAGAACCTTAGAACATTAAAATGTATACCTTTCCTGGAAAAATTGAGTAGGAAACCAGGCCTTTGTAAATCTAAAAGCAAATGTGTACTGCAAGTCCTAGTAGACAAATATCAAGGATGTAGTTCTTCTAGCCAATAAACCTTCTGTGAACTGAGGGTACACTTAGATATAAGAGAATATAAACAAGTAATAAAACAGGCAAGGACAATTTATATATAAACAGGTAATAAATAGGCAAGGAAAATTGATCTACATTGATGGCAGAAAAAACAACCAGTTAAATCCAGGATGGTCTGTGGATAGAGTGGGGGCAATTGTGGCAGCTATCTGGTCAGCAGTGATATTTAGCCACTAACCAGACAGTTAAACTGTATAAAGACAGGACAGGTCAAAGGCTTTAAAAGCACCTGGCCGCCGCCGCCACTTTATAATGACCCTACTGTTTATCATCAGGCATTATGAATGTGTTTAATAAGGACATCACCAGCTATATTCATTTCTTAAAGTAATATACTGTATAATAGTATAATAAAATATTCCTTTTAAATGTACTTGATATAGTTGATTCATTACAACTTTTTCTGTATGCTTCCTGGATGATGCTGGACATTTCTGCTTATATTCACATCTCATCCATAGTCATGTTGTGTTAATACTTTATCAGCCTCATGACATTCCTGGGGGGCTGTTGCAGGGTTCCCATTTGTTAATAGTCTGTGCAATAAGAATCTTATTACATTCAGCTGGCCATTCCTACTAGTTGCTCACATATGAAATGGTGCAGGTAGGCAGCTAAGGAATACAGTCTGAGGAAACATGTATGCACAATGTGATATGTATATGCATGAGCATCCTAACAAACTCTGGAATCAAAGATCTTGTCACCACAGATGTGCACCCTGGTATGCTCTGAACATGCTATCTACAGGCCAGTCCCTGTGTGTAATCAGAAAACACTGTGGCAAAGTGTTTGGCAGTCACCCATGTGTGACACAGGATAAAAGATATTGCCTGAACCAGCAATGGGTTACAAAACCAGAACTGTGACAATATCTACCTGTTGTTGTCCCCTCCCCACCATCCCTGTGTGAAACTGGCTGTATGGTGCTGTGTGCTGCCTCATCGCTGTAACAGAAGAGCGTGGTGGATAGTTTGTGGCCTCTGGGCCTTTCACACTGATAGAGGCTTGTGGGAACATCTTTCCAGCCATGTTATGGCACAGAGTGCACATCAGTGAAACTCATAGCTGCCATTATGGGTGGAGGATCACAATGCTACAGATCAGATAAAGAAGAAAGGGCAGTTGTGTCATGATGGCAAAAGGTACCATACCAATATCATGACATAATTTATAGGAAGCCTCTTTTGCTGAACCGACTATGCTGTGAGCCACATTAGAGGAGCATGATGGCATGTATCCACCTCCCCCACTGCTAGGATAACAATGTGATCCATCGTATGGCCACAGACAAGACGGTGAGAATATGTGTAACATTGAAGTGTTTTACATCCTCGCACTGTTTGCACATATATCAAGAAGAATGATCCCGAACCTGGCAGCTGAGATTTAATGCTAAACAGTGCAGGGTCATTCATTTGGGCTGAAAACATCCAAGGGAGAGGTACAATATAGGGGTTAAGTACTTGTGTCCATGAAAGACGAGCGGGAGCTGAACATGAGTTTTTCTGATGATCTTAAAGTGGCAAAACAGGTCGAAAACCATGGCAAAAGCCTAAGGGATGCTTGGTTCATAGGGAACAGAATGGCCAGTAGAAAAAAAAGAGGCGATAGTGCCTCTGTAGAAGCCTCTGGCGCAACCTCATTTGGAGTAGTGTGTGCAATTCTGGAGACTACACCTTCAAAAGGATATAAACATTATGGAGTCGGTGCAGAGAGTGGCTAGTAAAATGGTTAGAGGTCTTTTTTATAAAGCCTATGGGGACAGACGTAAAGATCTAAATATGTACATGTTAGAGGAAAGGTGGGATAGAGGAGATATGATAAAGATATTTAAATACCTCTGTGGTATCAATGCAGAAGAAGAGAGCTTCTTTTGATTGAAAATATGCTCTGCTATGAGGGGACATAGGATGAGGGTGAAAGGGATAAACTCAGGAGTGATATGCTGAAATATATTTTCTACGGAAAAAGTGGTAGATGTGTGGAATAGTCTCCCAGTAGAGGTAGTAGAAATGCAGATAGTATCTGAATTCAAGAAAGCATGGGACAAACACTGGAGATCTCTAAAGGCAAAAAGGGGGCCATTTTAGTTGCTATCGAAGGGCACACTAGGTAGGCTATATGGTCTTTTTCTGCCATCATGTTCCTATGTGTCAATGTTTCTCAGAAGGGGCTGAGCTCACATACCATACATGATGCCCATAGAGTTCACAGCCAGATAGTAAAAGGGCATGTTCTTTGCAGATGGTTTGAAATATCTTAGTGCTGAACTTGTCCCCGTGCAGCAGTACTAATACCCATGCAATTAATATGGTTCTACATGTTGAATAGGGACATTAACCACAACATTTTTTACCAAGTAGGCCCCCTAGTGACTTTTACATGAATGACAGTAAATAACCTAATGAAGAAACATATTTCTTATTCTTTCTTCATGCTGGTGCTTATTGCATAGTTCTGTGATCTTGATATCTCAAGAAGTCTACCATACTTTTTCAAACTCTATTGACAGTAACCCTATTTAAAGTCCCTGTTTCCCTTTCACAAGACAGCCAGCCAGTGATGTGACATCAATCATGAAAATGTTTTATAATAGCTCATATAATCCTTGGTTCTCATGAGTCATCACTTCAGGGATTCTTATGCAGCTAAATTCAGTTGCTGTAATTGTAGGGTTTTTTTCTTTTTTTTGTTTCCATGCGAACAATCTTTTGGAGCTGAAAAATATTGTGCAAGAATGTTATTATTGTGAGTTTTCCTTCTATATTTACCAATCATCCAAACTGCAACCTTCCTTCAAGTAGTTTGCAAATTTTCCGGTTCAGATAAAGCATAGGTTCTGCCACAAGACTTGATTGTCACAGATAAGACAACCTTAGAGTTGTTTGTATCTTAGCCAAGCAGTGACATTAACTCTGGCAGCCTGAACAATAATTCTTCATGAAAATGAAGCTTGTTTTTTTCCAGTGTGCCTGGTTATTTTCACCCAGATTGAATTCATATGGTTCTGATTTCTGACCTCAGTGTAATATGCCCAACATAGGCAAGGGGAGTCCACGTGATGCATGAGTGAGTAAGGACGTTTCCCTTGCTTGCTCTGGGGCTGTCTCGAGAATTAACCTGATTTATTATCACTCCTCTGTACACAAAGTATATAATTGGGAAGTGTAAGGACAGCGGAGCTGACAAACAACCGGAGGCAGTTGGGAGCGGAACGAAAGATGCCTTTGCCAGCAAAAAAAGACTGGGAGAGGACCGGTAGGTCAGGGCCCCTCAACTTCCGCAATGCCGCAGCCAGCGTCGCCTGGAGTTGAAAGTATGGACTCAGTATCGGAGGAGCTGGCGAAGGAAGTAGTCAAGCTGCTAGACCCCAAGTTCGATTTAATAATGAAAAAAATAGAAGGAGTGGGGGAAGCGCTGACAGAGTTCGGGAGGAGAGTTCAGGAGCTGGAGCACCGCATGGCATGCATCGAGGACGGAGAAGGGAGACAGGAGAGAGAGCGAATGGAACAAAAACAGCAAATAGAAGCCTTGCAACTCAAAACAGATGATCTTGAAAATAGATCGAGAAGGAATAATCTGAGAATAGTGGGGTTACCAGAAGTGACAACGGAGCGCATGTTGCTACCTCTCCTGGAAAAATGGCTGCCGGAGGAACTGGGCCTAGAGGCGTTGGTGGGCCAATTCAAAATAGAGAGCGCGCATCGCATTGGAGTTCGGCGGGAAGAGTGGACGTGGACGTGGCCGTGGGTGGTGATTCTACGGGTCCTTAACTTTCAGCACAAAATGCAAGTGTTGCAGGCTTACCGGAAAAAAGGTGATCTCCGATTAGACAATCAGAGACTCTTGCTGTTTCAAGATTATTCGTCGGCAGTGGCGGCAAAGCAGAAGGAATTCTCCCCTGTCTGTGCTTTATTTAAACACAAAGTACTTTCACTTTGGCCTTCCCGGCAGTTCTGAGAGTTTTAAGTCAAGGGAAGCATCTTACATTCAAGACAGTGGCGGCGGCGGCGAAACAGTTTGTGGAACAGTACGAGAGCAACAACAGCGGGGAGATAGGACAGGCCTGATCTTGTGAGCGGGCGAGGCCACCGCATCAAGGAGGAGAGGTTACAGTTAAGGCCATTTGTTTGGATTAATATGCGGTGCGCATAGCTTGAACTTATGAACGGAGCAGTTTACAGTACTAAGGAGGAGAGACCGCAAGCGATGCAGACCTCTTGGACTCATAGGGTGTGTGTGCAGTAGGCATAAGAGGAGAAAGTCAGTAGGGTATAACAATGTATTTGAGTGGCCATTTGGAAATGATACTGGGGGGGGGGGGGAGAGTAAGTCTAGGCAGCCCTGCAGCAACTAGCTGGGACTAGGCCTCAGCGGAGCAGGGCTGAGGACAAGCAATGTAATGGTTTTAGGGGGTTTTGGGGAAGGACAGGGGGAGGGGAAGAGGGGGAAGAAGGGGAAAACAGGGAGGGAGGGGGAGGGGTGAGGGGCTGGAAATATGAAGGTTGACTGGCGAGTGGATAGAGGGCAAGAAGGGGAGAGGGGAGGGCAAGGGGGGAGAAGGATGAGTATGAGTGTTCTAAAAGGGCAGGGCAGACACATGCAACTCCTCAAGAGTGGTAACAAAGGGCTTGATGAAGGCTGGCGAGAGACAAGGTCTAGGGTTAAGGTTGGGCAACCCTGGACGAGAATTAAAATTTTGTGGGATTTGAGAATGCACATTAAAATCAGGGGGCAATGAGACATGATTTGTGGATAGTTACCTGGAATGTGGGAGGGGTGAGCACCCCTATTGAGCGCACAAAAATATTGCAAGCATTAAAGAGAGAGAAGGCCCAAGTAGCCTTGCTGCAAGAGACACACTTAAATGCACGAGAACATGAGAAACTGAAGAGAGACTGGGTAGGCCAGGTAATGACTGCATCATCAGGAGGGCGGAAGAGGGGAGTGGCGATCTTGGTGAACAAACAAACCACTTTAGAAGTTATTAATGAGGAGGCAGACCCACTGGGGAGGTTCCTGTTCTTGCACGTTCGACTCCAAGGAGAAGAGATGTATTTAGGTAACATTTACGCCCCAAATGTCTATGACCATCAATTTTTTAAGCGGATCCTCCAAAAAATTCTGGGGGCTCCGAAAGTTCCATTGATAATAGCGGGAGACTTTAATTGTCCTCATGACCCAGAATTAGATCACAGCCGAATAGAGCTGGGGGGTGGAAGAAAAAAGGTGTGGGATATTTATGTAGAATGGGAGGGATGGTGGATACTTGGAGAGTCCTACATGAGGGTGAAGGAGACTACACGCATCTGTCATGTGCCCACCAATCATGGTCTCGGATTGATTATATATTAGTCGTGAGACAATCCTTTGGAAGAGTGGTGAGCGTAGAGATTGAACCTATGGTAGTATCTGACCATGCCATGCTATGATTGGATTGGAGGGGGGGGGTGAAGGGGGAGCAGCAGATGGTCTTTTCCAAGTCACCTTTGGTGGAAGCCGGAATTTCAGCAAGATCTGGTACGCCACTGGGAGGAATACTTAAGATTCAATGAAGAGCAGGCGAGCACAGCGGCGATGTTTTGGGAGGCGGGGAAAGCCATTTTGCGTGGACATATCATAGCGTATGTAACGGCTGAACGGAGACGACTCAATGAGGATATTCTGAGATTATCCAGGGATTTTCAGGAGGCAAAGGTGACAGCAGTGCGGAAGCGAGGGTACACAAAGATGTATATCACAATTCAAAAATAGCTGAATATGGTACTGCAAGAGAGAGCAATATTATAGGCATCAATTTTTTAGATATGGAGACCGGACGGGGAAACTACTTGCTAGGTTAGTGAGAGAGAGGGCAGGTCCCAGAGGGGTAGCAGTTATTCGTGATAGTAAGGGGGTAAAACATATTGAGGCGGGGGAAATTGCATGGGTATTTAGGAAATTTTACCAGGATTTGTATACGCCAGAAGGGGAAGATGAGGAACAGGCGAGAGTTTTTTTAGCCACGGTGCAGCTCCCTAAATTATCAGAGGAGCAGGTGCAGGAGTTGAACAAGCCAATAATGGGGAAAGAGATACAGAGAGTAATTAAGAAAGGAGCGCCGCATAAAGCTCCGGGGCCCGATAGATATGAGACGGAGTTTTATAAAATGCTGTTGGCACATGTCACACCAACTCTGGCGGCCGTGTATGGGGAGGCCCTGGAGATGGGATGTTTTCCCAGGGAGATGAGGACAGTGACCATAACCCTCATCCCTAAGTCGGTAAAGGACCAGGAAGATCCCGCCTCATACAGGCCGATTTCACTAATCAAGTACGACATGAAAGTTCTAGCGTCTATACTGGCGAATAGGCTGCAGCAGATGCTTCCAGGACTGGTAGGGGACCACCAATCAGGCTTTGTGAAAGGCAGAGAGGCCTTCTCAAACATTAGTAGAGTGCTGCTGGGAATGGAAAAGTGTCTCCTGGCGCAAGATCCGCTGCTGCTGGTGAGCCTGGACGCAGAGAAGGCTTTTGATAGAGTCTCATGGAGTTATATGTTTGAGGTGCTACAAAGCTTTGGATTTAAGGGGCACTTCTTGCAATGGATAAAAGTGCTGTACATGGATCTGTTGGCAGTAGTGGTCTGCGGGGGAGAAAGCTCACAAGCCTTCTCGCTGAGGAGGGGCACGCGGCAAGGGTGCCCCTTGTCCCCGCTTTTATTTGTGCTTCAACTGGAGCCGTTATTGCTATCGCTTATTAACTCAGAAGCGATAAAGGGTATAGAGTGGAACAGGGGAGGGGTCAAAGTTAGTGCCTTCGCGGATGATATGTTATTGTGCATTCGAGATCCTCAGAGATCATTGAGCGTAGCGTTGCAACACATTGAACGATTTGGAAAGTTTTCAGGGTTACAGGTAAATAGAAATAAATCTGTAGTACTGGATGTTGGAGGCAGAGCTTGTGGGAACTGGCAGGGGGACTTCCCACTAATTTGGACACAAAGGCAGATCCGCTATTTGGGTATTCAAATACAAGAAAATATGAAGCAGTTGTATGAGGTAAATGTGTGGCCAATGATAGATAAGACAGTGGAAAGATTAAAAAAGTGAAGAGAACTCCCCGTTTCCCTTATGGGACGTATAGCTCTTATAAAAATGATAGAACTGCCGCGATGGGTATATCTATTGAGGCAGGTTCTGCTATGGTTACGGCGGAAAGATCTGTTGGTATTGCAACAACAGATAGGTAAATTCTTATGGAGAGGAAGGAGATCGCGCATAGCGCTCTCAGCGCTCATGAGGATGTCGGAGGAGGTGGGCGGGGCTGCCCTCCCTGAGAATGTACAACTTAGTCTGCCTACTCAGGCCTCTGAGTGATATGATTGATGATAATGTGGGAAGAACGCCCCTGGATCTGATAGATCAGATGTCGGGAGCATGTCATCGGATATATTGAATACATAAAACTGGTATAGACCTGCTGCTAGCATGGAAAGAATCTCAGTACTTGTGGGCTATCCGGAAAGCCTGGAAAGCCCTGTGTCAGCAGAGAAAGTGGAATTGGAAGGTCACGGACTGTCTCCCGTTGGTGGGGAATAGAGATTTCGAACCAGGGATGCAAAGAGGGGCCCCAGTAAAATGGATCAAAGGTGGGATAGTATATGTGGGACAGGTGAGGATGGAGACTGCACTGAAAATGGATTCCTTTCAAGCGCTGTGTAAGAGGTATAATTTGGCAACAAAAACCTTTTATTTCTACCTGCAAGTATGACATTATGTGGGCAGTCTGCATAAAAAGGGTGAGGAGGTGATGAGACAGCAGGGTATGTTGTAGTTGATGGAGAAGGTTCAAGACAACGGATCAATGCACAACCTAAGAGAAGAGGTATGCCCAGGAGGGGACTTAGAGGCAATAGCAGCCCTGGCGCAGAGATGGCAGAGAGATGGCACTCTGGTACTACGGTAGAAATGCTGCAGCAGGCGTTTGTGGGGATAAAGGATCTCTCTGAGGCGGTACGGTTACAAGAAATGCAGTACAAATTTCTCTGGCGAGCATATGTGCATGATGTCTGGGCAGCTAGGATGGGACTCTCGGAGACCGAGGCGTGTAGACTCTGTGGGGGGGACAAAGGGATGTTTACCCATCGCTTTTGGTCCTGTGCGGGAATACAGGAGTTTTGGGGGGGAATACGGAAGAAGCTGATGGTCTGAACAGGGGGGAATCTGATACTCATACCTGAATGGTGTCTGTTCAACATACATCAAGGAGGTAGGGTGGGGAGAGGTAAACACACAAAACTATATGAGAAAAGTTTCATTGTAGCAAAGAAATGTATATTGAGACAATGGATGTCGGGTAAATTCCCGGAGATGAGGGAATGGGAACAGTTAATGAGCGAAATGATGTATATGGAACGCAGAACAGCTCAGATGCTTGGGGAAGCAAAGCTGGAAGAGTTTATTTTATTTTATTTATTTAGACAGTTTTGTATACCGCCTTATCCTTCAATCAAAGCGGTCACAACACAATTGGGGGATACATTTAACACGCAGGGATATGAGACACACACTAATACTTACAGGGAACATGGGCAATGGAGGGTTAAGTGGCTTGCCCAAGACCACAAGGAGCATCTGTGGGACTAGAAACCCCAGTCCTTCCGGCCCAAGGTTGCTGTCCTCTAGTGGGATTTGAACCCCCGACCTTCCGGCCTGAAGTACCTTGCCCCAACCACTAGGCTACTCCTCCCTCCAAATTTGGGAAAATTTGGGATCCGGTAATAAAGCAATCATCCTGGGAGGCAGAGGGGGAAGAGGCGTAACAGAGGGTGATCTAACAGCTAATTGAGCATTGGGTACTACGTAGGCCAACCGAAGGAGTGACGCAGAGGAGTGAAATGATATTGAAGGATACTAGAGTGATGGATGGATGCATGGTACAGAAGGGAAGGGGGAAGGGGTGGGTGGGAGAGGTGGGGGAACAAGAGAGAAGGAAGAGTGTGGGGGCAAGGAGTGAGGGGAATGGGAAGGAAAAAGGGGTAGGATGATAAGAAGATCAATGTTTGGGACCTGTCGAGTGCCCCATGTTGGAAGGAGGAGTGGATGATGTATAGGAGAGGAGAGTTGGCGCTGATGTTTAAGAATCATGTGTTTACAGGGGGGGGGTACGGTATGCAAAGGGAGGGGGATAAGGGAGAGAAGAGGTAGGAATATGATGTATTAGCTTAGGAGTTTGCAGAGCATGTTACAGTTACATAAAGTTGTTTGAAGTTGATATTGTTGTAAGAGCACCCTCTTCATAAGAATAATAATAGAAAAAAATGATATTTCTAAACCCAACATAGGCAAAACACTGGGAGTAAAGGTGATAATTATGACTGTGATCACTTTTCACAGTAATTTTACTCATTTAAAACAGATGATGTTTTTGATATTTTTAATATATGTATATAGATGTCCCTATCATCCTTTTTTTTACCATTTGGTAGGTTAGGATGATGTATTATGAAGCAATGTGTCATCATACCAGATAGTAAAAAATAATGTTAAATGAATCTTTATTGTATATTTGGCAATAAAATTTGCTGACACTGGAGTATGTTTACTAAGGAGCATTAAGGGCATACCGGTTAGCAAGCATTATCGGCAGTAGTAAGGGTGTTATCTTGCGGTAAAGGCCAGGATGGGGAGTAGGCATTCCAGCAGTAAGGGTGCTTGGCTCCAGTTATTGGACATTAGCAGGACACTGGAAGTTAAGGTACCAAGCGTGCACCTTAATGCCCCAAAATGGCAGTCACTGTAATGCAGGATAAAGGAGCCCTTCTGAAAATCACATTTTAGGTGATGGATAGAAGGAAAGGGAAGAGCTGATGGACATGTCAAATCCATATGTATCCTACGTGTTTGTCAGTAAATGGGATGAGCATGTGGGAGGCATATGTACTGTATCAGTGAGGGGTGCTGACATCATCTGCTGTAATGTCAGTGTGTGGCATAGGACTGAGAAGACGTGTCCCCTGGCAGAGCCAACATTGACATGATGTGGGTATCCAAAGGATGACTGAGCAGGAGTGGTGACGTGCAGATCATTCACAGGAGAGATGCGAGTGATAAATCCAAATGATTAAAATGTTCCTGTATGGGCCATGATGTAGCAGCTGGCAGGAGAATATATGACTGCACATGATGGGCATTTGCTGATGGATGGGCTGAAGGATAGATGGCGGTAGATGAGAGTGTGGTATGGCTTGCTGCCCTGATGTACCTGAGGTGACCGCACAAATGCAGTAGTGGTGTGTGTGCAAAAAATAGTAGCTGTGCCACGGGGAAGTTCCAGTACTAGCTATTTGGGTATGACAGCTGTCTCAGCTTTTCTAACCACCATACAATCTCTCTGACATGTGTGCATATAACAACTGAACAAGTGTCTTTCATATTGTTCATATGGAGCAAGTAAGGATGTGTGATGATCCCTGCAGGTGGCCATCCCAGGAGTGGGATGTGCCTGCATGTACTGCATACATGTGATGGAGCCAAAGATATTCAGTCACAGTTATGATGAAATATTCCAGTCATGTGTCATACATCTGCAGGGTTAATATTTATTTATTTATTTATTTATTTACATTCTCTTATATACCGCGCTATTCTGCATCAGTGCGGTTTACATTGAACAAACTGAAATTACATTGAACAGGGTATTATAACTTGGAGATAACTATTTTACAGGGAACATGGGCTATGGAGGGTTAAGTGGCTTGCCCAAGACCACAAGGAGCACCTGTGGGACTAGAAACCCCAGTCCTTCCGGCCCAAGGTTGCTGTCCTCTAGTGGGATTTGAACCACCGACCTTCCGGCCTGAAGTACCTTGCCCCAACCACTAGGCTACTCCTCCACTCCATGTCCGATCCTTTGCAATGGGCTACAGCAGAACCAATAAAGTCATGCTGCCAAATGGGCATGATTGCAATATGCATATTTGCAGACCCAATGTGCTATTGTAACACATAAAAAGTATACAAACATGTGTCCTCTAGTCAATGCAGACTCCAGACTATTTCTGGCAGTAATGAAGTGAGTTTCCCAGAGCCACAAAGAGAACAAGTGAGATTCAAAACCTGATCTGTCACTTACTAAGTGCTCTAACCATTGGGCTACCCCCCACCCCACCTTGCAACACAGCAATGTCTAGAATCAAAGAGACTGCAGGTCCCTGCCTGTAATGGCCTAAACCAAGGACATGAAACAACATGGCTGGAACATTCTGAGAATGTGTTACACCACAGCTAGGGCCTGCCTACAATGGCACACATGCAGTACATACCACACTGGACACTCAGTACTGTGGCTGCATAACAAACACACTGTTCCAATGCCAAACAATAGTTGCATGCACAGAATCAATAGTTGAGCCCTTAACCTGAGCAGAAGATGGCTTTCCCAGGACAGAGAGGGAGACATACAGCATCCCTTTCCTAGGCCACTCCTGAGAAAGGGCCACCAAGCCTTCCCACATCTGACAGAGCCCTCAGTCCAGCAGTCGTCTGAATGGTCATTAGAATGAGTACTGGAAGGTCTTGTCGTTCCACCATGAGGTCATTTGTGGGAGAGCTGAGCTCTCATTGTGGTTGGACTCATGGAGTTCTGACACAGAAAGTCAGATCACTCACTATCGAAGCTTGTGATGCTCACAGCAATTAGGGCAGTCAGATGCTTCTCCACCCCCACTGGAACCATTCCAAACCCACAAAATCTACTCCAGTAGATCAGCATGACCTTATGGGCAGTGAAGAAAAACACACAGCCTGCAGATTCCACCACAGGAGGCACGAGCCTCCCTAGAATCAAACTGATCATTCTCATCTCCAGGTAGAAGATCTCCCAGAGGTTTCCTGAGAGTGACAGAGTCCCTGGGTCCACAGGACCAGACGTCACACCTTTGGCCCCTACAGTTATTATCATACCAGGCATCCCCTCTGGAACTTCCAATAGGTGGAGTCCACACACCTTGCCACTTGCTGGAGTCAAACAATACTGGCTTCTCTCAGTAGTGCACCAGAGGATGTACGTACCAGATGAAGACATCACTGAAAGTTGTTCAAGTCTGTCTCCATCTGCTAGCAAGGGAGCATAACCCATTCATCTGGACTGGTCTAGCTATATGATAAGAAAAAGATATTGGGGGGATTTTCAAAGCGATTAACATGGTTAGCAAATCCAGAAATCAGGATATTCATCAGCACTAATGCAGATGCTGCCACTAAATGCCCCAATGATAGCTAGTATCAGAGACATGGTGGAAGGAGGACAACCAGTGGGACACTGTGATACCTGGGTACAAACTATATCGTAATGATAGAGCTGATCAAATAGGTGGAGGGCTTGCTCTCTATGTTAGAGAGGGCATTGAGTCAGAAAGGATTAAAGTTTTGCAGGAAACAAAATCTGCTGTAGAATCTATATGGATTGAAATTCCATGTAAAAGGGGGAAGGCGATGGCAGTGGGGGTGTACTATCGACCACCTGGCCAGAATGACCAAATGGATGATGAAATGTTCAAAGAAATCAAGGAAGCTAACAAAAGTTACAGCGCAGTAATAATAATGGGTGATTTCAACTACCCCTGTATCGACTGGGTCAGTGTCACGTCAGGACATGCTAGGGAGAGGGAAGCCATATTAGACCTAGTCCTTAGTGGAACACCAGATCTAGTGCAAGAGATAAGGTTGTTGGGGCCACTTGGCAATAGTGATCATAGCACGATTGCCTTTGATTTAATTAGTGGAGGAGGGATAGTAAGGAAATCCACAGTACTACCTTTTAACTTTCGAAAGGGAGACTATGATAAAATGAGGAAAACAGTTAATTAAAAATTAAAAGGAGCAGTTGCAAAGGTTAAAGACGTACATCAGGCTTGGCTGTTGTTGAAAAATACTATCTTGGAAGCCCAGATCAGCTGTATTCCACACTTTAAGAAAAGTGGAAGGAAGTCCAAAAAACTGCCAGCATGGTTTAAAGGTGAGGTCAGAGAGGCTGTTGTTGCCAAAAAAGCATCCTTCAGGAAATGGAAAAAAGAGCCAAACGACGAAACCTGGAAACAGCACAAGCACTGGCAAGTCAAATGCAAGGCATTGATAAGGCAGACAAAGGGAGAATTTGAGAAGAAGCTTGCTGCGGATGCAAAAACACGAAGTAAAGACCTTTTCAAGTACATTCGTAGCAAAAAACCTGTGAGAGAGTAAGTTGGTCCATTAGATGATAAAGGGGTTAAAGGAGCACTAAGAGGCGACAAGGCGATAGCGGAGAGACTGTATGAATTCTTTGCTTCGGTCTTTACTGAGGAAGATGTAGGGATGTTACCCATGACTGAAGTGGTATTTAAAGGTGCGGAAGAATTGAAGGAAATATCGATACATCGGGAAGATGTATTACAACTATTAGATAAACTGAAGAGTAGCATATCACCTGGGCCGGATGGTATACATCCAAGGGTGTTGAAAGAACTGAAATATGAGATTGCAGACCTGCTATTAGTAATCTGTGAACTATCATCAAAATCATCTCTAATACCTGAAGACTGGAGGATCGCCAATGTAACACCAATTTTTAAAAAGGGTTCCAGGGGTGATCCGGGAAACTACAGACCGGTGAGCCTGACGTCTACCGTGAAAAATGGTAGAAACCATCATAAAAAATAAAATTACTCAGCATGTAGATGGTCATGACCTAATGGGAGACAGCCAACATGGCTTTAGACAAGGAGGATCTTGTCTTACTAATCTGTTATGTTTTTTTGAAGGAGTGAATAATCAGGTGGACAAAGGTGAGTCGGTTGATATTGTGTATCTGGACTTTCAGAAAGCCTTTGACAAGGTCCCTCATGAGAGACTTTTGGCAAAACTAAAGAGTCATGGGATAGGAGGCAGTGTACTATTCTGGATCAGGAACTGGTTAAAAGATAGAAAGCAGAGGGTAGGGCTAAATGGCCAATTTTCCCAATGGAGAAAGGTGAATAGTGGTGTACCCCAGGGATCTGTGCTGGGTCCGCTGCTTTTTGACACATTCATAAATGACCTGGAAAATGGAATAACGAGTGAGGTTATCAAATTTGCAGATGACACAAAACTATTTAAAGTTGTTAAAACCCAAGAGGATTGTGGAAAATTGCAAGAGGATCTTGATAAATTGGAAGACTGGGCATCAAAATGGCAGATGAAATTTAATGTGGACAAGTGCAAGGTTATGCACCTAGGGAAGAACAACCCAAACTATGGTTACACGATGCAAGGTTCCACATTAGGAACTACCACAAAGGAAAAAGATTTATGCGTCATTGTGGATACCATGTTAAAACCCTCGGCCCAGTGTGCAGCAGCGGCCAAGAGAGCAAATAGAATGCTAGGTATGATAAGGAAAGGAATGGAAAATAAAACAAAAGATATTATAATGCCTCTATATCGTTCCATGGTGAGACCGCACCTTGAATATTGTGTGCAATTCTGGTCGCCGTATCTTAAAAAGGATACAGCGATTTTAGAAAAGGTTCAGAGAAGAGCCACCAAAATGGTAAAGGGGATGGAAGGATACTCCTATGAAGAAAGGCTAGAAAGGTTAGGGCTCTTTAACCTGGAAAAGAGACGGCTGAGGGGAGATATGATAGAAGTCTATATATTAATGAACGGAGTGGAACGGGTAAACGTAGATCGATTGTTTACCTTATCAGAATATAGAAAGACTAGGGGACATGCAATGAAGCTACAGGGTAAACTATTTAAGACTAATAAAAGAAAATATTTTTTCACTCAACGTGTAATCAAACTCTGGAATTTGTTACCGGAGGATGTAGTAAAGGCTGTTAGTGTAGCTGGGTTTAAAAAAGGTTTGGACAAGTTCCTGGAGGAAAGGTCCATAAACCATTATTAAGAAGGGACCCAGGATATCAATGCTTGAACCAATACAAGCATTATGGAACCTGTGTCCCTTGGGGAAACTGCTAGGTACATATGACCTAGATTGGCCACTGTTGGAAACAGAATACTGGGCTTGATGGATCTTGGTCTGACTCAGTATGGCATATCTTATGTTAGGTAGAGAGGAGCTGCCAAGTGAACGCATTTATAGGTCAGGAGGAAAAGTTTGAACTGGATGCGGAAGCGGATAGGGAGACAGTGAAGTGACTTGAGAAGAGGAGTAATGTGAGTATGGCGGGGCTGGCGGAAGATTAGTCGCACAGCAGAATGTTGAACAGATTGACGGGGAAAGAGATGATTCAGAGGGAGACCAGCAAGGAGTAGGTTGCAGTAGTCAAGATGAGAGGTGATTAAGGAGTGGATAAGCATTTTAGTAGTGTGTTCAGAAAGGAAGGGGCAGATTTTGCTAATGTTGTAGAGAAAGAAATGGCAGGTCTTAGCTACGAGTTGGATATGAGTGGAGAAAGAGAGAGAGGAGTCAAAGATAATCCTCAAATTGCGGCCCGAGGAAACAGGAAGGATTACAGAGTTAACATAGGCCCCTATGTGTTTTTATAAAAAAAAAAGCTCCCAGAACTACTTGCTGTAAGACACAGTACAAGGCTTAACCTATGCCATGCTGGGCAAAAGCCTTTCCTCTTTTGGGAAGAGCTGTGCCTCTGTCTATGCATCTTTCTTTGCTTTTGTGAATTAGGTGCGTTCCTGTGTCTTGTCCTGACTGGCCTACCTGAAGCAAGCCCTGAGAGCTGGGGGTTAGCCATCTTGCCTCTGGTCTTGTTCTGGCTGGGTCATTGTATTGCAGTCCTTGTTTAATTCCTGTGCTGGCTTCCTATAAGTCCTTTTCTTGTGCCAGCTTCATGCAAGTCTTATTCTTGAGCTGAATCCCTACTTCATGTTCCTTAGATCCTTGCCTCATGTTTCAAGCCTTGTTCCTGGACCCTGTGTTTCATGATTTGTCCCTGAAGCTTGCATGGACTATGGACCACTGCTAGGTTGAATGCAGTTTACTTACCTTTTTGTGTTAAAGTTAGTGCTTCCTAACTGCCAACTGCATTGAGAGTAAATGTTATTAAATTCATCTCTGAATCTTCCCATGGCTTGCACAGGTCCTCCAATCTAGTGGCTGCCCACATCCCAGCCAGGAACCTGACATTCACACCAAGACACAAACAAACAATCTCAAACAGATTTACATCTGCTCCAACGCAGATAAACATATTTGCATGTAAGCTCAGATTTCATAAGTAAGAATACACATCTCAGCTCCGCTCCTGCTCCATCTAGGCTGTGCTTCAGCAATGCCTGTGCAAATAGTGCTGGTGAGCAAGTCTAAGTGATTGTGCCCTGTGGAGGATAATTTTATAAGGCTGCGCCTAGTTAATGCATTTTTTCAGATGCCTATTTTAAAATCAAGTTCATGCATACTTGGCTTTGTAAAATAGTGTAAATGGCAGAAATTGTGCCCTAAGTTAAGGAGCAATTACACCATCCCTAGAGCTGGTATCAATGACTGCTCCTAGGTTTGGCAAATAAATGCATAAATTATTGTATTTTACTAACAGTGCATAAACCTATATGCACCACCCATGATCCACCTAAACCCAGCTCATATGCACACCCACAGTTAAAGTACACATCATGCAAACACTGCAAGTACTTTTCCGCTAGTCGAGATTTAAAAAAGGTCATTTATGCAGGTGAGTGGCCACTCGCATGCACAAATGATTAAAATACTAATATTTGCATGAGCCTTCTTCTAAAATTACTCTCATAATGCCTATATTATTTGTCATGGTCAGATCTCCTTGGGTAATCTAATCAGGCTTACTTGCAATGCAGTGCTGCTGATAGGAATTTTGGAAAAAAAATGTTTTTCTTAGTAATCATAAGCTTTTGAGAAAGACATAGCATTAATATTATGAAGTACTTATCTGATATTAATAACAGTGTCTTTGAGAGAGCTGTTGAGAAAGAAAAGAACACAATAAAAGAAGGGAAAATGTAGAAACAATTATGCATATTTGTTAGCAATAAATTTGAGTGGAAGAAAGAGCAATAATATTAACAATGAAAAAACAACCTATTACCTCTAAAGAAAATTAATTCTTTGTTAAAGTTTTTTAAAAAGCTGTTGAACTTAGCTAGTTGTTTCATTCTGTCAGCTAAAATGGGAAAAGTTATAAATTTGCACAGCTATTACAAAACGGTTTTGATTCTCTGATAAAAAACAGCAAAGAACAATACTTGAAGTCTATACTTACTATCTTCTAGTGTATTTTAGTATACTTTTTTTCCATTATCTTTTTCTTATGTACCTTTGCTTTCTGTCTCTTTCTCCTAGAGATAGGACTGGATGGTTTTGGGCCTTATTGTTTTAAAACCCACTGAGGAAGAGAAGCATTTGTAAACTTATCACTAAAAGGGTTTAACCTTAATGGAGGTACTCCACTATTTGTCTTTCTCCATTGAAAAAATTGGCCATTTAGTCCTACTCTCTGTTTTCTATCTTTTAACCAGTTCCTAATCCACAATTGTATACTGCCTCCTATCCTATGATATTTTAATTTCCTCAAGAGTCTCAGGAGGGACCTTGTCAAAGGTTTTCTGAAGATCCAGATACATTATTTCAACCAACTCACTTTTATCTGCCTGTTTATTCACACCTTCAAAAAAATATAAGAGATTAATTAGTAAGACAAGACTTTCTTTAGCTAAATCCATATTGGCTTGCTGCTATTAAACCATGACTATTTACATGTTCAGCAATCTTGTTCTTTATAACGGTTTCTACCATTTTGCCCAGTACTGACATTAGACTCACTGGTAAGTTGTTTTCCAGATCATCCCAGAACCCTTTTTTTCCCATTTATCTTTTTATTGATTTTCTAAGCAAACAAGGACATAACACAGTCTTTGCCAAATATAATAATCTTAAACCCCTCACCCCATCCCCCTACTCCTGATGTGTCATCCCAGCTACCCTCAAAACCATTCACGTAAACATTCCCACTCACCCTCATCCATTTCCAAACACATACCCATTATTGTTCTATCTGTTCCCTTTTGCCTCACCTGATGGCAGTGAGCAAATGCATCTGTAACCGAGGTAGGGCGGACTCGATGCTCCTCCCCCACACCTTCACTCTCTCCCCCTTCCCCCCCTTTAACACAAAAACTCTGACACCATTCCTTTTTGGGAAAACATCTGGTCGCAGCTTTATTAACCATTAACAAATCAACAATCAACTCCAATAACAATCCATACTGCATACAATAGCGGAATGATACCTCACCAGCCATATCACTAGCAAGGTGAACTTGCCTCCACTTTGCCAGCTTCCTTCCCACCCTTAGCCCCGACTTCGCCATGTAATTAGCAAAAGCCAGCCAGGGGTTGTCCGGGTCGGGGTACCCCACCCCCATTCCAAGCTTATCCTAAGGCTCTGAACCACAGAAACCTCCGGGATCCTGCCACCAGAGCAGGTGACCTCACCGTCCCTGCGCCGCCCCCACCCCCACCCCCAAAAACTGCGACCAGCGAGAATTCCGCAGAGCTACCCATTCTGCCAGTCATTCAAATCCAACCCCACCGGGGATAAATGTACCCCATCCCGGCCATACAATCCCGCACAGCCCACCTCAACCCATGAATGCATTATTTGGTAGCCGCTCTTTGCACATACCCAACGGCCGATTTGTCGGTTGATCTTAGTTAATCCCCTCGACCAGCGCTGCTGGTCCTGGCAAATCGGCCTTGGGATAATGTCCGACCACATTAACATTACACCAGGGAACAATTGAAGCACCTCCCCCAGATCTTTCTGCACCGCTCTGATCAATTGCTTGCAGGTCCAAGCTGACAAATTGTTGCCCCACAAATGTATTAAATTCACATCAGGTGCATTACGAAGACGGCCGTGGTGCCGAAGCAAAGGGATCAGCTGCGTCCATCGTAGACCTCATTTACCCAGCCATGAGACGGCCACCACTGCAGGATCCAGGCCAAGATTAGACCCCAAAGGCCGCACAGCCTCTCGCTGACCTGCCCAATGCACAAACGAGTGGCCAATCAGCCAACAGCCATGTGGACCTCGGCCTCTATCTGTAAAAGAAAACAAAATTATCACATGATTACTCTTTCCCCACCATTACCAAAAAACATATCCCAAGAATGCCTTAGAATGCCATCAACCGATGCAATGCACATCCTGTTCAGACAAACCCACAGCCACTGCATTAGTTGCTGCCCCAATGCAGAAGAAAAGTGCCACATACTGATGTGGTTCCTCCCTTATCCGCTGCAGCATCATCCTTAACACCGCTGTCACCTGGAACCGCGTCACCACACGTACATCCGCATGCATAAACATAAGCATCTCCTCAGGCCAACGTGCCATAAGCTCTCTGGGACCATCACTTCAACTGTGTCCGCTCCTGGCGCCAGTTTTCGAAACCGGTCCCACTGAAAATGAGAAAGAGCATCAGCCACCTCATTAGTACATCCCGGGATATGTCTCGCTTTGATAACGACGTTCAACCGTAAACAGGCTAGCACCACCTCCCGCATCAGATCCGCCACCTGAACACATCGCGGGGTATAATGATTGATCACACTAACCACCGCTGCATTATCACATCACCATAATACCCGTCTGTTATGAAGGCGCACTGGCCACAAATCCAAGGCTATCAGCATGGGAAACAGCTCCAAAAAGGCCACCTTGGTCACTAAACGTGAGTCATGCCACACCTGCGGCCATCGATCTGCACACCAGGCCCCAGCAAAATAAATGCCCAAACCGGACCCCCCCGCCGCATCCGTGTACAACTGCAAGTCCCCCGAGGAAATCTCCCCCTCCATCATCACCGACGTCCCGTTAAATTCCCTCAAAAAGATATCCCAAATCCGTAAATCCGCCCTAATCACCATTGACACCCTAATACGGTGATGCGGTTTTCGCACCCCCACTGTTGCACCTGCCAACTGCCGCAGAAACACCCTATCCATCGGGATGAACCGACACACGAAATTTAAAGCCCCAATTAACGCCTGCAGCTCCCTCAAATTCATCTTACTGGACGCCATCGCATTGGCAACCAACACTCGCAACTTTGCGACCTTATCCTGAAGAAGCCGAGCTACCATATCCCTTGAGTCCAATTCCACCCCTAAAAGGTTAGCCGCCTAGCCGGACCTTCCAACTTTCCCTCCGCTGATGGTACCCCGATTTCCTTTGCCAAATCCAGAAAACTGCTCAATAAGCTTTGGCACTCCATGGAATGCGCTGCTCCGACAAAGAAAAAATCATCCAAATAATGTACCACGTTCTCACAACCTACCTCTTGTACCAGCGCCCAATGCAGGAATGTACTAAATTTTTCAAAGTAAGCACAGGACACCGAGCATCCCATAGGCATGCATTTATCAAAATAAAACCTAACAATGGAAAACTATATGGGTACACTGGCAGCGATCGAAAAGTCGACTCAATATCCACCTTTGCCATCCACGCACTACCCCCCGCCTGCCTCACCAATTCCACCACCCGGTTGAATGATGCATATCGAACAGTACACTTCTCCCGAGGTATATAATCGTTAACCGAGGTTCCTTCCGGAAACGACAAATTATGAATTAGCCTAAACTTCCCCACCTCCTTTTTAGGTAACATAAGAACATAAGAACATAAGATATGCCATACTGGGTCAGACCAAGGTCCATCAAGCCCAGTATCCTGTTTCCAACAGTGGCCAATCTAGGTCATATGTACCTAGCAGTTTCCCCAAAAGACACAGGTTCCACAATGCTTGTACTGGGTCAAGCATTGATATCCTGGGTCCCTTCTTAATAATGGTTTATGGATCTTTCCTCCAAGAACTTGTCCAAACCTTTTTTAAACCCAGCTACACTAACAGCCTTTACTACATCCTCCGGTAACAAATTCCAGAGTTTGATTACACGTTGAGTGAAAAAATATTTTCTTTTATTAGTCTTAAATAGTTTACCCTGTAGCTTCACTGCAAGTCCCCTAGTCTTTCTGTATTCTGATAACGTAAACAATCGATCTACGTTTACCCGTTCCACTCTGTTCATTAATTTATAGACTTCTATCATATCTCCCCTCAGCCGTCTCTTTTCCAGGTTAAAGAGCCCTAACCTTATTAGCCTTTCTTCATAGGAGTATCCTTCCATCCCCTTTACCATTTTGGTGGCTCTTCTCTGAACCTTTTCTAATAATTCTATATCCTTTTTAAGATACGGCGACCAGAATTGCACACAATATTCAAGGTGCAGTCTCACCATGGAACGATATAGAGGCATTATAATATCTTTTGTTTTATTTTCCATTCCTTTCCTTATGATACCTACCATTCTATTTGCTCTCTTGGCTGCCGCTGCACAAAGGGCCGAGGGTTTTAACATGTTATCCACATTGACGCCTAAATCTTTTTCCTTGGTGGTGGTTCCTAATGTGGAACCTTGCATTGTATAACCATAGTTTGGGTTGTTCTTCCCTAGTTGCATAACTTTGCACTTGTCCACATTAAATTTCATCTGCCATTTTGATACCCAGTCTTCTAATTTATCAAGATCCTCTTGTAAGTTTCCACAATCCTCTTGGTTTTAACAACTTTAAATAGTTTTGTGTCATCTGCAAATTTGATAACCTCACTCGTTATTCCACTTTCCAGGTCATTTATGAATATGTCAAAAAGCAGCGGACCCAGCAAAGATCCCTGGGGTACACCACTATTCACCTTTCTCCATTGGGAAAATTGTCCATTTAGCCCAACCCTCTGCTTTCTATCTCTTAACCAGTTCTTGATCCACAGTAGTACACTGCCTCCTATCCCATGACTCTTTAGTTTTGCCAAAGGTCTCTGATGAGGGACCTTGTCAAAGGCTTTCTGAAAGTCCAGATACACTATATCAACCGACTCACTTTTGTCTACCTGTTTATTCACACTTTCAAAAAAACATAACAGATTAGCAAGACAAGATCTTTCTTGTCTAAAGCCATGTTGGCTGTCTCCCATTAGGCCATGACTATCTGCATGCTGACTAATTTTATTCTTTATGATGGTTTCTACCATTTTTCCTGGTACTGACGTGAGGCTCACCGGTCTGTAGTTTCCCGGATCACCCCTGGAACCCTTTTTAAAAATTGGTGTTACAATGGCGATCCTCTAATCTTCAGGTATTACAGATGATTTTAATGATAGTTCACAGATTACTAATAGCAGGTCTGCAATCTCATATTTCAGTTCTTTCAACACCCTTGGATGTATACCATCCGGCCCAGGTGATTTGCTACTCTTCACTATATCTAATAGTTGTAATACATCTTCCCGATGTATTGATATTTCCTTCAATTCTTCCGCACCTTTAAATACCACTTCAGTCATGGGTAACATCCCTACATCTTCCTCAGTAAAGACTGAAGCAAAGAATTCATTCAGTCTCTCCGCTATCGCCTTGTCGCCTCATAGTGCCCCTTTAACTCCTCTATCATCTAATGGACCAACTGACTCTCTCACAAGTTTTTTGACGCGCATGTACTTGAAAAAATCTTTATTTCACGTTTTTGCTTCCACAGCAAGCTTCTTCTCAAATTCTCTCTTTGCCTGCTTTATCAATGCCTTGCATTTGATTTGCCAGTGCTTGTGCTGTTTCCAGGTTTCGTCGTTTGGCTCTTTTTTCCATTTCCTGAAAGATGCTTTTTTGGCAACAACAGCCTCTCTGACCTCACCTTTAAACAATGCTGGCATTTTTGGACTTCCTTCCACTTTTCTTAAAGCGTGGAATATATCTGGTCTGGGCTGCCAAGATAGTATTTTTCAACAACACCCAAGCTTGATGTAAGTCTTTATCCTTTGCAACTGCTCCTTTTAGTTTTTTCTTAACTATTTTCCTCATTTTATCATAGTCTCCCTTTCGAAAGTTAAAAGGTAGTACTGTGGATTTCCGTACTATCCCTCCTCCACTAATTAAATCAAAGGCGATCATACTATGATCACTACTGCCAAGTGGCCCCAACACCCTTATCTCTTGCACTAGGTCTGGTGTTCCACTAAGGACCAGGTCTAATATGGCTTCCCCTCTGGTCGGTTCATGAACCAGCTGCTCCAAGAAGCAGTCATTTATGTCATCTAGGAACTTTATCTCCCTAGCATGTCCTGCCGTGACACTGACCCAGTCGATACCGGGGTAATTGAAATCACCCATTATTATTACTGCGCTGTAACTTTTGTTAGCTTCCTTGATTTCTTTGAGCATTTCATCATCCCTTTGTTCATTCTGGCCCGGTGGTCAATAGTACACCCCCACTGCCATCACCTTCCCCTTTTTACTTGGAATTTCAATCTATAGAGATTCTACAACAAATTTTGTTTCCTGCAAAACTTTAATCCTTTCTGACTCAATGCCCTCTCTAACATAGAGCGCAACCCCTCCACCAATTTGATCAGCTCTATCATTACGATATAGTTTGTACCCAGGTATCACAGTGTCCCACTGGTTGTCCTCCTTCCACCATGTCTCTGATATTCCAGTCATATCTAACCTCTCATTTAGTGCTATATATTCTAACTCTCCCATCTTATTTTTTAGACTTCTAGCATTTGCATACAAGCATTTTAGAGACTGTATTTTATTCATATTAATTTGGCTATTGGTAGACATGGGTAATTTGGGATCTTTAAGCTCTCTCTGCTCCATACTTGAGGGCATTTGGGCTACTTTGCTCTTTTTTGGAACCTCTCTGCTTTTGGTAGTATCCTTCAAGGATACATTCTTCCGAACCATCTGCTCTTGGGCGACTGTCGGCTTTCCCTTATTATCTAGTTTAAAAGCTGCTCTAGCTCCTTTTTAAAGGTTAATGCCAGCAGCCTGGTTCCATTCCAGTTAAGGTGAAGCCCATCCCTTCGGAAGAGCCCCTCCTTTCCCCAGAATGTTCCCCAGTTCCTAACAAATCCAAAACCCTCATCTCTGCACCATTGTCTCATCCACGCATTGAGACTCCGGAGCTCTGCCTGCCTTTTGGTTCCTGCACGTGGAACGGGTAGCATTTCGGAGAACGCCACCCTGGAAGTTCTGGATTTCAACTTCCTACCTAAAAGCCTAAATTTAGCCTCCAGAACCTCCCTACCACATTTTCCTATGTCATTGGTACCGACATGTACCAAGACAGCAGACTCCTCCCCAGCACTATCTAAGACCTTATCTAGGTTGCGCGTGAGGTCCGCTACCTTCTCACCAGGCAGGCATATTACCAGGCGATCCTCATGTCCACCAGCCACCCAGCTATCTACATGCCTAATGATCGAATCACCAACTATATGACACCCAGCAGGGAAACCACTAAATTCGAGACCGGCCTCTCCACAAACGGGCCTGCAATCCTGCCTAACTCCAGCTCCTTTAACAATTTATCCCATACTATGGTAGCTAAATGCCACACGAGGGTGCATTGTGCACTGTACAATCTACCACCCTGCCTGTATGACAAAACATTCCGGAAACCCCCTTTCCAACACCACCCTGTCCCCTCGTCTCGGGGATTGCCGCAGATGAGTCCGCAACATCTCTACCCTTATCGGGGTAGGGGCAAGACTGCTTAATTCAGTGTTACTTCATGACCAGTCCACTAGCCGGGATGGCCCCTTTTTTATGCATTTTGCCTCTGCATGCCCCCCACCACAACTTGAGCATGCGTGTCGGAATTTGCAATCTGGAAAGGGACACGATGACTTGTTGAATCTCCAGCAAACGTCCCCTTTTCCGGTACCACCCACTCTCTGCTGCAAAATGGCTCCTGTAGGCCGAAAGGAATGACCCATACTCCCTAGCATCATGCCCCCTGCTTTCCCTCCCCCAATTCCCCCAGCACTCGATTTAGCCGACATTTGCATCAGCCATAGATTAATATCCTGTGAACCCCACTACAAGAACCTGTTCTCCTACATTTTATCGAGGAACCTCTCATCGTAGTTCAACCACGACCATCCTTCGTGCATCTGCGCCACCTCAAAAATAGCATCCGCGTAGGCCAACAACATCCCATACTGTTCAGGATAATGATGCCCCCATACACTCGCCAAACGCAAAAAAGTTCATGTCCAATTCACCACATTCCAGGACACCTTTTTTATTTGTTCTGCCTTCTCATCCTCCTTCCTCTTCTTCTTGCTGTCCCCAGACCATCTCCTCCCCTCTAACAATCGGAACATATTAATATATTTCCTTTTCCTGATCTTACGATGCAAGTTCTTCGGTACACTTTCCCATAACTCTGTGTACACTGCCAATGAGGGAGTTCCCCCATCCTGGTTGCTTGGCCCCTCCCCGCTACTGCCCACCTCGAGTCCCGCACCTCCACCACTTGCGGATGATGACGACGACAAGGATAACGATGAACACTACTCATATCCCAACGTCTGAAATACACCCACCATACCCCCACCCACCTCAAAATCACCACCAACACACCCTGAACAAGGTGAAGCAATCACTCCCAGCAGCCCAACTACTTAAAACACAAAGACCTAGCACTCCTGTACATAGTTAATGACAAATCTGTACATAGTTACTGAGCAAGCCTGCTGCGTTATCAGCACAGTGACATTATGCTCTGATTGTATATAGTTACCCAGTTATAAATCCAAGTTGATATACCTGTTCAATGTAAATTCAAAGTAGATCCCCTGCTTTGTACAAAGAATTGTTAACTGTAAACCGCACTGATTTTAAATAGCGCAGTATAGAAAAGCTACAAATAAAAAAATAAATAAAATAAAAGATGAGGAATCTGAACCACGCCGCCTCCTACACACGTGCCTCCGCTTCTTCTGCGCAATTCCCCTTGTTCCCACCGGCTCACCCATCCGTACCGAAACCTTGCCATGGTCTACTCTCAACTCACCTGTCACCCTCGTGCCCACTATGCCTACAGTAGGCGCCACCGTCACTGCTTGGCGATCTTCTCCACCATCCTGCTGCAGCTCCACTGGTCTCATGCCCGACATCACCACTCCAGCATTCTGACGCCCCATCCGCCGAACCTCCGGCTGCTCCGCTCCAACCTGGCCTCCACCACCCAGCGTTGCAGTGTACCGACCCATTGCTGGAACCTGTGGAGACATAAATGGAAACAATGGGGGAAGGACCACCGAATGCCATGCAGGCTGCCAAGCCCCAAGTCACTCTGCCCCTGCAGACCTTGTCCTCCTCCTAGCCAATGACCCCAGGATGCCGAAGCCCCCTCCGGCCGATAACCCACTTGAGCCGCCCACCCCTTGCCAATGGGTGCTGACCTTGCCCCCGGAAACTGCCAGTGGCCTGACCCGTACCTCTCACTCACCTCGCTCAGGACCGCTGGGGCAGTTCCCGCTATTCCCGCCTCTTCTTCAGCCTGCTCATTGGCTCCCCTGCGCGCGCTCATGTGAAGTGGTAGCCAATAAGTTTAAACAATGCTGCCTTGCCACTTCTCCTCCCTTCCCCCCCTCTGCCCCGCATACAACCTGCAGGCTCGCCTCTTGCCGTGCCACCCGGTTACAGGCAGCCGGCCTGGACCTCGCCACGCGGCCTTCATATATAAAATATTCACCCTCCTTATGTACCCCCAACCCCAAATCCTGGAAGTACAGCTCTTTTCCAATAAGCTACAATCTCACATCTAGCTGCCACAATGAGGTACTTCATCAGGCTCCTAACCCGCATCGACCCATCCTCCGCCCATCTATGCAACAGGGAGAGGCTGGGTCATGCTTCAAGGGTATGCTCGGCATTTCCTCCATAATCCCAGTCACTCCTTACCAATAATTCCTCATCCCCCCCCCCCCGGCACTCCCACCACATATGTATAAAGCTACCTTCTTCCCTGCCTAAGTGCCAACATTCCCCATTCCGTAACACCTTGCTCTTGCAAAGCCTTTGTGGAGTGAGGTACCTTTGAAACAGTAGCTTATACCCATTCTTTGTCAATTGTTTAAAGAACATTTTACCAACACAAATACCAGCAACACATAAGATGTTCCGCCCTTGCGGACAGTCTCATTCCCCCTATCCCTGGTAACCCCCCCCCTCCCCACCATTAGACTCTGATCTGAACCCGTTGATTTTTTCCTGTAATCATTTGATGTTCATACTATTATGACTGACACCTGTACATAGCTATGTAAATAGTTAGAAGTTGTATCTCTAAGTACCACGCTATGTGTCTACTTAGTTCATTGTGTAAAGTTCACAAATACTGTTCCTTGTAAAAGTTTAAGCTGTTATGATGTAAACCGCCCCTGATCTCTGGAAGGGGCGGTATATAAATATATGCAAATAAATAAATACATAAATAAAATTAATTGTGTTGCTACAGATAGATTGACAATAGTTTAATTTATTTTCTGCCAATCCCCCTCCACCCACACCACTCCCAAGTCTCTTTCCCACTTCAGCATATATTCTGCCTTACCAAAACCCACCTCATTTAACTCCTTATACATTTTGGACACAATTTATTTATTTATTAGCTGTTTTTTTCTGGGAATCAAAGCAGTTTACAGGGAATAAAATCAATTGTTTTACATAAAACCTTCAAAACCTTAATAACATCTAACAGCACAATTATAATTGGCCCATAACATATTTACAAAACAGAGATTATTTTAAACTGGTGTTGTGTACTGTTGGGGAGGGTGGAGGGGAGGATTAAAGTGGAAGGGTGTGGGAAGGTTCTGTTTTTGTACATATGTCTATAGTTACCCTGTTGCTCCAAGTTTAAACTCCTGTTATAATGTAAGCACAGTACAGTCTTCTGACTGTGCAACCTTTTGTTAAATGTAAACCGCACTGATAACAAATAGCGCGGTATATAAAAGTTGTTAAATAAAAATAAATAAATAAACTATATGACATGGGAGTTAGTATCAGTAAATTTTGCAGTTCCATGGGGAAACACAATTTAGGCCTTGAAGTGTTCTTTGAATAGGAATGTCTTGAGATCTTTGTGGAATTTTGTTAGTTCATGTTATTTCTCTGAGGTCATTGGGGAGTGCATTCCATTGATCCAGTGTTTAAGTGGAGAAGATTCTATTGCAAGTATTTTGGTTCATTCATGTTATTTCTCTTGGCAAGTTAAGTAAGTTCCCGATTTCTGGTGGTTGTTGATGTGTGGAAGAGGGACTTCAGATGTGATGATGATTGGTCATGTAAAGTTTTGTACATGTTCATTATTGATCTATGTTTAATTCAGCTGTGTACAGGTAGCTAGTATAGATCTTTGCTCTTCTTCTCTAGAGCCCCTAAACATAGATCTTCAAACCAAGACTGTCCCTTCACTAAATCTCCTTTCTGTCCTCTCTGCCCAGAAAGTGACGCACTTGTAGGTAGGCTTCCCTCCAGCTGTTGTATATCCCATAACTCTTCAAAGGAGAGCACCTCGCCACACTGGCACAGCTGCCTCACATATACCAACCGTTGGTCTTCCCACAAAGCCAACATCTGATAGGGAGTGCACCTCCGATGAGAAACACAAGATTGTATGGTGCACAGGGGAGACAATTGCTTGCCCACTGTTATGACAGCCCTATATTTATACTAAAAATCTAGTGGATACTGCACAAATGGTCCCCAATTCTGTTTCCTCCTCCTCAACTACCACAAAATCCCATCAAAATATCTTCCCACCAAAGCCTTATCCAGAGCCACCCATTGTTTTCCTCCTTCCCTAACCCAAGTATAGACCACCCAAAGTTGATCTGCAAAAAAAATTTTGCAAAGTCGGGGACCGCAACCCTCCCCCTTCCTCCTTGTTTTCTGGAGCACTTGTTGCACTACCCTGGGTGGTTGTCCATTCTAAATAAAACATTCCACCTGTCTCCGCAGGCCCTTCAAATTCTTTGCTAAAAATAGGACAGGTAATGTCTGAAATAGATATATAAATTTCAGAAGGAGCACCATCTTAATACAGGCGATCCTACCCAGCCAGGACTGTCGCCTCCGTCCCCATTGCACAAGCAAAATCTCCACTTCCTCCAGCAGCTTCTTATAATTAAGTCTATATATATATCCCTAGGGTCTCCATTAATCTTCACCCCCAAGTAGTGTATTCCTTTGATGACTTCCTGAAAGGAAAAATTTCCTTCAGTCTCACTACCTGATGGTCTGAGACCATCAATTCAAAATGTCCAACTTTGTAGCATTCAAGCAAAACCCTGAAAACCGGCCATATTCCTTCAGCTCCCACATAAAAAGCAACAGAGTGATATTGGGCCTAGTAACTGAAAAAATGATATCATCATTGAATAGGGAAATGCAGTGGCCACCTCACCAAACTCAATACCCCAAACATCCAGGCTCAGTCTGATTTTCTCAGCTAAGGGTTCCATTGATAGGGCAAGCAAAAGAGGTGAGAGTGACAACCATGCTGCGTCCCTCTACCCAGACTGCAAAATTTGGAGTACCGTTTACCTTAACACATGCTTTAGGCTGTAAATACAAGGCCTGTATTTAACCTCCCCCAAACCCCACCCATTCAAATACCTTATCCATGAACTCCCATGAGACATGGTCAAATGCTTTTTCAGCATTGATCAATAACAAGTCCGGGTCCCCTTTGGTTTAGCCACCCTACTGAAATTGAGAATTTTCCTCACATTATCTAATGCCTTCCAGCCAGGCATAAACCTTGATTGATCAGCATGTACAAGCTCTAAGACCACAGTATTTAACTGCCCCTCCAAGATAATCGTCAACATTTTGACATGAAGGTTCTGTTGAACTGTGAGTTCTGTCTGTTTGTCTCCACATATTTATTTTCCTAATTGTCCTTATTGGTGGGTTCCCTTACCTACTCCATTACTGTAGAGTTTAAACTATTTTCCTCTTAGTTTACCTGAGTGACTACCCCTCCCCAGGCTGCTGAGGTATTGTTGAAGACCTCCATTTCCTGTCCTGCACGTGTGCTTGTTCAGATTGCCATTCTGTTCCTTCAGAAGAGCAGGGCTCTCCAGAGCTCTCCCGAAAGGTGATTTTTACTGAAATTGCTACTGAACTGTGAGTTCTGTCTGTCTCGACATATTTATTTTCCTAATTGTCCTTATTGGTGGTTTCTCTTACCTACTACATTACTGTAGAGTTTAAACTATTTTCCTCTTGGTTTACCTGAGTGACTACCCCTCCCCCCTGCTGAGGTATTGTTGAAGACCTCCATTTCCTGTCCTGCACTTTTGCTTGTTCAGACTGCCGTTCTGTTCCTTCAGAAGAGCAGGGCTCTCTAGAGATCTCTCAAAAGGCAATTTTTGCTGAAATTGCTACTGAATTGTGAGTTGTCTGTTTGTCTCCACTGTCTCCAATGTGTGTGCCCACAGTTCAGGAACAGCCTACTGGCCAGAGACACTTAGGTTCCCGCCCACCCTACCCCTCACCCCACCCATCCCAGGGGCTTCATTGCCTATATAATGGTCACATATGCGCCATCTATCCTTCCTAACTTGGGTTAAAGCTCACATCTTCTCCATCCTTTCTTCTTTTTCTTCCTCCTCTTCTGGGACTGCTTAATCAACATGCCGTGTATTCAGTGCACTAACTGTGGTACTTTCATTCCAAGACAAATCATTTGGAGCCTAACAGCTTGCCCTATGTGCCTCAAGTCAGCTGCCATGCATGAAGAACTGACTCTACTAAGGAAAGACCTAGCTGCCATGCATAAAGAAGTGACTCTACTGAGGGAGGAACTGGCTGCAATGAAGCTCACCTCTTCTAGGATACAAACTGAACAAAGTCCACCATTGCTCCCACAAAGAATCAAACACCCAGGAACAAATGGATCACAGTGGGTTCTGGTAGATTGTGACCTGTAATGCGGAGACATCCTATGCATCAAGAGATCAGGAACAAATGGATCACAGTGGGTTCTGGTAGATTACGACCTGTAATGCAGAGACATCCTATACATCAAGAGATATCCCTGCAGGATGACTTCTCTACCTTGGCAAATGAGGATGCCCAATCTAAAGAAACCGAAGGGCCCTTAAATGAGTCAGATAATGCCCAACCTCCTGCTAAAGCACCAAATATGAAAAAAACCTCACCAAACAGAAAACTACTACTTCTTGGAGATTCCATCATCAGAGGCACCAACTTGGGAACACAGTTCAAAGGAGAGAAGATAGTCATGTGCCTACCAGCTTTTCAGCCAGCAGGAATACAAACCAAGTTGTTGAAGTAATTAGTTGTTGAAGTAATTTCTCTGGGAGAGAAACTCAAGCCCATTGTTAACACTGTTGTATTCTCAGAAGTTCTACCTATTCTTGGTAAGGGGACAAAAAGGCTGCATAACATTAACAGCTTTAATATATGGCTCCAGACCTGGTGCAAACAAGAAGGATTCAGCTTTATTGGTGACTGGGGAAACAGATGGACTAACAACAGACTATACTGTGCTAATGGACTACATCTCTCTGTTGCAGGGAAAAGAATGCCAAGTGAAAAATTCAGGCAGTATGTGGATATGCATTTAAACTAGGAAAAGGGGGTGACGGATGTGGAAGGTCAAGATCTGCATGCCACCCCCTGCAAAAGCACAACATCAGAAACAGCCACACTTTTAAACCACACATCAAAAACAAGTGGGAAGAAGTGGGCAGAACAAAATCAATGAAAAATACACACAAGCCAGGTAAATGCTGGAAAGCAATGAGCACAAATGCTCGACGCTTAGCCAACAAAGTTCCGGACCTGGAAGCCCTAATGGTGGAAATGGATTTGGACATTGTGGCCATTACAGAAACATGGTTCTGGATTGTGTTCGAAAGAGGAGATGGCACTGTCATCCATACTGCTGTAGTCTACAGACCTCCGACTCAAATTGAAGAGAGAGATAATGAATTGATTAGAGATATTGCCAAGATAGCCACAAAGGAGGAAGCGATCATATTGGGTGACTTTAATCTACCTGATATGGATTGTATTACTCCTTCTGCACATTTGGAAAGAAGCAAAACAATTGTGGATGCTCTCCAAGATGCGTTACTTAGACAAATGGTGTTGGAACCAACCAGGGAAAGCTCAACGCTGGATTTAGTGCTCACCAATGGTGATAGCGTGTTGAATATCTGCTTGAGTGCCCCTGTGAGCAACAGCGATAATCACACGGTGTGGTTTAAAAACCATGATACAGGCCAATCATAGCAAGCTCAAAGTCCTAAACTTCAAAAACACTGACTGCAATAAAATGGCCGAGTACTTAAAGGAGGAGATGATGGGGTGGAAGGAGATAAGGGAAGTGGAATTGCAATGGGCTAAACTAAAGGTGGCAATAAAAGGGGCAACAAATATGTAAGAAAAGTAAATAAAAACAAGAGGAGAAGGAAACCTATTTGGTTTTCCAAAGAAGTGGCTGCTCAAATAAAGGCGAAAAACACAGCTTTCGCAAAATTCAAAAGTTTGCAAACAGAAGAACACAGAAATGAATACAGGGTCAAACTCAAAGAGTCAAAAAGAGAAATAAGGAAAGCAAAATCAAAGGCAGAGGAAAAGATGGCTAAAGATGTTAAGGGTGGCAACAAAACTTTCTTCAGGTATATTCGGGAAAGGAAAAAGATCAGAGTTGGAATTGCAGGACTCAGAAGTGCTGGGAAAGGATTCATGGAAAGTGACATTGAAAAAGCGGAATTGCTAAACAAATACTTCTGCTCTGTTTTTACTAAAGAAAATCCTGGAGATGGACCAGCTGTGACTCGCAAATATAAAAATGGAAGTGAAGTAGATACCACACCATTCACAGAAGATGATGTGTTAGAACAACTTGCGAAGCTGAAAGTGGACAAAGCCATGGGACCGGATGGGATACATCCCAGGATACTGAAAGAACTCAGAGAGGTTCTTGCTGGACCATTAAAGGATGTCTTCAACAGATCCTTGGAAACAGGAGAGGTTCCTCTGGATTGGAGAATGGCTGATGTAGTACCTCTAAACAAAAGTTGGGACAGGGAAGAAGTGTCAAACTACAGGCCCGTGAGCCTTACCTCGGTGGCAGGAAAAGTAATGGAGGCACTCCTGAAAAAGCGAATAATGAACTTTCTCAAAACCAACAGGTTGCAAGATCCGAGGCAACATGGTTTTACCGAAGGACGGTCATGCCAAACAAATCTGATTGAGTTCTTTGACTGGGTGACCAAGGAACTAGATCAGGGGCATGCGATAGATGACATCTACCTGGATTTCAGCAAAGCCTTTTATACTGTTCCTCATAGGAGGCTTCTCAATAAACTCAGCAGCTTGGGGATGGGTCCCAAGATGGTAAACTGGATTAGAAATTGGTTGACTGAAGACAACAGAAGGTGATGGTACATGGAGATCACTCAGATGAAAGGAAGGTGATTAGCGGGGTGCCCCAGGGTTCGGTTCTGGGCCCGGCACTGTTCAATGTATTTGTGAGTGATATTGCTGAAGGACTGAATGGAAAAGTCTGTCTTTTTGCAGATGACACATAAATTTCCAACAGAGTGGACTCCCCCGAGGGAGTGGGTAACATGAGGAAAGTTCTACAAAAGCTGGAAGAATGGTCTAATGCTTGGCAACTACGATTTAATGTGAAAAGTGCAGTGTCATGCACTTGGGTAGCAGAAGTCCAAGGGAAATGTACGCGATAGGGGGTGAGAGGTTGGTGTGCACGGTTCAGGAGAAAGACCTTGGTGTGATTATCTCTGATGATTTCAAGGTGGCAAAACAGTGCGACAAGGTGGTGGCAAAAGCCAGGAGGATGTTGGGCTGCATACAAAGAGGTATTACCAGCAGAAAGGAAGAGGTACTTATGCCACTGTACAAGTCACTGGTGAGGCTTCACTTGGAATTCTGTGTTCAGTTTGGAGGAGAGGAGGGACAGGGGACATATAATTCAGACCTTTAAATACTTAAAGAGAAATGACGAACAAACATACCTCTTCCAAAGACGGGGAAGCCGTAAAACTGGAGGGCATAATATGAAGCTGCAAGGTGGTAAATTGAAAGGCAATGTCAGGAAATATTTTTTCCCTGAAAGGGTGATGGATGCTTGGAATGCCCTCCCGATGGAAGTGGTGGGGGCAAACACGGCGACGGAATTCAAAACGGCATGGGATAAACACAGTGGATCCCTTTACAGCAACAGGATAAAAACAAAATAAATTGAACCATCTAACTTCTGAACCATCTAACATCCAAACAAATAGGGGTGTCCTACATGGAGTGGTGGGTTCACCCCTAAACAAAGACATGGGGAGGGGTGGCCTTCACAGAGCAGTTGCACCTACTCTTTTCATCTTGCTGGGCAGACTAGATGGACCATGCTGGTCTTTATCTGCCGTCATTTACTATGTTACTATGTAAGGTTCAGCAATGAAATAGGAAGATAGGAAGCACAGAACTTGGGATCCTTTCCTTCTTTCAGAATAAGTGGAGGAGTAGCCCAATGGTTAAGAACTTTGGCTTAGGAGCCCAGAGACCAGGGTTTGATTCTCACTTGCACTACTTGTGGCCTTGGGCAAGTCACTTAACCCTCCATTACCACAGGAAAAAAAATCCAAGTTATTAATGTCCATATTTAAGTTTCAATGCAAACCACTTTGATTGAAATGATAAAGCAGCATATAAAGCCTTTCAAATAAATAAGCAAGATGCCAGTTCAACCTTTGGTCTCAGCCAGCCTTCCACCTTCCTCAGGTTGTTTGAATAGGCAAGTCTAGGGTGCACACAACTATCTCCAAATATCCTATAAACTCTATCTGAAAAGTCATCATCCTGGGGCCTTATCAAGTTTCAGGGACCCAACAGCCCTCCTGATCCAGACGTTCTATAGCATCTGTCAGCAGCCTCTTAAGCAGAATAGAGTTCAAAAAAGTATCAATGTCCCCACTGGGTGAACTTGCCAGAGCAGTGTACAACTTACTATAATTATCCACAAAGGCCACCCTGATCTCTTTTGCCTCCCTAACTAGTTAACCTTGCCCCCTTTGACATGCAAGATATGGGCTTGTGTCCATTTCTGTCTCAGTTGATGTACCAGCAATCTCCCCACTTTATTGGCAAATTCAAAGTGTACTTTCCTGGCCAAGTTCATTTGGTGCTGGATCTCTTCCATTTCTAAGCCATTAAACAGAGCCTTGACCGTTAGCAATTCCTCCCGATAGCCACCACCCAGATTGTTAGAATTAGCCTCATCCAGCCACATCAACTAACCCCGCAGATGCTCCTTCTCAGCCCTCTTTTTTCTATTTTATCCTAGTCCCTATTTAATTAACCTCTCCCCCTAAAATGGTGGCTTAAACCTTTCCCAAGCCGTTGCCCAAGTCATCCTTCTCCCCACATTCAACTCAAAATATTCATCTATCGCCTTCTGTACCATTCTGCAGAAGGGAATCACTCAGGTTCCAAAATGTATCCCCCTCATCCTCTCCTCTGAAGCTAATAGGGACAGACACCAAAGCATGGTTAGACCACATAATAGCGCCTTTCTCTGCATCTCACACTCTACCCATCCATACTTTACCCACAAAGTATCTAGATGAGAGTATTATGCACTTGCAAGTAGGAGATGTATTGCTTTAAACCCGGGTACAGCACCCATCAAGCATCTTCTACCTCCACTTCCTGCAAAAAAATCTTTAAATTTATCTCTATCCTTGCCCCTTCCAATCCCCTCTCCCCTTCCTTCAAGTTTCCAAGGAGACATTGAAATCCCCCCCCCTCCCCAATAAGTATCCCTGCTCCCAGCTGGGCGACCAGCTTCTCCACTTCCTCAAAGAAGTATCCCTGGGGACCATTTGGAGCATACACATTCACAAAGTTTAACCATTGTACCTCTACCCTCACATGGGCAAGCAAATACCTCCCGCCTTTATCCTTAATTACTTTCCCCTTTTCCAGCTAAAAAAGTTATTTTATTTAACAGTTTTTTTATAATGCTTTTTAATTTTAGTCAAAGTGGTTTACATTGTAATGTAAACATGGTAATGTACATTAAACGGACATTGATAACTTGCATTTTTCTAAGGCACTGGAGAGTTAAGTGACTTGCCCAGGTCCACAAGGAGTGCTGGTGGGAATCAGGCCCTTGTCTCTTGGTTCCCAAGCTAATGCTCTAACCATTGGGCTACTCCTCCACAATACCACCACCACACATGCCCCCTCCCCCCACCCCGCACTTCCGCTCCAGTGTATTGGAGGCAAATAACCTTGTCCCATATTTCTTCGGGCACTCTACCCTTTCATAGACCCACAAAAGGTGTGTTTCCTGGAGCATATAGACCAATACTCTATTGCACATCAACTCTTTATACAGCTTTTGTCCCTTAATGGGCGAGTTTAAACCTTTTACATTATGACATGTTACCACTTTAAGAACATCCTCCATCATCCGTCCTCTTGTACTCGCTCCCTGTGCCCTCTCCCATAGCCCAAAATCCCACAACCCCCCTTATACAGGCACCCCACCCCACACATACACCTTCTCCCAACCCCCACCCAATTTCTTGCCCACCTCATCCACTGGATACCTCCATCGGAACTGTGAGTCACTCCCCTTCAGGCCCCGTACCCCTTCCCCTCTCCACAGCCAAACCTTAAGCCCTAGTCACCACCAAAACATAGAAATCACCTCATCCCACAGCTTCCACCCAATGCACGCATACACACTCACTCTCCCCCACCACATTCCATTCTCCCATCGCCCTCCCCCAACAAAATCGTAACAAACACGTGAACAGGTCAAATGCACAACCAACGAAACAAACACATAGGCAGGCACAATGCTCAATGTCTCACTTAAGTTAGTTACAGCGACACTCTTGTCGCCCCGCCAACACATCCACAAAAAAAAGAAAATGTCCCTGTGCTGAAGACAATGAGGGTGAGCCAAAGCAGCCAGCGCAAAAGTCCCCAGTATAAATATCAGTCCATCGTACTAAGCCAGTTCCAACCGAAGTCCAAAACCAATGATGACTCATGGAATGGAAAAAAAAATAAGAAAATGAAAAATAAAAAGAGTGGGAAATGCCCCTCTCCCCCCAACTAATGCAGTACTGTTAGAACAAACAGAAAACCATCCAAAGTCACATTGCATCAATAAATGGGTCCTCTTCTCACCAGAGACATAGCAGGGGAGCCTTCAGGCCTCCTCAGAGGGTCCATGCCCCAATCCTTCTGAATAACACAGTAAGCAATGGTGGCCATACAATACCCTCTGCCACTTCGTAACATCCTGTTGCACAGGCCCTTCCTAGGATGTTCTGTTTCCAAGCCAGAGAAACCAGCTTCCATCAGCACGCTCATGGCCTCCTCTTGAGTGCGGATTCTGAAGCGCTTTCACTTTAGAGAGATTAACAGGCCAAAGGGAAAACTGTATCTCACTCCCTCCTCTCTCACTTTTAATAAGATGTCCCTCAAGTCCCAATGTCTCTTTAAAGTAGATTGAGTCAAGTCTGCATAGACTTCCACCTGGCAATCTTCCCATTTTACCATTCCTGTAGACCTGCACTTGCTGGCCACTTCTTCTTTAGTCCCAAGGTTGTAAAAGCAAGCTATGATGTCCCGAGGCTTTTTTTTTTTTTTTTATTAGAAGGCAGCAAACAAGTACAACAAATAACAACCAAATCGGCTGCATACAGCATACATATACAAAAGAACATCTGCGTTGAACCAAGAATGAAATGAACAGGGCCTTTTATTTATTTCCCCCCCCCCTTTGTTCTCATTATCCCCCTTACACCCCTCCCCTCCCACTCCTATTACCCACAAGACTCCGAATTAGAGAAAAACTCCTGTCCTGTTCCCTCCACCCCAACTCCCCCTCCCCTCCCCCCTCAGAACCCCTCTACCCCCCCATCCCCTACTACCACCCCCCCGCTTCTAACAACCCCAAGAGTACCCACGTTACCCTCAAGGAGTAAGGAGAGTGTGAGGCACCATTGCGACAGGCTACGCATGGGAAGGAGATAGAGCCAGAGACTCCGCAGCAAGAAAGGAAAAAACCGTTGGGCCCGTATCACCAATAACAAAAAGAAGCAGAGATTATCTTAAGAGCGTGAACCATACTTCAGAACAAAAGGCTCCCAACACTTGCTCAAATTGTGGCACTCGCGATTTTCCAGCTGCCACCCCCCGCTCCATAGTATAAGTCTCCCACATCTGCTCCAGCCAACTAACAAGGGCTGGGGGCAAGGTTTGCTTCCAAACAGCTGCCAAGGCCAGGCGGGCCGCATGTAGACCATGACGGATCAACGCTAACTGGGGAGTCCGTGCACCAGGAACATTAGCACCAAAAAGGAAAATACCCGGGTCCCAGGGGATAGTCAACCCCACCAGTTGCTGTAGGCGGTACTGGATCCCCCTCCAATATGTCTGTATACGCGGACAAAGCCACCAGACATGAGCCATGTTACCGTCCCGGCCACAATTCCGCCAACACAGACCAGACGCTCCAGGATAAGCCCGGGCAACCCGCACCGGCATCATATACCAGCGATAAAGCAGTTCATAATTGGTTTCACAGGCATTAACGGCCACTGCACTTTTCCAGAGTCGACCCTCAAGCTGCTCCCACTGTTGCTCAGTGTAATTTGACTGCAGCTCGCGATTCCACTGTTCTCGATGTGTACCTGGGCACGTCTGCTGGGTTTGAAGATGTGTATACAGGGCAGCAGTAAGGCCCTTTGTAGTGGTACATGCCTCACAAAAGCGTTCAATATCAGACAGCTCGCGAGCAACCTGCGACCGAATCGCGCGGTCCTGCACCCAATGAGTTACCTGCGTATACTGATAAAGGTGACCGGCGGGAAGCTCAAACTCACCCCGAAGCGAGCGAAAAGAACGCATCGTACCATCCTCAAAGAGTTGACCGACACGACTAAGGCCCTTATGGCCCCACAACCGAAAGGCTGGATCAGTCATCCCTGGGGGGAAAGAAAGATTATCCACAATAGGCGCCAGGGGAGTCATAAGCACCCCGCGGGGTCCCAAGTATTGGTCCCAACAACAGAGAGTATGAGAGATGTAGGGGTTACTTGAACGCGAAGCCCCCCGTAGCTTGGAGCCAAGCCACAATCGGTCCCCCAATCCTGCACCCCCGAAAGCTGCATTTCCATTTGTACCCAACGTTTAGTACTAGCAGTGTCCATCCACTCCACCCCCGCGCGACACTGTGCCGCCGCATAGTACCACTGAAGGTTGGGTGCCCCATACCTCCACGACGTGTGTGTGCAAAAAGAATCTGGCGCGCAATGCGTGGGCGCCGAAAACGCCATTTAAATTTCATGAGCATGGCCTGCCAGGTGGCCAAGACCCCACAAGTTAAAGGTATAGGAAGAACCTGGAAAAGGTACAAAAACCGTGGGGCAACCACCATCTTTACCACCGCAATACGCCCAAACCAGGAGATCAATAGTTTGGCCCAGGATTCCAAGTCGCGCTTCACCTGTTGAATTAAAGGCCCATAATTGGCTTTAAATAGCGCATCCCTATCAATCGTCAAATTGACACCCAAATTGCGGAGAGCGCCCGATACCCAGCGAAAAGGGTAGGAAGCCTTCAATTGGTGGCAAATCACCTCGGGAACCCCTAAACTCAAAATCTCTGATTTCGTATAGTTGATTTTGAACCCAGAGACCTGCGAAAAAGCATCAAAAATCTGCATTGCAGTCGGGAGAGAGGTAACCGGGTCCACCAGCGACAAAATGATATCATCCGCAAAGAGCGCTATTCTATAATCAGAGGTACCCACCCGGACGCCGTGAATATCCCGATGCTCACGAAAGCTCTGTGCCAGGGTCTCCATCACCAGCGCAAACAGCAACGGGGACAACGGGCATCCCTGCCGAGTTCCCCTTTCCAGCGCAAACCAATGCAGATTGACCCCCATTAACCCGGACGGATGCGGTAGGACCGTGATAAATACAGCGAACCCAACGCATAAAATAGGGCCCAAACCCCATCTCCTGTAGCACACACCAGAGAAAACCCCAGCTGACCCGATCAAAGGCCTTTTCAGCATCAATTCCCACTAGGAGGGCAGGTTGAGGATCCTGCCGGGCCACGTGAATCACCTGCAACATTCGCCTAATGTTGTCGGCCGCCTGGCGGCCCGGAACAAACCCAACCTGGTCTGGATGCACCAAAGTCGGAAGTGCACGGTTTAGTCGTGCCGCCAGCGCCGATGCCAATATTTTCACGTCGGCATTCAGCAGGGAGATAGGACGATACAAAGCTGCTTCCTGCAGGGGCTTACCCGGCTTAGGAATAACCGCGATAAGGGCCTCGCGTTGGGAGGGAGGCAGAGGCCCCCCCCCCGCAAAACCTCATTGAAAAGCACCACCAGGGTTGGGGCCAGTTGGGCGCTATATTTTTTATAATATTCCATCGGGAACCCGTCCGCGCCCGGTGCCTTCCCTGCTTTTAAACGTTGAATGGCCATGTCCACCTCTTCCACTGTAAGTTCCTCATCCAATTGTTCTCTAACAGATTCCGCCAGTTGAGGTAAAGTAAGAGCACTAAGGTAGGCCCGGGCATTGGGCAAGTCAAAAGACTCAGCTTTATATAACTGTTCTAAGAAAGTAGCAAATAACTCGCGAATCTCCCGAGAAACCACCCGTAGACGGCCCCCGGAGTCCCTAACCTCACGTACCACCCTTGAGGTGTGCTGTTGACGAAGCCGCAGAGAAAGGTAGCGCCCGACCTTATTCCTCTGCTCATAAGAAGTTTGCCACAGCTTCCGACGCATATGTTCCAGGTCTCATTGCGCACACGCATCCAGTTTGGCCCGCACTACTCGCTATTGACGCCAGACCCTCTTAGAACCTGTCTGGGCGTATTCCAATTGAAGACGCCTACTTTCCTCCGTTAGGTGATGGAATTCCCGGGTCCAGGCCCTCCGAGTGCGAGTTGCCTCAGCAATCAAGTGGCCACGAGCCGTCGCTTTAATTGCGTCCCAGACCGTGGACAACGGGACCTCCCCATTATCATTTATTGCAAAGAAATCGCTGATAAAATGGCCATGGTCCTGAACAGCGTGTTGCCGCCGAAAAAAGCGGCTATCTAAACGCCACTGCTGGCATCGTTCCCCACACACCCCCACAGGGAGAGTAATCCAGCAGGGGGCGTGATCGGACCAGGTCAGTGTCCCATGCCCAGCCTCCACCCTCCCCTCCATCAATCATTGGTCTAACAAAAAATAGTCAATACGGGTATGTACCCTATGAACATAGGAGTAATAGGTATAACTCTTATCCCCAATGTGCGTATCTCTCCAAATATCACGCAAGCCCAGATCAATCATAAGCCTCCGTAATGCTCGGCTAGTTCCACTAGTTGCCGGTCCAGCCCGGCCCGTCGAGTCCAGATGGGGTACCATATGTGCATTACAGTCACCGCCCAAGACAATAGGGCCCTTCGCAAACTCAGCTAACAGACCCTTTAACCGAGCAAAAAAGTTCCCTTGGCCAGTATTGGGGGCATAAATGTTGGCTAACGTTATGAGACGGTCTTCCAAGCGAACATTCATAAAAAGCCACCTCCCCAAAGCATCCCTCTTAACATCCTCCACCTGCAAAGATAACCCCTGGTGGAACAGCATTGCCACCCCACATTTTTTCCGGCCCTGTGAGTCAGACACCACCCACACCTCGGAGTACGGCTTTCTTTTTAACCAACCCTGATTGCTGCTCCGGAGATGAGTCTCCTGCAGAAACACAATGTCCCCTTTCAGGGAGCGTAGCTCAGTATACAGCAAGGAACGCTTTCCCGGGGAATTGAGACCCTTCACATTAAAAGATACCATTTTCAGCATTGACAAATAGCTACCCTACCCCCACTGCCCTACGCTCTCCCCCTCTCTGGATGGTCCTGGTCCCCCCCCAAACTCGCACCTCCGCAGGGTAAAAAACCAACAGTAGCCTCCTACCCAACCTCCCCCATGGGTCATTCATATAAGCACTCCTAATTTTCGACTGCACCTCACCCCTTAAATTAATATAAGCCCTCCCCCCCAATCCCCTCCCCTCCCCCACTGCCCATACCCCTTCCCCCCCCAACCCATCAGTACCACCAGCCCACACATACGGCGGTGCACGGTAAAACTGATCCCAGATCCAGTTCTAACCAGGCCCCCCCGCAGACTAGGTATCTCAACTACATTTAGCATCAGTTCACCCCCGTAAATGGCAAATCATGAAGCCACTGCCCCAAACATTCCCCCCACCTACCCTGCATAAAGTAAGCAACATTCATCATAATCCCCAAAATTGCGAATTACATTTAGTGCAGAAATCTCAAAATAAGTAGTTACAAAACTTAGATAATGTAACAAGAAAAAAGCAGAGTTCCTGACATAACAGACCATAGGAACTCCCCCAGATCAAGACTCAAGGTCCCAATTAACTTATGCGTGTTTGCCCACCCGGGTCCATATTGATGTTTGAGGCTTGGAAGCGGGAGGCGCCGGCAACGCATTATCCTCCACGAGACCTGCTTGGCGCAGTGCCCTCCAGGCCTCGGTGTGGTCTTTTGCTGAAATTTTTTTATTATCCAGAACAAAGTTCATCCTGAAAGTAAAAGACCAGGAGTAGCGAATCCCTTTGTTGTTCAGCACCATAATTATTGGTTTCATCTCCCTCCAGCGAGCCAGGGTGAACACAGAAAGATCCTGGTACACAGAGACTGCCGCACCTTGAAAGCGGATCGCTTTCTTCTCCCGGCCCCTCCGCAGAAGAAGCTCCGCATCAGCATACCGCAAAAATCAGGCAATAACATCCCGCGGCTGGTTGTTAGGAGGCTTTCCCAAAGCACGATGTACTCTTTCAATCTCCATCGTAGCTCCCCGTGTTCCATGTTCCTCTGCTGTGAGCAGCTCGGCCATCAATGTCTTAAGCACCACCACCAGGTCTTCTGCGCCCCCAACAGCCTCCGGGATGCCCCGGAACCTCATATTGTTTCGCTGAGTTCTATTTTTAATGTCATCAATTTTGTAAGTCAGTTCCATCGCTTGGGATTGGTGTCGATCAGCTGTGCATTTTAGGTCCACCAGAGCTCCAGCCTGATCTTCCACTTTGGTCTCGACTTCCTCCACTCGGGAGCCCAGGTCACGTATGTCCCCGCGTAACTCCGCAATTGTATTCATCACTTCTTCTCGCATGGAGCAGAATTCACCTGCAAGCTCCTCAAAGCCCCTGCGAAGCTCCCTCCGCAAAAGGGCGTGGGCAGGAGGCGCCACATGACCCTGCTCAAGTTCACTGAGAGTCTCATCATCCGAGCCCTCTGAGGGCTGCCGGTCAGGGGAACTGCCAGGAGGATCAGTTTTACTCATCAAACGCTGAGAGGCCCGCAGTGTCTCCCTGGCCTCAAGCCTCTTTGCTTTAGCTGCCATATGGTCCCACGCTCTCCCCTCGTCAGGTCAGGTAAAGGCGTGCAGCACCCCTCCAGGTTTCAAGTTTACCCCTGTGCAATAGCCAAAGGTCTCAGGATCACACAATCCAGGCGCAGGGCAAAAACTATATGGAGACAGAAAAAGGCTACCTGTAGCTTTAACCAGTGGGAGAGCAAAGATTCCACTTCAGCCCAGCAGATGGCGCTCCAAGATCACTCCAGCCAGTCACACCAGCTCATTCACACTCAGCTCCAACAACTATAGAGGTGAAGAATCATAGAGTAGCTAACATGGCTAGAAGGCCCAGGCACCTCTCCAGGTCACAGAGCAGCTATCTTTATCATGTAAGGACGCTGTAGGACAGGCTCAGGTCGGATGACCACTTCCGGGCGGGCAGTCTCCCGCGCGAAGTGCTTGGAACGCAGATGCAGCCTTGCGTTCCACAAGCACGTGGTAATGGCCACTCCTCCCCCCAGTCAGGTCTCCCTCAGCGGACAGAGAACTCTGCTTCAGCCACCACTCTCACCTGCCGGCACACAGTGGGTTAGCAAGCTGGGGGATGCAGGGACTCCCTCTGCATAGATCTCTCTGATGCCCCAGAATATGCAGTATGCAACACAGATGCCGCACACTTCTCCGGTGTCCGTGGGGTTGCAGTCAGATCTACCCGTGGTCCGGAGTCCGTGGATGGCAATGCTGGACGTCGCAAAAGCTCCCGATCGCACCACCCGCTCAGAATCCGGAATCGGAGCTGCAGACAATCAGCACAAGCGGCAGCCACCACCGCGGCACTCAGCACTATCGAAGGGGCGCTTCAAAAGCCTCCGATCAACCTGCAAAGTTGCCAGGAAGAGTCCCCAGGAGATCAGGGCTCCGTTTCAGGTACGTCGGGGATGTTTTTTTGCTTCAATTGCCGGTGTTAGTGATGCTAGGGGGAAGCCTAGAACGGAGCTGGATCAGTAAGCAGCCATTCCTTCGTGGGCTCACTAGCGCCCCCCGTCCCGAGGCTTTTTGATCCCTGGGGAAGCCTGCACTCTATGTGCCCAGTCTATGCAGAGGCTCCAGTTACTGATCTCCTAGCCAGCCTCTGCCAAGATAGTCTTAAAAATAGCCTTGACCACAGCTGCACCTTCAGATCCTCTGGGGCCCCACAAAACCTCAAGAGCAATTTCCCAGGTCTTCTAACATGCCCAGGACCTCCTCACGCAGGCAGACCACCTCAGCCAGTGTTTGCTCCAGGATCCCCAGAGCCTCTGCCTGCTGATCTACTCTGCCCTCCATGTTTCCACCCAACTCCCCAGCTCACAGACATCCCGGTACAACTCTGTCATGCTCCCCTTCAGCTTCTTTTTAAAAGTAGTCAAGTCCTCCATCAACTCCCTGAACCTGGACTTCCCCTTTGCCTGGAAGACCAGCATTCCACCATCATCGGCTCCATGCCCAGCCACCACTATGGCATCTGCTCGGAAGGCACTCTACTTGCTTTCCATTGTTCATGCTGAAACAGCTGCCATTTTCTCAGCTATCTGCTGCAGGGTTGCAGGCTGTTGATAGGCAAACCCTTTCAAATCTATTGTCTTTTTCTTTGCAGTCATACCCAATTATGTGCCCAGGTTCTTAGCAAAGCTCTGGGTCACCACTCAATGCTCACTTCAGGTTTTCAGGCAGCTAATGTATTCTGTGCCCACCAGAGCACATTCAAATGCAGCCATCTTGGACAGTTTTGTAAAACCCCCCCCCCCCCCCCCCCCGTAACTCTTTTTTTAAATTGGCCTTAGATTTGCCACTCTCCAATTTTCAGGTACTACAAATGAGTTTAGTTCACTAATTACTAAACGTAAGCCTGAAATCTCATATTTCAGTTCTTATAGCACCCTTGGATGTATGACATCTGGTCCAGGTGATTTGCTACTCTTTAGTTTATCAAATAGCTGTTTTATATCTTCCCGGTTTATGAAGCTCTGTTTCAATTCCTCTAATACATTAAATATCATTTCTAGCATGGGTAGGTTTCCTATATCTTCTTCAGTAGAGACTGAAGCAAGTCTCTCTGTTATGGCCTTATCCTTTAATAGCCCCCTGTTTACCGCACTATCATCTAAGGGTCTATCTGACTCTCATAAAGCAATGGAGGGTTAAGTGACTTTCTCAAGAGCACAAGGAATTGATATTTGGCCACCATAGTTAGCACTGTTTTAAACACCGGCTATTGCAGTTTTATAAAACCAATAAACAACTAGTTAAAAATATCTAAACGTTCAACCCCAGAATTCAGATAGTGGCCAGTGCTGAATATCCAGATAGAATGGTAAGTGGTGGCATTCATTCAGAGCCACTATCCAAATAACTATCTGAATTACTTAGGGCAGCATTTTGTCAGTCCTAAGTTATCTAGATAGTTACAGTATCAGAATAGCAGTGGTGAATATCATCACAATACAGATAATTTGCTGTTCACCCTTGCTCTGCCAATGGAACAGCCTGGCTCTCTGCCAGAAGTACTGAGGCAGTCTGTAAGATATTCTGTGGCATTCATTATACAGAGAGTGCTGCTGAATATTAATAGACTTAGCCATCACCACCTATCTGGATAGTAGCACTTGCTATCTGGGTAAGTGGTTAGAATATTAGGCTCATAAAATTTAAGCTTTTGGAGCTAGATCTCTCCATTTTGCAATACAGTAGGCTGCCCTATCTGGGGGATAAGCTCAACTGGGATCCCTCTCTAAAAGGCCTTTTACTAAAGTGTGCTAAGTAGTTAAACTAATGTTTTTAAATGCGGCAACTGCCTGCTCGGGCACATGGTAAATGTTACCCTGGGGGCATGATAGTTACTGCACACCAATTTGCATGCTAATGGCCACTTGTGTGTTAAATGTGCAGAATGGCCAGGGTAGGGGCAGAGAGTGGGTGTGGTGAACATATTCCAGTTAGCCCAGTGGGACATATTACACACTGTCAATGTTGCGATTAGTGAGGGTTTACCTAATGCCATCTCAGTAGGTAGAGGTAAGTGTATCCATGGTAATAGTGCCATGAGTTAGGGCAGGGGTGGGCAACTCCGGCCCTCGTGCACCACAGTCCAGCCTGGTTTTCATGATGTCCCTAATGAATATTCATGGACCTATTTCCATACAATAGAAGGCAGTGGATGCAAATAGATCTCATGAATATTCATTAGGGACATCATGAAAACCAGACTGGATTGTGGTGCACGAGGGTCGGAATTGCCCACCCCTTGAGTTAGGGTATTCATCTGCATGTTAACTGCTGGGAACATGGTGGTCACCCCCCAACAGTTACCATTGTGGTTGTGCACTTAACAAATGATATTTTTTATGCTAAATGCACGTTACGTTTTTGCACCTAATACTCTTTAGTAAAAGGGGTCCCTTAGAAAGTTATGCACTAATCAAGAGAGCCTTTTGTGTCTTAGGAAATTAGGCACCTCTTCTGCCTCCGAACATAGGTGACCCATTATAAAATTATCCTCTTAGTGACAGTAATGCCCCAAAGCACCAAATAAATAGCAGCAATACTGGAAGGGGAAAAGGTCAAACAGATGCATGAATAACTAAAGGCACCAAAAGAAGACCAAAGGACACATCAAGCAAAAAGGGAGGGAAAAGCAGCTGAAACAAGATCAGGAAGACCCAAAATACCAGGAGAGAGGCAGTCATTCTTATTGTTTTGAAATTCAGTATTACAAGATTGTAAATGAACAAAACAAAGCAAAACAAAGAAGCACCAACAGTGGAATAAATAGCCCAAGGAATAATGAGAGGTGTAAAGCAATACCAAAAGTGGCATCACAACCCCAGAGTCACACTCACTTCAGGAGAGTTAGTGAGACTCAGAAAGGCAATTTTTAAATGCATATAAATAAATACATAAATCAAATGAGTAAGACAACATGAGGTGTGGGATCAGCCCAAAATGACCTAGAACCAGGAAAGAGGCAAGGCGGAAGAAGCAGACCAGGTACTGGCAGTATCAACAGCAAAGCTACAAGGTCCCAAGATATCCAGAGAAGAGCAGAGGGGTAGAAGGCTTTGCTTTTTTTAATGCAGGTCGTGACAATTTTTCTTTGATTTTAGAAGCCATCTCAAAAGCTTAGGAGTCAGTGGATGAGACCTTACCCCCCCCCCCCACCACCACCCCCACACCACCACTACTGTTTTCACTGAAGTTGAGGAGTAGGGATGGGGGGAGAGGGGGGCTTGATTTACTGAGGCTGTTTTCCTTACAGACTACTGAGAGAAATGCACAGCCAGCAGCACCCCCTCCATCCAGTCTCCCTTTTGTATCCCATTCTTCCCTACCAGTCTCCTTTCCTATGTGGATCCGGTCCTTTATTAATCTCAGAGACATTTTCTAAATTCTTGATATTTCCTTGAGAGCTGCCAATAGGCCAGATTTTCAGAATATTTCTAATGAATATGCATGAGATAGATTTGCATAAGATGGTGGTAATAGGCAAGCTAATCTCTTTCATACATATTCATTGGGGATATCCTGAAAGCCCGACCTTTGAGGACTGGGAATTAATACCAAATTTCTAAATCAATTGCAGTTGTCGGATCCCGCATATCGGAAGTCCAGTATATAATAGGTTATAAAAATCTAATTCTGGAATTCAAGTGTATGGATAACAGGTTTTAATTTGCCCCACCCCATTCCACACACACACTTTGGGGGTTAATTTTATAAAGTTATTTTCATGTGCATGTGGGCACATATTCACTTAAATGACCTGTCATAAAATTCCAACCTGTGGAAAAGTACGTTTTGACATGATGGTGCGTACTTTGCTAATGGGCATGGAGGGGGCAGAATTTGGCTGGAACAGAGGTAGAGTTTGCAAGTATGCATTTCAATTATAGAATATGTTAATCTGTGAGCCTACATCAATGATCTAGATGCAAACATTTACGCCTGCTCTCGAACAGGTGCAAATATTCATTCCTGCAATGTAGGCATGATTTCTGCCTCTTATACTAGCATTTTATAAAGATACATAAGCACCTATGTGTCTCTATAAAATAAGCTTAAAATAGGTGCATACTTGTTCTCTTAAACTAGGTGCCACTTTATAAAATTAACCCCATTAATTTTGGTTGATTATGTTGAATAAAGTATAATTAAGGGGCCCTTTGTCAACACCTTGTAGTAAAGTATGTTAGAGTTTTGCACTTAATGTGCATTTAGCACAAAAATGAATGTGCATTTAGTACAAAGTCTTCATGGTAATTGTCAGGACTGTGACCAGAATGTTCCTGACAATTAATTTACAGATACACAACCTAATATTTGGCATTATTACCGTAAGCGCACTTACCTCCACCTATTGAAGTGGCATTAAGTGAACCTGGGCTAATGGCAACATTGACAACACATGATATGCATGCCTGTTTTAATTGCAATGTGCTCACCATGTCCACTCTCTAACCATAACCTGCCCATTAGGTACCATAAAGAGCAATTGGCAGTTATGCCAATTTTTGCACTATGTTAACCGTCATGCCTCCAATGTAACAATTACCATGGACACGAGCATGCAGTTAACACACACCAAATCATGCATTAATTGCATTGCATATCACACTTTAGTAAAAAGGCCCCTAAGTAAACTTTTCTACTCTGCTTGTATTTGGTCATTCAAATTTAAGATTGAATCTAGGATTACGCCTAAACTGCAGGACTGATACTTACTTCTAGACTGTGCATTTGCCATCAGTAATAATATTCAGTTCTTCAGGGGGACTTACTTTTTCCTAGATCCATTTTAAATCTGACTTGGTGATGTTCATACTTAATTTATGTGCTCTAAACCATGTTACCCTAGCCTGCAAAATGTAATTTAACTGGATAAGTGTTGCAACGAGATCTGTGTCCAAGGAAATATATAATTACAGGTTTGAAATGTATGTGTGATTTATTTATTTTTATTTTATTTATTTATAGTCTCTTCTATACCGCACTATTCAGCATCAGCGCGGTTTACAATGAACAAAGAATTTACACATTTCCGATGGTACTTTGTGTTTACAGTTGAACAGGCAAAACAACTTGGATAACAGGGGTAACTATTTACAATTTATAACATAATCATGAACTCTTCTTGGTTTTAGTCTTGGGGGTTTTGGGTGGTCTGTGGGGAGGTTGAAGTGTCTGCATTGGTTACTGGGTAATACAAGAGGAAGAGGTGGTGTTTCAAGGCTTTTCTGAACTGCAATAGATCTGGGATTGCTCGGATGCCTTGAGGGAGGCTGTTCCAACACCTCGGAGCACAGAACCTGAAAGCCCTGTTTGCTGTTGTTTTAGTGCATTGTGTTATTGATTTTGGGACTACTAGTGTGTTGAGTGATGCTGACCGTCTGTCCCTGTTGTGGGGTGTCATCTGGATCAGATCCGTTAGTGACGCAGATGAGAGCCCTTTGATGGCCTTGAATGTAAGTAGTAGTGACTTGTAAGTGAGTCTACTTCATATCGGAAGCCAATGGAGTTGTTTTAGGATGGGTGTGACATGGTCTTTCCTGGATGCTCCGTGTAGGATTCTTGCTGCGGCGTTCATTGCCAGTTGCAGTGGGTGCAAGGTGGCTTGAGGGAGCCCTTGTAAGATTGAGTTCACATAATCAAAATGTGGTATGATTAGGACCTGATAGATGGTTCTGAAATCATCCGGCTCTAGCAGGGATCGTAGGTGTCTAAGGGAACGGATTTTATGGTATACCGCTCTTACAATGTTTCCTATGTGCGCCTTCATATCCAAGTGCTGGTCTAAAGTGACGCCGAGGTATCTGATAGTGGGCTTGGTCTGGAGGTCTGCTTCCTTCACCCTCAAGAGGGATGGAGCAGTGAAGTTTCGGTCCTTTATGATGAACAACACCTCCGTTTTTTTGTGTTGGATCCTGAGGTTTTGGGACTGCATCCAGTTGGATACTTCATTTATGCAGTTTGTTAAGGGAGTGAGGTCGGGGTTCTCTGTTGTAAAAGGCATGTATAAGAGCACATCATCCGCGTATATCATGCAGTTGATACTGAAGGACCGTATCAGGTTGCAGATAGGCTGCATGTATATATTGAACATAAGGGCGGAGAGGGAGGAGCCTTGTGGGATCCTCTGCTTTTGATGGAACAGATCTGATGAGGTATCGTTGGATCGTACCTGCTGCCACCTGTCAGAAAGGTAGGACCTGCACCACTCAAGTGCTTTATCGGTAATTCCCTTCCCCTCGAGTCATTCCAGGAGGCGTTCATGGCTCACGGAGTCGAATGCCGCTGCTATGTCTAGGAAGACAAGGACGAACCCTTGGCGGATGTTGTCGATGCCTGTTAATATGTTGCTGAAGAGAGTAGTGAGCAGTGTTTCCACACCGTGGGCTTCTCTAAAGCCATGTTGGCATGGGTCCAGTGGTGCGTTAGTTTTTATATGCTCTTTGATTTGTCTTTGTACTTCCTTTTCCATTATTTTTGCCAGCAACGGTATGCTTGATATTGGTCTATAAGATTCTGGCTTCAGAGGGTCGAGCTTGTTGTTTTTTAGTAATGTCCTTATGGATGTGCGTTTGAGGGTACGTGGGAAGGTTCCTGTTGTGAATGACTGTTCCATGAGTCTGGATATGAAAGGGCTCAGGTGGTTTCGTAGTTCTTTGATCCAGAACGCGGGGCATGGATCGGTTTGGGCGGTGGTCAAGTTGATGCCAGCAATGGTGTGCTCGATGCGCAGTTTGGGCGGTATTGCGAAGATGGTGAGTAGAGTCTGATCATGTGGATAACAAATAACAAGGATAACAAATACCAAAGCCACTAATTATTTTGCCTAAAGGTGCCAGTAAATATTAAAATAAAAACGAGTGATGAACCAAGATGGCATAACCTGTGCTTCTCTAGCAGCCAAACTTTTGTTACTGAGAACTATTAAGAATATAAGAACATAAGAAATGCCATACTGGGTGAGACCAAGGTCCATCAAGCCCAGTATCCTGTTTCCAACAATGGCCAATCAAGGTCATTAGTATCTGGCAGGTACCCAAAATCCACAGCTTCCACTGTGCTCATCCTGGGGCAAGCAGTGAACCTCCCTGGTCCCCTCAAATAATGGTCCATGGATATTTCCTACAGAACCGTCCAAACCCTTCCCAAACCCAGCTACACCAACAGCCCCCATCACATCTTCCGGTAACGAATTCCAGAGTCTGACTATGTGTTGAGCGAAAAAAAAATCTTCTCTTACTAGTCCCAAATGGGCCACACTGCAGCTTCATTGTGTGTCCTCTACTCTTTCTACTCTTTGATGGCACAAACGACCAATCTATGTTAACACGTTCCACTCTATTCATCAGTCCATAGACTTCCACCATTGAAGGGAGGAGTGGCCTAGTGGTTGGGGCAAGGTACCACAGGCCAGAAGGTCAATGGTTCAAATCCCACAAGAGGACAGCAACCTTGGGCTGGAAGGACTGAGGTTTCTAGTCCCACAGGTGCTCCTTGTGGTCTTGGGCAAGCCACTTAACCCTCCATTGCCCATGTTCCCTGTAAGTATAAGTGTATGTGTCTCATATCCTCTCGTGTTAAATGTATCCCCCAACCACTTTGACCCGGTGAAAAGCGGGATATAAATGCAGCTAAATAAATAAATCTCCCCTCAGCTTTCTCCTCTCCAAATTGAAGAGCCCCAACCTTTCAAGCCTTTCCTCATAGGGTTATCCTTCCATCCCCTTTACCATTTTGGTGGCTCTTCTCTGTACCTTCTCCAATTCTGCCATATCCCTTTTAAGATATGGCAACCACAACTGTACACAACATCCAAGGTGCAGTGGAACCATGGAACAATACAGAGGCATTACAATATCCCTTGTTTTATTCTCCATTCCTTTCCCTATGATTCCTAGCATTCTATTAGCTTTCTTGGCTGCCACTGCACACTGGACGGAGGGCTTCAATGCAACAAATCCACTAGAAAGCGTGCCTTTGCCTTATTCGCCCCTTCTTGCTGGAACTCCCTCCCAACAGAAATCCGCAGCATAAATAACCTCCCCCAGTTCAGAAAAGCCCTCAAAATGCAATTATTTATACAACACTTTGGTAACTCCGACAGCATCACCTAGACAGTACCACATGATCTTATAGTCTAACAAGCCAACGCTGTCTAACCAATTTCCGATGAAAACTCTTCACCTCCCCCATCTATCCCCCTTAGGGCCTGTATCATAAACTTAGATGTGATGCAATCCCTGTGTATATAATGTATAAAGTTCACCTGTTACCCTTGTTTAAATCTCCCTTTGTTTGCTATGTATAAAGTTCACCTGTTATCCATGTTTAAACTCCCTGTTCTATGTAAGTTCAATGTATGGCTGTTCCTCATTGTACAAACTTGTTTATTGTAAACCGTGCTGATGCCGAATAGTGCGGTATAGAAAAACCTTAAATAAATAAATAAATAAATAAATTATCCACGATGACACCCAAATCCTTTTCCAGGGTGGTGGAAGATACCATTTGTGCAGGAAGATGCATATATCACCTAGGGGGACAATCAGATAGTGCCAGCACATCAGAACATGAGGCGGTAATGACCAGGACCAGACCAATATGAGTACCATGGTGGCTGCGCACCAACAACTGACGCTATCAGGTGAGATCAACATAGACATGCCAGACCCCCCCCCAACCCCCCATTGAGATTCATGCTCACATCCTCTCACACTGGGCCTCCCACGTCCGATCGATGGGAGAAAGTGTGGGTGTGTTAAATCCTTTGTTAGCTGGCAGCAGTCACACAGAAATGGGTAGTGGGTTATGCAGGAACCATGGCTTGCACAAATAGGAAAACATAAACCTGGCCTGCATTGCCCCTATCAACAGCTAGGGGCCCCAAAGGTACATACTGTCCATATGCACACATACTGCAGATACATAGCAAAATAGTCTAAGGATATACAGACTGATATCAATCTGCAAAGAAACACTACCAAGTGCACATGGAAATGTGTGGAAGTACAAACTGCTAGCAGAAGTGTTGGACATAAACCTACCATCAAAGGGTTTTTTGTATCTTTTTTAAAGCAAGGTTACTTTCTTTTTGCTGCTTTAGGGGAACTTTCCTTGAGCACAGTAGGTTGCTGAACTCCAGTAACCTCCTCAGGTTTAGAAACTGCTAACACCTAATCAGGTGTTAGTTCCCTTCCCACCCACCCCTAGTGAGCAGTCTTGCTTTATAGGGCACCTCCCCCTTTAACAAATCACAGAGAATTGGACCAGCACATTTTGAATATAATTAAAGAGATTTAACTGCTTTTTCTCTGAAAGGACAGCTGCGAAACCGGCTGGTACTTGGTAGATCTCTCTCTTTTGCTTTAACAGATACCTAAGCTCCACGAACAGAACAATGGCTGGGAAAAATCGTATTACTAAAGCTTTTGCCCCCGTTACAGCTTCTGCCTCGGTCCAGACAGAGGTCCTAATGCCAGTTGAAGGACCGGTTCCATGTGCAGGGTGCCTGCATGCTGAAGCTCTGAGGAAACAAGTGGAGGAACTCAGAGAGGAGGTGGCGAGGCTGAGGAGCATTCAAGACAGTGAGAAGTACATTGATGAGATGCTTCTTGCAGCAACCAAGCTCTCCAGCACAGGAGAAGATGGGTGCCAACAGAATGTCAATGGTTGGACACAAGTCACCAGGGCCTGCAAAATCACCAATCCAACTTCTCCAGCCCTTGAATTGAAGAACCATTATGCAGCCCTGGAAGTGGAGGAGGTGAAAGCATCCCTGGAAAGGGAAGAACCAGAGTTCAAGTACCCCAAAGTTGCAGAATCAGTGACCAGAAGGAAACGAAGGGTAGTGGTGGTTGGAGACTCTCTTCTGAGGGGTACTGAGGCGTCCATCTGCCGACCAGACTTGATGTCCAGAGAGGTATGCTGTCTGCCTGGTGCCAAAATCCAAGATGTTACGGAGACTTTGCCGAGACTCATCAAGCCCACTGATTATTACCCAATGTTGCTAATCCATGTTGGAGCAAATGATACTGCCAGGTATACCTCGGAACGTATCAAAAGTGACTTCATGGCTCTGGTACAGAGGGTGAAGCAGTTAGGTGCACAGGTGGTGTTCTCTTCAATCCTCCCTGTTGAGGGTAAAGGCCAAGGCAGAGAGGCTCGCATCCTGGAGATGAATGCATGGCTGCGTGGATGGTGTCATTGAGAGCGTTTTGATTTCCTAGACCATGGGATGCTGTTCCAAGGGTTGCAGAGCAGAGATGGCATCCATCTGTTCAAGAAAGGTCAACACATCTTCGATACTAGACTGGCTAATCTACTGAAGAGGGCTTTAAACTAGATTCGTTGGGGATGGGTGAAGAAAGCCCCCAGGTAGGTGATACATTAAATACCTTTATGGAAATGGGTAACAGGAGTAACATATGGAAAGCAGTGTGTATTAATGCCTGTAGCAAGGGAAATACGATCTCTGAAGTTGAAGCTTTGGTGGGAGTGGCTGACTTGGATTTAGTGGCAGTTACAGAAACATGGTTCACAGAAAACCATGACTGTGATGTAACTATACCTGGCTATACTTTATTCAGAAAGGACAGGGTAGGAAGAAGGGGAGGAGGAGTGGCACTATATGTAAAAACTACTATTAAAGCTTTGGAATTACAGAGCTTAAAATGAAGAGAGGAGGCATTGTGGGTTAAACTAGAAAGAGGGAAAGAGAAATCTATTTGCATTGGTGTGATATACAGACCTCCCTCACAAGAGGAAGAGGTGGACAGAGAGTTAATTGAAGACATATGCAGCATTGCTAGGAAAGGGGAAGTGCGACTGATAGGAGATTTCAATATGCCAGATGTTGATTGGCACATTCCTGCTGCAGTATCATCTAGAAGTAAGGAGATCCTGGATTCTCTACAGGGAGAACTATTCTGTCAATTGATAACAGACCCCACACGTGAAGGGGCCATGCTGGACTTGGTGCTTACCAATGGTGAAAGTGTTTCTGATGTTGTAGTGGGAGATCATTTTGCATCCAGTGATCACCAGATGGTGTGGTTCAGTATTAGGACTAGGGCTGTTAGAATCCATTCCAAGGTGAGGATCTTAGACTTTAGGAAGACTAACTTTGCGAAGATGGGCCAATACCTCAGGGAGTCGTTAGTGGGATGGGAACAGCTGGGGGATGTAGAAAAACAGTGGGCAAAACTGAAAGGGGGTATTTTAAGGGCAACCAACCTTTTTGTTAAAATGGTAAATAAAGGCAAAAGGAGACCGCTATGGTTTTCGAAGGAAGTAGCTGAAAAAGTGAAGAAAAAGAGGGAGGCCTTCATGAAATACAAGAGATTACAGAGAGAGGAAGACAGGCATCTGTATTTGGAAAAACTTAGAGAAGCTAGCAAAGTAGTCAGAAGGCAAAGATTCAAAAGGAGGAGGAAATAGCCAATGCAATAAAATGGGGGGATAAGACATTTTTCAGATATATTAGTGAGAAGAGGAAAGGCAAAAGTGGTATTGTCAGACTCAAGGGTGCAGGGGGGGAATATGTAGAAGCTGATAAGGATAAAGCGGAATTGCTTAACAAATATTTTTGTTCTGTGTTCACAGATGAAGAACCAGGAGCAGGACCTCAGAAAACACCCACAAATAAGAACAGAAGCGAGGGACATCTTGAACAATTTTCAGAAGACTGTGTTCGTGAGAAACTAGCTCAACTTAAAGTAGACAAAGCGATGGGACCGGATGGGATACACCCTAGAATACTGAGGGAACTTGGGTAAGGTTTGCCTCTTTGCAGATGATACCAATATCTGCAATAGAGTAGACACCCAGGAAGGTGTAGATAACATGAGGAGGGATCTAGCTAAGCTTGAAGAATGGTCTAGAATTTGGCAGTTGGGATTTAATGTTAAAAAATGTAAGGTCATGCATTTGGGCTGCAGCAATCCAAGGGAGCAATACAGTATAGGAGGTGAAGTACTTTTGTCCACTAAAGAAGAGCGAGACCTAGGCGTGGTTGTGTCTGATGATCTTAAAGTAGCTAAACAGGTAGAAAAGGTGACGGCAAAAGCTAGAAGGATGCTTGGGTGCATACGGAGAGGAATGGCTAGCAGAAAAAAGGAGGTGATAATGCCTCTGTATAAGTCTTTGGTGCAACCTCATTTGGAGTATGGTGTGCAATTCTGGAGACCGCACCTTCAAAAGGATGTTAACAGGATGGAGTCGGTGCAGAGGGTTGCTACTAAAATGATTAATGGGCTTCATTATAAAGCATATGAGGACAGACCTAAGGATCTTAATATGTATACCTTAGAGGAAAGGCGGGATAGAGGTGATATGATTGAGATGTTTAAATACTTCCGTGGCATAAATGTTCAGGGAGAGAGCCTCTTTCAATTGAAAGCAAGTTCTGCTATGAGGGGACATGGGATGAGGGTGAAGGGAGATAGATTCAGGAGTGATATGCGGAAATATTTCTTTACGGAAAGAGTAGTGGATCCATGGAATAGTCTCCCAGTGGAGGTGGTAGAGATGAGGACAGTAACTGAATTCAAAAAAGCATGGGACCAACACAGAGGATCTCTAAAGGTAAAAAGTGGACTGTTGTAGTTTTTATGGAAGGACAGACTAGATAGGCCATGTGGTCTTTTTCTGTCATCATGTTTCTATGTTTCTAGCAAAGGCTAAGTCCTAGAGATGGCTCTGGATGTGTCGATTTTTTTTTTTTTTAAATTCTTTATTTTCGTTTTATAACAGCAAAGGAAGAGGAAGACATACAACTAAAAGACAGATACATAAAGTATAATACATACACCAAAGTAACCCCTCCCACCCCCCTCCCCCCTGCTTCTTCTCTAGAAAACTAATCATTCCCGAAGCGGGCGTATACTTACATTATTGTGGTACAAAACCGAGCGATGATCTAAAACATGATGAGTGCACACTATACAGGCATATTGGAACAATGAGCAAATTGTACATAATCATTAAGCAGCTGCGAGTTAAACAAGCGAGAGTGAGTTTGGGCACGGGGAATAGCTCTCCGAGGTATCTGCTCATATTTACTACATAAGCAGACGAGGTGCCTCCATTCATTGACGGTAAGTCGAGAGCTATCCTTCCAATGCCTCAAGGTTGAGCATATGGCTATATCCAGCATGAAATCAAGGAGAAAGTGACCCTTCTTAGGAAGAGAGGGGACCTCCGCCACAAAGCGGAGTCCCACAATCTTCCAAGAGAGAGGCTCGTGAAGGTATAAGAGAAATTGAATACAACCCCAAACCCACCCTCAAGAAACCTGTAGTTAAGGACATTCAGAAATAACATGAGCGAAGGTTCCCACAGCAGTATGGCAAGACCAGCTGGTCCCAGCAATTGTGTTCCATTTGGCTATTTCCTGGGGTATAAAAGCATCTGTGTGTAAGAAGAAGAGAGTTTGGGTAACAGAGGCAGACCGGGAAACCCGCACTACTTTGCTCTAGAAAACGCTCCATTGCACAGGAGTTAAAGTAATTTGCAGTTCGCACTCCCAGGCCTGTTGAGCTCTGAAAGTGGCCGTGCTATGCGAGACTGGGATTTATGAGGGGAAGAGAAGAAGGTAAAGTCAAGCTCATTGGGGTGTAGTACCTCCATAGATCAACTAAGGCTAGATCTTTGATCAGGGAGGTAAGCGTGGTGTGACTCTTGGGGGGACCACGTGTCCTAGGCAGCTGTCTGTCAATCAGGGGATCAAGGACTAGATTGAAATCCCCCCCAATTGTCAATAAAGTATCAGCAGAGGCCTGCATAATCTGAGCAATGGTAGCAAAAGGCAGGGTCATCCCCATTAGAAGCGTAAAGGCATATACATGTAACTTCAAGGCTACCTATCTTGAGGTGAACTCTGGACCGTCCACCTTCTGTATCTGAGCTAGTCGCAATAATAGTAGCATGCAAAGATTTACTAACCAGTATGGCAACCCCACATTACTTGGAAACGGCTGGGGAATAGGCGGTCTCCATGTAAAGTTTAATATTGAGTTCAAGAGTTTCCTTCGAATTTAAATGCGTTTCTTGGAGAAAATCAGAACCGCAGTTTCTTGACTTAGGTAGCTTAGGATTGTCTACCGTCTTATCGGATTATTGATTCCTTTTACATTCAATGAGAAAATCTTACATGGTGCCATGAATCAGTAAGGGACATTTTAAGTAGAGCGCTTGGAAACATACAACATAATCAGAATCTGTGCAACAATGACATAATCACCAAGGATGCTGGCTAATACACCCCATATTGAAAAGTATGTACATTGTATCCTAGAGAAGAAGCAAAATCCCCAAAGAATATGGCGACCAGATGTCTGCGGGAGGAGGCCCTAGAGAGGAATAGAAAGACGTGAAGAAGAGAGAAGAAACACCAGAGTCCATAATTAACACTGTCTCTGATATGCATCGAGGCTACTGTGGGTAGATGGAGTCGGGTCACAGATATCATCAAAAGTAAGGCAAACAAACTGCCCTCGCCAGACTATTTGCTGGACTGCGGCAGATCCAATATGGCAAATACCGCGGATATGAGAATGCTTGCAGGAATATTCTGGAAGTCAGCGCATCAAGTCGGCTTCTTTGGAATCCAAAAACTCCGCTAGTAGATCAGGGTCCTCAAATGTTCTTGTCTGATTGTGAAGCGTGACTCGGAGCTTGGCCAGGTACATCAGACCATAGCGTGCTTGTAGTTGTTGAAGCCTCGGCCGAAATTCCAGAAAGCGCTTTCGGCGGTCGACCGTGGGTTTAGCCAAGTCAGGATAGAAGGAGATCTTGTGGCTTTCAAACTCCAGATAGCCCGTTGCCCGAGAGGCACTTAAAATTTGCTCCACGTGTTGATATCTCAAAAGTCGAAAGATGATAGGCCGCGGGGTCTTCCTATTGAGCGTTATGCTTGAGGGTACACGGTGAGCGCGATCGATCTCCAAATCCTTGGTAAAGGTGATTCGGAGCAGGGAAGGGAGGGTTTTGCGTAAAAACTCTTTCATGTCTCCCGATTCCGCTCCCTCCGGTATGCCCACGAGTCGTATGTTGTTGCGACGCGCTCTATTATTGCCATCTTCCACTTCTTTCTGTAGAGCCCGCACCTGACGTTCAACTTTGTCGAGTTTGGACAACCGGGCCGCATGGGAGTCCAAGATGCTCTCCATCTTGTCCTGACGCGAAGAAAGCCCTTCTAGCTTGCTTTGCAGCACACCAAGATCTTCCCGCAGCGCTCGAAGTGCTTCACCGTTTGACTGCACGAGGTTTTTGACCCCTTTAATCTCTGCGAGGATTTCCTGCTGCATTTCGGGGCCCTCGCGCAAGGCCAGCCCCTTCTGCGGGGACGGGGGTTCAGTTTTGGAGCGTTTGCCGTGAGAAGCCGATGGAGATCCAAATTCCAGGCGCGTGGGTTTGGTCCCCGCCATCTCATCAATGTGCCCCAGCAAGATCAGAGTAAAGTTCCAAGTATGTACGGTGTTAATTCAGGATTTTGAGTAGGCCTCTCGGGAGCCTCAGCGTTATGCGACCATCCCGCTGGACATCAGGCTCCGCCCCCTGGATGTGTCGATTTTTGTATAATGACATATCTGGTGCAATATCCAACAGGTCAATTCTTCCCATGTGATGGTTACCACATCTGCTTGCATAAGTGATATCTATACCTCACACAATACTTCTCCACATACTGGCCTACAGACACCACCAAAGGAAATCTGAAAAATAAAGAAGGAAGAGTACAAAATCAGTGCTGAGTAAGACAGTCCCAGACCTTAACAGCTGAACACAGCACCTCCTATAGCTCCAGATACACTGCAGAAAATTGTGCAGAGACACCCATATTTAAGGCTATACTTATTCGCACAGGAGCGTGAGGCCTACAACATCAAAGGTCCATACAGGGATACAGCAGCTACTGCAATGGCTGTGGGATATATGCAGTGGCCCACATGATTCCTTATGCCCATACCTAGGTTTTGATATACCAGCAAACACTGAGGACATGCATGTGAACGGCCATGTGAACAGTGTCATGAATGGGACATTTGGACATAGGCACATTTAATTGGATACGTGCCGGATCCTGCCACTTAGACACCCATAAAAGTAAATCAACATGTCTGCAAACTGCATTTTAGAACGGCTTCACTAGTATCCACTGTGCTTACTTCCTCCCAGCTCACTGTTGTGCCTTCCACTGGGCTCATAGTACAGGTAGTAGGGCCTGCACTCTGCACCACCTGTGGCTTCTTTCTTGATGCGATCAAGAAGTAGATCACCCATCGGTGCTTCAGGCAACATCTGCCATGCAAGCTGGCTCTCCCTTCTTCTGACTACTTGCTTCTTCTTCAGTCACAACAAGATGGCTGTCTTTTCCTGTTTCTGCTGTCCCTTCTATACATGTTGCTGACCCCAAAGGCTTGTTGCCCTAGGTAAGAATCTCACTTTATGTGAATATATATGAAACATAGCCTATGGTTTTTTTCTAGTCACCTGCAATTGTTGCTCCCAGCTCTGATATATTTACACCAAAAAATATATGAGCTGACCAGTAGACTCACCCAGAGTACAACTTCTAATCATCAATTCAGTAACCAATGTCAACATCTTAGAAGAAAGGCGGGATAGAGGTGATATGATTGAGATGTTTAAATACCTCCGTGGCATAAATGTTCAGGGGGAGAGCCTCTTTCAATTTAAAGTAAGTTCTGCTACGAGGGGACATGGGATGAGGGTGAAGGGGGATAGATTCAGGAGCGATATGCGGAAATATTTCTTTACGGAAAGAGTGGTGGATCCGTGGAATAGTCTCCCAGTGGAGGTGGTAGAGATGAGGACAGTAACTGAATTAAAACAATGCATGGGACAAACACAGAGGATCTCTAAAGGAAAAAAGGGGACTGTTGTAGTTGTTGATATGGAAGGACAGACTAGATAGGCCATGTGGTCTTTTTCTGTCGTCATGTTTCTATGTTTCCATGTTTCTGACTTCTGAACCTGCTGAACAAAGATTAGAAGTATAACAAGCAGGAAAGATATTTAAATAGTTGTGCAATATGAAATAAAGAAACAAGTCACATCATTTACTGCCAAATTATTGAACTACTGACAGATGACTTCTTAGACAATAATTTATTGCACTGCAATGCTGCTTGCTATATTCAATCTGAAACAGCATGATGTACAGTACAGAAAATGGTTTATGCAGGAAAGTACTATTTTGTTTTTCTAATTTTCCTTTCAGAACATTTTATATGCTCAGTAGCTCTATGGAGTTCATTACACTACATCATCACACTTTATATGTCAAGGGAAAAGGATTATAGCCACACTTCAACACAACTTGGCCTTCAATAGCTTGAATAAAGAACTATAATAAAGCAATGTCCTATTTACAACAGCATACAAATTGTAAATATGTAGTCAGTTTAGGGGCATGTTTACTAAAGGGAGCACCAGTAACATGTGATTGTGCTGCCAAATTAGCATGGAGACCCACATTAATATGCATCCATCGCCCTTCTGATAGCGTGATGCTAATGTGCCTCATCATGCTAACTGGAATTGAGATGGCTAACTGTACCCCGCTAATGGCAGCATTCACAATTAGCATGCACCCATAATGACAGTACTACCTGTGATGCTCCGTCAACACCCACATTTTGCCCCAAACCCACCCAGTCCCTACCCAGTCACACGCTAACTGATTCGCATGGGATTTTTAGTGCGCTGCTCCATACTTACTGTTAGTGTGGTGCGCTTTGCACACCACAAACCCCACACTAACGGTTAGCACAGTTTAGTAAACATGCCCCTTAGAGCGCTTATGTTTATGTTTATTGAGTTTGATATACCGCCCTTCAGGGGAACCAGAGCGGTTTACAAAGTACAAATAATCCAACAAGCAACAGGCTACAGAAGAGGAAAAGGAAGTTACAATCTTAAACAGGAAAGCCAGAGGAGGAAAGGGTATAACACGAGACTTAGAGTAGAAGACTTACAGGAAGGGGGAGGGAAGGTCAAAAGTGAGGGAAAAGAGGTGGGTCTTCAGGTTACGCTTAAATGTAGGATGGTTGGGCTCGAGACGAAGGGAGGGGGGGGGAGGGAATTCCAAAGGGCAGGGCCTGCAAAGAAAAAAGCTGAGGAGCGTGTGGACTGGAGGTGTGCAAGGGAGGGAGAGGGGAGGGTGAGACGGTTGAGGTGAAATGAACGAGGCGCGTGCCTGGGAGTGTGAAAAGTGCTGAGGTCTGCCAGGTACTGTGTAGTGTTGGTGTGGAAGGCCCAATGTACTAGAGTAAGCAGTTTGTATTGGGAACGGAAAGGCAGAGGTAGCCAGTGAAGATGGGAAAGCAAGGGTGAGACGTGATCCCGGGCAGAGGAATGAGTGGCAATACGGGCAGCTGTGTGTTGGATCTGTTGAAGTCTGTGAAGCTGAGATTTTGGAAGGCCAAGAAAAATAGAGTTGGAAAAATCAACACGAGACATGACCAATGATAAGAGTAGTGTGGCAAGTGCAGCAGGAGTAAGAAAGGGACGAATCGCGCAAATTTGACGCAGTAAGAAGAAGGAAGTTTTAGTGATGTGGGAAATGTGGGCGTGAAAGGACAGATCAGAGTCAAAGAGTATGCCAAGATAACGAAAAGTGGAGACCAGAGGTATGGGAGAACCTGAGAAGGATGGAGCTAAGGAAGGGGGGGGACTACCGTGAGAGAACCAAATAGCAATAGTTTTAGTGAGATTAAGGTGAAGACAGTTTTGAGACAACCAGCTGGCGATGATGGAAAGACAAGAGTTGAATGGGGAGAGATCAGGGTGAGAGGGGGAGGTATGATGGAGGAGGACAATGTCGTCAGCATAGTAGAAGGCGGAAATCCTGATTTATCCTAAATCCATTTAGCACACAGTACAAAAATACCTCTTGCACGGTATAGACGATTATATTTGACTTTACCAAAGCACTATTGATTATATATTTTGCAGTTGATCTTTTTGTTTTCTTCTTTTTATATATCCATATATCCATGTTGTATGTGATATTTATATATTTGTTTACATGTGCACACACATAGACACACAAACTCAAAGGAATTATGCTGCTCTTGTTATAAAAGCTGATTAAAAGTTGGTTGCAAAGGTATGAAGCTAGTCCATTATGAAGATAGAGTATCTAAATCTTTCTTGTTGACCTTGGGCCTGATATTCAAAGGCGTTTCCACCTGCAAACCATGTAAATGCCAGTTGGCGGGATATACAGCGGCAACTAACATATTGGGAGGGTACAGAGGAAGATGATAGCCTGGACATCCCTAGCACAAGCTACTTCAGTCACCAACTTCTGTGTTGCACTGAATCATAGTATCCAACATCAGGCACAGGATCTTGAGAAGATTGAGCTGCTAAGACAGTCACTCACCCTCCAGTAATGCCACATCCAGCTCCAAGAGAGACAGCTGCAGACAACAGATGATCTTGATGAGTCCATCATGGGGCTGTGCAGAGATCTGCAGTAATATATGTACCAGAGGTGCCCTTATCCCCCTTCACCTCTAGACATTACCACCATGCCATCTGTGCCCTGGTGCCTCCATATTCATATGCACCAAAAAGAAGGGTGCTTCCACTGTCCAGGATTGCCACTGCTACCACCACTTCCAACTCTGGCACATCAGCATCACCATCTATACAGCCATCTCCCTCCTCTATTATAATTTTGGGACCTGTGCTCCGTGTAAAGGGGGGGAACTCCTTTGCTCAGCAGTGCTGAATTATGTCTCCAACAACTCCTCAGAACCAGTGAGAGATCATCCAGCACACCATCATGCAAACACAGGGTAAGGAGACAGGGGCAGGTATAAAGTGCTGAGGTGTAAGGGTTGGGGAAGAGGACACTGGAAGAACTAACTCTATTTTCCTATAGGTGTCCTTTGGGGGGTGATGGGGCCATTTGAGGTGGCTGTCACTGCACTGGTGGGGGAGGACATTGGTTAGGACTGGTGCTGTGGGTTGGGTGTGTTTGGGAGGGGGATGGCGGAGGATGGGTCACTATACTATGCATAGTTTGTGTTTCAGCAAATAAATACCCTACCTTCACATGAAGTGCCTATGTATGAGGCTGTCTCTTGCTGAAATGCCTAGTTCATATAGTTGGTCAGTATCCTCCTGCCTGGGCCCTTCAGCATCTGCATCAAGGTCTGGGTCTGCTGCATCCTGTTGTTCAAGGCTGTCAGTGCCTGAATACAAGATTGTGAAGCATGCAGCAGGACATGATGATCAGACATACCCTTGTAGGGCTGTTTAGCAGTTCACTACCAGATTGATTAAGGCACTGGCTCTTGAGCGTTCCAATGATGGCACATGTATTCCTGTGGATCCTGTGCCAGAATTTGTCTGCCTCTGTCTGTGATGCCATGTTTGAGTTAATAGCCAGTGCCTCAGGGGTTAACCTCTATAACCTGTATATATAGATGAAGGGTGTTCACATATTAGGGTATGCACCAAGGTGTTTCAGGTGCTGGGCAGGCACTGCAGTCCTGGGCTCTTTGGCCCAAGTCCTGCAATACCAGGGAACAGTGCAACCTCCAAGCATTTGCATGTCTAGATGAAAAACACACACATTTCATTTTAAACAAAGGCTAATCAAAGGGGGTTTTTTTTGTTCCCGTCTCGCACATGCCTAATATGTTATGCCTTACTGTGCGCAATAACAATGGACAGATCAGTAACACCATCCATCAGCAGAGCTCATGCTACAGTGCCTTGTGAAAGTATTCATCCCCTTGGTTTTTGTCCTGTTTTCTCTCATTACAACCTGGAATGAAAATGGAGGTTCATTTGGATGTTAGGTTATGGACCTAACAATATAGTCTAAATTGGTGAAGTGAAATGACAATAAAATGCCTTGTATATATATATATATATTAAAAAAAAGTAAAAATTGAAACCCCTAAATAAGATCTGTTCCAGTTAACCTCCGAAGTCCCATAATTAGTTGATTAGCGTCTACCTGTGTGCAAACAGTGTCACATGATCTGTCACATGATGCCTATATAAATATACCTGTTCTGAAAGGCCCCTGACTCTGCAACATCACTAAGCAAAAAACATGAAGACCAAGGAGCACTCCAAACAGGTCAGAGACAAAGTTGTGGAGAAGCATAGATCAGGGTTGGGTCATAAAAAATATACAAAATTCTATATCCCACAGAGCACCATTAAATCCATTATAATAAAATAGAAAGAATATGGAACCACTACAAACCTGACAAGAGAAGGCTACCCACCAAAACGCACAGACCTGTCAAGAAGGGCATTAATCAGAGATGCTACAAAGACACCAAGGATAGCACTGAAGGATCTGCAAAGATCCACAGTGGAGATGGGAGTATCTGTCCATAGGACCACTTTAAGTCATACCCTCCACAGAACAAGGCTTTATGGAAGAGTGGCCAGAAAAAGCCATTGCTTAAAGAAAGAAATAAGAAAACATGTTTGAAGTTTGCACAACAGCATGTGGCAGACCCCCTAAAACATGGAAGAAGGTTCTCTGATCAGATGAAACAAAAATTTAACTTTTTGGCCATCATGGGAAATGCCATATGTGGCACAAACCCAACACTTCCCATCACCCCGAGAACACCATTCCCACAGTGAAACATGGTGGTGGCAGCATCATGCTGTGGGGATGTTTTACATTGGCATGGACACGAAAACTGGTCAGGATTGAAGGAACGATGGATGGCACTAAATACAGGGCAGTTTTTGAGAAAAAACAGTTTAGGTCTGCCAGAGATTTGAGACTGGGACTAAGGTTCACCTTCCAGCAGGACAATGACCCTAAACATACTGCTAAAGCTACACTGGAGTGGTTTAAAGGGAAACATTTAAATGTCTTGGAATGGCCTAGTCAAAGCCCAGACCTCAATCCAGTTGAGAATCTGTGGCATTACTTGACGACTGCTGTACACCAATGCAACCCATATAACTTGAAGGAGTTGGAACAGCTTTGCCTTGAGGAATGGCTGAAAATCCCAGTGGCTAGATGTACTAAGCTAATAGAGACATACCCCATTAGACTTGCAGTATACAAAGTATTGACTTGGGGGGGGGGCATACTTATCCACACTCATGATTTCTCAGAGGTTTTTTGTCTTGCTTATTGTTTGTGTCACAATAAAAGACATTTTGCATCTTCAAAGTGGTAGGCATGTTGTGTAAATCACATGTTGCTAGCCCCCAAATCTCCATTTTAATTAAATTCAAGGTTATTATGTGACAAACACAAAGGGAATGAATACTTTCATAAGACACTGTATACATTGATAATCATATCTAATGATTTTTTTTTTTAGTTTTACTGCCATCAAGTCAGTGTTGACTCATAGCGACCCAGCTACCTCTGGGTTTTCTTGGCTTTGTATCACCAGAAGTAGACTGCCAGTCTTTTCTTCTGAAGCAATAGAGAATAAAGTGACTTGCCCAAAGTCACAAGGAGTGCCAGTAAGAATCAAACCCTTGATCTTCTGGATACTAGGCAGGTACTCTAACCACTAGGCTACTCCTCCACTCCATTAAAGGACATTCAATCATAGTCCTCCATTTAATTGCACTATCTTCTTAATTGTTTTTCATTGTGTGCCCTGTATGTCTGTTTCAACTAGACTGTAAACTCTAAGAAGTAGGGACTGTCCATGATGAGGTAATTTTATAAACCTTTTTCTACATGTAACACCTGTTTTAGATGAGGAAAAGAGCTTTTATAAAATTGTGTAATATATATGCATAATAAATATGTACTTGGAATGAATTCACCTACTTTTACTTGATCTGTACACTGGGCACAGGTGATTTCTTTGGGTCCCCATATCTGTTTGATACTGAAGGAGATACAACCTGCTGGTGAGTTTGCAGGTCTCTTCCTAAAGTTCTACCCTGGGCCCCAGCATGTTTAACACTGGCACTGTCTGTGCATAGGAAAGGAAAGGGAAAGGATTTGGGATTTAGCTAACTCCTTTTTCAATGATAGCTCAAGATGAGCTACATTCAGTTATAAAAGGCATTTTTCCTGTCCTTGGAGGGCTTAAAATCTAAAGGCACATTTGCGTAAGTGCATTAGCCATTACTGCGATTTTTCACGTGTTTGGGTCACGTAATAGCAAGGAGTGCAGTACATGCTTATCTATCTCATGCATATTCATTTTGGGAATCCTGAAAACCTGACTGGCCGGGGCGTGCCCCAACGACTGGGTTGAGAATCACTGAATTAGACAACCAGAATCTGGAGTAATACAAGATACACTTAAGAGCAGACTGGGTAGAAGCAGCCCCTCTTGAGCCATAATAAATCTTCCTTAACTTCTAACATAGTGGAGGAGTAGCCTATTGGTTAGCGCAACTACCTAAGGGTTCAATTCCAACTGGTACTCTTTGAGACCTTGGGCAAGTCTCCAATGCCACATACATTGCCAAGAAACCCCAGAAGTAACTGGGTTGATGGCACTAAAAAAACAAAACAACTTCTAATGCAAATGTCATCAGTCAAGGCCAGTTTGCAACAACACTGGGGATGAAACAGAGTTGTGTTAAAATTAAAAATGGTATGTCCTTTCAAAGCAATGCACATACTAGTGTTCTAGAACAGATGTAAATGTCCACATTCTGGAGTTGCAAGTACATACACAGACTAGCATATTTTCTTTTAACCTACATGCTTTCTGATTCCGCCCATGCTCTGTTCAGAGTAGGCTCCTAGCAATGCCCAGTAAGAGTGCATACTTACATGCCTTCATTCATACTTCTATGCCTGACAATATCATAAGAACCACTTTTCACATATGTTGCTACATATGCACTCAAATGACTTCATACAATTATTCCCAATGTGAATAACAGTACCATATCACTATAATATTGAGCATAATTTAGATGTACTCTCTTTTTTATTGAGACACAATACAGTTCTTTTTAGTACTACTTCATGTTTTTAAAACATATCACTGGAACTTAGACGTGTAATAAAAAAGAACTTGGTTATTATTTAGATGCCTAAAAAAGGTGCCTTGTGACCTCCTGAAACATATCAAGTCATTCCCAGTGAAACGCAAGAACACAGTGAGTGAGTAAGAAAAAGTCTAGGAGGACTATGGAAAGGCAAAGGGGTAGATTCTGACCTGCATTCAGTGGGGATATCTGTTGGGTTTGGACATATATCCCTGCTAAACACCAGAGTGCCAATTCCACCCACAGAGCTTACTGCACATACAGCAGAGATGTGCGGGGAGCTCTGTATGGGGGCGGAAGGGGGTGGGCCAAGGGGGGAACAAGGATGGGCCGGAGGCCTGACCCCTATCCCAAACATACAGTCCTATTCTGACAACAGCCCTGTACGTCCAGGGGCTGGAGGATAGCCAGAGAACTTATTCCGCCTTGGAGGTGGAATAAGTTCCCCCTGAAATAAGCAGAGGCCATCAGGAAGACCAGGCATTGAGGTGAGAGGGGCAGGGGGATTCCAGCAGCCCAATCCCAGCCTAGGCAGGTCCAATTGGGGGTCAGGCTTTGGGGAAAGAGCCAAAATGCATTTCTGCGGGCGATCGGGGTTCCTTCATGGAACCACGGTGCCATGGAGACGGGATGCCATGGCACCGTGGCTCCATGCAGAAGCCTGGCTGGGCTAGCCAGGTAACTGCCTGTACATTCGGGGTGCTTGACTCGTAATACATCCTGGACATCCAGGCCCAATGCCACGATTCTACTCCCGCAGGGCCATCTAGTCTCCCAGGAGAAGAATTGGGTGCATCTTCGGGCCGTCCAGACAACCCAGACGTGCACCTACAGAACTGACATCAAAGGCAACCAACAATGAAAAAAAAGAAAGAGAGAACTAGATTGAAAGTGAGAAAAAAAAGAAGGAGACAGAGAAAATCCCTGAATTCTCTCCATCTGAAAGCAACACTGGTTTTTTTTAAGTATTTAAACTTTGAGATTTCCCTGTTAATCTTGCTTCTTAAAAATAAATGACAGGGATATGTCTGAATGGATTTTGGGATAGAAATCTAGGGCAATGACATTTCCAACTGTGTTTAAGAGGAAATATAAAAGGGAAATGACATTTCTACCAATATGTATCAGGGAAATAATATTTATTCTCTGCAAATTATGTAATAAGAGCAGGTAATGAGAAATGTGAATAGAAAAAAAGGTTTATTGATTGATTACAATATAATATCTTCTCTCTGGATCCTCAGGGGGAAATATGTATCACAGAACAATGTTTCTATACTAGATTTCTCTTCTATCCGAAATGATATAGCTTACATGCTGTGAAGATTTTGTAGTCAACAGCCTGGCTGTGCAGTGAAGTTCGGCTTCTGTGTAGCTTTTTGTGATGATCCCTGTGAATCTGTTGGGCTTTGGAAATCTATGCTCTGGTCTTCCATGATGATGGCCTGTATTACAGTACGTCTCTCTTGAATCTATTTGGCAAAGTCTCTGGATCTCTGTGAATCTGCAGAAGTTTCCACCTCTTACTAGTAATGATTTAGCTTTGGTAGATACATCGTCCACTGTAACTTGTGTTCTTCCTTTTTCAAATCTTTCTAATCAGATTGTTGCAGCATTACGTAAGAGGTGGAAACTTCTGATGACCCATCCTAAGCTGTCTGGGAGTTCTCTTCGAGTGGCTTATCAAAGGTTGGAAGGTTGGGGGTTCAAATCCCACTAGAGGACAGCAACCTTGGGCTGGAAGGACTGGGGGTTCTAGTCCCACAGGTGCTCCTTGTGGTCTTGGGCAAGCCATTTAACCCTCCATAGCCCATGTTCCCTGTAAAATAGTTATCTCCAAGTTATAATGCCCTGTTCAACGTAATTTCAGTTGTTCAATGTAAACCACACTGGTGCAGAATAGCACAGTATATAAGAGAACGTAAATAAATAAATCTCCAAGTATATATAGAGGCATTTACACAAGTAGATTGCAGACAGGACTAAAGGCCAATTTCAGAATGCTGCTATTTAGATGTGGAGATGGCTTTGAATGCACAGATTTAAAGGGAGTGTGTTTTGGACCTGATTAGAATGTGTGAAAATTTGATATGTGCATTTGTAATTTTACAATGAGAATATGCATATAGTGTGAAATATTTCCCCATCAGCTTTTGTACTATTCTGAGGCACCTCGTAAGCTTTTGCAAAGAGCTCTTTTCAGAGAAGGCTTGAAATGAGTGAGTTTGAAAATAATTGTGCTTATGCCTCTGGAACTTTATCCTTTCAAATGAAGAATTTTGTTTTCCTGGGGGAATTCTGCACCCCTGTGTATTGTAAAATTTACATAGAAATCTCCTCTTGTCCAGAGGTTTGCAGTCTGCTAGGTAGAATTCTGCATAGCGACCAGGAGGCCATGAGTGATTCTATCCTGGCAGCTCCCCCCATATATATTCAGGTTCTTCAGGGGATCTTATTGTGGATCAAAAGTGCTGCCTGCGTCTAAAAGGAATTGTCTCCTCCACTCGACCTTGCATCATATGTTCAACAGCTTGAAAAAAGCGCGGCGTCTTTTCAAGCTGTTGAACATATGATGCAAGGTCGAGTGGAGGAGACAATTCCTTTTAGACGCAGGCAGCACTTTTGATCCACAATAAGATCCCCTGAAGAACCTGAATAGGAGAAATGCTCTGAGGCGCTGGGGAGAAGCGTCGGGATCGTATAAATACATAAACGAAGTGTCCAGCTATGTGGCTTGGTGTATGATAAGTTATGAAGGGAAGAGGCGCTGGGGAGAAGCGTCGTCAATTGATACAGAGATTTTGATCAGTATGAATATCAATGAATTTCATTAGCATGTTTAATGCTTTCAGATAAATTCCCAAGAAACTGAGTCCAGCCAGCCATATTTGCTGATATAGGCTACCGTGGAGGTCGTTGATGCAATTGAGCACAGGTGTTTTCGAGTAGGCGTTTAGTCTCTGGAGCAGGTGCTAGTCTGAGACCTCCTGGTAGGATTTAAGAAGATTCATATAGTTTAAAAAAAAGTGGAACCGTTTAGTTGAATATGAAGAGAGGAGAATCCAGTTATTAAAGAACATTCCATCAATTTGTTATATTGGACGTGTTTGAGTTGTTTTGCCGAGATGGTCACTGCTAAGTCAGGGTGAGAGTGACCTCCCATCATGACATGCTGTGGCCACCCTGTCCATGCAGGTGCTGTTCGGGCACTACAATGTCCCAGCCATTGCCCTATGCCCTGTGCAGATGCATCCTGCCCAGACCGCCCTGTCCAGGCCATACCCACAATACCTTGCTCCTCATTATGCACATTGGCAGGCTAACGCTGGAAACAGTGTAAGCACTGTGGGCTCCGTAAGGTGTAGGCAGCCACAAAACACTGGATAGACATACACACACTCCCTCACCTATTTCAACATTGTGCAAAGATAGAGGTGTTTGGCAGCCCTGCCCGCCACACCAGTCCTGAGCACCTTGCAGGCATTGCTATGGTATTCAATACTGTTAGGGTCACTCTCTGGGGTGGTAACACTGTCAGACAGAAAAGGAAACACACTCCACATATATCAGAAGGGTTGCTATGATGAATCTCTGTTAACAAATTGTGTTTAATGTAGCATTTGTTATCTGATATTAATCATAGCAACCTTTTGATATATATGGAACGTGTTTCCATGTTTATGATGGCATTGCTAAGGTATGCGGGTGCTAGTAGTGGTAGCTGCTGCTCCGCGCAGGGCCCAACAGCCTGACTCTCTATGAGGCTTTGGATAGTGGAGCCTGTGGGTGTGGGTGTTTGTGCCCCTGTTGGCAGATGCTCTAGGGCAGAGGTACTCAAATCCAGTCCTGGAGGGCCACAAACCAGTCAGGTTTTCGGGATATCCCTAATGAATATGCATGAGATAGATTCAAATACAATGGAGGCAGTGCATGTAAATATATCTCATGCATATTCATTAGGGATATCCCGAAAACCTGACTGGTTTGCGGCCCTCCAGGACTGGATTTGAGTACCTCTGCTCTAGGGAGTGCACATGTTTATGGTGTATGTGTTCTGTAGGGTAAAATATAGGGACATGGTCTGCAGGAGCCACAGCTGGGACTTGAACCTGTGACTTTCTGCTTTTGAACACACTGGCTGTGTGTACTACACCAAACTGTTGCCACAGACGCAAGCCATTCCCTGGGGATACCATGACTGTTCTTCAGACAGACCTTGTCTGTTGTACTGCATGCCACCCACCTAAACAGGGCTTGGCCTCGGTCTGCTGTGGGAAGATGCCACTGCCCCCTCCACCACCAGCAACCCTCCACCACCATGCTGACATGCCCTTATGCCGGTGGTGTTGGTGGTGTGCAGTCCCAGGCCATCCAGTGTGCCGGTAGGCAGCTGCCTATGGTGTGGGGTCTGAGGTAGGGGTGCCTACATAGACATCCACACTTCCCCCCGGCACCGCCTGCCAATGTTATTTGCCCTTTGGGGTACCTGCTGGGTACTGTCCCCTGGGACACTGCGGGACACACACTCATGGGCATGTTTGACCTTGGTCTGTTGCTGGCTTGCTGGTTTTTGGTTTCTGTGTCCCTATGTGCCACCTAGGCATCTACCTAGTCCACTCTGTGCCCCAGCTGCCCCACTAAATGTCCTGCCTGCAGCCCCCTGTACCCCATGTACAGCATCACCATAGTGCCCTTTCATATGTGGGCACTCTGCTGTTGCTGCACATGTAGCACTACTATCACTTTTCTTGGTCTCCTTGCCTTTGCTGTACATTGCTGACTGAAATGGTTTCTCTCTCTTGCAAATGTGCCTCTAACGCCAGGTTTTCGCTCACGGTAATGTTCTGGTCTTAAGATCCCGGCGTTAGTGTAGCAGGAGCCTCTCCATACCCACTCCCCGCCCATTGACCCCATCTCTTTGCCTTTTCTATGCCCTCTAGGACAGTTACCAATGTCGGTAACGTTAGCGCGCGTTAACATTACACAATGTAATGTTAGCGGACGTTAATGTTACATTGTGTAACGTTAACACGCGCTAACTAACGTTACCACCGTTTAGTAAACATATCCCTAGTGTCACAGCTACTTTGGGGTTTCTTAGCAATGTACCACTGGAAGTAGATTGCCAGGCCTTTTCTTCTGAGACAAAGCAGGGTAAAGTGACTTGCTCAAGGTCACAAGAAGTGCCAGTGGGAATCAAACCCGTGATTGTCTGGGTACTAGGCGGCTGCTACTCCTCCGCTCATTAATGTTTTAAGAACTTCATACAGCTTAACACATCTCTTTTACACATCCATGCGGAGTAGCGTAACCAGGTATATAAAAAATTACAATTTTTAATTTATCTGAGGTGGTCCTGCAGGGGAGGGTGCTGGCATCAGGAAAAAAAACACAGGGGTATGGTTAAGTTAAATTAATAAATAAAGTGTAGAGGCCATTTTTTGGGCAGCAGGCAGTAGAGCTGTGGTTAAAGAAGGGCCAGAATTAAATAATTAAAATGAAAAATAAATTAGTGTGATCGCGATCCGGTTCATATTGATGCGAGTGCCAAGGATGAAGAGAGTCGTCGGTGTGAGGTGATGAGAACTGGGGGAATAGTGTAGCCTTGGAGTGCTGGTTGAGGGCTCCAGTGCAGCAGGGCAGGAGTTGCAATCAGTGGCCTACTGTAGATCCACGATCGGAGGCCTGCTTCACAGCATAAGTCACAGTGCTAGAGCCTGCAAAGGAAGGGGCAGCCTAAAAGGGACAGAGGCATTTTTGCCAGCTGGGAATGGCCAAAGTTGATGTGGACTGGTGGGGTGAATGTAGGCAGCATGGGGGGGGGGGGGGAAGGTTTGGGGTTAGAGAAGAGAAGAGTTAAAGGCTGAAGGAGCCTTTTAAAAGTGTTAAAGGTGCATTTTGCCACAAATTTCAGTTATGTTAAACGATCAGGGTAATAATTCTGGGAGCTCTGGGTGGGCTCTGCAGCCTTGATTTTGGCTGACGTTGGCTTGATGGATCTTAAAAGGCTTGGAGAGAGCCTAAATTAATAATAAAATTAAAATCTTATTGCTGGACAAAAGTTGAATGTATAATGAGCTGTGTGCTGGGTATGTGTGCTGATTTGAACAGAACGAGGTAGCAGGTGATGGGGCAGTGTAGGAATATGTATCAGAGCCTTGTTTAAGCTCTGTTTTCAGGTGGGAATACAGTGTTTTCATGATGCAGTTTTATAATAGTTATTTCTGATCTCTAAAATTTAAAAGAAACAGTACTGAACCTTTTTTTAAAAAGTGCTGTTAGGGTTGTAATGGGAGGGATTTCTACTAATTAAGAACATAAGAACATAAGATATGCCATACTGAGTCAGACCAATGTCCATCAAGCCCAGTATCCTGTTTCCAACAGTGGCCAATCTAGGTCATACGTACCTAGCAGTTTCCCCAAAAGACACAGGTTCTGCAATGCTTGTACTGGGTCAAGCATTGATATATGTTATATGTAAACCTAGATCAGTCATGTATTGGCAGGTATATTGTTGTTCAATGTAAACCGCACTGATGATGAATAGTGCGGTATATAAAAAATGTTAAATAAATAAATAAATAAAATCCTGGGTCCCTTCTTAATAATGGTTTATGGACCTTTCCTCTAGGAACTTGTCCAAACCTTTTTTAAACCCAGCTACACTAACAGCCTTTACAACATCCTCCGGTAACAAATTCCAGAGTTTGATTACACGTTGAGTGAAAAAATATTTTCTTTTATTAGTCTTAAATAGTTTACCCTATAGCTTCATTGCATGTCCCTAGTCTTCCTATATTCTGATAACGTAAACAGTCGATCTACGTTTACCCGTTCCACTCCATTCATTAATTTATAGACTTCTATCATATCTCCCCTCAGCCGTCTCTTTTCCAGGTTAAAGAGCCCTAAACTTTTTAGCCTTTCTTCATAGGCGTATACTTCTATCCCCTTTACCATTTTGCTGGCTCTTCTCTGAACCTTTTCTAATAACGCTATTTCCTTTTTAAGATACGGCGACCAGAATTGCACACAATATTCAAGGTGCGGTCTCACCATGGAACGGTATAGAGGCATTATAATATCTTTTGTTTTATTTTCCATTCCTTTCCTTATGATACCTACCATTCTATTTGCTCTCTTGGTTGCCGCTGCACACTGGGCCAAGGGTTTTAACATGTTATCCACAATGACGCCTAAATCTTTTTCCTGGGTGGTGGTTCCTAATGTGGAACCTTGCATCATGTAACCATAGTTTGGGTTGTTCTTCCCTAGGTGCATAACTTTGCACTTGTCCACATTAAATTTCATCTGCCATTTTGATGCCCAGTCTTCCAATTTATCAAGATCCTCTTGCAATTTTCCACAATCCTCTTGGGTTTTAACAACTTTAAATAGTTTTGTGTCATCTGCAAATTTGATAATCTCACTCGTTATTCCACTTTCCAGGTCATTTATGAATATGTCAAAAAGCAGCGGACCCAGCACAGATCCCTGGGGTATACCACTATTCACCTTTCTCCATTGGGAAAATTGGCCATTTAGCCCAACCCTCTGCTTTCTATCTTTTAACCAGTTCCTGATCCACAGTAGTACACTGCCTCCTATCCCATGACTCTTTAGTTTTGCCAAAGGTCTCTGCTGAGGGACCTTGTCAAAGGCTTTCTGAAAGTCCAGATACACTATATCAACCGACTCACCTTTGTCCACCTGTTTATTCACACTTTCGAAAAAACATAACAGATTAGTAAGACAAGATCTTCCTTGTCTAAAGCCATGTTGGCTGTCTCCCATTAGGCCATGACTATCTACATGCTGAGTAATTTTATTCTTTATGATGGTTTCTACCATTTTTCCTGGTACTGATGTGAGGCTCACCGGTCTAGTTTCCCGGATCACCCCTCGAACCCTTTTTAAAAATTGGTGTTACATTGACGATCCGCCAATCTTCAGGTATTAGAGATGATTTTAATGATAGTTCACAGATTTTAGCAGGTCTGCAATCTCATATTTCAGTTCTTTCGACACCCTTGGATGTATACCATCCGTCCCAGGTGATTTGCTACTCTTCAGTTTATCTAATAGTTGTAATACATCTTCCCAATGTATTGATATTTCCTTCAATTCTTCCGCACCTTTAAATACCACTTCAGTCATGGGTAACATCCCTACATCTTCCTCAGTAAAGACCGAAGCAAAGAATTCATTCAGTCTCTCCGCTATTGCCTTGTCGCCTCTTAGTGCCCCTTTAGCTCCTCTATCATCTAATGGCCCAACTGACTCTCTCACAGGTTTTTTGCTACGAATGTACTTGAAAAAATCTTTATTTCGTGTTTTTGCTTCCGCAGCAAGCTTCTTCTCAAATTCTCTCTTTGCCTTCTTTATAAATGCCTTGCATTTGACCTGCCAGTGCTTGTGCTGTTTCCAGGTTTCATCATTTGGCTCTTTTTTCCATTTCCTGAAAGATGCTTTCTTGGCAACAACAGCCTCTCTGACCTCACCTTTAAACCATGCTGGCAGTTTTTTGGACTTCCTTCCACTTTTCTTAAAGCGTGGAATACAGCTGGTCTGGCTTCCAAGATAGTATTTTTCAACAACACCCAATTGGAAGGAATAACTTCTGTTTGCAAGGTCCCTGGGACTATTTGTTGATAGAGTGGGCGTAGCAGCACTTTTTCTCTTGTGGCTGAAATGCTGTGACTTCTAGTCTTCTGTGGGGCAGTTGAGGGATTTCTGGTGGGAGCATGAGAGGTGTGTTTGGCAGTGGCTTTGCGAGAGGTTTATTTTGGATGATTTTTTGTAAAAGAGAGACAGTTTAAAAGTTTAGAGAAATAAAATCTCTCTATAAATAATTTAAGGAGAAAGGCTAAAGAAGAAATGTTTTTGGGGAAAAAAATCACTTCAGGAGATTCTACTTAACACCTCTTTGAGGTAGTTTCAAAAAGTGTTAACGTGAGATCTGGATGTTAGATGGAACTGTCAGAATTTTTCTTTTAAAGCAAAAAAAAAAATTGGTATTAAGAAATTCTGCTGATCAGAGAGTTTGATTGAAAATGTAACTAGTAAAAGTCTAGCTGTTAAAAGCTGTCAATCTTGGTTGATGCTGTATGAAATTGAATGTAGAGAAGACTTGCCAGTTTTGGAACTGGTTTAATTGGAAGTTCCTGAAAAAAACGCTGAGAGAAATTCACAGAAGCTGAGTCAAAGACAAAAGTGTTATTGTTTGACCAAAGCTCATTTTTGGTGAGACTTTCCTACTACAGCAAACACTGGTTAATAGTGACTGGAATTTCTGTCTGTGTAAGACGTGACAGTGAACATTGTCAATTAAAAAGTTACAGATTCAAAAGTCAGACAGGATGTAACATTTATTCTGACTGAAAAGTGACTGAGAACAGTTTTCCTGGCTGATTTTAAATGCAGCTTCTGGAACTGGCAGAAAAACAGAACAACCTTTAAAAGCAGGGGCTGCCTCGATTTTTATTTTACTGACAGCTTATCTGAGATAGGATTGAATGAAAAAGTGTGTATGAGTAAGTGAGTGAGTGTGAACAAAGGGTAGGGGGTAGGTTTAGTTATATTTCATTTTTGATAGCTGGTATCTTGCGCTACTTCAAAAGAATTACTTGGTGAAAAGACATTCAACAGCTAAGCCAGTGTCTTGCCACCTGAAGTTTTAGGGAAATAGTAAAGTGAGGGAGTAGAATTCCAGAAGAGGCCAAACCAGACCAAGGAACAGGAGCAGACTCAGGACCAGGACCAGAACCAGTTGACAGGCCCCTTCACAAGATAGCATTTTTGGGTTGGAAGATAAGTAGCTACTTTTCTTATTTTTCAGTGCACTCATTTTTAGTTTTTATTTGAGCTCAAATAGTTTTCTTTATTTTTTTTTAAAGAAGAACCTGCAGGACTCTGTAATACTTACCTGTGCTGAGACACCTGTGAAAGAAATAGCAAAATTATTAAGTTTAGTTCTCTCGAGGAATTGTCATAGCAATTACCCTACAAAGTTTAAGAATTTTAAAATACTTATTTGAATGTAGAAGGAAAAATTTAAAACACAGTTTTAAGAAAAGAGTCATGTTCTATAGGCTAAAACTGATAATAACAGGATTTAAACATTTGTTAAATAAAATATATATCTGATGTGTTGTTGATTCTGGGAGAATCTGAGGGAAAAGAAAGGGAAATTAGTTGTAATAAATTTATTTATTACCAGTTGTGTTTAATTGCTGCTAAACATCAATGCCAGACAAATTATCTTTAATTAATTAACATCTTATACAGGACACCCCAGAATTTTGTTAAAAGCTATTTATTCTTGTAAATACAATATCTAGTTTTAATAATTCAAAAAGGATTCTTGATTTTTTTTTATTATAAAAGGTACTATGAAAACTTGTTTCATCTTACCTATGGTCACAGAATTAACACCTAGGTCTTTAACATCCAAAAAAGAATCCTGAATTTAGTTTCTTTAATGCTCCAGATGTCTTATCTTCACTTTTCTGGGGACTGGACTTTGGACAGGAGTGTTTTTCCGTGGGTTTGTTCTGGAGGTAATTTGAGCCTGAGATATTAGCTTAATGACTACGTCTAGCATAAGTTCTCTGGAGCCAGTTTCAGTAAATCATACAGAATTACTGCCTAACCAACAAACTAATCATGCTTATATATTTTTCACTGTTAAACAACACAACAAACCATAAAGAGAATTCAACACAGAACAGTGGGGGTTATTGAGTGAAAATTTGCATAAATATTATAAGGGCATATTTTAGAAAGGCCATTTCTGTGGTGGAAGAGAGAGGTTGAAGTGAAGATGTCTACAAATTAACATTTCTCCACCCCTTAACATGATCGTGAAAAATGAGCAGTAGACAGAACGAAGTTCATGAGCATGAACACATGGGGATCGATATCCATGTGCAGCGGGAGGCGGCATCTCACAAATATACATGTGGGAAAAATCAACAGGGGAAACCCGTCAGCTTGCACATGCTAAGAGTGGCTATTTCACAACATACACATGGAGAAGTCACCAGTTGCACTTGTATTTAGCCATTTTGCAATCCTAGACATGTAGTTGCCACTAATTAACTAAGGAGGAGTCTGTATTACCTCATGTCCATTTGGAGGGGGAATAAACATTGGGGGTGGGACTAAGGGGGATATACCCTTTAATCCCTTCTGTAATGGGAAAGCCAAAAGGAACACTTTTCAAATACTTATACATGCCAAGGAGCAAGTGTAAATCCAGACATAGACAATTTTGGGCTTACATATGTATTCCCTATATGAAATGGGGAATGCACAAGCAGATTTTTGTCCTGCCTAAACCATGACCTCAACATGTTTCCAGCATGCCGTCATGCACTTTTGAAATGGTAGCGTCATCCACGTGCAAGCAGAATCTTTTCTAAAATGACCATTTACATGCGGATGAGATTTACATGTGTACAGTATATGGCTGCTTATACATGATTAAATTGTGAATAGGGCTTCTAAAATAACCTTCAATATAACCATATTAGAGAGAATAGGAGGAAAACAATCAGAGAAGCCCAGACTAGGGGGTATGTTTACTAAACCGCAGTAAAGGAGCAGTCTGTTCTGTGAGTTAACAGCAGCAATAAGGGGTTACTGTGTGCTAAGTGTGCTGGGCGTGTCAGAGGCGTTCTGGCATTAAGGGGTGTTAGTGGACACTTACAGTGCGGTAACAGGACATTAAGAGGTGGTAGTGGATACTTACAGTGCGGTAACAGGACATTAAGAGGTGGTAGTGGATACTTACCTTGTGGTAATAGCACATGCTGCGGGCAGGTGTCTGGCATGCACATTAATGCAGAAAAGCCACTGAAACACTGAAAGGGGAGCAGGGAAACCATTAGAGAAAGCATTGATGCAAGCACAATTGGTAGCTGATGGAGTTGACTCATCTGATGCATCGCAATGTGGCAGTATGTGTGATGAGCATGTTTGACCATACAGCAGGCCTATGCTGTTGACTAGGTGAGATTGACAGCTGCCTAGTGATGATGGTCATTGTGGGTGTTGGCTGTGTCATAGGTGGGTGGTGGCGGCAGCGGAGTCAGCGGAGAAGATGAAGCAGCGGGGGGCTGCTGTGATAGGCATGCAGTCCTAGATACACCTGAAAGCATACATCATTCCGTAAGCTACATTAGAGTGTCTGTGAGGTGTGGACATGTATCCAGATGTACTGTCAGTGTGTGGCATGCCATAGGCCAGGTCAGTGTCTGGGTGGAGGCAGCATGTGCCTGATGTGGGCAACAAAGAGAGGATTGTCCATGAGTGCACATGTGGAGCAGTCACAAGAGAGGTGTGCATGATATGGCTAACTGCTGCAAATGACCACTGAGGGCCATGGTGGAGCAGCTTACTGCCAGTAGGTTGCCCCACTATGAATCTCCCTGATGGTCAAATGGTGGGTGCAGGGCTCTGCCATGGATCATCCAAGCAGAGAATTTGCATTGTGTGTGGTGGGTGGATGTATGGGATCATACAGGCCTAAAGCATTTGGTGTGCATAAACCAAAATTAGCATTGGCATGGGCTACATGAAACACCATTGGTGCGGATGGGACTATTGCCTCAGCCTGTGCAATTGCAAGACAATACTTCCGACAGAGTGGCATGATCGAAAGGGACAAGTTGAGCCCATTTGCCCCATATGGGGGAAGTAATGATGGCAGAACAGTGCAGATCATGGATATGCAATGAGTGTTAGGTGCCTGAATGTATGAGCTATATCCTCTTTACGTAAAGCTGGGAGGTCACAATGATGGCAAAACATAAAACACATCCATACCAGTTGACCCAGACATCTGCTGCGTATACATTACTGACCGACTGCAATGCGCCATGGCAGAGCCACTAAAGCCATGCTCACAGATGTCCATGATGGGGAATGCCATGTTGGGCTACCCAACATGTGGCCATAATGCATAGAAATGTAACAGAATGATTGCAGGTTACAGCAGAGCCAGGACTGCAAGCACAATGAGGCACAAAATGATCAAGCAGGAATCAAATCCTGGACCTTTGACCTTGGAGACATTGCACCAACCAGTAGATTACACCTCCACACAGCTCTACATAGATGGGTAGAGCCTTCAGATCTCTGATCATATCGTTTTCTGTCTATGCGGGTATAGGTTGGGCCCTGTACTACCCATGAGGCACTGCACATGCAAAACAGCGGTCTGCAGCTAAGGAACCAATGGAGAATGCACTGATACAGCATAATCAGCTCAGTAAGACACACTGGCTGCGTGTGCTACATCTTTATCTTTATTCGTAAGGCTTGATATACCGCCCAAGCTTATGCGTCAGGGTGATGTACAATAAAACATAGGCTGCCAGAAAAGAAAAGGAGGAAAGGAACACCATTAATTGATAGGAAAGGAAGTTGTAAAGGAGAGGAAGAAAAACAGAAAAGAGAACTAAGGGGGACATGCATAACATGCCAAAGAAAAGGGAAGGGAAGGAAAGGGAGGAAGGGGTACTGGTCTAGATGGAAGGTGTAATCTGAATGTCAAAGGCCTGACAGAAAAGGTGGGTCTTAAGCAGGACTTTAAATTGTGCTGCAGAGCAGTTTCAGATGTCACTCCGAGGGTGATGAGGGATGCCCAGCACCTGGTCCCCTGAACCTGCTCTGCTAGAGATGGTCTCTGCTGGCTGAGATACAGATCTGTATCACTGCTTGTGTGTGGCAAGTATTGTCTGCAGTATGTTATGCTTTTCTCCTTGTTTCCTGCATGCTGTAGGCAACAGCTCAGTTCTGTGTTTTGCTCATGTTAGACACTAACCCTCTGATAATAGTGCAGCTTAGTAGGCAGTATAAATATGCTGCTGCCAAGAACAGCCACTGTAGTGGGGATGTATAGGATAGTGTGGGGTTATTGTCCTATCACAAATCCTGCTGGTGTGAGGCTACTGTCCTGCCAGGACCTCAGTAAGTAGGACATGAACCACTGCTGCTCCAACCATTGAGAACTAACAGTTGACTACAGCACAGGTAGTAAGACTGCCCCTGTTGCCCTTCACTGGGCTGTGTCAGTCAAGCATAAACCAACTGTGGTTGGTCTGCTGGTCAGCATATACATAGTGTGACCATGAGCACTCTGCCTTGAGATACTCAGCCAAGGCAGAGTGCTCATGGTCACACTATGTATATGCTGACCATCTCCAGACAAAGAATGCATCCACATCATGGAGCCAGACATTATAATAACTCTATGTGGATACATAGCCATGCTATGGTCATGTTTTGGTCATAGTGAGAATGCCATATCAGCATGACATACAGTGCCACCCAAGCAATGCATGTGGCAGACGGGCACAATGACATCTCAGCCAATGACCCTACCATTGTGCCAGACACAACCAGGCCAATCTATACTCTTTCAGATGATACCCACAATACTCTGCATCACCTTATTCACATTTTCCAAACAGGCTGGGAAAAACTCAGACAATGTGAGCCAAAGTGCAGTGCAGAAAGCCACGAGACAAAGGGGAGCCATACACACATAAATGCATACACTCTCATTGGCATACTGTGCAAAAGTGGAGATGGTTGACATTCCTGCTTGACATGCCTGTCTCAATGTCAGCTCAAGGATTGATAACGTGTGCTCTGTTTGCACTTGCTATATTACCATGTGCTATTAGCCTCCAACCAGCTGTGGAGAGTGGAGCCAGTCAGTGCTGCTGATGGGTGTTTCCACCTTGCTGGCCATCTCCTTGGGGGTTGCACATGCTGGAGCTGTACTTACACTGTCAGCTAAACTTGCCCACAGGAAGATGCAATACAGAAACCCCAGCAGGAACCTGAACCTCTGACTCTCCACAAATATACACACCAACTATGTGTGTTGCACCACAGTGCTACATTATGGGAATAACAGCACCTTCAGCTGGCCTTTGGCACATGCTACAATGTGCATGGCACACACGACCAGGACAAGGCTTCTGTCTGCTACAGGCTGGTGCCACTTCCCACGCTACCACCAACAACCCACCATGCAGACATGCCCATGCATTGTCAGTGGTCGGGGTTGCAGTTCCAGCATTTTAAACATGCAGTTTTGGTGGGCGCCTTGGGTACAAGGGCTGGTTGGGAGAGCAGGAGCATACATGGACAGCCACAAAGCCCCCCACCCACCCATCAGCTGCCCAGTTAGGGGCCCCATCACCACCTGCCACCGATACATCTCAGAGGAGGATAGCAGCCACTGCTGTGGTATTTCCCCGGGCACCTGCATTTTCCAGCTACCTGGAGGGCTACAGCATCTGGCAATATTGGCCTCTTCCCCCACAGCTGGGCTCTGCGGCAGCAGGGGGGACGGGAGGCAGTCTGGATCTCTGCCTGGGGTGCCAGGACCCTTGGACCACCCCATTTGGCACATTGCCTTTCCGCAGTAGTAGCAGGACTGTGTGCTGCCACTGTCACTGATGGCAGAATACCCCTTTGTGGAGAGGCTAAAAAGGTTGGGGCTTATCAATCTGGGGAAAGAAATGGCTGAGGGGGGATTTGATAGAGGTCTATAGATTATTGAATGGAGTGGAACAGGTAAATGTAGGTCACTTTTTTATGCCATCAGACTGTGGAAAGACTAGGGGACATGCAATGTAGCTACAGTGTATCCCATTTGGGTCTTCTAGGTGAACATATTTTTTCAGGCAACGCGTAATAAAACTCTGCAGTAAATTACCAGAGGATGTGGTAAAAGCTGTCAGTGTAGCTGAGTTTATAAAGGTTTGGACAGATTCCTGGGTAATGGTCCATAAACCAGTGCTAAGGAGGACCCCAGCTATGCATGCTTGCCCCATTACAGTTATTGGGGACCCTGTGTGTCTTTTGTGGAAACTGTTAGGTACTTGTGACCTAGACTGGCCACTGTTGTACACAGGATACTGGGCATGATGGACCTTGGTCTGACACAGTTTGGAATATTTTGTAGTCTTATGTTCCTATGTGCCATCTAGGCAGCTGCCTGGTCCCCCTGTGTACCAGCAGCCCCAACTGCATGACACATGTGCTACCTCCTTTTCCCTCTTTGCTCCATCAGCATAGTGTCCTTTCATACTTGGGCACTATGCTGATGCTGCAAATGGAGCACTACTAGCACTCTTTGTGCTCCCCTTTCTGTGCATCACATTGCAGATGTAAAATAGGTTCTCTGTCCTCAAACTCCCTTTCCGCCAGGTTTTGAATTACGTTAGGGTTCCTGTCATTAAGGTGCCTGTGTTAAGGGAGCAAGCCTTGTTCTCGCCCACTCCCCGCTCATTGATCCACACTCTCCACCCTGTGCATGCCTTCTCTCCACCCACAGGTACTGTTAGTGTGTGCTAACGCAGCTGGTACCGTTAGCGCATGCTAAAGTGACTTTTTGCATGCACTAAGTGTGCACGTGCACAGTTAGAGTGTGTTAACGGCACACTTGCTCCTTTACCGCCGGTTAGTAAACATATCCCTAAATCCTAACAAGCAGGCTTTATTGCCAATCATATGTAAAAACATCTTCGCATCAAAACTTTTAAAAAAACGTATTCAATGTATACAAAATAGTGCTTTGTTTTATAATACTACTGATTTTTGTATACACTGAATAACTTTTTTAAAAAGGTTTCGATGAGAGAAGGTTTTTTACATATGATCGCCAATGAAGTCTATTTTTTGTGATTTAAAGGCTCTTTTACTAAAGCCTGTTAACTGGTTAACAGGTTTTTTAACACGTGGCTACAGGCAGTCATGAACACTAACACTCGATAGTATCTGTCTTCACATACCACAACACATATTAATTGGTGACTGCAGGATGAGGCGAGGAATGGGCAGGGAGTGGGCAGGGAGTGGGCATAGAGAGTTCACTGACGCCAGCACCAGGGCAATTGCCACATGCCCAGCAGTAACATGGCTTCACCTTTTGACTCCTCTATAAAAGTCCTTAAGTGAACCCAATCTAGTGAAGTACACATTATCCCCCCTTTGTGCATTAGCTGCCAGGGACATACTGAATACACTCCCAACAGCTAACCTGTGGCCTTTGCCTTTAATGTGCATGAGACCAACAGGTTAATGGCAAATCCATAGGGGCCTTTAGTCTTGGTTTCTCTGAGGTTTTCCTCCTACTTGCTAATACATTTATATTATGATTTAAGCAAGTTATTACTCAGTGATGCCCACTGTTGTATGTTGAATAGCTTTAATGGAATTGTTTTGTTATGTTATTTGACTGTGGTCTACTTCCATTGCCTATTTTATTTTATTTTTTAATATTTCACTGCCAGTTGTGTTTTGTTACCATTATTTGAAATGTTCATGCATGTCCAACCTTCCTCTGAAAGTACAGCTTAACAGGGCCCACAGCTTTTCACAAGCTTGCAGTACCCTCTAAATTCTTGTAGCTCTGTGATAAAAATGAATATTTTGTACATTTTGAGGCATGCTTACTAACATGTGCTAATGGTCAGCATGGAGTTTATCACATTTTGACTGTGTCACATTATTAGCATGGGGCAGCACGGTAAGAGTCCCAAGCTAACTGCTTAGCATAAGATATGGAGGAAGTAGAGTGTGAGCTTTGATGCACATCATGGTGACCGTAACCATCACTAACATGCACTAACCACTAATGGTGCCGTTAGCATGGGTGCACTTACCTCTTCCTCAGTGAGTGGCAGTAAGTACACCTGCATTAGATGTGCTAGCTGCTTAGCGTGGTGATGTGCATTGGCAGAAAAATCTGATTGATTTCTTTAACTGGGTGACCAAGCAGTAGGACTGAGGAAGAGCCTTAGATGTGGTGTATTTAGCACAAGGACCAAGGAAGAGCCTTAGATGTGGTGTATTTAGAATTCAATAAAGTCTTTGACACCATTCCGCACAGGCAACTTTAGGATGGACCCTCAAGTTACTGATTGGGTTAGAAACTGGTTGAGTGAGAGGTGACAAAAGGTACAGGTAAATGGAGCTCATTCTGAGGAAAAGGAGGTTACCAGCGGTGAGCCGTAGGGATCTGTTTTTGGTCCGATTCTTTTTAACATCTTTGTTAGTGATATTGCAGAAAGGCTGTCAGGTAAGGTTTGCTTGTTTGCAGATGATACCACGATCTGCAATAGAGTAGACACCCAGAAAGGAGAAGATCACATGAGGAGGGATCTAGCTAAGCTTGAAGAATAGTCTAGAATTTGGCAGCTGAAATGTTATGCTAAAATATGCAGGATTATGCATTTGGGATGCAAAAATCCAAGGGAGCAGTACGGTGTAGGGGGTGAGGTACTTCTGTCCACAAAAGAAGAGTGGGACCTGGGTGTAATTGTGTCTGACGATCTTAAAGTAGCTAAACATGTAGAAAAGGCGACTGCGAAAGCCAGAAGGATGCTTGGGTGTATAGAGAGAGGAATGGCCAACAGAAAAAAGGAGGTGATAATGCCTCTGGATAAGTCTCTGGTGCGACCTCATTTGGAGTATTGTATGCAATTCTGGAGACCACACCTTCAAAAGGATATAAGCAGGTTGGAGTAGGTGCAGATGGTGGCTACTAAAATGATTAATGGTCTTTGTTATGAAGCATATGAGGATCGACTTAAAGATCTTAATATATATACTTTAGAGGAAAGTCAGGATAGGGGCGATATGGTAGATCTTTAAATGCCTCTGTGGCGTAAATACACAGGAGGGTCATAGAATAAGAGTGAAAGGGCATAGACTCAGGAGTAATATGCAGAAATATTTCTTTACAAAAAGAGTGGAAGATGGGTGGAATAGCCTCCCAGTGGAGGTGGTGGACATGAGGATAGTATCTGAATTCAAAAAAGCATGGGAAAAACACAGAGGATCTCTAAAGGTAAAGCGAGGACTATTGTAATTGATATGGAAGGGCAGACTAGATAGACCATGTGATCTTTTCCTGCTGTAATATTTCTATGTTTCTATCTCTCTGCACTAATTTCATGGGGTCATACCCCTAATAGATAGTGTGGCTCTATATAGAGCATGTTCCTAACAGTTTGTGCAAATCTAAGTCACCTCCTGTACTAATGTTTGGGGTTTACCACAGCTAATAAAACATATTTTAGGAAACATACCCCTTTATGTATTTATGATGCTCCAATATGTGACCCCTAGCAGTTTTTTCTGTGACTTACATAGACTAATATCACAAGTATATTTGAAACAGAAGCAGGCCAAGGTCAAAAAAGGATTTTTAAGACCAAAGGTGAGAATTTCTTTACAAGTAATGGCAAATAATGTACATGAAGGAACAATGTATATGTTTAATAAAATGTCTCCTCCTCTTCCAGCTCCTTTGCTTCATTTTGCCATCCATGTGCTTTTTCTCAGTGATGAAGTGGACAATGAAGTGCTCCCCTCTCCTGCTCTTCTTCTTACTCCCACTCCCAGAAGGTCCATGCAGAGACTGGGGAATGGCAGCACCAGTCACAGCTCAGGGAGCCAGATAGGTGGTAATTAACTGCAGGGAGACCAGATGGTGGGTCTGCTCCACCTGCTGTTGGGCCTCCTAGGTCTGCTAATCTTTGATTAACTTCATATTCACCACAGCTGGTGGCTGAGGGAGATTACCTTTTCCTAGGACCTCCTCATTAAGTCCTCGGTCTTTTCCTCCTTGGTCTTTTTGATGGGGAAAGAGGGTGTCAGAGGTCCCAGGATCTCTTGTCCCAGCTAATCTTCCTCAGACCGATTTTTTTCCAGGCAGGAGTGTCTCCTGCTATGGCTGTAGTGATGTCTCTGGCTCTGCCTCAGGTGGTGCTGAGCTCTTATGCATGAATGTGCTGCTAATGCATCATCTTCAGGCAAGGGAAAAGAGAGAATGACACTGTGGTCACTTTTGCACACTTCTCACAGATGGCATGACTATTATGCCCTTTTTACCACAAAGGGTCATTCTAGGGAACAGGTAGGTCTTAACTGGCTACTTTCCAGCATTCTCAGTCTTGAGGGTATGTTTACTAAAGAGCATTAAGGGAGAAAGTGTGCCATTAATGCCTGTTATCAGCACCCTTGTGCCTTAACGCTGCAATACCGCTACACTAATGATCGTTAAAGGCTCCTGCAGCATTAAGGAAACAGGATGCGGAGAGTGGGCATTAACAAAGTGGAGAGTGGGCATGGACAGCGGGTGCTCCCTTAACACCTGTTGTGCAATCATGAGTTAGAGCCCTTTAGTTCTGGGAATCCTAACCCCAATGAAAACCACTCTGAAAGGGGGTATTGTGAGGGGAGAGATACTATTTAAATGTCTGCAATGTGATGCACAGACAGGGGAGCGCAAGTTAGTGATAGTAGTGCTCTATTAGCAGCAACAGCATAGTGCCCAAGTATGAAAAGGCACTATGTTGATGTTGTAAATGGGTCAAAGGAGGTACCATGTGGGTGATGCAGTGGGAGTTTCTGGTGTGCAAGGATGACCATGCAGCTGCACAGTGGACACAGCAGTGATGGCTGGCATGACCCTACAATGACAGCGGCAGCACACAGACATGCTGCTGCTATTGAAAAGGTGACGTGCAACTGTGGGATGGACCAAAGGCCCTGGCACCCTAGGCAGATACCCATTATAGCTCCTACCCCCGCTGTTGCCAAAGATGTCACTGGAGGGACAGTCTGTCAGCGGCAGTGGCAGTACTCCTAAAGGGGGCTGTAAAAAGCAGCCACCCTTGGATGTACTGGGGGTATGTTAGTCCACCTCTCCCACCAGAGATGTAATTGGTGGTAGCCTAAGAGGGGGGTGGCAGTGGCAGGTGGGTAGGGGGGGCAGCATGACTGGGCATGTGTGTCGTTGATGCCCCAACTGGACTTGTCTCGACATTGGATGGGCTGGCACTGCACTCCACCCCCATTGACACCATATTGTCATGTCAGCATGATGCGGGTGCAGTGGAATGGGTGCAGTGCCGGCCCAAAGGTCCTGTCCTGTGTGTTGTGTGTGATGCTATAGTTGCCTGATTCACCAAGAGGATGAACAGTCCAGCTACAGGAAGAGTGGAGCACTTGATGATCCCACACCACTGAGGTTGGACATAGCAGGACACATGCTCAAACCCTGGAAGAGGGGGGCAGGAGCACCATGACGGGCACAGCTGCATGGATGCAACAACAGGGATTCCGCTTGCAGCACTGAACCAGTGGCTCTATCACAATGGCAGGGAGGGATTGAGCAGCCGGCAGGCTGCCCACAATCCCCATTTGCCCATGGCACTGGTACAGTTAACAGAGTGGAGCGCTTGTGCTGTGGATCAGGATGCCTCCCACCACACATAATGAGTGGATATGTGCATGTGTGGGGGAAATATGGCCACTGTGGAAGGGATACCACACAATAGGAGAGCAGGGCATGTCAGAGGAAAAATGCCCACCCAGCAACCTTACCTGCAAGATGATACCACTACTACAACTATACATCATTCATGAAGTGCTACAAGGCATACACAGCACAGAACAAACACATAGGAAGACAGTCACTGCCTGAAGAGCTTACTATCAAGTGATGAAGACAGTGCACTAGAAGAGAAAGAAGGGTACAATAGGGGGAGAAAACACTAGGGAAACAAGAGAGAGGGATCCAACAGCAGCCCCAAAGAGGTATGCTCTCTGCATGGATATGAAGAGGGAGACAAATGAGACATGACATAAGGATAGAGGATGCTTGCACCAGGCATTAGGAATAGCAAGGGGAAAGAAGGAAAGTTGGGATATCAATAGAAGGTCAGGACAAAGAGAGTGGGTAGGCAGAGGGAGAGTGAAGTCCATGGGAAGGGGTTGTGGGACAGAGGAGAGATGAAAGGTGCTGAGGGGCAGTGCAGGGGATGCATTTATAGTCTAGACAAGGATGTCTGAGATGGATAAGGAAATGTACAGGGAGTCAGTGAAGAAATATCAGTAGAGGGGTGATATGAGTGTCTCGGGACTGGCGGAGGAAGAGCCACGCAGCATAGATCTGCATAGATGGATAGGAAGTGAGATGACTCTGAGGGAGACAATCAAGGAATAGGGTGCAGTTGCAAGATGGGAGGTAACTATAGTGTGGACCCCAGTTTTAGTTCTTCATTCAGAGAGCAAGGTGCTCTGTGTGAACCAGGAACCCCTGCAAGGTAGAGAACCCAGTCACCAACAGCTATCTGAGGCACAAGTAAATTCACATCAGCCAAGTCCATCTGCAAGATGTGACTTCATGGCCTTATTGCCTTACATTTCATACCCAACAGAGAGCTTGTAGTTTTAATTTAATAGTCACTCAGGGCCTAGCATCAGCAAAGTACTTTTAGTTTAAATTTAAAACACAGAAGAGAGCTTTCTGGTTAAATTTAGAACCCAGCAGAGCTTGTAGTTTAAATTTCATAATAAGTTAGAGCCTAGCAGCAGCAAAGAGCTATAATTTAAATCAAATAAGAATATAGCTTACCTCAGCAGCACAGGACAGGGTACTGTGTAGCAGCCCTCTTTTAATAAGTGTTATTTCCCTCCCTCCCCCCCCCCAGGATAATCATAGTTTTATAGGTACTTACACATCTTAAAAGACAGGAGGTGCTCTCAGGTGAAGCTCGTTACCCAAATCAGTCAAACATTAAGGACCTGAGATTAATTAAGCTTCAGGTGAACAAGGTATATTAAACGTATTAGGTACAGTTTTATTGGTATAAATATCCATAGCAACCCTTAATAAGTAAAGAACTTAAAGATCTAAACACAAACTTAAAACTAAGGGGTATGTTTACTAAACTGCGGTAATCGTGAATAACGCGCTTTATGTAACGTTAACGATCGTTAGCGCGTCATAACATGCGTTATAACACGCGTTATGATGCGCTAACGAGCGTAAAGCTCCACGGCGCGGTAAAACACCACAGAAGGTGGAGAGAGGGTGGAGAGAAGGGGTCAATGGGCGGAGAGTGGGTGGGGAGAGGCTCCCCTTACACTAACGCGCTGAATTTCAGGGCTGAATTCCAACACAAATGAAAACCTACCGTTAAATGCACATTACAGGGGAGAGAAACCATTTAAGTGTCAGCAATGTACAGCCCAGGCAGGGAAACCAAAAAACGGTGATAAGTGTGATACATGTGCACAGAACAAAATGGCACAGAAACACTGAAAATGACCCCAACAAACTGGAAAAAAACAGTAACCAAGCTGGGCAATAGTGGTATCAATGAGAAACATCAAGCCCTCCCCCCATGAGTAAGCCCCATAGAACAGATATAAATTGTGGAAGGGTCTATTTATTTATTTATATTCTCTTATGTACTGTGCTATTCTGCATCAGTGCAGTTTACATTGAACAAACTGAAATTACATTGAACAGGGCATTATAACTTGGAGAAAACTATTTTACAGGGAACATGGGCTATGGATGGTTAAGTGGCTTGCCCAAGACCACAAGGAACACCTGTGGGACTAGAAACCCCAGTCCTTCTGGCCCAAGGTTGCTGTCTTCTAGTGGGATTTGAACCCCTAACCTTCTGGCCTGAAGTACCTTGCCCCAACCACTAGGCTACTCCTCCACTCCACTCTGGTCTATACGCCATCCCCATACAAGGTGAATGAACCCACAGTAACATAGCGCTGCTCAGGGTTTTCCCCACCATCGGACAGGTGCACATGTCCCGCAACATCAGGGCGGGCATGTCGGAACGGCAACCGGACAGATGCCGGAGAAGGGGATAAAGAGGGCCGCAGGCGGCACATGCTGTGGTGGAGCTGGGCCACAGTGCAGACTAGGGTGATGCCTAGGTGGCCCATACGAATGCTGAAACAGCGGAGCAGCCAGACAGCAACTGCTGAAGGGCCAACATGGGCACGAGTGTATTTCCCACACTGTCACAGGGGAGAGTACCCAACAGCTACCCCCAAGGGCACGGATCATTGGCAGGCGGGGCTGGGGGGAGCGTGGACGTCTATGCAGGCATCCCTACCCCAGAACCCGCACCATAGGCAGCCGCCTACCTGCACACTGAATGGCCTGAGACTGCGCACCACCAGCACCACCAGCAGAAGGGCATGTCAGCATGGTGGCTGAGGGATACTGGTGGTGGAGGGGGCAGTGGCAGCTGCCCAGAGCAGACCTTGGCCTAGCCCTGTGTAGGTGGGTGCCATGTACTGCAACAGACGGGCCCTGTCTGACGAACAGTCATGGTATCACCAAGGAATGTACTGACTCTGTGACAACAAGGTGGTGCAGTGCACAAAACCAGTGTAGTCAGAAGCAGAGGGTCACAGGTTCAAGTCCCAGCTGTGGTTCCTGCCAACCCAGTCCCCATATTTTACCCACTACTACAACATGCTAATACAGACAGCACCTTTATTGCAGATGACGTAAACATGCCCAAGACACCTACATTTTACCCTGCAGAGCACAGACACCATAAACATGCACATTACCTAGAGCAGAGTCACCCAAATGCAGTCCTGGAGGGCCAAACACCATTCCGGTTCCATGCTGCCTCTGATAAAGAAGCCTGTGCTGCATTTCTATGCACCACCCCCATGGTATGCAGAAGTATCTCATGCATATTCATGAGGGACAGCATGAAAACCCAAACAGTGTTTGGCACCGCAGGACTGGAGTTGGGAACCTCTGCCGTAAAGCAGCAGCCAACAAGGGCAGACACACCCGCACCCACAGGCCCCATTATCCAAAGCCTCCTGGAGAGGCAGGACTTTGGGCTCTGCGTGCATCTCCCAATACTAGCACTTGCATACCTTAGTAATGCCACCCTAAACCTGGGAATATGTTACACATCTATCAAAAGGTTGCTATGATTACTGGCAGATAGCAATTCCTAGGTTAGGTACAATTACCTGAGTGAGCTGCATCATAGCAACCTTTCTGATGTCTGTGGAGTGTGCTACAGGTCTTGTGTCTGACAGTGTTCAGCAACCTGGGGAGTGACTCCTACAGTATTGCATACCATAGCCATGCCTGCACTGTGCCCAGGACTGGTGCGGTGGCCAGGGCTGGCAAACACCTCTATAGTTGCACAATGCTGGCATAGGTGTGGGGAGTGTGTGTCTGTCTATCCAGTGTGTGGTGGCTGCCAACACCCTCCACAGCCCACACTGCTAGCACTGTTGCCAGTATTGGCCTGCCAATGTGCATAATGAGGAGCAAGGTACTGTGGGAATAGCCTGGATAGGGTGACCTGGCCTGGATGCATCTGCACACGGCATAGGGCAATGGCTCGGACATTGTAGTGCCTGGCCACCACCTGCACGAACAGGGTGGCCATAGCATGTCCTGCTGGGAGGTCACTCTCACCCTGACTGAGCAGTGACCATGGCATGGCTAGGTTCCCCCTTAGTGCTATATAGCATTTTTCTCATGTGATATTTATGGGTTTTTTTGGGGGGCCCAATCACTGACTTATCTGTTTGGTGTGTATGCTGACATCCCCATTCTGGGTACATGCATCTCCTCCAGGACCATGCACTATGGACTAGCTGGCAGACTGTCTGCAGCTAGTATGTGTCTTGCTGGAACACCTTGCAGGGTGCAGCGGCTGGAGGCTTGCTGCTGGAGAACGTCAGATAATGGTGGAGGGCAGCTGAGCATTTCTAGGCATGCCGTCTGTCTGTTATCGCGTTATGGATGTGTACTGCTCTGTCTGTTCCTCAACAGGGCTGGGGTTGATGGTCCCCTCTACTGCTACCATTGCAGGGAGGTAGACTGTGGATCTATTGGTGGGTGATCCTGTTTCCCCACCCTGAGCCCCAGAGGGTGGGTTGTGTGGTGGTACAGGATCTGCCTATGGGTCCATACACCCACCCTTCACCTACAGCAGGTAACCATGGCACCAACACAGGATAGGCACAAGAGAGCAAACGGCTCTTGCAGAATGAAGCAGGAAACACACAGAGCAAAAGTAATGATGACACAAGGGATACTAATAAAAGCGCCTGTGTCATCATTACTCTTGCTCTGTGTGTTTCCCACCAACACAGTATATGCACTATTCTGGGTGCATCATCACCCATATGGACTAGACATGACCGAGACATACAGCAGGACACAGATGTTTCCTAGGTGTGTCTAACAGAACTATCTATCAGACACCGCTGGGGACCTGAAGCATGGTGTATTCCAGCCATGAAAGGTGCTGTGGACCTGGTGCTGGGCACCCCACCGCAACCTCAGGGTGGGCACAGTACCCGCACAATGTGACTGTCTGTGGCTACTCTGTGGCAGTGCCACACACGGTCTGTTCCCCCTAACAGGCCGAGGTGCTGTGGGCGTGCATACCCCATCTTGTACCCATCTCTCGACTACTGATTTGCATGTGCAGTGCATCATGGGTACGGGTGGGTTAACCCTATCCTGGTAACCACAGTAGAAAGTTTGTGTGGTCATGTGCAGTCCTTCTGCAGCCAGCCAGGGCTTTGTTCATAGCCTTATAAGGTGTCCTATAGGGGACATTATAGGGTGCCTTGGCGGACACTACACTTTATAATGTGCCCTATGGAGTGCCTCTCTCACTTGGTTTGCAGCTTGTCGTGCTGTGAGGGCTTGCGTGCATCAGTGATGCTGAGAGCTAAACTATCGGTAGTTTAACTACTGGCAGGGTCTCCCAAGATGGACAGGTCTCAGCTGAGGTGCCAGACGAAGACAAACCACCCATCTGGGCAGCAGCAGAATGGGATAGTGTTGACGGCGGAGGATCACATTTCTGTGACAACGGCAACAACACCAAACTTAAACTGCGTGGAAGGAAGGCCCGGCAATCTACTTCTGTATCTTGCCATGAAAACCCAATGGATAGTTACAACAAAACAAATTGTGCTATGGTGCTGGAAGATGAGACTCCCAGGTCGGAAGGCACTCAACTAGCTACTGGGGAAGAGCTGAAGACTTTTCAGAGTAAAGCCAGCATTTATGATGTGGTTGGATCAAAGCCCTCGGGAAGTCTGACTGCTGATGTAGCTGCGCATGAAATGAGAGTCAGAAGCTGTAAAGATGTCTTACACATTGGAACATGGAACGTACGAAGCATGAACCAAGGGAAGTTGGAGGTGGTCAAGAATGAAATGGAACGTGTACAACTTGATCTGTTGGGTGTCAGCGAACTGAAATGGACTGGCATCGGGCACTTTGCATCAGATGATCACATGGTCTACTATGCTGGAAATGAAAGACAAAGAAGAAATGGTGTTGCATTTATAATAAAGAAGAAACATGCAAGAACTGTAATGAAATACAATGCAGTCAGCGAACGCTTAATCTCTATTCGTCTACGAGGATTGCCTATCAACACAACTATAATTCAAGTATATGCCCCAACAACAGCTGCAGAAGAGAATGAAATTGAAGAGTTCTATGAACAAGTACAAGCTGAAATTGACAGAACATGCAAACAGGATATCCTGATAGTCATGGGTGACTGGAACGCAAAAGTTGGCAACAAAGAAGAAGGCAAAGTAGTTGGAAAATATGGACTTGGCAACAGAAATGAAGCTGGAGAAAGATTGATAGAATTCTGCAAGACCAATGATCTATTCATCTCAAACACCTTCTTCCAGCAACACAAGCGACGACTGTACACATGGACTTCACCCAATGGATTGTATAAAAATCAAATTGACTACATCTGTGGAAGTCAACGATGGAAAAGCTCTGTAACATCAACAAAGACAAAACCTGGAGCTGACTGTGGTACAGATCATCAACTACTAGTATGCAAACTCAAGCTAAAGTTGAAAAAGAGCAAACCACTCAAGAATGCACCAAAATATGACCTTGAGAATATACCACTGGAATTTAAAGACTGCCTGCAAAATCGATTTGCTGCTTTAGATACAAATGACAGAGCTCCGGAAGAGTTATGGAATGACATCAAGAAGGTTGTGCTGGAAGAAAGCGAGAAGTCTCTACAAAAGGTGAAAAAGCAAAAACGGCCAAATGGATGACGGAAGAAACTCTGAAAATTGCCCAGAAACGCAGAGAAGCTAAAGCCAAAGGAGAAAGAAAGACAATCGCAGAACTCAACAGAGATTTCCAACGTGCAGCAAGACAGGACAAGGAAAAGTACTACAATGACACTTGCAAGGAAATAGAAGCAGAAACTATTAGAGGAAGAACAAGATCGGCTTTCCTAAAGCTGCGAGAGTTAAAGAAAAAGTTCCAGCCCCGAATTGGAATGTTACAAGATGCTCAAGGTTCTATGTTGAATGATGCTGAGAAGATCAAGAAAAGGTGGAAGGAATATACAGAGTTTTTATATGATAAAGATCAAGTGGACCAACAGCCGTTTCAACCTATACCTTATGATCAGGAACCATTGGTGATGAAAGAAGAAGTTGAAGCAGCATTGAAAGCCTTATCAAAGAACAAAGCACCAGGCATTGATAGCATTCCCATAGAAGTATTGCAGCAATCTGATGCAGCTGTTACCGTACTTACAAGGCTCTGCCAAGAAATATGGAAGACAACATCATGGCCAACTGACTGGAAAAGATCTGTGTTTATACCAATACTAAAGAAAGGTGATCCAACTGACTGTGGAAATTATCGCACAATCGCTCTGATCCCACATGCCAGCAAGATTCTACTGAAGATTATTCAAAGAGACTACAGCCATACCTAGAACAAGAACTACCTGAAGTGCAAGCAGGGTTCAGGAAAGGGCGAGGAACGAGAGACATCATTGCGGATGTGAGATGGATCCTTGAAAAGACTAAAGAATACCAAAAGGATATCTATTTGTGCTTTATCGACTATAGCAAGGCTTTTGACTGTGTAAACCATGAGAAACTCTGGGCCACATTAAGAAGCATGGGTATACCAGAACACCTGATCGTTCTCTTGCGTAATCTGTACATTGATCAAGAAGCAACAGTTCGAACGGAACAAGGAGAAACAGAATGGTTTAAAATAAGCAAAGGTGTAAGACAAGGCTGCATACTTTCCCCCTACCTGTTTAATTTATATGCAGAACAAATCATCAGAGAAGCAGGACTGTATGAAGACAACAGAGGTGTGAAGATTGGTGGAAGACTCATCAACAACCTTCGCTATGCTGATGATACCACATTACTGGCTGAAAGCGAAGATGATCTGAAACATTTGCTTCTCACAATCAAAGAACATAGTCTCAAAATGGGCCTGCACCTTAATGTAAAGAAGACAAAGATCATGACAACTGGCATAATCAACAGGTTCATCGTTGAAGGAGAAGAAATTGAAATTGTGAACAACTTTAACCTACTTGGATCAACTATCAATAAAGAAGCAACAAGCAGTCAAGAAATCAGACGACGCATTGCTCTTGGCAGAATGGCTATGAAAGACCTAGATAAGATTCTCAAGAGCAGAGATGTGTCTCTCCATACAAAGATTCGACTTGTTCAAGCCATGGTATTTTCAATAACATCATATGGATGTGAAAGCTGGACAGTGAAAAAGACAGACAGGAAGAAAATTGATGCCTTTGAATTATGGTGCTGGCGGCGAATACTGTGTATACCATGGACTGCCCGAAGAACAAACCAGTCGGTACTAGAGGAGATCAAACCTAAGCTTTCTTTAGAAGCTCAGATGACAAGACTTCGGCTTTCATACTTCGGACACATATTGCGAAGAGAGAGATCATTAGAGAAAGACATCATGCTTGGCAAGATAGAAGGTCAACGCAAAAGAGGAAGGCCAGCAATGAGATGGATCGCTACAATAACAGCAGCTACGGGTACCAGTCTGTCGTCAATGAGCCGCCTGACTGAAGACCGAACACAATTTAGGATAGCTATCCAGAGGGTCGCCATGAGTCGACTCCGACTCGACGGCACTTAACAACAACATGGAGTGCCTTATGGGGTGCCTTATGCGGCACCTTAGGTTATGCCACCGTGAGGGTGTGTTTGCTGGCAGCACTAATTAAAATACACGTCAGATGCCTCAACAATCACTACTTAAATGTAAAGGGTGCTGCCTCAGCCAGTCTTATACATTAGCCCCACTGGGAAATCAAACCCATGACCCCTGTACCATCAGTCAGTGTTGTAACCATTGTGCTACAGCTCTGTTGCTGTGCTTGTATGCCTGCGCGCCTTCTTAAGATTAACACGCGGTAACGTGCCCTGTAGCGCTCGTTCCTTTATGGTGCCTTGTAACGCGCGTTCTCGGTAACAATGTACCGCCCATGTCCTTATTTGGGATTTCTGTCTCTACCGCGGCTCCTAACGCGAATCAAACTAACGCAGTTTAGTAAACATACCCCATAGTGTATCTGGACTTTCAGAAATCCTTTGACAAGGTCCCTCATCAGAGACTTTTGGCAAAACGAAAGAGTCATGGGACAGGAGGCAGTGTACTACTGTGGATCAAGAACTGGTTAAAAGATAGAAAGCAGAGGGTTGGGCTAAATGGCCAATTTTCCCAATGGAGAAAGGTGAATAGTGGTGTACCTCAGGGATCTGTGCTGGGTCCGCTGCTTTTTGACATATTCATAAATGACCTTGAAAGTGGAATAACGAGTGAGGTTATCAAATTTGCAGATGACACAAAACTATTTAAAGTTGTTAAAACCCAAGAGGATTGTGGAAAATTGCAAGAGGATCTTAATAAATTGGAAGACTGGGCATCAAAATGGCGGATGAAATTTAATGTGGACAAGTGCAAAGTTATGCACCTAGGGAAGAACAACCCAAACTATGGTTACACGATGCAAGGTTCCACATTAGGAACCACCACCCAGGAAAAAAATTTAGGCGTCATTGTGGATAGCATGTTAAAACCCTCGGCCCAATGTGCAGCGGCAGCCAAGAGAGCAAATAGAATGCTAGTATCCTAAGGAAAGGAATGGAAAAGAAAAGAAAAGATATTATAATGCCTCTATATCATTCCATGGTGAGACTGCACCTTGAATATTGTGTGCAATTCTGGTCGCTGTATCTTAAAAAGGATATAGCATTATTAGAAAAGGTTCAGAGAAGAGCCACCAAAATGGTAAAGGGGATGGAAGGATACTCCTATGAAGAAAGGCTAAAAAGGTTAGGGCTCTTTAACCTGGAAAAGAGGCGGTTGAGGGGAGATAAGATAGAAGTCTATAAATTAATGAACGGAGTGGAACAGGTAAACGTAGATCGATTGTTTACGTTATCAGAATATAGAAAGACTAGGGGACATGCAATGAAGCTACAGGGTAAACTATTTAAGACTAATAAAAGAAAATATTTTTTCACTCAACGTGTAATCAAACTCTGGAATTTGTTACTGGAGGATGTAGTAAAGGCTGTTAGTGTAGCTGGGTTTAGAAAAGGTTTGGACAAGTTCCTGGAGGAAAGGTCCATAAACCATTATTAAGAAGGGACCCAGGATATCAATGCTTGACCCAGTACAAGCATTGCAGAACCTGTGTCTTTTGGGGAAATTGCTAGGTACATATGACCTAGATTGGCCACTGTTGGAAACAGGATACTGGGCTTGATGGACCTTGGTCTGACCCAGTATGGCATATCTTATGTTCTTATGCTGCACAAGCACCAACCAGGTTAAGAGTGACCATGGGCATTCTGCTTGTTTCGCCATGCCATGCAATGTGAGTGCGCCTATCGCCTGGGCTGCCTCCCTGAGTGGACATATCCCATTTGTTAGACAGGAATGTCTGTTTCACCAGCAGCGTAGACAGGCAGTGCAGTCTACAGAACAAGCAAAACATCTCCCTCACATACTCACAGAACACACCTTGTCAGACAGGTATGGTACAGAGCCTGCAGAGATACCAGTAGACATTGGCATACCCCTCTGCATGGCTGCATCCACCCTGACAATGACCACATCTACATCCATGGGTTGCTAAGCCCATAAGGCAGCTCTATAACTCCACACACAAGGGTGGTATTGCTCGTTCAAGTCCTGGTAGTAGATCATGTAAAGCATGTTCCTGTGGGCAAACCTTATCTCACATTGCAGGTACATCCCCAGCATATGCAATCCCTACTGACCCATCGAGCAAAGGACCACATACCCATAAGCTGCATAGACATCCTCCATTACTAACACCTGCATTGAGGGACAGGCTGATAGCCCAGGCATAATAAGTGGGCATTAACAATGTGCAATCATTTCAGAATACTAATAGCACCTGCACAATGAGCACATGTTAGGAATGCTTGCACAGATAAGGATAAGTGGCAGGCAGGAATATCAACCACTTTTACACATTGCAGAGTGAGTGAGTGAGTGTGTGTGTGTCTCCAAAGTACTGGGGCCTTCTGCAATGCACAGTGGCCTGCATTCCATAAGCTGTTCCCAGCATTGATCTTGAAATATGCATAATGAGGAGCAGAGGATTGTGGGTATGGCCTGAAAATGAGCGATCACGCCAGGATGTGTATGTGTCAGAGTTGGGCTCAATGGCTGGGTCTTTGTAGTCCCCATCTGTCACGTGCGTGGCCTGCAAGCAGAGAAGGGCACTCTCACTGTGACCATGTTATGGCTAGGTGTCCACATAGTGCTCTATAGTGTCAAGCTGTAGTGATGTGGGTGCTCCCCTGTGGCAGGTGCAGGCCTGTGACCCACGGTGTCTGACATAAGCAGGCCAGCATGGCTAGCTTGACCTGTAAATGAGGCCTGTGGAGAGCCATATAGGATTGCACATCCCCCAATATGCTGCTATTGTAAGATAGAACTCAGTAGAAGTATTGAATTCACTTAGGTAAGCAGAACTGCAGAACTGAGAAATGGAAAAATACAGAAAAGACATGTTTGAAAGTTACTGATAAGAAAAAGTACATCTGCAAAGAAATAATGAGGAGTGCTGACAGATGAGTTACAGAACCTTGCTCTTCTGTATGCACAAATTGGTCCCATAACCTTGAGAGTGTGAAAGTAACAAGTTGATGAACTGACCATTGTAATTGGGACTAGAAGGGGGGTATGCAGGTGTCATGCCCATAGAAGAGACATAATTGGATAAACTTATCAGTACCGGGACCAATAGAAGAGGTACGGGAGGTACGGGAGGTTACCGGGACCAATGAAATGTTTTTCTATACCTAGAATGGAACAAAAGTCTATAAAAGTTGTTGTAATGCTTGAAAACTTTGCTCAGCCATTTTGAAATTGACTTGCTTGAGACTTGTGCACAAATAAATGATTTGGACCTTCTGAACAGACTCCTGGTATCATTGGTTTGTCTGCGCTTTGCTGCTACATATTCCTTGGTGCGTTGGCCAGGAAGTTGTGGAATCAAAGTGTATATAGGGCAATATACCACGACTTTCCGCCTCTATAGGCTTGGTCCTGCCGGGATCGCGCCCTTCCGACGAGGGCCGCTCCCTGGCGCCACCAGTCCCTTGTATCGGAGGGAGCTGGTCGGACCTCGGCGGGTGCCGGGCCCGGTTGAAGCCAACGCCTCGAACCCGAGTGAGGGGAGTCCGAGGTCCAACTCATGCGCCTGCTTGGGAAGTTTGAGGACCGGATCCGGTGAGTATAGTTTTGATTTTGGGTCTAGACAGAAATAGAAAGAGCAGTACTGCCATTGGAATTTGGAATTTGTAATCTCGAGATATTGGGAATTGGTAAGAGAGCATGATCAACTCTCAAGGAAGAGCCGAGTAGCCTGGCATGGGAATTCGCTGGGTGAAACCCTCATCCTTTTTGTAATTGGGAAAAGACTAGTCAGAACAGATAGAAACGAATGCATTCTGGGATACGTTGCTAGCATGATTGTGTGAACGAAGTGTGAATGAGAGGTCTGGCAGCACGGACCAAGTGAAGGCGGACCCCTGATTAGCGCATTTCCTGACCGGGCGACCGCGTTCAGGTCGCGAAAAGGGGGAAGCGATTGTCGTCTTGTCTTGTTATTTGTATTCCCTATACGTTTCCAGGGCCGTGAGGACCCCTTACCCACGGTCCGCCCTCCTTTTCCCTTCTGTCTGTTGTTGCGCGCACACATCGAAATGGGAGGGGCGGGGTCTACTAGAAACACTCCATTAGAATGTATGATCGCACATTTTAAAGAGGGATATTCAGGAGATTATGGTATTAAAATGACAGCAGCCCGTTTGCAGATTTTGTGTACTAGGGAGTGGCCCGATCTAGACCCCATCTGGCCCCGAGAGGGAACGTTCACTGTAGAGATTATTCAGTCCATACATCGTAGAGTGCAGGTAGCGCACCCCGATCAGTACCCCTATATAGATTCTTGGTTAAGTATTTGTGAAGATCCGCCCTCCTGGGCGCAGCGCTGCTATGAGGAACAGTGCAGAATAATGTTAGCTAAAACAGATTCTAGACAAAAAACGGAACAGCCTAGAATGAAAGAGCAGGATAGGAAAGCCAAGAAGAAACCCATCTTGGTAGATCCTGATTCCCCAGAAATAGTCCTCAGGCAGCCCCGAACCCCAGGTCCAGTAAGAGTAGCCCGGCGTCCTGCCCCAGAACCCCAGAGACGGCCAGAGCCGAGGCGGGACCCAACCCCTGATCCCCCTCCTGGAGGAGAGAAAGAGGAAGAATTAGTGGAAAGAGAAGTGGAGGACGTAAAAAGTGAGTCAGAAGCGGAGATAGAAGAAGGAGAAAGAGAGAATTCCCCAGAAGAGGAGGACAGTGTACAAATAATCGAGAAAGCCAGCGCTAGCACTAGCACGCCAGTGAAAGAAAAACCCAAAGCAAAACCTGTTGAGAAAAAGAAAGTGACTCCTGCAAAGGCAACGACAATAACCCTTAGATCCCAAAAGACGCCTGTGACAGCCAAACTGTTTCCCTTACGGCAAGTCCCGGGAGTGCCCGTAAAGAATGATAATGATGAAGTGGTAGCGGGACCCCTAACTTATGTGTATATCCCTTTCTCTACAACTGATTTATTAAATTGGAGGTCGCATTATGCCTCCTATACTAGTAAGCCCCAGGAGCTGACAGAATTAGTAACTAGTATTACGGAAACTCACCAACCCACTTGGCCAGATTGCCGTCAGCTCCTGACCACCCTATTCACTACAGAAGAACGAGCGAGAATTAGAAAAGCAGCTATTGAATGGATGGCAGAAAACCCTGCAGCTCCGGCACAGGGGCAGAATATAATAGACCGTAGGGAAGCAGCTCAGAGAGAATTCCCGAATGAAGACCCCCAATGGGATCCAAATACAGATGAAGGATCCACAGCCCTAGCCCGTTTTCGCCAAGGCTTTTTACAAGGCCTGAGAAGGGGGGGCCAAAAAGCTATGAACCTTTCCAAAGTTACGGGAGTTATCCAAGAGATAGATGAGAGCCCAGCAGATTTTTATGAAAGATTAACTGAAGCCTACAGAATGTATACTCCCTATGATCCCGAGGCACCAGGAAGTTTATGTATGGTGAATTCTGCTTTTGTAAACCAGTCTCAACCAGACATTAGACGTAAATTACAGAAATTAGAAGGGTTTGCGGGCATGAATGCAACACAGTTACTGGAAGTCGCTCATAAAGTGTATGTGAATCGTGATACCGAAAGACAGAGAGAATGTGATAGAAAGATGAAGAAGAAAGCTGATTTTTTGGCTGCGGCCATAGTTGAAAAGAAAAGGGGAGGTGTCCCTAGTCGAAGGAGCAGAGGAAGAGGGCGGGGTCAAGGCGGAGGCCGGACCCAGAGACTAGGCGTGAACCAATGCGCCTATTGCAGAGAGGAAGGACATTGGAGAGATACGTGCCCGCAACTCGAAGACGCCCAGCAAGATGACGACAACGATCATCAGTGGCAAGAAGAAAGACGAGGCCGTCCCCGAGGCCGAGGAGGAGCCAATCGAGAACAATTCCAGCGAGAGAGAGGAGGAGGAGCCATTCAAGCATTGGCCACATCAGCCCATGATGAGGATGACGTGGATTAGGACAGACCGGGCTCCAAGTTTGCTTTAGGTCTCCAGGAGCCTATGGTCGGAATACAAATAGGAGACCAAATTATGAACTTTATGGTTGATACTGGAGCAGAGCATTCAGTAATAGACAAAAAGATAGCCCCATTTACTACAAAAGCAGTCACCATTATAGGAGCAACTGGTGCCAAAGCCACAAAGTCTTTTCTTCAAAACCGAATATGCAGTCTAGGAGGACAGCAAGTAACTCATCAATTCCTTTACATGCCCGAATGTCCAGTACCACTACTGGGACGAGATATGCTAGCCAAGCTTCAAGCACAAATATCTTTCTCTGAGCAAGGAGAAATGCAAATGACAGTAAATTCCCAAGCCAAGCCAGCAGGAGTAATGCTGCTGACAGTTCCCCGAGAAGAAGAATGGAGATATTACATTGATGATTCTGTCCAAGACACCTATTTTGAACAAACTTTGAAAAGTATTGATGCACCACCTGGAGTATGGGCAGAAGGCAGTCCCCCAGGCCTAGCCAAGCATATAGCTCCAGTGATTGTAACCCTCAAGCCTAGTGCTACACCAGTGCACGTCAAACAGTACCCTCTCCCAAGAGCCGCAATTGAAGGCATCCATCGCCACCTACAGAGATTGCTCGAATATGGCCTACTAAAAGTATGTCAATCCCCATGGAACACCCCACTTTTGCCAGTAAAGAAACCTGGGACAGATGATTATCGCCCAGTGCAAGATTTGAGAAGAGTGAATGATGCAGCTGAAACCATACATCCAGTTGTGCCCAATCCTTACACTCTTCTAGGACTGATACCTGCTGAAGCTACCCATTTCACTGTACTGGATTTGAAAGATGCATTCTTTTGCATAAGATTAGCCCCTGTAAGCCAAATATTGTTTGCATTTGAATGGCAGGACCCCATCTCTGGAAGAGGGGGCCAACTCACCTGGACAAGATTACCCCAAGGATTCAAGAATTCACCTACCATCTTTAGTGCTGCACTAAATCAAGACCTTTCAAGCTATCCAGTAGCCCCGGGGAAGAGAGTGCTTCTCCAGTACGTGGATGATCTGTTGATAGCTGCCGTATCAGAAAGAGAATGTATATTAGCCACCAAAGATCTCTTGCAGTTACTAGATGAAGCTGGATACAAAGTTTCCAGAGCCAAAGCACAGCTATGTCAAAAAGAAGTGAAATACTTGGGTTTTCGTATTACCCAAGGAAGCAGAAGATTAGGCAGAGAAAGAAAAGAAGCAGTATGCAGAATTCCAACTCCAACAACCAGAAAGCAGGTCAGAGCCTTTCTGGGAGCGGCAGGATATTGCCGAATCTGGATACCCAACTTTGCCCAAATTGCCAAACCACTGTATGAAGCCACAAAAGGAGAAGAGAAGTCACCACTGGAGTGGGGACTAGAGCAGGATACAGCCTTCCAGAAGTTAAAAGAAGAATTGATGTCATCACCAGCACTTGGACTACCAGATGTCCACAAACCTTTCCACTTGTTTGTACATGAAGCACAGGGAAATGCCCTAGGCATGTTGACTCAGAAATTGGGAAATTGGGAGCGACCTGTAGCCTACCTATCGAAACAATTGGACCCTGTGGCCAAAGGATGGCCACCTTGCTTGAGAGCAGTTGCAGCTACAGCACTACTAGTGAGTGAAGCAGACAAACTCACACTAGGACAGAACATACGAGTCACTGTGCCACATGCAGTCCTTGCCCTTATGGAACAAAAAGCAAATTATTGGCTCACCAATTCCCGAATGTTGAAGTACCAGAGCATGTTATGTGAAAACCCACAGATACAACTTGAAGTGAGCCATGCCTTGAACCCAGCTACCTTGATACCCATCAGTGAAGAACTCCCAGAACATGACTGTATCGAAGTCATGGAAACTGTGTTCTCTAGTCGACCTGACTTGACAGATGTGCCCATAGACAATCCCGACCAGATCTATTATGTTGATGGGAGCAGTCTCATCCTTGACGGACGACGCTGTGCCGGATATGCAGTCGTCACTCAACACGAAGTAGTTGAATCATCAGCTCTAGCCTCAGGCACATCAGCCCAGAAAGCCGAATTGATAGCACTCACCAGAGCATTGTTGTTAGGAGAAAAACTTGTGCTAAATGTATATACAGATTCCAAATATGCCTTCACTACCTTGCATGCCCATGGAGCTCTCTATAAAGAAAGAGGACTCATCACATCCGGAGGAAAATCAGTCAAATATGGTCCCGAGATATTGATGTTACTTGATGCCGTTTGGGCCCCAACACGTGTAGCTGTCATGCATTGCAGAGGACATCAAGCAGGAAAAGGAGAAGTTGCCCGAGGAAATAGATTTGCAGATGCCTCAGCACGACAAGCAGCTATGACAGGACAAATTGCCCCACAAGCTATGCCAATGCAAGCAGCATTGTTTCCAGTACCCTTGAATCTATGGACCCCACGATATACCACCAAAGAATTGGATTACTATTGTGACAAAGAAAATGGAGTATTGAAAGACGGATGGATTGAGCTGCCACCAGAAGAGGGCAGTCAACCTCCAGGACGAATAGTAATTCCTGAACTGTTAGGACCATCCTTTGTCAAAGCTTTCCACGAAGCTACCCACTATGGGAAGAGTGCTATGGAGAAAGCACTCAGACCACATTTCTACATCCCTCTGATGACAACCATATCAGCCTCAGTAGCACGTCAATGTGTAACTTGTGCCAAAAATAATGCCAAGCAAGGCCTTATTACAGCACCCCGAGTTCAGTCAGGAGGTGTCACCCCCATGCACAACCTCCAAGTTGATTTTACCGAAATGCCAAAAGCCAATGGATACCATTATCTACTAGTATTAGTTTGTACTTTCTCTGGGTGGGTAGAAGCCTTCCCAACCAGAACTGAGAAAGCCCGAGAAGTTACCAAAGTCTTAATGAGAGAGATTGTCCCCAGATTTGGAATCCCAGCAGTAATAGGGTCAGACAATGGACCCTCATTTGTCTCCCAAGTTACTCAGCAGTTAGCAAAAGCTTTGCAGATACAGTGGAAACTCCACACTGCATACAGACCCCAGAGTTCAGGGAAAGTTGAGCGAATGAATCGTACCTTGAAAGCCCAAATGTCCAAGCTTTGTCAGGAGACACACTTGAAATGGCCCCAAGTGCTCCCCATAGCCTTACTCAGAATACGCTCAGCCCCTGTAAAGTCAACAGGATTTTCCCCTTTTGAAGTTTTGTATGGTAAACCCCCACCAATAGTGCAGGGAGTCAAAGGAAGTTTAGCCCAGATTGGTTCAGAAGTAACTAGACAAGAACTCCTAGCTCTTAGTTTTGTTCTGCAGACTCTCCATACGTGGATCCAAGACCAGTTGCCTATCAACTTGACGGAACCCTTGCATCCCTACCAGCCTGGAACTTCGGTGTGGATCAAAGATTGGAAGAAGATACCGTTGGAACCCCATTGGAAGGGACCGTACACCGTCATCCTGTCTACCCCAACTGCAGTAAAGGTAGCCGAGATCGACGCCTGGATCCACCACAGCAGAGTCAAGCCCGCCGCCGATCCTGAACCAGAGCGGTGGACAGCAGAGCAGCACCCTGATGTACCCTTGCGAGTTACTTTGAGACGGCAACCAGCAGCATAGACACTTCATCACAAGTGCTTTGCAGTAGCCAAGTCTTTCGAAGAGGATTGCTGTTTTCCATGCAGCAACAGTTTTGTTTCAACGAACCCAACTTGTGTGTGATTTGACACACTACTTTGAGACTACATTGACTAAGCCAGACTTCACAAGCCAACTGAATTGCTAAGTTGGTTAATGTGTACTGGACATCTTGAGGATCTTCAATCAACACTCAGCACCCGTTAAATTGCTTCATTAGCAAACGGGACGAAGAATAATAGACCGTCGTGATCAAGATCAGCAAGCTGAGGATTCAGAAGAACTCCAATCAACATCAACATGTATCTCTGTTTTTGCTTTACCTTGGTTGCCTTCTTCGGAGGTTTTGAACAGACTTATGCTCTACCTCCATGCACTGCTTGCATTACTTCTACTAGAACTGGACTGAAAGTAACTCAGACTTTGCTTTACCATTCTTACTATACCTGCAAGGGAACAATAACTCGGTGTATCTATAACACCACTGAACTAAATGTTTGCACTCATGGCAAAATTAAAGCATGCTATAATCCGCATCAGAATCCATCCTATTACACGTTGGAAATAAGATGGAAGGATGCAGATGGACCTATATTAGCTGCTACACCACCACTTAAGGACATTACTAAACCTGCTGTTTTGAATTTTGATGCATGTAATGCCATTAATAGAGATAGTCAGTCCACCTGTGGTACATGGGAGAAAGCGTATCGAAATGACCATAAGTATATGTGTCCAGAAGGTGCCGCAAATTGGTGGAAGTGTACAGGTAAGACAGGATCAGGGTATAGTACTGCTACAGCGGCAGATTACTATTGCCCGTATTGGGGATGTGTTTTTTATGCTACCTGGAACACTGGTATAACTGATGAGAAAATAGATAAGCGGATGGCTACTCTAACCAAGCCAACCACAAATGATAAATGTCAGAAAGATGCTTGCAACCCCTTACACTTGCGTGTACATAATCCCCATGCATGGAAACAAGGATACAAATTTGGTTTACTTATTGCTGGAGGAGCAATAGATCCAGGGACCATTGTGTATATCAGATTGAATACTCAAGCCCACAAGTCATCTAAATATCATATTCATAATACCTTTTATGAAGCTATGCATGTAAATAAGTTTGAGATCCCTCACCCTTCACAGAATTTGTTTCTAGAATTAGCCGGAGCAGTAGTATCTAGTCTTAAGATCACAGATTGTTATTTCTGTGGCGGAACCCAAATGGGAGACCAATGGCCCTGGGAAGCCCAAGAATTGAATTATTCCATGATTTACAATCAGACTGAATTACACAAGACTACCAGTGAATGGGTGTTAGCGCACTCAATCGTTGGACGTCTTTGCTATGCCAGAACTGGACCCCAGTTCACTCAAAAGGTAGGACAGCTGGTCTGTCTTAGCCAGAAATACTATAATGCCACGACCAAAAAGACAGCATGGTGGTCAGGAATCAGACATCCTGAACCTCCTAACCCATTAGCTAGATTTCCTGAACTTGCAGGTCTATGGACTAACCTTGCCAAAGTCCAAGCCTGGCAAGCCCCACCTGGCCTATATTGGATCTGTGGAAACCGAGCATATGCGCAACTCCCGCCACACTGGGGAGGAGCATGTGTCTTAGGAACCATCAGACCTTCTTTCTTCCTGTTAAACACTGAACATGGAGAACAATTAGGATACCCTGTATACACTACCCACAGACACAAAAGAGCATCAAGACAGAAAAGAGAAGCCTTACAGATAGGCAAGTGGGAGAAATGGCAAGGTGATGATTGGCCACCAGAAAGAATTATTGAGTATTATGGACCTGCCACTTGGAATGATGATGGTATGTATGGTTATCGTACCCCAATTTATATGATTAATCGTATTATTCGCTTACAAGCAGTAGTTGAAATAATAACCAATGAAACTAGTCATGCTCTTACGCTCTTAGCTAGACAAAGTACTCAGATGCGCACTGCTATATACCAGAATCGCTTAGCACTTGATTATTTGCTAGCAGCTGAAGGAGGAGTATGTGGTAAGCTGAATTTAACTAATTGCTGTTTGAAAATAGATGATAAAGGTCAAGTAGTTGAAGAAATTGCTAAAGATATGCAAAGACATGCTTATGTGCCAGTACAGACTTGGCACGCATTGAAATTTCCTAATTGGTTTGCTAACCTTTTCTCTTGGCTGGGAGGATTTAAGACTTTCATTGTTTTAGTACTAATCCTTGTTGCTGTTATCTTCTTATTACCATGTTTAATCCCATGTTGTATGCGTTCCATTCATAGTGCTATTGATACCACAGTAGAGCGGAAGACCGCAACTAAAATAATGGCTTTATACAAAGCTAGTCCTAGTAGAAATCCTTCAATCATGATGTGATTCTTCTAAAAGTGATTTAATTCTCACACCTTATTGAGTAATAGGGTGAGATTAATCAAAGGGGGGAATGTGGCAGGTGCAGGCCTGTGACCCACGGTGTCTGACATAAGCAGGCCAGCATGGCTAGCTTGACCTGTAAATGAGGCCTGTGGAGAGGCATATAGGATTGCACATCCCCCAATATGCTGCTATTGTAAGATAGAACTCAGTAGAAGTATTGAATTCGCTTAGGTAAGCAGAACTGCAGAACTGAGAAATGGAAAAATACAGAAAAGACATGTTTGAAAGTTACTGATAAGAAAAAGTACATCTGCAAAGAAATAATGAGGAGTGCTGACAGATGAGTTACAGAACCTTGCTCTTCTGTATGCACAAATTGGTCCCATAACCTTGAGAGTGTGAAAGTAACAAGTTGATGAACTGACCATTGTAATTGGGACTAGAAGGGGGGTATGCAGGTGTCATGCCCACAGAAGAGACATAATTGGATAAACTTATCAGTACCGGGACCAATAGAAGAGGTACGGGAGGTACGGGAGGTTACCGGGACCAATGAAATGTTTTTCTATACCTAGAATGGAACAAAAGTCTATAAAAGTTGTTGTAATGCTTGAAAACTTTGCTCAGCCATTTTGAAATTGACTTGCTTGAGACTTGTGCACAAATAAATGATTTGGACCTTCTGAACAGACTCCTGGTATCATTGGTTTGTCTGCGCTTTGCTGCTACATTCTTTGTCGTCCCCATCTGTCACGTGCGTGGCCTGCAAGCAGAGAAGGGCACTCTCACTGTGACCATGTTATGGCTAGGTGTCCACATAGTGCTCTATAGTGTCAAGCTGTAGTGATGTGGGTGCTCCCCCTTTCCTTGGAGACCAAATCACTGTTCTGACTGGAGGATGTTCATGGCACTATGTGCATATGCAGTGTATGCTTGCAATCAGACTGGCCACAGTTGGTTTGTGCATGGCTGAGGCAGCTATGTGGTGGGCCTCAAATGCAGACTTTCTGTAGTAGATTTGTGGTAGGCTATGGCCTAGCATGGTCCACCACTATGAAAGACCTGTAAGTTAGGCCTGGATCCTAACTCCTATTATAACTAGAAAAGAACCAAAAAATCTGTGGAAAATGAGAAAGCTGTTTTAAACTGCTTAATAAGGAGTTTTTATGAATCCATAAGTCTTCTATTATTCTCTTGTGTGTGAAAGAACAGAAATGTTTCAAAAGATGCATTCCTGGAGCCGAAGTTAACCTTGCAGTAGAAAAGTTACCAAGTTAAGACTATACCATTGTTCAAGCAATCCTAAAGGAGGGGGCCGGTTGCTAGGCTCCGGAGGGATTTCTAATTGGACAGATGCAGGGAATGTAAGACCAATGAGAAGTTTGCATGTATCAAGTTAGAACCAATAGAAAGCTTTCATGTATCAAACTGGAAAAGAGGTATAAATGGTTATGTCTCTGTATAAACTTTCGCTCAGTTACTTTTACAGCTTTGACTGACTGAGCCATGTGCACATTAAACTGGCTTGGACCCTGTAAATTGACTCCTGGATTTATTCATTGACTGCAGATTGCTACAACATATTCTTGGTGCGTGAATAATCCACGTAATTCGCCTTGAGGTTTGGTACGGTTGGAACCATGTCTGTCCGACTGCAGGGGAACTTCTCAGGCACCGCCGATCACTTTGTATCGTAGAGGGTTCTGCCTGCCTCGGCGGGCCATCGGGTCCAGCTGGCTAACACCTCCGACCCGGGGGAGTCCAGGGTCCAACCCACGAACTGGTTTGGTATCAGGAACTGGATCCGGTGAGTAGATATTTTCTTGTTTAAAAGTCAGTGCAGCCTGGGGAAACAGTCTTGCATGAGTATGCGCAGGACTACTTTGGTATATTTGGTATAGACTAACTGGGAAGAATCTCGCATAAGTATGGGCGAGACAAAGGAGCCTGATCACCTCCTATAAGGGCGGTCCTAGTAAGCTCCGCGTAGGGAAAGCGGAAGCTGAAACTATCGACCCTTCTTGTTTGTTTGGAATAGTCAGTTAGTCAGAAAACCTGGGCACTTGAAATATTGAAAAATGATTTCTTGTTAAAATATGATTGCTTGTGTGAGCAAGCAGAAGGGGTGTGGCTTTCACACAGCCTGCAAAAGGAATGTCTTGAGAGACAGTCAGAGAGACAGTCAGAGAGAGGCTGCCAAGGGATTTCTTCTGGGGATGGAGGCATTGCCGAGAAGAAACTCCCGATTGAGAAGTCTCTTGTTTGTTTAAAATAAAGGATTCATTCTAAGTGTGATGTCTAAATTGTTATGAATGGGAAGATCTTCCATGTTTTAACGACACAAAACAAAATTGAATTGTTTGCCATGTTAAGTCCAGTAAGTTTTGGAAGAACGTAAATGATAACTGCAGTGATTCAGGAGTTCCATTGTTTTTGAAGTGTATCAGTGCTGCCTTTTCCTTTCTGGAAGTGCCTGGTTTAGCTCTGCATAACACTTGCACAATTTATGTTTTTTTAATTAGTCTTTATGGTCCCTGAAACTGCCCTGCCTAGAGTTCATTCCTGAAGCTGATCGAAAATTAAGGGAACTTCTTGTCTGTACAAAGGAATGTTCAGTATCTGTTAACCCTGTGAAGGCTTAATTTCAGCGTTCTGTAGCTGGGTTAATTTGTGCTTATTTTAGGAAAATTGTACCTGTTTTATTCAATATGTTTTAATAGTGATGTTCCTTCTGCTATGGTCATGTATTATGTATCATTTAATAGGAATGTTTAGTCAGAATTTTGAATCCCGATAGTTTTGGGCTTAGCCTGGAAAGGGTTAAGTTCTTATTAACCCCTTTTGAGCTCCTCAGCTGTTCTTGATTATATCTCAGCCCTGCTTTGGTGTTACGGCATGTTACCTTAAAATAAATACTTTATTCCGATCAGATAGGCAGATTTTATGGTCCAAACAGAAATAATAGAGAAATTCAGGAAACTGCTTTTGTTTTCCCTTTGTCCTACAAAGTAGAGGTTAAGAACCATTCCGAGCCAGTAGTACCAGATCGTGACTTGAAAGTGATTTAAATCCTGAGTGAATAAGGAGTTCATCGTGCTTGAATTCTAGTTCCTGATATACTGCGGCAAGCACCTCATAGAAGACATACTCATTGTTAATAAAAATAAAATAGGAAAAAAAATGTATATGTATTCTAGATATCCACCCATTTTATGGAGAAAGTATTTGGAATGTCTTTTGAATATCTGCTTCCTAAAACTATAAGATTTAAAGTAATTTATTTTGCAGAGACATGCTGATTACGGCTGGCAGTTAGTTTTCATGCCAAGTAATTTTATTCCAGCCATACGTAACAGATATGTGGCCGTCATGTTAGGAGCTATAGTGCTTTCTGTTGGGATTGTTGTTATAACATGTTGCAAAATAATAGTTTTATATTTTAAGGACTTTATCTAAATTGTTCTTATTTAGAATGAGCACACACATCTATTATGCTTAGTGCACAGGGAAATGCAGCCCGCCCCTCTGTCTGTAGCCAAGCACATGTGGGGGAGGGGGCCAATTTTGTTGAATTTTAGCAAGGACTTTGCTGAAGACTACAGACATAAGCTGTCACTGTCCCTATTAGAAATGCTCTGTGAAAGGGGGGTGGTTAGTGTTAGTTACTTCATGGCCCCGTAGTTTCCCGTGTTTATTAGATTGTACAGAGAATGTTCCCTGATCACTTCCCCTACATAGGATTCCTGGTTAATTCTTTAAAATAAAATAAAAAAAAGCCCCGGCACAGTTTAAAGTACTCAGAGTAGGCCACAGTCCACCGATGATACTACAAGCAGGGACTGAAAGCTGCATTATGCCTCCTACGCTGAGAAACCATAGGATTTGATTGAACTAATGAACATTATTATGCAGACCCAATCCAAATAGTGCAGGCAGCCCTCACTATATACCCCATGCAATCCAGCAACCCAGGAGAATTTGCATTTTTGTCAGTCAGTCCCAGAGAGATATAAAACTGAAATTGCAGAAACTGGATGGATTTACGGGCATGAATACAGTATAGATGGAAGTTGTTCAGAAAGTTTGTGAATTGTGGAAATAAATGTGACAGAGAAAGTGAATGTAAGATAAGGAAGAGAACAGATCTTCTTGCTGATACTTTAGTTGAATGATGTGGAGGAGGGTTTCCTAATCGAAGGAGCAGAGGAAGTGAAAGGGGTCGTGAAAATGATCGGCCCCACTGGGTGCGAGTCAGTGCACCCATTGCAGAGAAGAAGGACATTAGAGAAGTGAATGCCCGTATCTTGACTCCACCCCCAGGAGGGGAGGAGGGAGTACTTGATTTTAGAAAAAAAAAATAAACCGAGCACAGTGTTCCAGCAAGAGAGGGAAGCAGCTATAGAGTGAGTGGCAGCCGAAGAGGGCTACAGCATGGATGAAGACTAGGCCAGACCGGACTCCAAGTTTTCCTGGGTCCCCAGGAGCCTATGGTCAGTCTGAAAATAGGGGACCAATATATGGACTTTATGGGGGATACAGGAGCAGAATACTAAAGCCAGTAGCCCCTTTGTTTTCTTGATGCATCACCATTGTCAGAGCTACTGGGGCTAAGGCCGCAAAGCCTCTCCTGCAGAACTGCATGTGTGAATTAGGGGGACAGAAAATAATGCACCAGTTCCTGTATATGCCTGAGTGCCCTATTCCACTTTTGGGCCGAGATCTGCTTGCAAAGCTCCAGGCACAGATATCCTTTGCTGAAGGGGGAGAAATGCAAATGACTGTGAACCCAAAGCCTGCTGGATTGATGGTGCTGACTGTTCCCCAAGAAGAAGAGTAGCGGTTCTATAGCACACCTCCAGTCAAGTCAACAAGTTCCTGTATACCCGCCAACCTCATAGCCCCACCTGAAGTATGGGCAGAAGATAATCCACCTGGCCTAGTGAAGAACATAGCCCCTGTCATTGTCACCCTCAAGCTGGGAGTGGAACCAGTGCATGTGAAACAATATCCTTTCCCTCGACCAGCCATTGAAAGAATCCACTGCCATTTGATGAAACTGCTGAAGTATGGACTTCTCAAGGAATGTCAGTCACCTTGGAACACCCCCCTTCTCCCAGTCAAGAAACCTGGGACAGGGAATTACCGCCCAGTACAAGATCTGAGGCGAGTGAATGATGCAGCTGAAACTATACACCCAGTGGTACCAAAATCCTTATATTCTCTTGGGACTGATCCCTGCTGAGGCTGCTCACTTTACCGTTTTGGACCTGAAAGATGCCTTTTTCTGTGTGTGCCTAGCCCCCACCAGTCAACTTTTGTTTGTTTTTGAATGGCAAGACAACACAACAGGAAGGTGGGGCCAAATCACCTGGACTAGATTGCTTCAAGGATTCAAGAATTCACCTACTCTCTTCAGTGCCATTTTAAATCAAGATCTTTCCAGCTACTATGTGAACCCAGGAGAAAGGGTTCTCCTCCAGTATGTGGACAACTTGCTTATAGCCACCAACTTAGAAAGTGAATGTCTACAAGCCACCAGTGAACTTTTGCACCTTTTTAATGAGGCTGGATACAAAGTCTCAAGAGCCAAGGCGCAATTATGTCAAACAAGTTAAATACCTAGGATTCCAGTTGTCCAGCAGAATTAGACGCCTGGGACCAGAACGCAAAGAAGCTGTATGCAGTATTCCTACTCCAACCACCAGGAGGCAAGTGAGAGCCTTCTTGGGTGCCGCAGAGTACTGTCGTATATGGATCCCCAATTTTGCGCTGCTAGCAAAACCATTGTATCAAGCTACCAAAGGAATGGAAAAGTCTCCATTGGAATAGGGACTTGAACAGGATGCAGCCTTTTGATCTTTGAAAACCGCTCTGATGTTATCACCAGCTCTGGGTCTACCAGATGTCCAGAAAATCTTTCAATCTCTATATTCATGAGTCACAAGGAAATGTTCTAGGAGTGTTGACTCAATCTCATTGGATCTTGGCAACGACCAGTAGCCTATTTGTCAAAACAATTGGATGTAATTGCAAAAGACTGGCCCCTTGTTTGAGAGCTGTTGCAGCTACAGCCCTCCTAGTGAGCAATCTTCAAGTTACTGTACCACACTCTGTTCTAACCATTATGAAACACAAAGGAAACTTCTAGCTAATTCACGTATGCTGTATGAAAACCCCCAGATACAATTGAAGGTCAGTCAAGCTCTGAATCCTGCTACGTTGTTACCAGTTGGTCTTGAACCCCCTGATCATGACTGTTTAGAAACTATGGACACTATATTCTCAAGTCACCCTGATTCGACTGATGTTCCTTTGAAGAACCCTGGATGGACTTTCTTTGTAGATGGAAGCAGTCTTGTCATCATCAATGGACATTGTTGTGCCAGATATGCAGTAGTGATCCTTGATCTGGTAGTTGAGTCCTCAGCCCTGGCCCCAGGAACTTCAGCACAGAAAGCTGAACTGATAGCTCTTACTAGAGCACTAACAATAGGAAAAGGGGCTCTGTCTAAATGTGTACCCAGATTCAAAGTATACCCTTACAACCTTGCATGCACATGGGGCCCTGTATAAAGAATGAGGGAGGATAACCTCAGGAAGCAAGTCCATTAAGTATGGCCCGAGATATTGATATTATCAGATGCATACTGCCTACAGATTTCAGAATTTAGAAAAAAAAAGGTAGAATATATGAATAGAACCCTGAAATCTCAGTTGTCCAAACTTTGCCAAGAAGTTCACCTGAAGTGGCCCCAGGTTCTTCCTATAGCCCTTCTTAGGATATACTTAGCCCCTGCTAAGTCTTTAGGAGTTTTCCCTTTTTAGATTCTGTATGGGCAACCCCCACCTACTGTATAGGAAATAAAGGGAGATATGGAACAGATTAGATCTGAAATTACTAGACAAAAACTATTGGTTTTAAGTTCTGTTTTGCAGAGTCTTCATACATGGGTACAAGACCAGCTGCTCATCCATCTAACGGAACCCCTGCATCCTCTCGAGCCTGGAGTCTCGGTGTGGATCAAAGAGTGGAGAAAGATACCGTTAACACCGCATTGGAAGGGACCTTATGTTGTCATCTTGTTAACCCTAACAGCAGTTAAAGTTGCAAAACTCGAACCCTGGATTCATCACAGTTTAATAAAGTCAGCAGCTATTAATAGCAATGTAGAAAGGAAGGAAGCTACAAAGATATTAGCTATGTGGCAATATTACCCTATACCACACGATGATGCTATTACACCTGTATAATGTGTTAATTGACTAATGAGTGATTTCATTCTCACCCTTTCTCACTTGCGGGTGAGAATAATCAAAGGGGGGAATGTGGTAGGCTATGGCCTAGCATGGTCCACCACTATGGTCCAGATGAAAGATCTGTAAGTTAGGCCTGGATCCTAACTCCTATTATAACTAGAAAAGAACAAAAAAATCTGTGGAAAATGAGAAAGCTGTTTTAAACTGCTTAATAAGGAGTTTTTATGAATCCATAAGTCTTCTATTATTCTCTTGTGTGTGAAAGAACAGAAATGTTTCAAAAGATGCATTCCTGGAGCCGAAGTTAACCTTGCAATAGAAAAGTTACCAAGTTAAGACTATACCATTGTTCAAGCAATCCTAAAGGAGGGGGACGGTTGCTAGGCTCCGGAGGGATTTCTAATTGGACAGATGCAGGGAATGTAAGACCAATGAGAAGTTTGCATGTATCAAGTTAGAACCAATAGAAAGCTTTCATGTATCAAACTGGAAAAAGGTATAAATGGTTATGTCTCTGTATAAACTTTCGCTCAGTTACTTTTACAGCTTTGACTGACTGAGCCATGTGCACATTAAACTGGCTTGGACCCTGTAAATTGACTCCTGGATTTATTCATTGACTGCAGTTTGCTACAACAGATTGATAGCTCATGTTGGTTAGAAGTGTGGCTGCTTTTAGCCTTCTCCCTATGGTCCAGCCCATGCAAGCCTGGACACACAACACTGCATTATACCTCAATGGAAACAGCTGCCACAATCCTGGACAGTGACATGAGATGGTGTAGTAGAGACCCTGACCAACAAGAAGCAGGACACAGGGCCCAGATGTGACAGGCAGCTCCTACATACTACAGTTGCACAGAAAAACACATGATTGGCCTCACATACTCAAGACAATACCTACCACACATTAGCAGCAATAGAGATCACCAGCAGAGTCCATCTCTAGTAGGGCAGGCTCTGGGAACAGGTACTGTGTGCCCCTCTGCACTTTCAGGCTGACCACTGAAACCAGTCAGTAACACAGTTTACAGTTGTTACATCCTTGTAGCAAACACTGTCAGTGTGCATTAATGAGCTGCTGTAATGAACCATTACCCCTATTTGGTGATCAGCTGCAAGATGTTGTTCTGCATGTGTAGTACATCCTGGGTAATGGCAAGGAGAGCCTAGTCTGGCACAGTTGATATTGCAAGCAGGGATCAGCAGTCTCTGTGATTCCAGCCACAGACGTGTGGCAGTGTAGCCTAATAGGACGCTGTCTCTGTAAGTAAGGGACATGTGTTTGATCCCCACTTGTTCTCTGTGCTGCTCAGTTTTTTTTCATGACTGAAACAGTCCAGAGTCTGCTGTGTCTGGCTGACACACATTTCTATACTTTATGTGCTACTCCCATACTTTTTGTCTGTACACATGCATTTTGGCTTCATGCCCTTATTGAAACATAGAAACATAGAAATATGACGACAGAAAAAGACCACATGGCCTATCTAGTCTGTCCTTCCATAACAACTACAACAGTCCCCTTTTTACCTTTAGAGATCCTCTGTGTTTGTCCCATGCTTCTTTGAATTCAGATACTGTCCTCATCTCTACCACCTCCACTGGGAGACTATTCCACGCATCCACTACTCTTTCCATAAAGAAATATTGACTCTGCTGAAGGCCATTGCTGGGGGTAAGATATGCTCACCCTGCAGATGTTTGCCATCCTACTGGAGGCATAGCCTAATAGTCATAGCACTGGCTTAGGAACCAGGATATCTGAGTTCAATAGCCAGTGGTACTCCTTGTGGGACTGCTGTGATGGTCTAACTGCAGTCTTCATAGGATATCCAAAACTCCTTTTGACCTTGGCCAAGTCACTTAACACTCCACTGCCTCAGCAGACTGCAGCTTCTCACAGTCACTATTGTTCATCATACATTAACCCTCGGATACACTCGGTAAATCGACTGACACGTATACACTACCCCCGGGTCACCCCTGACCCATATGTAGAAATATGGTAAAATTTGTAAAACATGGTTAAATTGTGAAGAAAAAGACATACTTTTATTTATTTTTTATAATACTTGTTATTAATTCACCCTTTCAAGTGAATAATGTGCAATGCTAGCCAAGATCAGGCAGGACAAGTTGTACAAGGTCAGATATATACTGCATAATGTCAATACCTGTTAACTATTCAGTTGCAAGCTTAAAAATGGTGTGCAGCACTGCACGCTTTGCAAACTACAATAGTTCTATATTTATTCGCTAGGTGGACAGCAACAGTCAAAGTATGGTGCCATTATGTCAAGTAATGGCATGATGCAAATTGTGACAAAAAAATTACCGTGTTATAACAAATTGACAACGGTGCATTGTAAACAACAGAAAACTAGTAAGCAATACATGAAGTACATTGACTGTTTTTTTCAACAACAGTTTATGCACAATGTGCTAGTAGTTGTTCTTGAATGTTCAGGACACACTCGCTTCAGACAGATTTCACATTCGGTAAATACTTTTCGATCTCTGTCACTTGGACAAAAGGAGCACCTTTTTCTTTTCTTTGCTGATGCCCATGTGGTCAACGGTCTTGGTGGCTTAGGCATTTCAAGGCAAGGATAGCCAACATTGGCCATGGATTGACGTGTATGGCTTGTCAGACCTTCTGGATGGCTTTGACGATTTTGTAGCTGAGGCTTCATGAGATTCAAAGCGAGTTCCTCCAGAAAAAACCTTCTCTTGCAGTTTTCCTTGTGATGAAACATAGGATTGTTGTACATAAATATTATGAATGAATTTACAGCCGCGATATCAAGCAGTCCATAAAACACGCAAAGTGGCCATCGACGAGTTGATCTTTTCACACTGTATGTGTGGCACAACTGATCTACTGTGTCAACACCCCCTTTCGTTCTGTTGTAGTCAAGTATTATTTCTGGCTTCTTTGATGTTTCATCAATTTTATTATCATGGTGAAGTGTTGACAGCAGCATAACTGATTTGTTTCATTTTGGGACGAATGACACCAAAGTCTTGTCTCCACTGAAGCCAAATATTGAGGATCCCACAATTCTTGAGCGATTTGCCTGGAATTCTGAAGGTATGTCACGGTTGCAATGTCTTACAGTGCCCAGTAGTGTCAAATTCTTGCTAAGAAGAACATCAGCCAGTTGTACGTTAGTAAAGAAATTGTCGCAAGTAATGTTCCTGCCAGACTGTTCCAGAGGTTCAATAAGCTTCAAAACAACATCAGCTCCTAGAGATACTGTTTTGTCACAAGTAACTGACTCTTCACGCCCTAGGTATGGCTTCATGTTGAATACATAATACGTTTCGGCATCTGCACACACCCATAACTTTATACCGTATCGGTCTGGTTTAGACTTGATGTATTGACGAAACGGACACTTGCCTCTGAACCCCAACAATTGTTCATCAACAGTCAAGTATGCAGATGGTGTGTACATTTTCATGCACTGAGAAATGAATAAATTCCAAACATCTCTGACTGGAGTAAATTTGTCATTGGCCCTTCGTGATTCATGGGTTTGTTTGTCATCAAATCGAAGTAAACTCAATATTTCTGCAAACCTTTTACCTGACATAACAGCTGGAAATATAGGATTCTGGATAGGACTTTTAGCCCAAGTTCTGCGTACAGATACTTTGTTCAACCTGAAAACACCACTCATGTACAGAAGATCCAATGTTGCTTGGAGCTCTTCCATTGTTACCTGCTTCCAGTCAGTACATGGTGGCTGCATTGCTTCAGCTATACGTATGCCTTCAGAATTTGTGAAATCTAACACTGCTGACAATATATCTGGAGTTACAAACATGTCAAAAATATCCTTAGCATTAGTTATACCTCTGATCAGAGCAATTGGTCCAGAAGATTCTCTGACTATATTTGCTTCCCTTGTTCTTGATGTTGGCGGTACAGTTTTATTCCAATGCATGCCAGAACGAGCTGTGTAATGACTGTCAGTAACTTCCTCATTTTCAGAATGTGATTCAGAAGTTTCAGAATTGCTATATGAACTGCTATCGTCATCACTTGTTTTATTTTCTTCGACAGCATCTTCTGCTTCACTGCTGCTATCATCAAGATCAAGCTGATCGGACTGGGCGGGAATGACTGCACTATCCGTATCAGCACCTTCAGTATCATTACTCAAACTATCATTACTGTCACTTTCTTCATTCAACCAACGTCTAATTTTTTCAGTTGCTGCACAGCTGCTGAAGCGTTTCGGGAGTGGCATTGTTTACCTTTGTCGTAAAAAAGTTTAATCCACAGAAACAAACAAGGAACTGACGTCAGGTGACGTCATAAATGTAAGCAAGACATTAGAAAACACAGGATTGTAATGTGGACTTGGAGTGGTGACTTTCTTTGCTGCTATAAAACAAAGGAGAGTGTTATTGTGCGAGTGTCGAAAATCACCCCTTGTTTGTTCAGCAGCATGCAGTACTGTATAAAAACGTTATTTTTGCAAACCATATGTATGAAAATACTTAAAAATGGTTCGTTGAGGAATACCTAGGGGCATGTTTACTAAAGTGCGTTAGTGCAATTCGCGTTAGGAGCCGCGGTAGTGAAAGAAACCCCAAATAAGGACATGGGCGGTACATTGTCACCACTACCGCGCGTTAGAAAATGTAACGAGCGTTACCGGGCGCCGTGCCGCGTTACTGCGCGTTAATCATAAGAAGACGTACAGACACAAAGCACTGAAACAGAGCTGTAGCACAATGGTTACGGTACTGACCGCTGTTGCAGGCAGCATGGGTTCGAGTCCCCAGTGTGCCTAACGCAGAAGGCTGTCCCAGGCATCACCCTGCACATTACAGAGGGAAAGAGGAGGCATGTTTTTCGTTACGCTGAGTATTGGTGTCAGAAAAACACCCTCGGAGTGTGCTTAGCCACGTACGTTGATACGTGCGAGGTTGCGTGCATTGGTACGTGCGTAGCTGCGCGCGTACAATTGTGCGTCGGTACGTGCGTGGGTACGTGTTTGTTTACGTGCGTGGATACGTGTGTTTTTACCAGCGTGGGCATCTGATATTACAGACGTTGTAGTAGGGTGTCCTGCACCTATGCATTATGCTAACAGATGTACGTGTGATGGCCTATGGTTTATCAGAGCCTGTGAGCAGCTACTGGAGTTTCACAGGGTTGGATTGGGCCAGTCACACCCATGATGCACTGCACATGCAAATCAGCTGTCCACAGATACACACCATGGGGAATGCACCCCCACAGCACCTCGGCCTGGTAGGGGGACTGACCATGTGCACCCCCCAGCACCTCGGCCTGATAGGGGGTACTGACCGTGTGTTGTACTGGCACAGAGTAGCTACACACCGTCACATTGTGCGGGTACTGTGCTCACCCTGAGGGTGCAGTGAGGTGCCCAGCACCAGGTCCAAAGCTGTGTTACTGTGTGAGATAGGTAGGTTCTGCAGGACCACCTTGGACATCTTTGTCTGTTTCAGTCAGGTGTACCCCCCATGCACCACCACACCCCCTCCCCCAGGGCTGAGGGTGGCAAACAGGGTCTCCCATCAAAAGACCCACAGTCTACCTCCCTGCAAAGGTGGCAGTAGAGGGGAACATTAACCCTAGTCCTACTGAGGAACAGACACCCCACAGGGCAGTCAATGCAGCTCTGTACACAGTCATAACACAACAGCAGACAGACATTAGGCCTGGATATGGTATGCTGCACCCCACCACTATCTGATATTCCCAGGGTGCACCCTGCAAGCCACTCCATCACAACACCTACCAGCTGCAAACAGTCTGCTAGTGCCCAGTGGAGATGCCTGCACCCAGAACTGGGATGTCAGCATACACAGCAAGCAGATACATCAGTGACTGGGCCCCAAAAGGAAACCCATATTTATCACATGAGAAAAATGCTAGATAGCACTATAGGAGTGCCTAGCCATGCTGTGGTCACTGCACAGTCAGGGTGATAGTGATCTCTCAGCAGGATATACTGAGGTCACCCTGTCTGTGTAGGTGGTGGCCGGGCACTACAATGTGCCTGTCACTGCCCTATGCCCTGTGCAGATGCACCCTGGCCAGGCCACCCTGTCCGGCCTATACCCATGGTACCTTGCTCCTCATTATGCACATTGGCAGCCCAATACTGGCAACATTGCTGGATAGACAGACAGCCACCCCCACACCTATGCCAGCATTGTGCTACTATAGAGGTGGTCAGCAGCCATACCCACTACACCAGTCATGGGCATAGTACAGGCATGGATATGGTACACAAGGCTGTTGGGGGGTCACTCCCCAGGGTGGTGAACACTGTCAGAGACCAGACCTGCAGCAAACACCGCAGACATCAGAATGATTGTTATGGTGGAGCGCAATGAGCAAACTGTGCTTAACGTAGGAATTGATATCTGCCAGTTATCATAGGGAACGTTTGATAGCTGTGTACCATATACCCAGGTGTAGGGTGGCATTGCTAAGGTATGCAACTGCTAGTATTGGGAGATACAGGCAGGGCCCAATGTCTTGCCTCTCCAGGAGGCATTGGCCAATGGGGCCTGTGGGTGGGTGTGTGGCCCTGTTGGCTGCTGCTTTACGGCAGAGTTCCCCAACTCCAGTCCTGGTGTTCCAAACACTGTTCGGGTTTTCATGCTGTCCCTCATAAATATGCATGAGCTACATCTGCATACCATGGGGGTGGTGCATAGCTATGCAGCACAGGCATCTTTATTAGAGGCAGCATGAAGCCGGAATGGTGTGGGGCCCTCCAGGACTGCATTTGCGGGACTCTGCTTTAGGTAATGTGCCTGTTTCTGGTGTCTGTGTTTGGTGTGGTAAACTATAGGCCATGTTTATGTTCTCTGCAATAAAGGATTGTCGTTACTATCACTAGTCGTGGGTAAAACTATGGGGACTGGGTTGGCAAGAGCCCCAGCTGGGATTTGAACCTGTGACCCTCTGGTCTTACAGGCACTGGCTGTGTCTGTTGCACCACACTGTGGCCACAGAGACAGTGCACTCCCTGGGGTTAGTTAAACCGGCCTGACGAGCCAGAAACCCTGCTCTGCAACAGGTTTACTGTGGCCTCATTTACCTTATGCGGACAAAGGTATACATAAACCTCAGAAACGACCTCAAAAAATGGGCACACACCCATAACCAAGCTGGGCAACAATGATATCATTGGAAAACATTACACCACACGCCCAGGACAGCTCCATTACAATGTAATGCTCTTTGAAAGGGTCTGCGGAGCGTAGACCCTTCCACACATCATTTCTTTTATTTTTGTGCTTTCCAGGGAGTGTTGTTCCTTGTTGCCCATTGCTATCACTGTTGCCCAGCTGAATTATGCTTTTTAAAATGTTTCTTGTGGTCATTTTTAACGTTTTATGTGAAATATTGTTCTGTGCACATGTATCACACACTGCTCACGTTTTGTGGGTTTCCCCGGTTTTTCTGTACATTGCTGACGGAAATGGTTTCTCTTCCCTTTAAATGCCTTTTAACGACAGGTTTTCATTCGCGTTGTAATTGAGCACTGAAATTCAGCGCGTTAGTATGAGGGGTGCCTCTCCCCGCCCACTCTCCGCCCATTGACCCCTTCTCTCCGCCCACTCTCCACCTTTTGCGCTGTTTTAACGCGCCGCGGAGCTTTACGATCGTTAACTACGGTTAGCGCGCGTAGTATGACGTTAACGGTCGTTAGCGCGTCAGTACGCGCGTTATACGGCACTTACGGTCATTAACGTCGTATAACGCGCGTTAGTCACGTTTACCGCACTTTAGTAAACATGCCCCCTAGAGTACCAAAATACAATTCCTTACCATTTTGAAGAAAAAACACAAAAACCGACACCCGGGTCACCCCTGACCCGGGGGTAGTGTATCCGAGGGTTAACAAGGTTTCAGTGCGCTGTATCCCGCTTTGACTGCACTACAGCGGTCTAATAGAGGGCAGTAACATACATACAGATATCACCTACTTGTGATACCTGATTGAAGTATTAGATCATGACTGTGTCTGTACAGCTTTAGCTCCCTCACATCTCTGCATTACATGCGGGCACATCCTACCCCTCGGATGGTCACCTGCAGGGCTCAACTCATGCATGTACTTATGTGCCCCATTGGCCCAGTTTGCACAACTCCTGTCCAGGTATTGTCTGCACATTTTTTGGGAGAGTAGTATGGTTGTTGGATGGTTGGGACAGGTGTGGGACCAACATGTCTTGAAGCAGGCATTCCATGTAGCACTGGCACACGTTTCCCCCATGCAATACACATGCATTGGAGATAGCACCTCAGGTACATCACCACCGCCTGCCCATATCATACTCTCATCTACCGCCATCCCTCCTTCAGCACATCAGACTCTGCTGGCTAGGTGCAGTTATGTATTCTCCTGCAAACTGCTACACCGTGGCCCGCACAAATACTCTTTTCTGCATGTCGGCCTCTCACGCACACCTCTCTTGTGCCTGATCTGCATGTCACCATTCCTGCTCCATCATCCTTTGGCTGCACACATTATGCCACTACTGACTCTGCAGGGGGACATATCATCCCCATTCTCTGCCACATGCTGCCAATGCAGCATTTTCCACGGTCACACCCTAGTGCATCAATATAGCTGCCCTCCACATGCTCATGCCATTTACTGACTGCCACAAAGGGGGCATATGGATCTGCGGGGTCCATCAGCTCCCACCTGTCCTTCCATCCATCACTTTTACATTGGCTTTAACTGGAGTTTCCTTATCCAGCGATAAACGTGACAGCTATTTTCGGGCATTAAGGTGATTACTTGACACCTTAACGCCAGATGTTGTGTTAGCGTATGTTAAGTGGCCCATTGCACCCTTATCGCTGGAACGCCTCCTACCCCCCCCCCCCCCAAGCCTGTTTCACATGGAAAACTCCTTATCGCTGTCGTTAATGCTTGATAACGCCTGCTATCTTAACGCCCTTTAGTAAACATACCCCTTGGTTTTGATGTCTATAGTTGATAGGTAATCTGCTGTAGGCTGAGACAGTCAGTGCATCATTTCAGAGTCATACTTGTTTCTAAGGTTACAGTATATTCTTTCCCTAGATGGTTGACACACCGATTGTTCAGCATATTTGCTGATAACGCAATAATGCATGGTCTCACACACATGGAGAACACTAAACAGCATTCCAACAAGTGTTATTTGGCAGGCATAGCTTACTCTACAAAGTTGCTTATGTGGAGCAAAATTTAACAGGATGTACGTGATAGTCACTTTTTCTCAGCAGTCCTAAATATCTATTACATATGTCATACCAGCACACAGGGATCAAATAGAAACCAATACTGAACTAGATATAGAGGGCAGTCAGATGTATGCAAGGAAGCTCTTAGTAAGTAAACTGTTTAAAGTTGTTAATATATTGCAGTATGTACATTCTTAAAAAGAAATATATACATGTCTCCCTCACAGGGGTCAGGCATGTTGGCTGGGAAATGGTAGAGAAAATAGTATTTAGCCAGACAGCCTTTTAAATATACACAGATATCCATTTGCTAATGAGGCAAAGGTCAGGCGAATTAACACTTGCTGTCTGATTTATAATTAACTGCCACTATTTTAAATATTACTTGCCAAAACAATCAAGTCAAATGACTAACTTACAATGGACTGTCATGTAATAGAGAAGACCCACATTCAAAGAATTCAATTTTTTCAATAAGTTATAATCACAGATCCATACTGTTCTTTTTTATAATTTTTACATTCAAAAACATATATCTTCTTGTGCTGTCTTTCACCTCCCATACTTAATAAAATGTATTTAAATTTCAACAACTTATTAATTTAAAAATAAAAAAATTCTCTATAGTCATGTTCACCTGATACAATATCATGTTTTCATAGCTTCTGCTTCAGGGATGAACAGATCTTCTCTGGTCCATGCCTTTTTTCTATAATAGGAAGATGGGCTATTATAGAAAAAAGAAATGGGCTGGAAAAGATAAAACTCAATTTGGACAAGTGCAAAGTGATGCATGTAGGGTAGAGCAATAAAAAATATATCTGCACAATGCAATCTTCCATGTTAGGAGTCAACATCCAGAGAAGGGATTTAGGCATCATTGTGGATAATATGTTAAAATACTTTGTTCAGTGTGCTGGGGCAGCCAATAAAGCTAATAGAATGCTAATTATTACAGAGAAAGGAAAGGAGAATAAAACAGAGAATATCATAATGCCTCTGTATCTCTGTATGGTGCGACTGCACCTTGATTATTGTGTGCAATTCTGATTGCCACGTCTCAAAAAAGATACAGCAAATATTAGAAAAGGTACAGAGAAGGGCAATGAAAATGATAAAGGGGATGGAATTACTCTCCTGTGAGGAAAGACTAGAAAGGTTAGGGCTCTTCAACCTGGGAAAGAAATGGCTGAAGGTAGATGCAGTATGACAAAGGTCTTTAAAATAATGAGTGAAGCGGAATGGCTAAACACAAATCAGTAGTTTACTCTTTCAAACAGTATAAAGAGCAGGAGACATAAAGTGCAGTTACTAACTACTACTTACAAAACAAATTAGAGAAAAAAGAAATTCACTCAGTACATAATTGAGCTTTGAGATTTGTTGCCAGAAGATATGGTAAAAGCTGCTAGTGTAGCTGGGTTTAAAAAGATGTTTGGAGTTCGGTGGAGGAAAAGTCCATAAGCCATTATTTGTAAATCACTTTGATTTTAAGAAAAAATAGACTACAAAATAGAAAAATATTAAGGTGGGTGTAGGGATATCCATTACACAGGTACACTAAAAAAATTTTTTTTTAAACTGCCTCTAATGTTTCGATTGATTTTTACGTTTTTTGGTGCGCTGAATCCAAATCTGGTAACCAATTTGCTCCATCACGTACAGATTTTTTGCTACATTGGGTTAGCAGTTTGAGGTGAACGTTTCAGATTGAGTGCGATCGAGATAAAAGTTTCTTGGATGAATTCTTTATACTAATTGTTTAGTAGTTATTCAAATAAGAATAAAGAAAATTGTAACAAGGCAGCACATAAGAATAGAGTAATGTCAACAAAACACACTGTGATGGTAGCAAAATTGTCTGCACTTAAAACAGCCACATACATGTGCACAAACATTGAGCATATAAGAGCGAGGTTAGACACAAAGCAAAGCAAAGAAATGTGCAAAAAATGTTGTACAGGTATGTATGTAAGAATAGAAAACGCAAACCGCACCATTGCAATACATGAAGACAAACACCCGAAGGTGTGAAAATAAAATTCTAATAAATGAGATCCGACACTGTGGTAATAACTAGCAAATTTTTATTTCAAAGTTTAGTAAAAACACGATATTTGTCAACACAGTTTAGATTTTAAAGTCATTCTTGGGTCAATCAATCTCCTGGTGGGCCCGTTTCTTCTTCCCCCGAATGCTTCTCTTGGTGCGCTGCTTGGCGTATTTTTCATCTGGGGTTTCCCGCAGCAGCAACCAGCAGAAATCAGCCATCATAGTGGTGTTCCATCTTCCTTGGTACCTTCTCTCTGCGTCCTTGATGTCCTGGTGAAACCTTTCACCTTGTTCTTCACTGTACGCCCCCAAGTTTTCGGGAAAGTAGTTCACATGGGAGTGCAAGAAATGGACTTTCAGGCTCATGTTACAGCCTTGTTCTTTGAAGGCATTGAGCATCCTGGCAACAATATCCTTATAGTTCTCATCCTGCCTGTTCCCCAAGAATTTGAGAACAACATCCTTGAAGGAATCCCAGGCTTCTTTTTCCTTCTCAGACATCGTTTCAGCGAATGCTCCATCTGAAATGAGTTTCCTTATATCAGGGCCAACAAACACTCCTTCCTTTAGCGTTGCTTCAGAAAGTCGTGGGAACTTTGAGCAAAGGTACCGAAAGCACTCACCATCTTTTGGAAGGGACTTGATGAATTGCTTAATGAGACCCAACTTAATGTGGAGAGGTGGTAATAGAATTTTATCACGAGGTACCAAGCTCTCATGAAGAACATTTTTCTCACCGGGTCTCAAATACTCCCGAATTGGCCAGTCTTTTTTCCTCCAGTGTAGGTCACGGGCCAGGCTATCCCACAAGCAAAGGAAGCAGGGATATTTGGTGAAACCGGATTGCTGCCCTAATAGCATGGATAGAATTTTAAAGTCTCCACAAATCATCCACTTACGCTCATCATAACGAATCTTCTGAAGAATCAGGGCCAAATTCTCGTATTTTTCTTGGAGAATAACAGAGTGAGCAATAGGAACTGAAGCGAATGTGTTGCCATTATGAAGAAGAACACCTTTTATGTTGTCTTTTGACGAATCAATGAACAGCCGCCATTCAGCAGGATCATACTTGAGTTTAAACATTTCCATCACTCCGTATATATCGTTGCAAAATACCAAATCTTCCTCTGTGCTGAAATACTTCAAACATGGTTTCTCGCGGAGGCGGTCCCTCAAAAAAGGTGTTCCTGGGGACAATAGATTTGTCTGTTTATGCCGATAACCTAGCAGGTGGGCAGCATCTTTTGGGAGTCCTAAATCCCGGACTAAATCATTCAATTCAGCTTGAGAGAAAAGTTCAGGTTTCGGATCTGGTTCAGTTTCAAACTCGGAAGTACTGGACTCATCGGGAAAAGCCATCTGATGAGTCTCATCATGATCAGAACCGTCCACACAAATATGATCCAAAGATTTTGGTGGTTCAGGCACAGGTACTTCGTTGCTATGAGGCATAGGCCTAATTGCTGAGGGAAGGTTGGGGTAAGTTATTACGTTCTTATTTTTTAAGTTGTATCCCTTCACAATGCAAGAGCAAAAATGGCAGTAACTGCTGTGGTCTCTTTGTTCACGCCACATCATAGGTATTCCGAAACGAAATGCTTGTTTTTTACCTTTCATCCATAAGCGTAGATCTTCCTCACATGTCTTGCACACTTTGTGAGGAGCCCACGGTTTGTCTTGATCGCCTAACTTCAAACCGAAATAGGCAAAATATACTTTTTTAATAAATACAGAAATGTTCCTCTGCCGCTTTTTCATGCTTTTTCAAAATCTTTGGATCATATTTGTGTGGACGGTTCTGATCATGATGAGACTCATCAGATGGCTTTTCCCGATGAGTCCAGTACTTCCGAGTTTGTATGGTACGCAATACTGTAGGAGTCACCCCGCAGATTGGTAAACGCTGTCAGACACAAGACCTGTAGCACACTCCACAGACATCAGAAAGCTTGCTATGATGCAGCTCACTCCGAAAATTGTACTTAACCTAGGAATTGCTATCTGCCAGTAATCATAGCAACCTTTTGATATCTGTGTACCATATTCCCAGGTTTAGAGTGGCATTACTAAGGTATGCAAGTGCTAGTATTGGGAGATGCACGCAGAGCCCAAAATCCTGCCTCTCCAGGAGACTTTGGATAATGGGGCCTGTGGGTCCGGGTTTGTCTGCCCCTGTTGGCTGCTGCTTTACGGCAGAGGTTCCCAACTCCAGTCCTACGGTTCAATACACTGTTCGGGTTTTCATGCTGTCCCTCATGAATATGCATGAGATACATCTGCATACCATGGGGGTGGCGCATAGAAATGCAGCACAGGCATCTTTATCAGAGGCAGCATGGAACCTGAATGGTGTTTGGCCCTCCAGGACTGCATTTGGGAGGCTCTGCTCTAGGTAATGTGCATGTTTATGGTGTCTGTGCTCTGTAGGGTAAAATGTAGGTGTTTTGGGCATGTTTACGTCATCTGCAAGAAAGCTTCTGTCTGTATTAGTACGTTATAGTAGTGGGTAAAACATGAGGACTGGGTTGGCGGAAAACATAGCTGGGACTTGAACCTGTGACCTTCTGCTTCTGAATACATTGGTTTTGTGCACTGCACCACCATGTTATCACATAGATGGTGCATTCCCTGGTGATAGCATGACTGTTGGTCAGACAGGGCCTGTCTGTTGCAGTGCATGGCATCCACCTACACAGGGCTAGGCCACGGTCTGCTCTGGGCAGCTGCCACTGCCCCCTCCACCACCAGTATCCCTCAGCCACCATGCTGACATGTCCTTCTGCTGGTGGAGCTGGTGGTGCGCAGTCTCAGGCCATCCAGTGTGCAGGTAGGCAGCTGCCTATGGTGCGGGTTCTGGGTAGGTGTGCCTGCATAGACGTCCACGCTCCCCCCCAGCCCCGCCTGCCAATGTTCCGTGCCCTTGGGGGTAGCTGTTGGGTACTATCCCCTGTGACACTTTGGGAAACCCACTCGTGCCCATGTTGGACCTTCAGCAGTTGCTGTCTGGCTGCTCCGCTGTTTCAGCATTCGTATGGGCCACCTAGGCATCACCCTAGTCCGCACTGGGGCCCTGGTCCTCCACAGCATGTTCCGCCTGCGGCCCTCTGTATCCCCTTCTCCCCTCATCTGTCCAGTTGCCGTTCCGACATGCCCACCCTGATGTTGCAGGACATGTGCACCTGTCCGATGGTGGGGAAAGCCCTGAGCAGCGCTATGTCACTGTGGGCTCATTCACCTTGTATGGGGACGGCGTATAGACCCTTCCACGATATATATCTGTTCTATGGAGCTTACTCGGGGGGTGGAGGGGTTGATGTTTCTCATTGATACCACTATTGGCCAGCTTGGTTATTGTTTTTTTCCAGTCTGTTGGGGTCATTTTCAGTGTTTCTGTGCCCTGTTGTTCTGTGCACATGTATCACACTTATCACTTATTTTTGGTTTCCCTGCCTGGGCTGTACATTGCCGACACTGAAATGGTTTCTCTCCCCTGTAATGTGCCTTTAACGGCAGGTTTTCATTCGCATTGGAATTCAGCCCTGAAATTCAGCGCGTTAGTGTGAGGGGAGCCTCTCCCCGCCCACTCTCCGCCCATTGACCCCTTCTCTCCGCCCTCTCTCCACCTTCTGCGGTGTTTTACCGCGCCGCGGAGCATTACGATCGTTAGCACATCATAACGCGCGTTATGACGCACTAACGATCGTTAACGTTACATAACGCACGTTATGACGCGCTAACGATCGTTAACGTTACATAACACGTTATGTATGTTTACCGCAGTTTAGTAAACATACCCCTAAATCATTCTCCTGGGTGGTGGTTCCTAATGTGCAACCTTACATCGTGTAATCATAGCTTGGGTTGTTCTTTCCTAGGTGCATAACTTTGCACATTTGATTTCATCTGCCATTTGAAAGCCCAGTCTTCCAATTTATCAAGAGCATCTTACAATTTTCCACAGTCCTAATGGATTTTAACAACTTTGAATAGTTTTGTGTCATCTGCAAATTTGATAACCTCACTCGTTATTCCCTTTTCCAGGTCATTTATGAATATGTCAAAAAGCAGCGGATCTAGCACAGATCCCTGGGGTACTCCACTAGTCACCTTTCTCCATTGGGAAAATTGGCCATTTAGCCCTACCCTCTGCTTTCTATCTTTTAACCAGTTCCTGATCCACAATAGTATATTGCCTCCTATCCCATGATTTGATTTTGCCAAAAGTCTCTGATGAGGGACCTTGTCAAAGGCTTTCTGAAAGTCCAGATACACTTTATCAGCTGACTCACCTTTGTCTACCTGTTTATTCACACCTTCAAAAAAACATAACAGATTAGTAAGACAAGGAATTCCTTGGCTAAAGCCATGTTGACTTTCTCCCATTAAGCCATGACTATCTACATGTTCAGTAATTTTGTTCCTGGTACTGACGTCAGGCTCACTGGTCTGTAGTTTCCTGGATCACCCCTGGAACCCTTTTTAAAAAGTGGCGTTACATTGACCATCCTCCAGTCATCAGGTATTAGAGATGATTTTAATGATAGTTCGCAGATTACTAATAGTAGGTCTGCAATCTCAAATTTCAGTTCTTTCAACACCCTTGGATGTATACCATCCGGTCCAGGTGATTTGCTATTCTTTGATTTATCAAATAGTTGTAATACATCTCAGTGTATCGATATTTCTTTTAGTTCTTCCACAGTATCATCTTTAAATACCATTTCAGTCATGGGTAGCATCCCTACATCTTCCTCAGTAAAGACCTTAATGTGCCTTAATGTAACGTTACGTAACATTAACGCGCCTTATCGTTACATAATGCGCATTAGTGTTCCCGGCCGCAGTAAGTCCCGCAGAGGGTGGAGAGAGGGCAAAGAGAAGGGGTCAATGTGCGGGGAGTGGGCGGGGAGAGGCCCTTTCCACACTAACACGGGGAAATGAAGGGCCTAATCTTAATGCAACTGAAAACCTGGCGTTAGATGCACATTTGCAGGAGAGAGAAACCATTTTAGTGTCAGCAATGTACAGCATAAGCAGGGAGCCCAAGAAAGGTGATAGTAGTGCTTCATTTGCAGCAACAGCATAGTGCCCAGGTATGAAAGGCCACTATGGTGATGGCGCAAATGGGGCATGGGGGCTGCAGGCGGGACATGCAGTGGGGGCTACTGGGGCACAGAGTTGATTAGGCGGTTGCTGAGGTGGCACATAGGAATGCAGAAAATGGAAACCAGCAAGACAGCAACTGACCAGGATAAAACATGCCCATGAGTCTATGTCCCACAGTGTCCCATCCAGGGGATATTGCCCAGCAGGTACCCCAAGGGGCACATAACAGTGACAGGTGGTGCCGGGGGAAGCGTGGACATCTATGTAGGCACCCCTACCCCAGAACTCACACCTTAGGCAGCCGTCTACCTGTCCCCTGGATGGCCTGGGATGGTATACCAACAGCACCGACAGAATATGGTCATGGTGGCATGGCAGATGGGGTGGGTGATTGTGCTGGAGGGAGCAGTGATACCCGCCTGCAGTGGACCTAGGCCATGCCCTGTACCAGTTCGTGGTGTGCAGTACAATAGAAGAAGTCTGGCTGAGGAAGGTAAGGGTAGCCCCAGGAACTACTATGCTGCTGTGGCAACAGTGTGGTGCAGTACACTCAGCCAGCATGTCCAAGAGCAGAGGTTCACGTCTCATCTGTGGATCCTGAAGAGCATCTCCCCACAGTTTTAGCCCACAATGCAGCCACAACAGCAACATGGGCAAACCCTAATGCAGCGGTGCACAGGGGTACGGACACCTACTCACAAGGACTCCACTATCCACAGCTTCATGGAGTGTCAGGCTGTTGGCCCCAGCACAGAGCTGCAGTTATCACCAGAGCACACTACTACCCCCTGCACAGATTAGCAATGTCAGCACTGTGATCAGGACCAGTGTGGCAGGTAGGATTGTCAACCACCTCCATATCTGCACAATGCTGAGATAGGTGTGGGAGTGTGTGTATGTCTCTCCATTGTTTTGTGTCTGCCAACACCTCACTGAGCCCACATTGCTCACACTGCTTCCAGCATTAGCCTGTAAATGTGCATAATGAGGAGCAAGGTATTGTGGGTATGACCCAGACAGGGCAGATTGGCCAGGATGCATCTGCACAGGGTGGAGGGCAATGGCTGGGACACTGTAGTGTTCGACCACCACCTGCATGGACAGGGTGGCCACAGCATGTCACGCTGGGGGGGGGAGTCGCTCTCACTCTGACCGAGCAGTGACCATGGCATGTCTATGTTCCCACATAGTGCCACACATTTTTTTTGTTTCCAGTGATATCTGTGTGTTTCTTGTTTTGGGGCCCAATCATGGAGGTACCTGCTTGGTGTTTGTGTTGTGCATCTCATCTCTGGGTGCACAGGGTTTCCCTGTGAGCATGCACTGTGGGCTGTCTGCAGTTTTTCTGTGTATGGTGAGAACACCTTGTAGAATGCTGCAGGTGCAGTCTGACTGTGCTGTCTGTTGATGAATGATAGACCATGGCATGAGGCAGTTGAGCTTACCCCAAGCATCACTGCTGATGCAATGACTGCAGGTATGGCACTGGCCCTGGAGGGCTGTCATCTGCCAGCAGGACTGTGGTTGCTGGTACTACAGGCAGGGTGCAGGCACCTGCCCCACCACACCCTCCTCTACAAATGGGGTGATTGAGGCCCCTACTACTACTATTCAGTACTTGTAAAGCACCACGCATGCAGCACTGCACAGCTAACCTACAAGAGGTAGCCAACATACAAGAGACAGTCCCTGCCCATCAGAATCATGCTCATTGGAGCTTACAATCTAGTTAGAACAGTGCATTAGTTAAAGCAGTATAGAACAATAGTCAGTTCTGCGCAGGGTACGGTATGGTATAGCTTGGTCAGTAGTTTGGTCATAAACAATGACGGGGGTTAGGGTAGGATGAGGAAGGAGTCAGGATCTGAATGCAGTGGTGATGAGGTGGGTCTTTAACCTGGATTTGAAGAGGGTCAAGGAAAGTGCCTGGCACACAGATGTAGGTAGGCTGTTCCAAGCATAAAGTGCAGCAAGGTGAAAGGAACGCAGTCGGGAGTTCATGGTGTGGGTGAAAGACATTGATAGAAGTAATTTGTTAGCGGAGCACAGATTTTGAGAGAGAGGATGTAGGGAGAAATAAGAGATATTGAGGGGCCATAGAGTGGATGCATTTATGGATCAACAGGAGAAGCTTGAATTGGATGCGGAACTGGACAGGGAGCCAGTGAAGTGACTTGAAAAGAGAAGTAATGTGGGCATGGCAAGGTTAGCACAAAACTAGTCAAGCAGTGTGATTTTGTATAGATTGGAGAGAAAGCACTACATACCACTTAGACCCATAGTGGCAGTGCTATATAGCTCTCATGAGAGTCTATACACCCCACTGCCCTGATAAGAAGCACCCATGACAACCAGACCTTAACACTGGGTACACACTAATCTGGATGGTGTCCAATCCCACAGGGCCACATGTGACTGCAGAACACAGCAAGAACAGATGTACCTTCAGTTACATTGCTGAGAACACCTGTCACACACTGGCAGTGCTGGGGACATGCAGCAGGATTTTTCTATAACACCATATGTACTGTGGACCTAGTGCTGGGCGCCCATCCTATCCCTCAGGGTGAACACAGAACCTGCACAATGGCATGGTCTGTAGCTACTCTGTGCCTGTATCATGCACTGTCAGACCGTCTTACCACGCTGCAGTACCGAAGAGGTGCAGACCCCATTTGGTGGTCAGCTGTAGGCTGCTGTTCTGCATGTGCAATGCATCATGGGTGCTGGTGGGGTTACCCTATCTTGTGCAGTGACCTGCAGTCCTTCTGTACCCAGCCACTGCTATACAAGAAGACATAGAGGTATAGCCTACTGGTTAGTACACTGACATTCTAGACAGAGGTCATGGGTTTGATTTCTCATTGTTCCCTCCTGTCCCAGGCTGATATTTTGCTTGCCTGTGACAGTCATATCTTTGCAGATCTGTGCTGCCAGTCCATAGTACCCTCGCCACAGTTGCCAACAATCCTTATAAGGCATTATAAGGCTCCTAATTAGGCACTGTACAAGGCACGTTACAAGGCACATTATAAGGCACGTTACAGGGCACCTTATTAAGCATAGTACAAGGCACGTTACAAGGCACCTTATTAGGCACAGTACAAGGCACGTTAAGGCATGTGCCTTGTACTGTGCCTAATAAGGTGCCTTGTAATGTGCCTTATAACATGCCTTATAATGTGTCTTATAACGCGCCTTATAATGCGCGTAACCTGACACGGCTTGCCATAATGATGCCCCGCCCATGCCTTTATGGGCATCTGTACCTTTACCGCAGAACCTAACGCGAGTGACATTACCGCAGTTTAGTAAACATGCCCCAATGTGTGTCAGTGCCACTGGGAAAGCCTGCTACCAGTCAGGTGGGACTCACACCTCTCCCAGCCACACAGCCAGCATACAACACTTCAGGCAAATGTGCAGATTACAGCTGCACAGGTGTTATCCAAACTGGGTAAATGGGGCACATATGGATATGAAGTGATACCTGCAGGTGGCTATCTTAGGGGTTGGATGTGTCTGCATATACTGCAGAGATGTAATGGAGCCAAAGCTGTACAGTAATAGTCATGATCTCATAAAGGACACATGTTGCCCAAGTAGGTTACAGCTGTATGCATGTAACTCCCTGTTGGTATACTGCTGTAGCAGTGCAGTCACACCACGGTACATATTGCCATCAATTGGTAATGTCTGATGATAAACAAGGACTGTATGGACCTGCAGTCAGCTGAGCCATTGGTGGATTAAGTGAGTTGCTCAAGGTCAAAAGGAGGTGTTGTCAGACCATGAAGGTTGTGGCAGACATACAAGATATGATTAAAAAAAACAAGACTGTGGCAGCCACCCCCATGACTCAATGCCAATTGGCTAACCACTTATGTCACTGTGTTGTGCAACATCTCACCACTATTCTGCTATAATATTTTTTATCTCTCTCACTCTGTTTTTCTTTTTCAGGTTTTTTTGTAGCACACTGCTCCATCGCTTTGTCACGCAACTGGAGGTGGCAGAAATATGGAGCTAAGAATCAACTTGAAATTTCTGGTTAAGTTGGAGAAGGGCCCAACTGAGTGTCTCCAACTTCTTCAAAAGGCTTATAGAGAAGATGCAATGTTAAGGCCGTGAGTCTTCCAGTGGCACAAATGCTTCAAGACTGGCCGTGAGGAGGTGAAGGATGACCCAAAACAGGACGACCTTCCACGACAAAGACGGCTGAGAACACTAACAGAGTGAACCAGCTGGCGGGGAGTGATCACAGACTGATGGTGCAATGATAGCTAAGGAGCTCAGCCTTAACAGGGAGTCAGTGCGAACCATCTTGGTGCAGGAGCTGGTGGAGGCCACTGGTTTGTGGCCCTCTAGGGCTGGATTTGGAGACCCCTGCCTTACACCTCTGTCATTTAAGATTGTGAGTGGGCAAGGTGCAGATGTCCTAGACATCAAAAGGGTAGATAGAATGTGTCACA